>CM070775.1:87634032-88234032 GCA_036346955.1 Dipus sagitta | reverse complement strand
CTTAGCAGGGAAATTCAAATTAAAACTACCTTGAGAGTCCGTCTCTCTGCTGTCAGAATGGCTACCATCAAGAAAACAAATGACACTAAATGTTGGCGAGGATGTGGTTAAAAAAAAAAAGGGAATGTAATCTGGCACAGCCATTGTGGAAATCAGTATGGAGGTTCTTGAGACAGCTAAAAAGAGATTTGCCATATGAGCTAGCTAAACCACTCCTAGGCATATATCCTAATGGCTCTTCTTTACCTTAAAGATACTTGCATAACCATGTTTATTGCTGCTCTATTCACAATAGCTAGGAAATGGAACCAGCCTAGATGTCCATCTACAGATGAATGGATAATAAAGATGTGGCACATTTATACAATGGAGTTCTATTCAGTGGTAAAGAAAAATTAAATTATGAAATTTACAGGGAAATGGGTGGATCTGGAAAGGATTATACTAAGTGAGGTTACCCAGGCCCAGAAAGCCAAACATCGCATGTTCTGTCTCATATGTGGACCTTTCTACAAATGTATAGACTTGTGTATGTCTGGAACCAAAAATCAGTAGCAGAGGCCCATAAACTAGAAAAAGGCTATAAGGGAGGGAGGAGAGGGAAGGACTTTAGGGGATGGCATTGTATATATGTAAATAGAAGAACAGATTACAGGGAGGGAAAAGGCCTAAGCTAGGTCAGGGGAAGAGATTTTATAAAAGAAATGTGTGTGGGGGAGGGTCAATCAAAATTCAAGATATTCTGAATAAGACATATGAAAATCTACTTTCTTGAATAATGGCACACCCAGAAGGCATAGATTGTTACTAGAAAATTTTCAGTGCCAGGGATGGGATACCTTCCAGTTAGTTGTTGGTCAGGGCAGTCCCTGTTGCCTCCAAAACATTATAAGCTATTGCCAAGGCCCTTGCTTTCCCATGAGAAAGAGATGGTAAGGCCCTATTGCTGAAGACTTCACATGCCTGAGTGACAAAGTCACTGAGAAATCAAGGTTTGCTGAGCAGAAAACCTTCTCTCTGTAGCCCAGCCAACTGAAAGCTGGAAAAAGCTGCACTGTATACTGCCTTATGGGAGACAGAAGTCATCAGTGGTGAAAACAGTGGACACTGGAAGCCTCAAGTTTGGCCAGACAGGCCAAATAACTGAATGAGTGCAATAGGGGCATGTCTGCTCTGGGGGAAACCAACTGCTGTCTAATTGGACTGAAGGCCTGCTCTATGGGAAGAAATACATAACTGGTACTGGAAACCTAATCAAAAGCCTATGGCAGGGGAGGTCATGAGCCTTAGGGGTATAAAGCCTGCTCTTGTCTGGATATATGCATATATTACTATCACCAGATTGCCCTGAAAACACTACACTTAATGTTCACATTCATATATTAATGCTAATATCACTTCTGGTTAGAAAAGCTTCTCTTTTCAGATGGTGATGACCACTGGGATTACCCAAAAGGCAACATAGTGCTGAGAAGAAGGGACGGAGGAGTGTCCAGCACTGAAACATCTCACACCCTCCAAGGCTCAGGGTCCATTGCGGAAGAGGTGGTGGAAAGAATGTAAGAGCCAAAGGAAGGGTACCACTCCTTACACACACCTGTCTGGACAGAAATTGGCCTTGATATCCGAGACCCCACAGTGCCTAGCAATACCTACACAAGATCCTCATAATAGGAGAAAAAGGTAATGACATCAAAGTAAAAGAAAGACTAATGGAGAGAAAGAGGGGATATGTCAGAAACCGGAGTTATGAATGGGAAAGTGGGGGAGGGAGGGAAATACCATGGTTTGTAAGTATAGAAGTTTTCAATAAAAAATACATTTAAAAAGCTCTCCAGGACATGATTTTGATTAGGAGGTAATGTGGAGAGTGATGTGGCATTTGTTCACATCTCCTTTGACAGGGATTCACTCCCTGGTATGAGGTTAAGGCTTTCACCTCTCACTAGTTTATCACTTAGACTTAGCCAGACTTCTGATTAGGAAGGCTTGTGAGGAATAATGATTGTGGTTTTCTGTAAGCACATAGACCATACTGATTTTTTAGTATTAGGTTAAAAAACTGGAAAAATATAAGATAAAGTAAAAATAGAAAACCATCATCACTGAATATATCACAGAGAAAAAAATCTCAAATGAATGTTTTAGAAACTTTCATTAGGGAATTTTAAAAATAGAGATGGCTTTTGTGTCTTTGTGTTCATGCTATTCTTATTTTTAAATTAAATTTCAAATTGGTGGAAAGTTGCTCATTACAAGGTCTGAATGTAATCTCTTTTCTCCTCTTCTCTCCTCTCTTCCTTCTCCTCCTCCTCTCTCTCTCTCTTTCTTTTTCATTTTCATTCCTTTGCTTCTTTCCTTCTCTCTCTCTTCCTTTTGGGCTTTCATGGTAGGGTCTTACTTTAGCCCAGGCTGACCTAGAATTCACTATGTAGTCTCAGGTTGGCCTTCAACTTGCAGTGATCCTCCTACCTCTGCCTCCAGAGTGCTGGGATTAAAGATGTGCACCACCATGCTTGGCCTGAATATAATTTCTATCCTTAAAGTCCAGGGATATATTACTTCATTTATTTCTAGATAGGATATCTGTTCATTCATATACTTTCTGGCCTGGCCATGGAAGGTCCAGGTTGTTGATGACTTCACACCAGGAAAGTAAAAGAACTGGAGTTACATGGGCTTTCTAAAGTAGCACTGCTCTGCCATGGCCTTCTGGTGAGCAAAGCTGACTGCACTGAGAAAGGAGTACTTCAGTGTGTTACTGTCTGGGTGGCAGAAAATTCAGACCTTTCCGTGGCTGATGTGGATATTAGAGCTTTGGCATGTGACCCGCCTGCTTTCCAGATCAGTGCGGACACCCGAAGGAGCCGGTAGAGCAACTGATGACTTCACTTGCTGTGGAAATCAATAGCTGGAGCCTGAGCCACATAGCTTGATGTCTTTCAATGTCACTAGGCTCCTTGCTCATGGCATCCTTCATTTATTCATACATTTTTATGAAGAATCTAGACATGGCTCAGTACTTATATGTCAAGTAAGCTGGATGTGTATTGATTTAGGATTCTCACACAGTAGGTTTAATCACAACAAAAACTGTCTAAAGAAGAGGTAAAGATCAAATCAGAGGTCCATGAAAAGACTGTGAATCTCAATTCATCCTTATGTTGTCTAGAATTCAGTTTAGATGTGACTGTCACTAACTTGTCTTTGTTAACTCACAAGGATTTCGCCTCGGTTGACTGCTTTGTAAGAATAGTATTTTTTTTCAAAATATTTTATTTATTTATCTTTAAGCAGAGAAAGAGAAGAGGAGAGAGAGAGAGAGAGAGAGAGAGAATGGGCATGCCAAGACCTCTAGGAGCTGCCAGTGAACTCCAGATGCATGTTCCGTTTTGTGCATCTGGCTTTATGTAAGTACTGAGGAATCAAACCTGTGTTGTTAGGCTTTGCAGGCAAGCACCTTAATCAGTAAGCATTCACAAGTTGTTGCAGTCAGGTTCACATTGCTGGCAGAAATCACCCGACCAAGAGCAGCTTGTGGGGCAAAAAGGGTTTATTTTGGCTTATGGACTTTAGGGGAAGCTCCATGATGGCAGGGAGTACAATGGCATGAACAGAGGGTAAACATCACCTCCTCACCAATATCAGGTAGACAATAGCAGTAGGAGAGAATGCCATATGCTGGCAAGGGGGAAACTGGCTATAATACCCATAAGCCCACCCCAGCAATACACTGCCTGCAGGAGGCATTAATTCCTATCAGCTGGGAACCTAGCATTCAGACCACCTAAGTTTATGGAGGACACCTGAATCAAACCTCCACACAATAGTAATTTCCTCCTTAAAGATTTGTGGTAAAGATGTGTTTGAATTCAGCCTTTGTATTGTATACATACTTTGTACAAGGCATTTTGTTAAATTCGTTGAGTATATGTAATATAAGATATGTTCTTTTCTTTCAGAGTTCTTTGTGTAATACTGAAGTTGAGATATTTGAAAATGTACACTGCCAGCAAGAATGAAATAAAATGTATATATAGCAAAATTAAATTTAGTATGAGAATTTATACTTTTCTATAACAAAGCTGTTCAAATACTATGTTCTGGTATGAGTTAAATGTTTTCTGGCCATTTTCCCTGCAGACTATAGGGAGAGCCTGTGTGCACACACAAGCACATGCTTCCATTAGTGGGGAGGTGCAAACACATTGCTATGTCCATTGACTTGTGTGAGGTTGTATATGACTAAGAGGAAGTCAGAAGATCTAGATGCCATTCTATTAGCCATCCATTCTTTGTGAACTTGGCTTTCCCATCCAATGTTTCTAGTATTGTAAACTGAGGATACAGATACCTCTCCAGGGTAAAGGATTATTTTCTAGCTCAAATGACTGATTAGAAAAATGCATCTTGGCACACAGGGGCTCTAAGGAATTATTTGTCTTTGATTTAAAGTATACTAATTCTTATGTGAACATTTAAAGATTCTGGAGACTAGTTGCTTTATGATGATAAAATGTTATGCTTTGCTTTGCACAGATTAAAAAGCCATAAGTGTTTCTAATTGCTCCTAATTCTCCATGGCATGTTCATTTTCATTCTTAATGGCTCCACATGGATGAGAATTAAATTGCCTCTTTGCCCAATGTCATATTGTGGCTCATTGATATACTTTCAGAAATTCTTTGACAAAGCTTAAGATGCACAAAGATTTTTTAATGTGCATATTAATAATGAATTATAGCTATGACCCAAGTTTTGTAATCTTTATGCCCTGCCTCATTTTCAAAGGATAATCACATGTGGTTTTTACATAATGACTAAGATATTTGGGCTCAGTTGATATAAAATTAATCTTATGAATACAAAGATTTATTAATTTTAGGTCAAGGACAACTACTGCTTAGTGACACGTATTAAAAGCATGTATTTGCCTTGGCACAAAGTTCTCTTGTGGAATTAGGGCACACTATCCCTTATTTCTGGATTGTTTTCTGCCTCTCTGGGGAGGAGCTATCTGAATAGGATGTCAGAAGACTTCTTGTTGGGATTTCTTAAGAAAATGTTTTATGTGTTTGAGGAGAGCAGAAGGTAGGAGGAGGGTTAGTCAAAATTAAAGATGCTATGAATAAACCACGTGGAACCTACTTCTTTGCTAGATAATAATACATATGTTTTAAAAGAAAGAGTTTGAGCAGAAGTATTCTGTGGAGGTGGATAAGGTCCTGCCCAGAAGCCACAGATTGTTACCAGAAAATTTCAGTGCCAGGATGGGATACTTTCCATTGAGTTTTTGGTCAGGGAGACCTCTGGTGCCTCCTAAGCACTACCAGTTATTGCCAAGGCTCTTTGTTGCCCAACAAAACTAGATGGTGAGAGCCTATTCCTGAAGACTCCACATGTTTGTGTTTCAGGTCACTGAGAAATTAAGCTAGAGCTGTGCTGGAAGCTTCTCTCTGTTGACTACTTGTCATGATACTGGAAAGAGCTGAGCAGCCTGGTGGGGGAGAAAAGTCATCAGTGACCTTAACCAGCAGTGGACCCTGTAAGCTTTATGGCTGACCAGCCAGGCCAAATGTACCAACTGGTGTAATGGTGGCATATCTGTTATGGTGGAAACCAGTTGCTTTCTGATTGGACTAGAGGCCTGCTCCACAGGACAGAATTCCTGCTGGTACTGAAAATCTAATCAAAAGCCAATGGTTAGACAGGCCATCAGCCCTAGGGGGGAACTACTAGTTATCTGGCTAAGTGGATATTATGCTCATCCAAATACCTTCTAAATACTTAAGTTGATGCCCATATATTAATGCTACTCTCACTTTTGGTTAGAAAATCTTTCCTTGTCAGAGGGTGGTGATCACACTGGGGTGACTCAAAATTCACCACAGTGCTGAGAAGAAATGATAGTGGAGTGTTCTGCACTAAGCAAGACATCTGTATCACATCTTTCAAGGCTCAGGGACCACTGAAGAATTGGCAGTAGAAAAAAATGTAAGAGTCAAAGGAAGAAGAGGAGAGCTTACAATACTGTCTTACAGACAAAAAGTGGCCATGGTATTTATAGCCTCACAGTGGCTAATGTTACCTACACAAGACTTGCATAATAGGAGGAAAAAATGATGACATTAAAATTGAAGAGAGACTAGTTGAAAAGAAGGGATTCAGTGGAGGGGGGATTTGGAAAAGGGAAAAGAGAGGGTGTTGGGAGACAATTATAATCATGGTAGATTGTCTATATGCAAGAAGGTTGTCAATAAAATGTTTACAATGTTATCTATGCATTATGCTTTAAAAATCTATAGAAAAATACTTTATATCCTTTAAGAAACTACCAAGACTTACCAGGGGGCTAGAATATGTCATCTGGGAGAGGTGGTGAGTAGGTGAACTTAAAGATGACTGGGAATGAAGTCTTCTTCTAGGTCTTGGACCCAAGACAGGCCAAGATATAATGCTAAGGATCAAGAGTGCTGTTGTGACTGTTAATGAGAGAGGCAATTTAGAGTAGTTGGAAGAGACAATAAACTGTTCACAAGAAAGTTTAGAGGATGTATATATACCTCTATTAAATATATATCTATGTATATATGAATATAAAATTAAGGAAAAGTTTTCAATTTTTTTTCAGCATCAGGCTTCATTATCCAAAATGAAACTTTCCATGTTTAGTCTACCCATCTATACCCATCTAAGTAATGAAATAAATAAGGCTAGAGCTGCTGCAGTTTGAAGCAAGTGTAGGAGCAGGCTTCTTCTGACTGTCATCCTTATTTTGGGCCTGCAGGTCACTTATTTAAACACGAGGCATCCTTAGGCCAGACTTTGTAAACCATTACAGTTACCAGAGAAAACAGATGCTTAGGTTGGTAGAGCTGTGCTACCTGAAACTCAATCTACCCGTGTATCGGTGGTAGTTTTTCTTTAAAGTTTTCCCTAATGTGGGAATTCTTTTTTTTTTTTTTTTTTTTCAAGGTAGGGTCTCACTGTAGCCCAGGCTGACCTGGAATTCACTATGTAGTCTCAGGGTGGCCTTGGACTCATGGTGATCCTCCTACCTCTGCCTCCCAAGTGCTGGGATTAAAGGCATGAACCACCACGACCTGCAGAATTCTACTTTTCAGTTGAAATTGAATGTCAAAGTATATTATTATTAGACTAGGAAATAATGCGGAATTAAGTTCAGTTTACATTATTTCTAGCTAAGGAAATCCTGCTGATCATCTTACAACAGGCGCACATGGATACAAATTTTAGAAGTAATGTCTCATGGCTCTTGGCATTTTATAGTAATATTTAATACATTAAAATTCATTTAATTATTAATGACAGAAAGAAAGAGGCAGGGAGGGGGAGAGAGAGAGAGAAAGTATTAGGTGCCACAGTTTCCTGGCCACTTTAAACAAACTCCAGATGCATATGTCACTTTGTGCATCTGGCTTTACATGGGTATTAGAATCAAATCAAGAAAATGCCTTTAACCACTGAGCAATCTCCAGCCTTAATACATTTTTTTTGAGGCAAGATCTCAGTCAGTAGCCCAGGTTGGACTTGAACTCACATTG
Source organism: Dipus sagitta (assembly GCA_036346955.1). Classification (NCBI taxonomy): domain Eukaryota; kingdom Metazoa; phylum Chordata; class Mammalia; order Rodentia; family Dipodidae; genus Dipus; species Dipus sagitta. The sequence goes on along the minus strand of CM070775.1, from coordinate 88,226,467 downwards.
ATTTTCTGATTTTAGCCTCCCAAGTGTTGGTATTGTAGGTGTGAGCTGTCTGGTGGCTTAGTACATTTTCTTTTTAAATCCACACAGCCATTAGCACAATACCTTGTATGTTGTATACATGCTATAAATGATTTCTTAAAAAATTTATTTTAGTGCTAGAGAAATGGCCCGACAGCCTAGGTATGATTCTTCACTATCAATGTAAATTCAGATGCACAAAGGCTCTGATGTGCCCTTTTTCTTCTTCTCTCTCTCCCCCTTCCTTCCTCAAATAAGTAAATAAAAATGTTAAAAATATAGCCAGTACATGTTATGGTTTGATATGAGATACTCCTCCCAAAAGCTCATGTTTCTGGTAATGTGGGAAGGTTGTTTAACAGGAACAGGCATCCATACATAAAAAGGCTAAGGAAGGAGGGGGCCGGAGAAGTAGCTCTGATTCTGGCTAAGGCAAGGGGGAGGAGCTAGGGCCAGGATAGGCAAAGTTCAAAAGTCAGTTTAGGCAGGTGAGTTTTGAGAATAGCATTTGTTCTTTAAGCCTTTGGGGGGAGAGGACAGTGGGTTGTTGCCCACAAATGAATTTTTGTGTCTCTTGGGCCAGAAGAACAGCTGCAGCAAGAGCACATAGGCATGGTTGCCAACCCCAGACAGAAGGTTTTCAGTTGTTTAAAAAGATAAGCTACCAGGGAAAAGGATGGGCCCTTCATTTGGCCCAGAAACCCCAATGCCTACCTCATTTTTCCATGGAATAAAGAAGAAAAGGCTGCTGAAGGTAGGGAAGTACAAGGGCTGGAGCTCCCAAGAGCAGGTGGGAGAAGGCAGCATTGGTCTCTGACTTAGGGTCTAGGGGTTGTTGAGGGCCTCCCTTAGCTTTGTCATAAAGGGGCTTTGCCATGGGGGCAAAGTTTGGAATCCACAGTCTAAGGAACATAGCAAAGCCAAAAAAAAAGAGAGAATTTCATCCTTAGATGTAGGTGGGAGAGAGAGTGAAGATGTTTGCATTCTAGGGTCAGTTGTTGGGAGGTGGGGATAAGAAGAAAACCCAGGTACCTAACTTTTGTTAAAGAAAATTGAGTTTTTTTTTTTTTATGGGGAAACATGATATCTCTTAGATCAAAGAAAGTTAAGAAGTTTGTTGGTATGTAGTTTAGCTAGAGAAAGAGAGGGTGAGCAGAGCAAAAGATCATCTACATATTGTAAAAGTATGCTGGGTGACAGATCCAGGGACAAAAGGTCAGTGGAGAGAGCTTGACCAAATAGGTGGGGGCTGTCTCTAAAACCCTGGGGAAGGACAGTTCAGGTGAGTTAAGAGGCATTATAAGTATCAGGATCCTCCCAGGTGAAAGCAAAGGGAACATAGGAATCAAGGTGGTGGGGGATGGAGAAGAAGGCATCTTTGAGGTCAAGTACTAAAAAAGAGTAGTGGAAGAGGGATTGTGAGAGAGGAGTTTAGGGGTTGTGGACTACTGGATGAATGGGCATAACTGTGGCATTAACTAGGTGCAAGTCTTGGAGTAAGCAGTAGGTGTTTGATGACAGGCAAGATCAGAATATTGTAAGGGGGATGAGTGGACAAAGGAGGCGGCTTGGAGCAAGCAAGAAATAACAGGCTTGAGTCCTTGGCAATGTACTGAGGTCAGCTGACATGGGGTCTTTGAGTCTGATAAGGACAGGTGTGTGGTGAGAAGCTAGTGCCAGTGAGGAAGTGTGCCACACCCTGGGATTAACTTCAGAGGCAGGAAGGGGGAAACTTGGATCCTTTGTAAGGGAAGGGGCTGGCGTGAGGAGGAAGATAGAGTGTGAGCGGTGAGAGAGAGGGGTGGGGGGAGTTTTTGCATAAGATCTCAACCTAGGACAGTAAGAGGACAAGAGGGAATTATGAGAAATGAATGGGAGAGGGGAGTGTCCCAGACTACACAGGGTAAGGGGGGAGTGACGCATGGGGAATGGGATAGGCAATCAATACCTGACACAGAGATCTGAGAGGGAAAAGTCTTACCAGAGTAGGATGGCAGGATGACCAATTGGCCCCCGTAACAAACGAGACAGGCCCTTCTGCCAGCTGGACTGTGACCCTGGGCTCCTCCATTGTGATATGGAGAGTTGTCGGTGGGGGCCAAGGTCCCAGGGCACCATCAATCTTTGGCCACCAGGGTTAAAAGATCAGAGATTGGCTCTCATGGGAGATGAGGGGGTAGGGACTGGCCTACCTTGTTGAGACAAAGAAGGACAGTCAACCTTCCAGTGTCCAGCAAGTCCACAGTGGGAGAGGGTCCTGGCAGTGGGCACAGGTTGCGGCAGCTTTTGCCCAATGTCTGGTGTGGCCACACCTGAAGTAGAGTTTTGACAGTGAGCCTTGCAGCCCTATCATCTTCTTTAGAGGAGGCCTCAGGGCCACAGCCAGGAACTGGAACTGCTGTCTGTCTCAGGCCACTCTCTCAGTCTGTTCTTGGTCCTATGTGTTATTAAAAGCTTTAAATGCCAGGTCAAGCAGATCTCCCTGAGGGGTCTGAGGGCCCTTTTCTAGGCATTTAAGTTTTTTCCTGATGTCAGGGGCAGATTGGGACAGGAAATGGGTATTTAGAACTATCATGCCCTCTTGGGAAGCAGGATTGAGGTGAGTGGATTGGTGAGTGCCTCAGTTGGGTGTCCCAGAAACTCAGATGGATTTTCATTAGCCCTCTGGGTAAGTGCTTAGAGTTTGTCAAAATTGACAAACTTATGGGATGCCTTCTGGAAGCCAGTTAGGAGGCAAAGAACCATTCTGTCTCCGGCCACCCTTCTGGGGGAGTTAGTGGGAGTATGGTATTCCCAGTCAGGGTCCTCTCTGGGGACAGCAAGTGTCCCCACTGGGAAAGCATTATCAGTTAAGTGAGCCTCATTAGCATGGGCCTGAGTGGCCATCCAGATGCATTCTCGTTCTTCAGGGGTGAGAGTGGAGGAAAGAACTACAAAGAGATCATGCCAGGTTAGGTCATAGGCCTGGGTGAGGTAGTGAAATTTTTTGGTATAGCATATTGTATCAGTGGAGAAAGGCCCTAGACGTTTCTCAATCTGGGATAAATCAGACATGGAAAAAGGAACATGAACGCGGGTGAATCTTTCAGTGCCTGCAACCTCACATAAGGGGTATATTCAATCCCTGAGAGAATGAGTATGTTGGACAGGAGGGAAAAGAGGAGGAGAGGAGTTGGGAGAGGTGGGGGTGCGGAGCACAGAGGCAGAACAGGAGACAGATGAAGCTGTCGGGACCAGGTCATCTATGGTGTCTGGGTCAAAAGCAGAGGGTGAGGATGAGTATGGGGGAGGGGTTGAATTGAAGAGCATTTCTGAGACTCTGGCTAGAAGGACCTGGTGTGAAGAGCAGGTAGAAGAGAGAGAGAGAGAGAAAGAGGGAGCGAGCAAGCTGTGTACACAGAGAGAAAAGTGCCTGAATATAGGCTATTTCAGACCACCTCCCTGTACGTTGGCAGAAATTTTCCAAACCACCAAGAATTTGGAAATCAAAAGTACCATTTTTAGGCCATTTGGACCCATTGTCTGGCTATATTGTGGTCAGGCAGAGTTTCAACGAAAGATCAGATGATGAAGTTTGATGTCATCCAAGAGTTGTAGAGGCTTTAAGTTCTTAAGGACACAAAGAAAGAGCAAAACAAGGGTGGGAGAAAGAAACCAGGCCTTAAGCTGGGTTTACACAGAACACCAATATGACCCCCTGACCCATTGGGGTGAACAGGGCCTGCACCTCCCACGTGGGCAGAGGCCGTACAGGTCACAACTGTTGGCTGTTTAGCCTGTTAGTGGGCGAGGCAGGAGACTGTGCTCCTGAAGGAGTAAGCAGCTGGCAATGAAAGATGAGGCTTCAGGAGGTGAAGGGACAGGATAGGGAGAGGAAGTGTCCAGAGGTGGTGCAACCAAACCAAAAGGTGTCCCTTAGGGTACAGTAGACCAGAGGTCAAGAAACCTGAGGTATCGAGAGTGCATCTTTCTTGAGACCTGGGCTTGGGGCCCAAAAATGGGCAAGGGGTGTAGCCTTGCATGCCAGCATGGCTTCCATGAGGAGGGATTAACGCTGAGAACAAGCCAACCCGAGAGGGACACTTACTGAGAAGGAGATGAAGAAGGGAAGAGCGAGGCTGAATTGTGGTGGGTGTGAAAGCCAGTATCAGGCAGAGATGGTTCAAAGCTTTCAGAGCGTCAGTGGCAGCTTGGTGGCCTGGTCAGGGGAAAGGAGGTCTGGCCACTCAAGAGGGCAACCAGAAGTCTCCTATCCAAGTCAGTACACCAGATGTAAGGTTTGGGAGTGACTAAGACCATGCAAACCACTCTGAGGCAAAGATGAAAGCTTTCATTCAGGAAAAGCATGAGCTGCTAGGGCTGACTCACAAGAGAAGAGTACAGCCCAAATATAGTATTTTAGACTGCAGGTACAATGTAGTTTAGTAGATTCATAGAGCTTACTCATTTTTCTTGATGGAAGCTTTGTGCCCATTGGTTAGTAATTCCCTGTTTCTCCATCCCAGCAGCTCCTGGAATATCAGTTTTCACTTTGACTGTATTTGACCACTTCAGAAAGCTCATACAAGAGGCATTGTGTAGTATTTGTCTTTCTGTGCATACCTTATTTTGCTTAATGTAGTAGTTACTTCTCCCCTTGTTAAACACCTGGCAAAACCAAATAAGGTGGTAACCCCTTCTCATCAGCATCTGTCACCACCATGAATAGGGACTCTGTAGCTGATCTCACTCCAAAGCCTGTGGCAGTGAGTAGCACTGAGTGATCAGGGATCACTCCCCCACATGGGTACCTGCTTTCCCTCCCACTTGCTGGGACTAGGTATTAGCCATATTATGTGTGGTAACCCCTTCTCCAACCTCCTCCCCACCATCAGCAGGGACTATAGAGCTGATCTCACTACAAATCCGAAGCCAGAGCCCAAAGAGTTCCCCTATATCTCCCTCCATGGACAAACCCTCACCCCCTGGCCTAGCCTGCCAGCATCTCCCTGAATAAAGACTTTTTAGCTGATCACGCTCCACAGCTTGGACATTGAGTAGCTCATGCCTCTTAGGTTCTAGCTCAGCTCCAACTGGAGACTACACACATAAGAAGGAGCCTTGTCAGATTCAAGTGTACCCAGCCCAAAATTGCAGATAGATTGACATTCCACACTCACCTTGATCAAGGCTGGCCAGGATGCTCAATACAGGCTCCAGAAGAGCTGCTATTGCTGAATACTTAGCAAGACAAGAGGACTTTCTCAAGATGGGCAAACCCCACAGCAAAACAATACAAGATACCAAAGCAAGATATCCCCACCAAGAATGCCTCTTGCCTTAGTGAAATCTCCAATGAAAATATTTAGAGGAAACTTCAGACATAGAATTCCAAAGTGAAATTATGAGAAACATATTAAATAAACTCAATGAGGCCATGAATAAATGGCTGAATGAAATGGAAGAGAATTGGAAACAAAAAAACAAAAATTACCAAAAAAGGGCTTAAAGGATGGCTGAATGAACTGGATGAGAATCGACAAACACACAAACAAAAAATGAATTTGAAGATCACCAAACTGGGCTAGTGGGGGTGGCAAGCAGGCCATGTGGAGGGCTTGGGAGCCTGAACCCCTCAGCCCAGCACTGCTTCCTCCTGCAGCAGCAGCCCTCAGGTCAAGGGAGTAACAGAGTGCTTTTGTTCCAGGGCCTCCTCCATGCCCTGGCCTGAACCCTCCTTCTTCTTGTGCCATGCAGATGCTGCTGCCCAGCCTGGGCTTGTGCTTGGGCTGGAGGAGGAGCAGTGACTGAGGCCTGGTGGTCTGCAATGAGGAACTCTGCTAGACACAGTGCTTCAGGCTGTTCGGCAAGGAAGCGGGCCACTGAAGTGAGTAGGAGGCTATGGAATATCCAAGTATTTTATTTTATTATTATTTCCAAGCTAGGGTCTTAGTCTAGTATAGGCTGATCTGGAATTCACTTTGTAGTCTTAGGGCGGTCTTGAACTCATGGCAATTCACCTACCTCTGCCTCCCAAGTGCTGGGATTAAAGGTCTGTGCCACCATGCATCCAAGTATTTTAGAACATGCTGAACACAGGGAGAGCCAGGGAAGCAGTGAGTATGAAAAGTTAAGGACCAGAGGAGAACTTTGAATCTTATTTGAGAAACATAAAGTCATAGTATGAAGTTTTCCAAAGTAATAGACTGTTCAGATGTCACGGTATTGATGCCAAACACAGACCGAAAGCCGCTGTGACAAATGACCAAAATCAAGTCAACGAGTGGGAATGGTGGTAGCATGTCATTAGATCTAGAGTGGGAAGACAAAGAAGGAATGAATAGTATGCTTACAATGAGAGAATGTTCCAAAACAGAAGACATTCTCCAGGCAGCACTTGAGTACAGAAGCAAGAAGATGGGCAGTAACCCAATATCAGCCTCGGATGACTCCAATGGGCTGCAGTGGGAGAATGCTTGCATTAACACCAAGATGGATAACTACAGCAACTCAGGATACTCTGCATTTGTGAACCCCATGTAGAACTCTCTGATGCTCTCAGCATGCTTTACTTTGATGGCTTCTTTGAATGTTGGTATCTAATACCAAGCACAATTAATTTGAGATGAACCTAAGAAATGTTGAAGTATCAGTTTCTTTCTACATCTATTATGTGACCTAATATGATAATGTTCATCCAATTTGAACAAAAGATAATCTAATAAAAATAAATATCCAGACTTTAGACCTTATAAGTTGATAATATTTAAAAATACATATATTTAGTTTTTTTCTTAATTTTGCATTCTAGTATATTGATATCTTAAGTTTTTAAAATTCTGTATCCTTGAAAGATTTTACACAGAACATATTCTGTGAATGACTTAAGAAAGCAAAAGGGTAATTGTGGGTATTTCAAAGTAAATAAAAATCCTTTCTGGCATGGACATTGACTTTCTTTTTCTTTTTAGGTTCTTTTTCCCTTTCTTTCATTCATTCATTCTTTCTTTCTTTTCTTTTTTTTTTTGAGATAGGGTCTCACTGTTGCCCAGGCTGACCTGGAAATCACTCTGTAGCTCCAGGCTGGCCTTGAGCTCACAGGAATCCTCCTACTTCTGCCTGCTGAGTGCTGGGATTAAAAGCATGCACTACCATAACCAGCTGATTTTCTTACACTTTTACTTTGCCTTGTAGTACAAGGTACTAATGGGCTGGAAATAAGTTTCCCAATATATAACACTGCATTTTCTGACAGGCAACTTTTCTCTAAGTTGAACAGTCAGTACAAAAGTCCAGGGATGTAAAATACTTCCTCTTTGCTTTCATTAATTTTGTTGACGATTGAGTATGATTCTAGAAAGAAAATTGAATCCTGCTTTATTTGGGTTTTCCTTCTTTTTGTTCATCTCTCTTCCAGCAATAACAGTGCATGGTCTCAAAAATATAGAAAGGTCCAGATATAAATAGAAAGTTAAAGTTCTTGCTTTATTAAAAAAATCATGTGGCCCTTTTAATATTTGAACTGCTAGAGAATGACATCTGTAGTTTTTGTCATTTTTCAATCTCATGAAAATTAATGATACTTTATTATGTAACTATACATTAGTTAATGCTATTATTTATGTCTGTATTAGCCTTTAAACTGTAGCTATATCATATTTTAAAGGTACTCTATATTCATATTGCCTCTATTAATTCTTTTTAAAGTTTATTTTTTCTTGGGTTTTTGTTCATAAATAATTTTCTGAAGGAGTATTAGCTTCTTAAGGATTGTGAATAAACATGTTTTTACATTTAAAAGTAAGAATTGCATTCAATGGTCAGTGGAATAAAGTCAATGAGGACATGATCAAATGTAGGAATGAATTACAAGAGAATAAGAAAGTCAAACCAAGAAATGAAACTGGAGTTCAATAAAGTGATGGAGATGCTAAATAAAAACACAATGGAAAACAAAAATAAAATGTCTCATTTAAAAGGCTCCCAAGAAAGCCTCACCAACAGAAGATATCATGTGGAGAACAGTATCAGGGCTTGAAGACAGGACAGAGGAAATAGATCAGAATTCAAAATCAATAACAAGTTAAAAAAATACCAACAGAATGTGAGGGAAATGTGGAACATCTTAAAAAAAACCAAGATTCAAATTATGGACATACAAGAAGGGGAAGAACTACAAACCAAAGGCATAGAAAATATATTCAATAAAATTATAGAAGAAAAATTTTCTAATCTTACAAAAGAGGGACTCATCTAAGTATACCCCATGTTAGAAGGTTAAATAAAACCTTTCCATGTTAAAAATCAACTTTATGAATACAGGAGCACTAAGCTAGCCCTATAAAGAATACTGGATGGAATACTTCACATTGGAAGAGAAGAATAAAATACTTGAGGATAAAGGAGGGGAAAAAACAATAAAAACTAGAACAGATGTGAAAGTTTATGAAGATGAAGAAGACACCAAACTCCACGAAGTCTTCACCTCAACAGGGATTAACTCAAATCTCTCCATTGCAACTCTGAACATCAAACTCTACTCTCTAATCAAAAGACATAAGTTAACAGGCTGTATCAGAAAATGTGATTCATCCATTTGGTACCTTCAAGAAATCACCTTTCCATTAAAGACAGACACCTTATTAGGGTAAAAGGATGAGAAAAGATATTTCAAACAAATGGAAAAGGAAACAAACAGCCGTGGCTATACTAATATCTGACAAAACACACTTTATTTATTTATTTATTTGTTTTTTTTTCAAGGTAGGATCACACTGTAGCTAAGGCTGACCTGGAATTAGTCTCAGGGTGGCCTGGAACTCACAGTGATCCTCCTACCTCTGCCTTCTGAATGCTGGTATTCAAGGCATGTACCACTACACCCAGTCCCAAAATACACTTTAAACCAAAAGTAATCAAAAGGGATAAAGATTATCACTTTATACTCATTAAGGGAACACTTCAGCAAGAAGATATTACAATCACGAACTAATATGCACCAAACAAATGTGCACCAAATTTTTTAGAGCAAAATCTACTATACATTAGAGCAGAAATAAATCCTAACACAATAATAGTAAGAGGCTTTAATACCTTACTATTATCAATAGACTGAAAATAAACAGAGAAATAATGGAGTTAAACAACACCATAAGTCAAATGGACTTAACAAGACATCTACAGAATATTCTATCCAAACTCTACAGAATTCACATTTTCATCAGTTCACAGAAACTTCTCTAAAACAGATTGTATATGAAGACATAAAGCAAGTCTCCACAAATCCAGGAAAATAGACCTGACTCCTTGTATTATATTGAATCATATGTAATAAAGCTAGAAATCAACAAGAGAAACTACAGATAACACACCAAATCCTGGGGACTGAACAACTAACTCACTATTAAACAATAAATTGGTCATTGAAGAAATTAAAAAAATTCTAGAACTTAATGACAAAAAAGCATAACATACCAAATTTATGGGACAATGAAGGCAGTCCTAAGAAGAAAATTAATAGTGATAAATGCCCATATTACAAAAATAGAGAGAAGGCCAATGGCACAGAATTGAAGATCTGGAAATCAAGTCAAGTAACTACAGCTACTTGATCTTTGACAAAGGCCCCAATAACATTAACTGGAGAAAAGACAGCTTCTTCAATAAACGGTGCTGGGCAAACTGGATAAACATATGCAGAAAAATGAAACTAAACCCACACATCTCACCATGCACAAAAATCAAGTCCAAATGAATTAAAGACCTCAATATATGACCTGAAAGTGGCCAACATCTGTCCGAGCAACTCAAAGTCTAAGCTACCCAGAAGCAAACAACCTGATGTGATGCTCACACAAGTTCAATAGTGGCACATAGCCATGGTGGGTAATCAACTGTTCTTGGATTGGCTAACATATATGCTCAGTGGAGAAGAACCCTTATCTGGAACTGGAACAAAGTCAGAATCATATCCAGATAATGATTTTGCTTTCCAGTATCAAACTCCCACTAATGTTGAGCTATAAGAGGGTCTATACCCACTAAATTCTCTCTAAATTAATAATGGCTATCCCATTTAACCTGTGCTGACTTCACTCTCTGTTGGAGAATCTGCTTCTCTTTTCAAGACAGGAGCAAGACCTGAGGAGATTACCCATTGCACTTCACCCCAGGCTCAGCTGAAACCATAGTGGAACTGAGTAAATGAGCAAGAGTGCTGCTTTCTCAATGAAACTGGTGTCAGCACAAAGGTGAAGGAGATAGGCAATGAGAACACTCAACACCTATGAAACCAGAGGTCTAAAGGCCCCTAAAGAGCCAATCACTGAAGTAGACTTGAAATGCACCCAACATGGCTTAGGGAATTTTGTGGAAGAAGGGATGGGAATATTTTTAGAGCCACAAGTTTGGACATTATGCACAGAAACATTGCCTCTCCCCCATAACTGACTGCTGCCTCCCAGACTGCATGACCCACAATCCCCATGGGGATGACCTGCATTCACAAGGAGGAGGGCTCCTTTGGAAAAGGGGCAGGGATGAGGGAAGGGATGGTACCAACATGTTATGTTTGCATACTAAGTATGTCCATAACTAATACAAATAAATAAAATAGTCCCTCGTCCCAGTACCCTGTACCCGACTGTGTGCAGGCAGGCACAGCATAGAGTAAGTATGCCAGATCCTTGCTTCCTGGTTCCTCATCCCAGTTCCATGTGCTGGAGGGAGTGCAGGTGGGCACTGTGCAGAGTGAGTAGGCCAAATCCCTGTTCAGCCAGCTCTTCCCAATTTTCTGGTATGGGTTCCTTGTGCCAGAGGGTGTGGGGGCCAGTGGGGCATGGAGTGGGTAAGTCAGATCCCTGTTCGCTGACTCCTCCCAGTTCCCTGGTCCTGGCACATCCCATTGTGCCTTGCAAGGTGTGGTCCCATTGTGCGCTGTGGAATCCAGACTTTTGCTCTGATATCCTCACTGGCCACTGGGTACCAACATCCCTGTTCACTTGAGTCAGAGGGTTCACAGGCCAAAGGAAAAAAACTTGCTTCCTCCTCAATAAAATAGTCTCCATAAAATAGGTAGACCACAACACAAAAAAGCCAATCAAAGTCTTTTTTTCTTTTATTTTTTCTTTCTTTCTTTCTTCTTTTTTGCTTTGTTTTTGAGACAGGGTCTGTGGTGGTTTGATTCAAGTATCCCCCCAAAACTTTGGTTGTCTGAATGCTAGGTTCCCAGCTGATGGAGATTTGGCAATTAACACCTCCTGGAGGCGGTGTATTGTTGGGGGCAGACTTATGGGTGTTATAGCCAGTTTTCCCATGCCAGTTTACCCTTCACAATTCTTCTCTCCATCATATCCCCTCCCTCTCTCCATTAGTTTCTCTTTTATTTTGATGTCATCATCTTTTTGTCCTATTATGAGGGTCTTGTGAAGATATGGCTAGGTACTGTGAGGTCATGGATATCGAGGTCAATTTCTGTCTGGGCAGTTTCATTGCAAGGAGTGATGCCCCTCCTTTGGCTCTTACATTCTTCTGCCACCTCTTCCTCAATGGACCCTGAGCCTTGGGGGTGTGTGATAGAGATGTTTCAGTGCTGAGCACTCTTCCATCACTTCTTCTCAGAACGATGTTGTCTTTTGTGTCATCCAGTGGTCACTGCCATGTGAAAAGAGAAGCTTATCTAACTAAAAGTGAGAGTAGCATTAATACATGAATATAAACATTAAGTGTAGTGCTTTCAGGGCAGTTTAGTGGCTGAATGGGTGCAATAGTGCCATGTATGCTCTGGGGAAAACCAACTGCTCTCCAATTGGATTGGATGCCTGGAGGAAATACATGCCTGGTAATGAAAACCTAATCAAAAGACTATGGCAGGGGAGGTCATGTGTCTTAGGGGTATGAAGTCTGCTCTTGTCTGGATAAATGAGTATATTATGACCTTGAACTTCTGATCCTCCAACCTCTATACTCCAGTGCTGGAATTACAGGCATGTGCCACCATACCTGGTTTATGTGATGCTGGAAACTGAACCCAGAACTTTGTGCATGTTTGCAAGCACCCTATCAACAGATCTCTTTTTTTTCTTTTTATAATTACTCTGGATAGAACCTGTAGCATTATATTGAATAGAAGTTGATTGGACATCCTTATCTTGTTCCCAGTGATTGACATAATTTTGTTTCAAAAAAGTAAGTAGTAGATCTTTCACTAATTGCCTTTTTATTTCCTCTCTCTCTCTCTCTGTCTCTCTCTCTTGCTCTCACTCTTGTTCTCACTCTCTCAGTTGTTGCCCTGAAAAGTAGGCATGATATGCTTTAATTTTTCTTAGTATGGTAATTGTACATATTAATGAGCTTAATTATGTTACATATACATGCATGTATCAAACATAGATCATGTGTTCCATCTCTAATTACCTTTCTTGAAAGGAGAAAAATGTACTGATATGTAATAAGATTATATTAACTGAAAAAACTGAAATTATTGATGATATTTCAGAAAACCCAACTCAATGTGCATTGAACAAGAAGCATGCTGGGCTTCAAGGCTGATTAGATTCTGGGTTGGGTTCATCTAATATTGGTTTGAGTATCCAGTGAAATGACCAAGTGTATGAGTATGTTGTTATTTTTACATTTTGCCTCTTATGGAATTGATTTTCTTTCTTTCAACTGTCAAATAAAATTCCTGAGCACCTGGATAGAGTTGGCCAACATGACATGAATATGTTATGTGCTGTGCTGTCTTGAAGCCTGAATGACATGACTATCTCTGACCACTAACTGTGGGAGGACTTGTAATTTTGCTGTCATGCTTACACCTATTAGGATTCAGTTTAGGCCTCATTCTAGCCTCATTATGTCTATAATGGAGTGGGATAACTGTCTTCTATTTACATGTTTGGAAGTTAAGAATTCTGTAAAGAATGGAAAAATGAGATTGATTACTGCAATGGTAACCAACGTTGTACTTTTGAATGGGTAAGTACTTATGTCAATTATTAATTGAAAAATATTGTTCTTATTATTACCACTAAGAATAATTTTTATTTAGCCATTTAAAGAAAATAAGAACCTTGTGTTATAAAATATATTCTGTTTAATTTACTTGACTAGCTTGAAAAAGTACAAATACATATTATAAGGCTGTAGAGATGGCTCATCAGTTAAGGCACTTGCCTGCAAAGCCTAAAGCCCTGAGTTAAATTCCCTAGTACCCATGTAAAGCCAGATTCATAAGGTAGTGTATCTGTCTGGAGTTTGTTTGCAGTGGCTGGACACCCTGGTGTGCCTCTTCTTAATCTCTATGTCTGCTTTTTCCCCCTATCTCATTCTCTCTCAAATAAACCATAAATAATATATATATATATATATATATATATATATATGTATATATATATATGTATATATATATATATATATATGTTATAGCATATATAAAATACTGGGGTTGGGGAGACAGCTCAGCAGTTAAAGGTGCTTGCAAAACCTGCTGGCCTAGGTTTAATTCTCCAGTACCCATATAAAAGCCAGATGCACAAAGTGGAACATGCATCTATAGTTTGTTTTCAGAGGCAAGAGGCCTTGGTGCACTCATGCACTTTCTCTTTCTCACTGATTTCTTGCAAATAAAAAATAAGTATCTAATATACATATAGTATGTTTGGAATATCTGTTAAAGTAATTGATAAAACTTGTCATGAAATAAGAAACCATTCTAAATTTATTTAAAAGTGAAATTTGGGCTGGGGAGGTGGCTTATTGGGTACGGCACTTGCCTGTAAAGCCAAAGGACCCAGGTTTTATTTCCCAGGACCCACATAGGACAGATGCACAAAGTAACTCACCCATCAAAAGACACAAGTTATCAGGGTTGTTAAAAAAATGGACCCTTCTATCTGATGTCTTCAAGAAACCTACCTCATCACTAAAGATAGATACCTCCTTAGGGTGAAAGGTTGGAAAATGATATTCCAAGCAAATGGACATGAAAAATAAGTGGGTGTTGCTATATTAATATCTGATAAAATGGACTTCAAATCAAAGTAATCAAAAAGGACAAAGGAGGCCACTTCTTATTCATCAAGGGAATAATTCAACATGAGAACATCACAATCATAAATCTATATGGACCAAACACAGGTGTACAACATTTTGTAAAAAAAAATACTTGACAACAAAACATAAATAAACACCAACACCATCATAGTTGGAGACTTCAGTACTCCACTATTATCAATAGACAGGTCATCGAAGCTGAAAATCAACAGGGAAATATAGAGCTCAACAACACCATGGATCAACTAGACCTAATGGACATCTACAGAACTTTCCACTCCAACTCTATAGAATACACATTCTTCTCAGCAGCCTATGGGAAACCTTCTCCAAAATAGACCATATATTAGGCCATAAAGCATGTCTCCATAAAATCAGGAAAACTGAAGTAATTTCCCGCATCATATCAGATCACAATGCCTCAGTTCAGAGATATTTGCTCAACTATGTTTATAGCTTCTCAACTCATAATAGCTAAGAACTGGGATCAACTCAGGTACTCATCATTGGGTGAATGAATATCCAAGATGTGTTATATCTACATGATGGAATTCTATTTAGCAGTAAGAAAAAATTAAAGTAGAAAAATGGCTAAGCTTGGATTAGATCATACTAAGTGAACTCACACAATCACAGAAAGACAACCATCTCATGGTCTCACTCATCTGCTGTTCCTAACCTGGATCAACCCAAGTTGCTGACATACTTGAATGGCATCTTGAGGCTTGGACAATAGGGACGATAGGGCTTGGGAGAAGGAGAAGAGTGTGTGGTGGAACACAAATCTGAACCCCAATTGGACTTGTACCATAGAAACCTATATCCTGGAAGTTAAATCAAGAGGTGGAACCCTCAAGTGGATCTTAGGAGGAACACTTGAATCAAAGGGCCCTGGAGAGGATAAGATGATGCCTAAACTTAAATTTCCCTTGTTTCTCTATCTTTTCTGTCTTTTTCTTTTTTCTTTTCCCTTGGCACTGGCCTGTAATTCCCTGTACCAGGATACAGTTAACACCCACAATGAGATGTTGATTGGAGAGACCTATAATGTCTCCCCAAACAAACAAGACAGACTTCTGTCAGATCACTTGATTAGCCAATAGAGGTTAATGGTAAGACCCTACTGTTGAAGCCACCATACACTGTTGGTACGGACTGTGGAGAGACCTGGTTGGAATCTGGAAGAGAGCCAGTCCCAGACAATTAGCCCATCTAGTGCTAGAAGGTGGTATATGAGCTAGTGGGGGAAAGTGGCCAACATCTGTCCGAGCAACTCAAAGTTTAAGCTACTCAGATTCAAACAACCTGGCGTGATGCTCACACAAGTGCAATAGTGGCACACAGCCATGGTGAGTAACCCACTGTTCTTTGATTGGTCAACAGATATGCTCAGTGGAGAGGAACCCATATCTAGAACTGGGAACCAAGTTAGAATCATATCCAGATAATGATTTTGCTTTCCATTGTGAAGCTCCCACTAATCTTGGACTATAAGAGGGTCTACACCCTTTAAATTCTCTCTAAATTAATAATGGTTATCCCGTTTAACTTGTGCTGACTTCACTCTCCATTGGAGAATCTGCTTCTCTTTTTCAGATGGGAGCTGGACCTGAGGAGATAAACAACCCAGCGCACTTCACCAAAGCCCCAGCTGAAACCACAGAGGAACTGGGGAAATGAGCAAGAGTGCTGCTTTCTCTGTGAACCTGTTATCAGCACAAGGGTGAAGGAGATAGACATTGAAGACACTCAACACCTATCAAAGCAGAGATACAGAGGCTCCTAAGAGCCCATCACTGAAGTAGACTTAAAACGCACCCAATATGGCTCAGGGAATTTTGTGGAAGAGGTGGTGGAAAAATTGTTAGAGCTACAAGTTGGGACATTTTGCATACAGACGTGGCCTCTCCCCCATAAGTGATGGTTGCCCCCACAGTGCATGACTCACAATCCCCATGTGGTTGACCTGCATCTGCAATGAGGAGGGCCTCTTCAGAAAAGGGATAAGGATGAGGGAAAGGATGGTACCAACATGGGTTGTTTATATACTAAGTATGTCCATATCTAATAAATTTAAAAAAAGTGAAATTCAAGCAACATGCTGAGAATACTATATTTCTGGGTGATGTTTGTGTCTTTTTATATTTTCTTTCAATTAGTTGAAATTTTTGTACAATTACACTTAATAGATATGGAACACTCTCTTCTAATCTTCCTGTATTTTTTTGCTTGCTGAAAGTCCATGTTTTGTTAATTTCAGAGTTAAAAATTTTTTTTCTAATGTTGACCTCCTGGTTCTGTGCTTTTTCTAGAAAAGGCAAATGAAGACTTTGTTCTCACTGTATCTGAAGACCTTGATCTCCAGCCCAGACTTCTTTTCAAAACACCAGTGGTCTATATCATATGGTTGACTACATATAACCTGCACTTTTTATCTTAAGCACAACATGTACCAAACTGAATTTTATCTCTCTCTCCCAAAACTTTTATCTTTAATCTTTTCTTAACTCAATAAAGCACCAGAATTCATTTCTCTCCAGACAAAAATCTCAGAGTTATCCTGTACTGCTTTTTCTCCCCCATCCCACACAGCCTTTGTGGGTAATTTCTGCTCCTTATGTTTATATGATCTCCTTAGCACCCTTCTTGCTACTTTCTTCATTCTATCACCACCACCACTGCTTTTGTTGACATTCTCCTCATGTACTCTCTGGATTCTGGGGGAAAAAAAAAATCTATCCAGCTTCCTTGCTTCTACCCTGACATCAGCTCAATACATCATCCAAGCACAGGGATATTGTTTTAAAGCACCAAAGTTACCACACAGCTGCTTCAAGTTTCAGTGGCTCCCCACTGTCCATGTGATATAGTAGATCCATTGGAACAAGCTCCACAGTCTTCCTTGTCCTGGTTTCTGAATCCTCCTCAAACTACCCTTTGAGTCCTTTTACCTTAGATTCAAATCTTTTATTATGGATTAGAATTTCTTATGATTTCCTTCTCTCTCTCTCTCTCTCTCTCTTTTTTTTTTTTTTTTTTTTTTTGGTTTTTTGAGGTAGGGTTTCACTCTAGCCCAGGCTGACCTGGAATTCACTATGGAGTCTCAGGATGGCCTCGAACTCAAGGTGATCCTCCTACCTCCCGAGTGCTGGGATTAAAGGCATGCACCACCATGCCTGGCATGATTTCCTTCTCTTGCCACACTGTTTCATACCTGCGTGCCTTTTGTTGTGCTCCTCTCTTTTTGCTTAGATCCTTTCCCAATTTTTCTACTTATTAAACGCTTCCTTATCTTTCAAGAGTGTACATGTCATGCTTGACAGCTTTTTTATACCTTTTATATTATTATTATTTTTTAATATTATTTTATATTTTATATTTTTATATTATTATTATTTTATATTGTTTTATACCTTTCATTCCATTCACTTTTAGTGGTTTAAATGCGTGTGTGTGGGTGCATGTATATGTATGGATGTTTGTGTGCATGTAGAGTCAGAAGACAATCTTGAGTATTGATCCTCTATCCATCTCTTTTTTTGGGGGGGATGTGTGTATGTGTGTGTGTGTGTGTGTGTGTGTGTGTGTGTGTGTGTGGTATGTAGGGCCAAAGTTGAAGCTCTGTGCCTTACTTTTTGAGATAGGGCCTTTCTTGTTGAATATGAAGCACACTGATTCAGCTAGACCAGCTAGCCAGGAAGCCTTGGATATCTTCTCTCTTCACATTTCTAGTGCTGGGATTATAGGTAAATGTCACCACACCCAGCATTTATGTGGTTATTGGGTACCTGAATTCATGTTCTCATGCTTATACGGCAAGCACTAACTATGTCCCAAAGCCTCCCTAGCCACTTTTTTTTGAGACAGTCTTTCATTGGCCTGGAGCTCACCAATGAGGCTAGACTGGCTGGCTAGTGAGCCCGGGAACCTGCCTGTTGCCACATTCCCAGAGATAGGATTATAGGTGTAGACCATAATTCTCATTATTTTACATGAGTTCTGGGGATTGAACTCAAGTACTTTACAGACTGAACTCTCTCCCCAGGTGGAGAGCTTATATTTTAGAGACAGATGAATCTGGATTTGAGTCCTAGATCCCTAGCTAATTAACTATGTAGTTTGATCGTTTCCTTAGCTTTCTTGAAACATGGTTTCCTTATTTATGAACTGGCGATATAATATCTGCTTCAAGTGGTCATTATGAAGATTAAAGTAATTAACCAATGAACTTAATGTGCTAAAGACCAGGCTTGCAGCATTGTAACTGCTCAATAAATAGTAACTTCTATGGTTGCATTCAACATTATATATCAAGCATTTTTTGAATCTCTTCTCCTTAATTGGAATTAACCATTCTGAGTTACTGGCCTAGTATGTCTCCAAACTGCAAGCCCATCTCTGTTCTTCAGGCTGTGTGTGGTGCTAGATTTGGACTCTCCCAATCACACTTCTTTTTTTTTTTCTTTTGGTTTTTCGAGGTAGGGTCTCACTCTAGCCCAGGCTGACCTGGAATTCACTATGCTGTCTCAGGGTGGCCTCAAACTCATGGCAATCCTCCTACCTCTGCCTCCTGAGTGCTGGAATTAAAGGCGTGCGCCACCACGCCCAGCTCCAATCACACTTCTGCTTGCTCATCAGTTTCCAAGTTATGACTTGGTAACGGGGGTGTCAAGGAGACCACACAGCTAGTGGTAAGCTTACTCCTTTCTGTTCTAAAATTTTTTCAAGGACATTGTTGCCTCTGTTTACCATGGAAATTTCAGTTGATTCAAGTAACTCAATGGAATTGTTGGTGGTTTATCTTACATTGGCAAGGCAGTCTTGTTCAGGTCCTTCTTGGCTTTGTTCAGTTCCTCCAGAGGCAGGGAACCTCCCTCACCTCTCCTTGAAGTCTGCATCCCAGGCACATCAGACTGCACCACCAAGCTTCTGCATTTTCCTAATTCCAACCTCTTTCCTTTGTTTTACTAACTCTAGGACAGGTAGTGGCTTCCTGAAGTTGATATCAGTTGAACTTCAGATTTCCCTCTTTGTCTTGTCAACTGTTCAGTATTCAGTTAGCAATTACCTATATGAAATTCTCCCTAGTAAAAACTCCATGTTACCAGACCCTGACTAATGGTGGCATCTATTCCCCTCTTTGTTCCCTCCTTTCTTTCTGACCTTTTTGTTTCAGTGCCATTGTAATCATGGATACATGAGGACTCCATACATAGAGCTGACTGCTGAATGTCTGTCTGGATACCTACCTGTCTCCAGGATCCATCCTCAGTATTTTTCGTTTTGTGCTTACATTCACACCAGTGCTCACTCCTTTCTCTCTATATTTGCTGCACCTGTGTGTGCTGTTCAGTAAATGGAATATACAGTGCTCTAACCTTGATTTGTGTAGCCACTGAACCAATGCAAACAAGAGAAAGGTGCTAAGACATGTGTGCTTCAAGTTACTGTCATAAATAAGGATGATTTTGGTTTTTAACATGCATTAATGTAATTAATTTTAGGATATAAATCTTTAAACAATAACCAGAAGAGGTGAACTTGATAAGTAATTGGGAAATCCAGATACTGTGTTTTTTAATTCACATTAATTTTTATAACTCATAGGTCTTTCACTTTCTCCATTAATAAAATGCATTTAAAGTAATTGCTCCATATATCTCAGAGATATTTAATATACATATAAACATATACATTAGATAATATGCATACAACTAATTAGAATTAAAAATTTAAAGACCAAACATAATGGTTAAATATTTTACAGATAGTTCAAAGTACCATATAAAAAGGAAGCATAAGCCATGTTGAAAAATATTAGACTGTTTAACTTAACATAAAAGGTTTGTTGGGTTTTACTAAGTAAATATTAACCAAAATATGGGTGATTTTGAACTACACAGGTAGTAATTTATTATTATAACATGAGCTGATTTACTGTGTTTAAAGAAAGCAATCTTTGTTATAAACTTTACATCAAAAGAAATACGATGAAAGATTGATAAATCATTTTCATTCTATTCATGTATAATTTGGGTGGGATATGAAGAACTATTGTGTGTCTAATACTAAATGCGTGAGGGAGCAGGTCAAGTAATGAATTTTAAATTATTTCAGTTTTCATGCTAGATCAATGTTTGTTATCACTGAAATTTTTCTTGAGTTCTTTTTGTTCTAAGAAAATTAGAATTGATTTTATTTGTGAGGTAGAATTCATAATGGAAATGACTAGAAGCTATGTTGAATATAAACTAAAATATAGATTTCTTGTCTCAGTGCTTCAAACATCACTTTGAAGGAAAACAGTGAATTGTGTTGATTCAATTTCTTATCTGATTGACAATAAATGGTATCTATAGTGAACAATATCTAAAGCATAGCAAAACAAACTCGATATCCACATATGCCCAAATAGAATCAAAGAATTCAATAATACACCAATGAAATGCAAGGTGATTCTACCTTTTGGGTATATTTAGCAGTTGAAATACCATCAAAAGAATTCAATTCTGTATTCAGGGTTCTAACTATTCTTATTGGAGAAACAAATAATAAACCATATAACTATTTTTTTATGAGCAAGTGCACAGTTGAATTTCAATGATTTAATTTTCCATTCAATTTAAAAAGGTTATGCAGTAAAGTTAGAAGGAAACCTCACAAAATAACAAAAATACATTAGAAACTGTCTTAAGCAGTTATTTTCAGATAAGATGTTTGGTTTTCTCTACTGAAGTTTTTCAGCATAGACTCATGAATTACCATTTGTGAATTTGTTGAGATTTTCACATGTATGAATACTTGTTGTAACATACATACTTATTTTTTGCAATATTTTTTTCTAGGCATATTACCTTTAAGTACATTTTTTTCACACAGAGAACTAAAAATTTAAGTCCAGTATTATTTTTATTTTTTTGTTTTGTTTTATTTTTTGTTTTTTTTTCAAGGTAGGGTTTCACAGTAGCCCAGGCCAACCTTGAATTCACTATGTAGTCTCAGGGTGGCCTTGAACTCACAGCGATCCTCCTACTTCTGCCTCCCTAGTGCTGGGATTAAAGGCGTGTGCCACCACATCTGGCCAATTTTTATTTTTAATTAAAATTTATTTATTTATTTTATATATAGGGAAAGAGGGAGCAAAAGGCAGATAGATAGATAGATAGATAGATAGAGAAAGAATGAGTGTGCCAGGGTCCTCAGCCACTGCAAATAAACTTCAGATGTATTGTCACCTTGTGTATCGGGCTAACATAGGTCCTGGGGAATCAAACCTGGGTCCTTTGGCTTTGCAGGCAATTGCCTTAACTTCTAAGCCATCTATCTATCCCTATTTTTTAATTTAAAAAGTACTTTTATTTATTAGGGCTGGAGAGATGATTTAGTGGTTAATACGCTTGCCTATGAAGCCTAAGGACCTAGGTTCGATTCCCCAGGACCCACATAAGCCAAATGCATAAGGTGGCTCATGTGTCTGGAGTTAGTTTGTAGTGGCTGGATGCCCTAATGCCCCCATTCTCTCTCTACCCCCACTCTCCCTCTACCCCCACTCTCTCTCTCTTCCTCTCTCTCTCAAATAAATAAATAAAATTAAAAAATATTTTTATTTATTAGAGTGAGAAAGACAGAGATAGAAAGAGAAAGTATGGGCATGCAGGTATTCTGTTGCTGCAAATGAAATCCAGTCTCATGCCTTTGTGCATATGGTGTGATTGTGGGTACTGGGGATCAAACCCGGGCCATCAGGACTTGCAAGCAAGTGCCTTTTATTATTGAGTCATCTCTCCAGCTCCTATTTAAAAAATTTTTAATATAATATGTGGACATATTAATGAGATATACCATAGCAGTTTAATCATATATATAATTATCACATATACATGATTAACTTATTGTATATATTATATGTAATTATTCTACATATATAATATAATGATCAAGTCAGGGCAATCATTTTTTTTTTTTATCTATCCATTTTGAGAGAGCAAGTGAGAGACAGAGGCAGAGAGAGTGAGAGAGAGAGAGGGAAAGAATGGGCACACCAGGGCCTCTAGCCACTGCTAACAAACTCCAGACAAACTCCCCCTTGTGCATCTGGCTTACATGAGTCTTGGAGAATCGAACCGGGATCTTTTGGCCTTGCAGGCAAACGCCTTAATCGCTAAGCCATCTCTCCAGCCCAGGGCAATCATTTTTATCTCTACAGCCATTTATAATTTTGATGTATTGAGAACTTTTGTAATCTTTTTCACCTGTTTTGAAATATACTGTAAATCAGTATAGACTAGAGTTATCCTGCTGTGCTATGGAACACCAGTGCCAATGCCTCCTCTTTATTGCATTAAAAAATTGTTTTTTGAGACAGAATCTCATAGCCCAAGCTGATCTTGAAGTCACTACAAAGTGGAGAATGACCTTGAATTTCCACCTCCTATGTACTGGTATTGTGTGCATGTGCCATGTCTCCTGACTTTTTCTTGCTATATTTTGATACATTTACCTCTTTGAACCCACATTGCCCTAACACTCCCCCCCTCCCTTTTTTTCAAGGTAGGGTCTCACTCTGGCTCAAGTTGACCTGAAATTAACTATGTAGTCTCAGGGTGGCCTCGAACTCATGGCAATCATCCTGCCTCTGCCTCCAGTGTTCTGGGATTAAAGGGGTGCGCCACCACACCTGACCACTTCCCAGTCTCTAATGTCCTGTACCCATTCTCTTTTTTCTATGAAGTTTATTTTTTCCTGGCTTCCATAAATGGATGAGAAATTGCAGAAATGTACATCAAATCTAACAAGTCAAGTATTTTTTTCCTTTATGGGATGGGTTTTGAATTTTTCCCTCCTTGGGATTTTTTTTTTTTAAATCAACCTGTTCTGATATAGGAGGTGTGATTAACAGTTCCAATTCAAACCTATATTCCCAGATTTGGGGTCTTTATTGCTCCAGTGTAAACCAGCTCAGTTACTTTTGGGGTGCATTTATATCTCCCCTACATTGATTGTGAAGCTGGTTTATCTTTAGTGTACCATGGGCTTGTCTCAGCTGGCTAGGTTGGCAGCAATTCAGATCAGCTGGTCTGGATGTTGTGTGGGGTGTCATTTGTTTTCTTGAAGATAACCATTCTGACTAGGGTGAGATAGAATCTCAAAGTGGTTTTAATTTGCATTTACCTTATAAGCTTGGAATCTTGAACATTTTTTTAATATATCTGTTAGACATTTGTGCTTCTTCTTTTGAGAACTGTTCATGTCATTAGACCATTTGTTATTTGGAAGTTTTTTGTGCTTAATTTTTGTAGTTATTCATATTTTATAGATGTCAACCACTTGTCAGTGGAATATCTGGCAAAGTCCATTTTGTGTACTTTCTGTTTGCTCTTCTGATAATGTTTTGTGGTGAAGAAACTTTTTATTTTTATATAGTTCCACGTATTGATTCTTGGGACTATTTCCTGTATTGGAGTCCTGTTCAGAAAGGTCTGACCTATACTAAAATTCAAGTGTATTCCTTAAGTTTTCTTCCATAAGTCTCAGTATTTCTGTTTTTAAATTAAGGCATTTGATCTGTTTTGGATTGATCTTTGTGCAGGGTGAAAAATGTGGATTTCATCTCATTTTTTCGCAGGTGGCTATCCAGTTTTTTTTTTCTCAATTTTTATTAACATTTTCCATGATTATAAAAAATATCCCATGGTAATACCCTCCCTCCCCCCACTTTCCCCTTTGAAATTCCATTCTCCATCATATCCCCTCCCCCATCTCAATCAGTCTCTCTTTCATTTTGATGTTATGATCTTTTCCTCCTCTTATGATGGTCTTGTGTAGGTAGTGTCAGGCACTGTGAGGTCATGGATATTCAGGCCATTTTATGTCTGGAGGGAGCACATTATAAGGAGTCCTACCCTTCCTTTGGCTTTTACATTATTTCTGCCACCTCTTCCGCATTAGACTCTGAGCCTTGAAAGGTGTGATCGAGATGTTACTCAGTACTCCAGTCAGTTCTTTCCAGCACTATGATACCTTCTGAGTCATCCCAAGGTCACTGCCATCTGAAAAGAGAAGATTCTCTACCCAAAGTGAGAGTAGAGTTAATATAAGGGTATAAATATTAAGAAAAGTGCTTACTGGGCAGTTTGATAAGCATAGTATATACATTTTTCCAGATATCAGCAGATGTTACACCCCTAGGGCTCATGACTACCCCTGCTTTAAGTTTTCAGTATCAGGGATGTATTCCCCCCCACCCCATAGAGCGGGCCTCCAGTCCAATTGGAGGGCAGTTGGTTTCCACCATGACAGATGTGCCACTATTGCAACAGTTGGCTCATTTGGCCTGGCTGGCCAATTATAAGGCTTGCAGTGTCCACTGTTGAGTATCTTCACTGGTGGTATCTCTTTCTCCCATTGAACTACATATAGAATGGCTTCTTCCAGCTTTCTCTCAGCTGGTCTTCATGGAGGAGGTTATCAGCTCAGTTCCAGAAGAATTTCTCAGTGGCCTTGCAGCCCATGTATGTGGAGTCTTCAGCAATAGGGTCTTACCATCTATTCCTGCTGGGACACCAAGGGCCTTGGCAATGGCCTATAATGTTTTGGGGGCATCAGGGGCCTCTCTGGCCAACAACTCACTGGAGGTATCCCATCCCTGTCACTGAAACTTTTCTAACAATGATCTATGGCTCCTGAGTGTTCCATTGTCCCAAACTGGAGGATTCCATATGATTTATTTGCATCCTCTTAGATTTTGATTAGCCCTCCCTCCACCTTTCCTTTACTCATTCTCTTCCCCTGACCTCACTTTGGGTCTTTTCACCCCCGTTAATCTATTCTTCTACTTACATATATACAATCTCAACCTATTAAGTACCCTCCCTTCCTTTCTCTTCCCTTTATATCTCCTTTTTAACTTATTCCCTCTGCTACTGAGTTTTTTCCTTCTCACACAGAAGTCCAATCATCTGTAGCTAGGATCCACATATGAAGGAGAACATGTGGTGCTTGGCTTTCTGGGCCTGGGTTGCCTCACTTAGTATAATCCTTTCCAGATCCATCTATTTTCCTGTAAATTTCATGGCTTCATTTTTCTTTACCGCTGAGTAGAACTCCATTGTATAAATGTGCCACATCTTCATTATCCACTCATCAGTTGAGGGACATCTAGGCTGGTTCCATTTCCCAGCTATTATGAATTGAGTGGCAATAAACATGGTTGAGCATGTACTTCTAAGGAAATGGGATGAGTCCTTAGGATATATGCCTAGGAGTGCTATAGCTGGGTCATATGGTAGATGGTTATCCAGTTTTGCCAGCACAGTTTGTTGAATAGGGTGAATTTTTCCAGGGTATGTTTTTGATCATTTTGTCAAATACAAGGTGGCCATAGCTACGATTTCTTGCTACTTTATTTCATTTCATTAATTTATATGCCAGTATTATGCTGTCTTTGTCACTATGACTCTATAGCATAATTTTAGGTCAAAAATTGTGATCTTTCCAGCAGTGGTATTTTTGCTTGGGTTTCCTTTGGTTGTGTTTGCTTATGAGTTGATAGATTGCTTTTTCTAATTTTAAAAACAATGTCTTTGGAAGTTTGATGGGAATTAAAAATATATTTTTATTTATTTATTTGCAAGCAGAGAAAGAGAATGGGCATGCCAGGGCCTCTTACCCCTGCAAACAAACTCTAGATGCATGCACCACTTTATGCATTTGGCTTTATGTGGGTACTGGGGAATTGAACCAGGCTTTGTAAGTAAGTACCTTTAACAGCTGAGCCATCTCTCCAGCCTGTCATATTGTATTCTTTTTAGATGTCTTTTATATCACAGGTGAGACTTATGCACATATAAATTTTTTTGAGTTATTGTTGCTGCAGAAATGCCCCTCCAGAAATTGACCTGACATAAAATTGGGTGGAAAAGAGGAGATTTATTCATGCATGGTCTGGAGTCAGGATAGCTCCTCAAATTCTCTGGTCCTGACCACTGTGTGCCCTTCCAATTTGTAGTTTTAGTGATAAGGAGAGCCAAGCAAGCAAGTGGGTGTTACAGAAGCAGATATGTAACAGTTAGTGGCTGCAATTTGCACAAGGAGATGGGGAGGGGTTTACAATGGAGAAATTCCGAAACTGGGCATGTGCAGTTCTTATGTTTAGCAAGCAAGAATGGCTGGCTTCTTGGAAGTTGGTGCCATGGCAGTCTTAGGCCTTCTTTCCCAGCAACTTTGTAATTTTCCATTGTTCCCCCACATTCTCTGTTTGGTTCTGGAGGGTGACTACTCTCTGTCATATAATTGTCAGGTAGGTCCTATTGAATCTGGCTAGAGAGTTGACTATGCTGTACTTGTTGGAGGCCTATTGCAGTGGTACCAGTGGCTGCAGTTCCTGCCAGGGCAAATCCTAACACAATAGGCAAGAGCACTGTGACTCTCTTCTGTTTTCTATCCCTGGGTTGAAGGTATTGACAGATCCCATCTCCTGGGAGCATATCACATCAGGGTCAGCATTAGGATCTGGTGTGTGGGCAGGGTCCTTATCTCGGCTCTTCTTTTTTTTCCTTTATTAGTTATGCACATACTAAGTGTGTAAACAGCCATGTTGGTACCATCATTAACCTCCTCCCTGTCATACCCCCTCTGAAGGGACCATCCTAGTTGGGGAATGTGGATCGTGCATTGTGGGGGCAGCCATCAGTTATGGGGCAGAGGCAATGTCTCTGTGCATAATGACCCAACATGTAGCTCTAACAGTCTTTCCTCCCCCTCTTCTGCAAATTCCTCTGAGCCATGTTTGGTTCATTTTAGGTGTACTTCAGTGATGAGGTTTTGGGAGCCTCTGTGTCTCTGGATATCTGGTTTGGTAGCAGTTGAGTGTTCTCTGTATCTATCTCCTTCACCCTTGTGCTGATACCAGGTTCACCAAGAAAGCAGTACTCTTGGTCATTTCCCCAATGCCTCTATGGTTTCAGCTGGGTCCCCGGTGAGCTGCTATGGGCTGATTCTCTCCTCAGGTTCTGTGCTCATCTGACCAAGAGTGAAGTCAGCACTGGGTAAATGGGATAACCATTATTTTAGAGAGAATTTAATGGGTGTAGGCCCTTTTGTAGCTCAAGATTGGTGGGAACTTGATAATGGACTGTGGACTCATTTTTTGGATATGGTTCTGACTTGTTTCCCAGTTCCAGCTATGAGTTCCATTCCACTGAGTGGGTCTGTTCACAGTGCTTCTTCTTTGAGAGTATAAGCCTCAAGGGATTTCAGTAATCCGCAACCTCCATTCAGGACTGCTCTGGGTCAGTGGCTGCCTTCATATGGGTGTGGTGATCCATGGCTTGACACCTGAAACTTTAAGAGCTGAGGGAGTGGCTAGGATAACTTGGTATGGTCTACTCTGAGCTTGATACATATGATGTATATGAAAGCTACTAATTTTTGTGTATTACTTTTATATCCTTGGACTTTGCTGAAAGTATTAAATATGTGAGTTTTCTGGTATAGTCTGTAGTTTCTTAAGTATAGAATCATGTTTTCTGTGACTAGAGATAATTTTATTTCTTTCATTCTACTTTTATTCCTTTTATATCTTTCTCTTATTTCATTGTTTAAGCCAATACTTTGAGCACTGTATTACATAAAAATGGAAATAGTGGCCACCTTTGTGGTGATTTGGAGGAAATATTTTCAATTTCTCCCACTTTAGTATAATGTTAGCTAAAAGTTTGTTATATATAGCCTTTATTATTTTGAGGTATGGCCCATCCATTCCTGATTTCTTTAGAACTTTCATAATGAAGTCATGTTGAACTTTTTAAAATGCCTTTTTTGCATCTATTGAGATGATTATATGATTTCTGTCCTTAAGTTTATTTATGCAGTAAATTATTGAATCACATGTTGAACCAACTCTCTACAATATATTTATAAAGAAATATCAGCTAAACTGGTAAACATTTGTGAGATTTACTGTGTTCTGGAAATGTTTCTAGATCCTGAGTTGGGGCTGGGGTTAGAAGATAGAGGAGGAGACAAAGATGGATGACACTGAAATTTAACAATTCACTATGGTTCTCAGAAAAAGTTGAGGCAATTGAGTGGAGGTTTATGGTCATATCTCATTCACTTTACAGCATGCCCAGAATGATAATGTGTAACCAATTCAGGAGTTGCAACAGCAGGAGCAAAGAAAAGATAACCAGTTCAGCTTCCCTGACTGGGCCTGGGTCTTGAAGGCTAGTGGATGTTGAGCAGCTCTCCTGTCTTGGAGAAGGGCACAGCAACCCTGAAGTTGCTACATGATAGCATGGCTGTTTGAGACAGAGGTCATTCTCGGCTATCTAGTCTGAAGTGTGGAGTTCTTTTATTTGTACTACCTGTGTTGAAAACTAAAGAAACCAGAAGTCGATGTTTGACTTCAGTGGAGTTCCTCAGGGAACCATTAATTTAGTCAGCCATTCAACATAAATCCTAAAGCTTCTTCTGCAGGGGACAGCACACTAACACCAGACAGTGGGAACACAATGATGAAAACATTTGGTCCCTGTATTAGTTTGGGCTGCTGTAATAAAGCCATAGATTGGTTGGCTTATATACAACAGGAATTGTTTTCTCACAGTTCTGAAGTTTTGAAAGTTGAGACTAGGAAGTTAGTATGGTTGGATTATGGTGAGGACCTCCTCCAGGGTGTGTACTGTCAGAAGTCTGGAACAGAGATTCTAGAGATTCTCTGAGGGTTAATAAGAGACTATTTATTATTATTAGCAGCTTGTAGTTATTCAGGAGTGGGGAAGGGTAAGGAACTGTGAAAGTTGTGTGCACAGTGTTATGGATGGGAGGTGTGGTTGGGGGGAGAGGAGTAGATAGGATGAAACAATGGAGAGGGAGAAAGAGACAGAGAGAGAGAGAGAGAGAGAGAGAGAGAGAGAAGGTGCATGCATAGGGAGTGATACAGATGAGAGGAAGATGTGTCAGAGACAGAGAGACATACAGAGCAGTCAGAAAACACACACCTTTCTCCAGGAAAAAGGAAGAGCATGGCATCTGGGGACTTTTATGCCCATACCCTTGGGGAGGGAGCTGCCTTATAAAGAAAGGACCATGTGAGAGTGTGAAGGCCTTCCCTCCTCATGTCCACATG
Organism: Dipus sagitta; assembly: GCA_036346955.1. Classification (NCBI taxonomy): domain Eukaryota; kingdom Metazoa; phylum Chordata; class Mammalia; order Rodentia; family Dipodidae; genus Dipus; species Dipus sagitta. The sequence goes on along the minus strand of CM070775.1, from coordinate 88,197,285 downwards.
GCAGAGGAGAGAGGGGGTCATAGGAGAGATTCTGACACATTCTGCTGTCTCATGTTGTCACATGCAACTAGACAGCTCTCTGGGTCACCTACCACCTTTTCAAGGGAATTAATACTATTTAAGAGGCTGCTACCTTCATGATATCATGATTCCTAAATATTTCTTTCTAAAACCATTACTTTGGGGACTAATAATCTCAACATATCAATTTGGGGAAGTATACATAAACGCTCAATCCAAAATAGCCCCCAGTTTCTGAAAGCCTGGACTCTAGCAAGGAGGAACTTATTTGTAATGTAACAAATACTTATTGCAGAATGGGGCCTGGCAATTTTTTTTCCCTGTAACCTTGTGTCTTTTAACTAAATGGAACACTTTTCCTACTAGATCATTTACAAACACAACTACAAGTTGGCTCAGCAGTGTAGACAGGACCACCTCCCATTTGCTCATATGGATCAGTAGTATAGTGCTAAGGGTTAGCAAGGGCAGTTTCTGCACAGGGTGAGGGCAGTTGGGAGGAGGCTGACTTGTCCCTGTAATTATTGTCCCTCACCATACAAATTCCAATGTAAGGGATGTTAGAAGAGAAATTATGAGAATCTGAAAGGGAAAAGGTTGGTTGGTGCCTCTGACCAGGCTGAAGAGCTCACACACACCTCAACTCACACATTCATGCTAATTCCTCATTGTTCCTTCTTTCTTCATTGCTGTTTCTGTCTCTGTAGGTGGAATGGATGGGTTTATCTCTTATTGAGTATTTTATTTTTAAGACACAGAGGAAGGAAGCCAGTTGCTTGAGGAGATAGGGTTTGCTTATCAAAACTTTAGTTTTGTCAAGTTTTGCTCATCAGTTCAAAGCTATTTCACTGTACTCACAGAGCATAAATGCACCTTTCATTTTTTCTTCTGAAGCATGTGCTATTTATCATATTTGTGAGAAAAAGTCAAAACATATAGTGACACCTTGCCTTTCTTTTCTCACCTTCAAGATGAGATTTTTGTCAATGAAATAAAAATACCATGTACATTGTGTATTTAGTTACTTTCCTCATCACTGAAGAAATAGATGACTGGAACAACATAGTGGAGGAAAGGTTGTGTCAAGGGTTGCAGTTCATCACAGCAGAGAACCCATGGCTGAGTGGCTCAGGCTGTGATGGAGAGCTTACATAGTGGTGGACCAGGGAGTGCATACTGGAGCATGGGTTGTAAAACCTTCAAAGTTCTACTACTATCACCTACCTCTGCCAGCCAGGGCCTACCTCCTGAAGACATTTCAGCCTTCACTGTAGTGTCACAGGCTAGGAACCCAGAGTTTAAAACATGAGCCTGCTGACAGCATTTTAGATTCAAACCATAACATGTTGTTAAAACGAGAGTACACTGAGCTAGAGCAAGACCCTGCCTTGAAAAACCAAAAACAAGCAAGATAAACAAACAAACAAACAAACAAAAAACCCCAATAGTACAACATACTCTTATTAGAACAGTAACTATAGACTACTGTGGAATGTATCTCCACCTGAGTCCTCACCTCCTTCTACTTTAATGATCTACTTACCCTTTCCCCCAAGTATCATGAGGCTGGAGAGTGTCTTATTTTTACTCCTGGTGCCTGGTACAGTGCTGAGCACATGATTGCAAGGTTCAATAAATATTTGCTAAGTCAATAGACATTTAGTGAAGTAGATATTTAAAAAGAATTACCTAGTTATAATAGAATTACACTGTATAATTTTTATCTTATGTCCAATTTCAAACAAGTCATTTTCCTTGTCTGAAAGAACTGATGTCATTTTGTAATCTTTTGATTAAATCAAATGTACCAGCATTTCTTTTCAAATATATCACCTTATTATTCTGTAGTTCAGTCATTTCTCTGTAGATAATGAGGAGCTGTGAACTCTAAGGGACAAAAGCTCTACATAATACAACTATATTATACTCAAGGCAAAGTTTCTTTTCAGGTAAAAATTATGCTGCATTAAAAAAAAAAAACAAGTGAAAGTTAATAGTATCATTCACAGTAGAGTTTTTGTTCCCATCACAACTCTTTGAATTTCACTTATGAGTGACCTATTTTTAAAAAATAAGTATTAATTGAATTATGTTCCCTCTCAATAAGTAATCCAGAAGAGGAAGTAATGAGGCATACATGAAGACAGCTAATATGGAGAAAGTGGTATTGTTAAGCTGTTGATATTATCATTAAAACCCCTTTCAACATAATGATCTGAGGTGATTTACTAATACTGATGGTTTATTCACCCATAACCTACTCTCAAACATTGAATACTGAGTCATCATTGTGGACAGTGAGCTTCCTTTGAGAATTTTATCTTTCTGGCCAGTGACATTTACTATATTTTAAGAAGGTTGCTTATAAGATTCAGAAAAATTTGATCACTGTAAAATGTAAAGGACTGAACTTTTTTTCAGATGACTGCAATGAGAAAATCAAATTAATATGATTATACACTTGCCATGTAATGTCTAACAAATGCCTTTAACTGCTGAGCCTTCTAACCAGCCTCAGTATGTAATCCCATAAATGAATTTTTATGTGTGTAATGACAGAATAGATATGAGTGAGCTTTCTATTAAAAAATTATACTAATTTAAAAAAATTGTCCTTTATAAAAATGTGCTTTTTTCTTCAGATGAATAATCAGATGATGCATTTCATAATTATTAGTATTTTTAAAAGCAGTTCTCAAAATTCTAGAAAATTAGGATTCATCCCTCATTCAATAACTAAGGATAAACTATCTATCCAGTTTGTATTTATTTTTTAGTTATTATATATACAACTCTTATGTAAGGTCTAGATATCTCAGAGGTGAGTTGTCCCCATGGTGGCTTGGAGAATTATACTTAGGTAGAGGAAAGAAAAAGGGGAGAGTGGAAACTCTGGCCCTATTCTTTCTCTCCTTTCTGAACTATAAGGGATCCTGTGTAAATCTGTAGCTATTGAGCTACCATGCAAGGCTTTGCATCCAGTTTCTTCTCCAGAGTATGTAAGATAATCTGAGGATAAAAACAATTCTCTAAGAAGGATACAAATTTTAATAAAAATGTAAATTATTTTCACATTAGTCCAAAACTTCAGATTAGCATGACAATGATTGATGAAAATGTCATATACTGGCAAAAATGTTAGAAATGGAAAGATTTCATAAACCTGAGAGACAGCAATGCATTATTGCCTGAAAATCACTTCATTAAAGGTAAGCATTTGTTTTATTCTTATATTCAAACTTTATGTGATGTCAAAGTTGAAAATAAAGTAATTAGTTTAAGTGGAATTTGTGCCTCCACTCCCATAAGGTTATCTAAATGTTCCCAGATGTTAGGATTAACTTTCATTATGTTCTTATCTTTCTTCATCTGTTAAGTGGGCATAACAACAATGCCCACCTCTTAGTGTGGTTCTCCATTTTCCTTATCTTTCCCTGTTCTATCAGAATAAATCCCAGGTATTGTTTAAGGACCATGGAAAGATTAGAACTACTTACATTGAAAAAGTTTTATTTGCACCTCATTCTCCACTCCTCTTTTTGGTCATCTTGTCTCTATTTTCTGCTTCTTCAACACTTTTCTCAGATTACTTTTCCTGAGCTATTTAAAAAAACGAAATGAAATGTCAGCCTTCGGTCTTTCAAATATTATCTTTGTAGCCTTCAAACCCTCTGGTATTAGGCTTGGATTCCCTTGTTTCCAAACTTCATTTGTAGATGTTTTCCTCTTATTTATACTTTAAAATCAGAGTCCTCGAAAACTGAGATCATTTAAAGGAATCTTGGTAAGGGACTGCTTGCCAGAGTAAAGGAAACTTGGATTATTTCAGTGACCACAAGGCTAGTAACAGTTGGTTAGTTTCTCCAGGACTGAAGGTGTGTGATAAGCAGCTCTACCTAGGTCCTTGCAGTCTTTTTTTAAGAAAAACTTTTCTTTAAAACATTTATTTTATTTTATTTTATTTTTTATTATATATATATATATATATATATATATATAGAGAGAGAGAGAGAGAGAGAGAGAGAGAGCGCGCGCGAGAGAGAGAGCGCGCCAGGTAGAGACAGAATGGGCAAGCCAGGGCCTTCAACCACTGCAAACAAACTCCAGATGCATGCACCACCTTGGGCATCTGGATTACATGGGTCTTGTGGAATTAAACCTGGGTCCTTTGGCTTCTCAGGCAAGCACCTTAACAACTAACTCATCTTTCTAGCCCTTAAAAATCTTTTTTTATTGACAGCTTCCATAAATATAGATAATAAACCAAGATACTTCTCACCTACCACTCTGATTTCCCCCTTCCTAAATCCATCCTCAATTGAATTTCTTCTTCTTTTCAATTAGTCTCTGTTCTAATTTGATGCCATCTTTGTTTCCTCCTATTATGAAGGCCTTGAGTAGGTATTGTCAGGCACTGTGAGGTCATGAATATCTAGGCCATCTTATGTCTTGAAGACAGCACTATAAGTAGTACTACCCTTCCTTTGGCTCTTACATTCTTTTTTTTTTTTTGAGGGGTATGTTTTATTTTATTTTATTTTTTATTATTAATTAGTTTTATACTCAGTGAATACAGTCAAATTGGTACCATTGTTAGCCTCCTCCCTGTCCTCTTTCCTCTCCCTGGCCCCTCCTTGTTGAGGTATATGGGTCATGCATTGTGGGGTTAGCCCTCAGTTATGGGTAGGAGGAAATGTCTCTATGTATCATGACCCAATGTGTGGCTCTGACATTCTTTCCAACCCCTCTTCTGCAAATTTCCCTGAGCCATGTTGGGTTCATTTTAGGTCTGCTTCAGTGATAAAGTCTTGGGAGCTTCTGTATCTCTGGATATCTGATTTGGTAGGAGTTGATTCTTCTCTGTGTTCTCCTTCACCCTTGTGCTGGTACCTGGTCCACCAAGAAAACAGCACTCTTGCTTGTTTCACCAATTATTCTTAGTTTCAGCTGGGGCCCTTTTGAAGTATGATGGGTTCTCTCCTTAGGATCTGCATCCTAAAATAAAAGAGAAGCAGATTCTCCAATGGAGAATAAAGTTAGCACCAGATAAATGGGATAGCCTTTATACTTTTATAGATAATTTAATAGGTTTAGGCCCTCTTGTAGCACATGATTGATGGTAGCTTGATAATGGAGAGCGGGCTCAGTTTTGGATATGGTTCTGACTTGTTTGCCAGCTCCAGCTATGGGTTTCATTCCACTGAGCAGACCAGTTAGCCAAATCAAGAGCAGTTCGTTTCGTACCATGGCTGTGTGCCACTATTGCACTTGTCTGAGCATCACAACAGGTTATTTGCTGCTAAGTAGGTTAGACTGTGAGTTGGTTGGACAGATATTTGTCATTTTCCCCCAGTCACCTATGTAGCACCTTCTGGCACTAGACTGTCTGGGACTGACTCTCTTCCAGCTTCCAGCCATGTCACTTCATGTTACGTGTCAAGTGCATACAGTGTCTTCAGCAGTAGGGTCTTACCACTAACCTTTAGAGGGTCATCAAGTACTCTGACAGAAAGGCTCTTATGTTCTTTTCATCACTTCTTCTGCAATGGACCCTGAGTATTGGAGGGTGTGATAGAGATGTCTCAGTGCTGAACTGTCACTTCTCAGCACTCTAGTGAGTTTTGAGTCACCCCAGTGGTCATTGCCATCTGAAAAGAGAAGCCTCTCTAATCAAAAGTGAGAGTAGCATTAATATACGGACATAAACATAAACATAAAAATGCTTAGAGGGCAGTTTGGTGGACTTAACATATGCATTTAGCCAGACAACAGCACGCATTACTCCCTAGGGCTCCTGATCACCCCAGCCATAGGCTTTTGACTAGGTTTTCAGCAACATGTATGTATTCCTTCCATGAAGCAGGCCTCCAGCCAATCAGAGAGCAGTTGGTTTCCCCCATAATAGACAAGCACCACTTGGCTGATTTGGCCTGGTTGGTCAGCCATAAGGCTTGCAGGGTCACTGATGTTTAACATCATTGATGACTTGTCTCTCCCCAAAGTCTGCATGCAGCATAGCACTTTCCAGCTTTCTGACAGCTAGTTAACAGGGAGGAGGAGGAGGTTTGCAGTTCAGCTCCAGCTCAACTTCTCAGTGACCTATAAGCCCAATCATGTGAAGTCTTCAACAATAGAGTCTTACCATCTACTTCTAGTCTCACCCTCTCTTTCTCTCTCTGCTTGCAAATAAGTAAAAAAAAAAAAAAAAGTTTTTTTTTTTTTTTTTTAAAGTCCTGAAGGATCATAGTAGCATTGGCAAAGTAGTTCTGCCTAGGGGCCTGTCTAAAAGTGGACAGTTGAGAAGAGGAAGGTATCAGAGTACCTTTAGGAGAAGCTGAGCATTGAGTTAAGGCAGGGCATGCAGAGGGCTGAAGATGAATGCTGACTGACCTTCGTTACAGCCAGAAAGGTAGTTGGGGAGCAGGATAGCACAGCTAACCATAGTTCCAGTGGTCCAGTGGAACAGCAGTGAGGGTGGTGACTTGAGTGACATCCCACCCTTGTATTCTAGAACACAGTGTGATTGAGCATTTTAGGGTGGGCCATGGGCCATCCAAAGCTGCAAGGTTCTGAAATCTCAGACCACAACTTGCTTTAACAGAAGAGTTTAATCCCTGTTGAGCAGATGCACAGAATGTTGGTAGGAACAAACCTGGGAAGATGTATATGTGGGTATACAGGTGGAGGAGACAGGGTGATGAAATGAGAGTCTATTGGGCATTTTGAACTATCAAACCATTGATGGGATGTCTCTTGTATCTACAAGTGATGAAAAAGATATTGTACAAGTTCTGGGTCAGTAACCATCATGTAAGTAACTAGTCTAGCATTCTGGCACTCACCTACTCTGTGGTGCTGGTTTGCCTCTATCTTCTATGTTTTTAGAATTTATGATTATCAAGAGTTCTGTGAAACACAGATCCTAGAATATGTCTTGAAATACAACAAAGGAATTCTATAATCTAAGCTTTTTAAACAAAGCATTGTTCCTAGACATAAGTCCACAAACCTGCTGCTTGTATTTCTCTGTATTCCAAAAGAAATCAGAATCAGGACACAGAAAATTTTGAAGGAAAGTGAATTTACTTACAATTTTTATCAAGTAGGAGATTCAGAATGAAGTCTAATTTCCTCCCCACCAAGACTGTGGACATCTTACTGTGTATGGAAAGCTATAAGAACATATGTAAAAGCCTAGAACATATGTAAAATTAGCTGTGAGATAGATAAACCATCCTTTCTGGGAGCATAGTGGCCTGGGATCCATGTTGTTTCCCTTGTCTCTGATTTCTATTACAGACAGCCAGGCTAGAGGAAAAAGAGGTCTTAAAGATCTTGCATTTCTGAAAGAGAGAAAAATCGTAAGGGTTTTGTGAGATGTAAGTTCCTCCCCGATTTGGGGCTTGGCAGATTTCTTTGTCCTTGCCTCCATGCCTTCAACAGGGAGAGTGGAAACCTTTTATATCTTTTCTTTGAATATCAGCTTTACTATGGACTCTAGCATGCCTGCTAAACATACTAAGTCTATAACAGAAAAAAATTGATAGTCTGATGGCGGAAGGTAGGGTCACAAGTGTCTTTCTTTAGATTATTTCCTCTGTAGGTAGGGTTTGAGATCAGGGTCATATTACTTCAAAATAAATCAGTTACTGGCTATAAAGATACTGAATTACTTTAACTTGGTAACTAATGGTCAAATCTTGAGTTTTTCTATCAAAGGGGTTGCTTTATTCAGAAAAATACATTGGAAAGGAGTTGGGGCTATATTTTCATGGATTGAAGGGGGAGAAGATTTGATATGCTTATAAATACTGCACAGATGGAGATAAGAGAAAAGCCAAGGACCGTAGATAAGAAAGGCAAGGTGGTGGTACCAGGGAGGAGAGATGAGGCAATATGTCAGAACTCTGTGTTCAAAAGGAAAATAGGGGCCTTTGAGAAATTCCTGGGGGAGGGATATCTGGTGCATTTTGTAAATGGAAGATGTTTAATCTTTGGTTCTAAGTTGATTGTCACTACCAAGCATGGAGGTGTGCCTCTCCAACCTGCCAGGAAAAGCTGCTTGCATGGAGAGATCTGGTGGTTGCTCGTACAGGAAATAGAGAGCTGCATGTATTGTTTGCTTGAGGCCATGAAGGATAGGAGGTGTCCATGTGTTCTAAAGGAAAACCGCACGAAAGGAATGACAGTTCTCGGGAAATGGAATGTGACTCAGATGAGAATAAAGTTGGAGATGAGCCCTTTTCACCAAACAAAACAGAGGGCAATGAATAAATGAGCTTAGGACATCTTCATCTTATGGATTCACAATGGCTGTTTAAAAATTCTGGAACAAAAACAGTAATTAAACAATGCTGAAAACCTGCCTCATTCATTTCATCTAGCATTCTCCAAATTCCATTTGCCTATGCGGCCCTTTCTAGAGCCTCTAATATACTGTAGAACAAGCATGCCAAGGAAGCAAAGAAAAACCATATTATTTTCAGCTTTGTGACAAATGAAGCACTTCAATAAATACCTCAATCTATGTGATTCTTAAAGAAGTCATGGGAAAAAGCTGGACACAGGCTCAGACAAAGAATGTCTAATTGTAGTAGGAATCCAAAACAAAGTATCTGTCCTCAAGACTGCCTGCCAATGATTTCGGGCCTGGGGAAATGGCTTAGCTGATAAGAGCACCTGCTGCACAAGCCTGAGGGGCCCAAGGTGGTCTGAATTTGATGACCAGCACCCATTTAAAAAGCTGGATCTGGCTGTGTATGCCTGTAACTCCAGTCTTGTGGAAAGCAGAGACAGGAGAGTTGCTAGGGCTTGATGCTCAGCCTGCCTGACTAAACAGGGCAGCTCCAGGTTCCAGTGTGAGACTGCCTCAGGAAACAAGCGGCACAGGTGGGAGAGTGGTAGAGGAGGACACCTGACACTCTTCTCTGACCTTAGCTGTGTACTCACAGAGTACACACATCTGCACACATACACGCATACATGCACACATATGCTTGCATGTGTGCAAACACACACACACACACACACACACACACCACACACATTTCTACTTTTTGTGGCCCACTAGAAATTCTTGATAACTCACAGTGCAGAGAATGAAGGCTCTTAACTCTAAATTTTAATTTACTTCTGCTACATTTTGATTTAGAAATTCCTTGAGAAGGTGAGAAGGGACAAGATATTTCCTGAGAAATTTTTTTGGTGGAAAATTGATAAAATTATAGCTGTTATTAAAAGGCTATAAAATTTAAATGTAGACAGCTCCATCCTCCATTAACACAGAAAAATTATGGCACATCGTAGTTCATTCTGAAGTTTGTTGCCACAAATATTAAACAAAGTATGTTATGACATGATATTGATGTCCTACTTCCACCAATAACTCAGGTACTAGAAAATTTATGTGCTGCTCTCAGTTTAAGCCACAATTGTGGGTATATTCCCAGTCAAGGTTGAAAATTGTTGGACAAAAGTAGCATGATATAGTTGAATATTTGAATAAGGAGAAGACCTTTCATGTAGACATACCTTATAGAGGAGATTTAATATTTGTGTTGAAAAATGAGTCTTATCTTTAGATATTTTCCTTAGGATGTTATATGACAGTATAAGAAATTCTGAGGGCAGGCATGGTGGCACATGCCTTTAATCTCAGCACTGGGGAGGTAGAGGTAGGAAGGTTACTGTGAGTTCAAGGCCAGCCTGACACTACAGGGTGAGTTCCAGGTCAGCCTTGGCTAGAGCGAGACCCTATCTCAAAAAATAAAAATACAGGGGCTGGAGAGATGGCTTAGCAGTTAAGGCGTTTGCCTGCAAAGCCAAAGGATCCTGGTTTGACTCTCCAGGACCCACGTAAGCCAGATGCACAAGGGGAACGCAGGTGTCTAGAGTTCGTTTGCAGTGGCTGGAGGCTCCGGGGTGCCCATTCTCTCCCTCCCTCTTCCTGTCTTTCTCTGTGCCTCTTTCTCTCTCTCAAATAAATCAATAAAATATTTTAAAAAAAGAAGTAGAGACTTCTACAAAATAAAATGAAATACAAATACAAATACAAATATAAATAAAATAAAGAAGTCCTGGGGTGGTGTGGTTGCTAGTGTTGAGAGAAGCCTCTCAGTCTTTCACATGGGCCGGGAAGCTAAGTACCATTGTCGCCAGTGCTTACTCCTTTGTGTGCAGGACCACTTGATTCTCTTGTGAAGTTTTCAGTTATTCTCAGATTAATATATTTGGCTGCTAGGCTGTGGATTTTTATAGAATCAATTAACTTAGATTCTACTAGCCAAAAATCCGAATAAGAGAGTCAGCTTAGTTTTTTTTTATTTTAGTATATTTTATTTATGGGGGGGGGGGAGACAAGAGAAAGAGAGCAAGAGGAGGAGAGAGGGAAGGAGAGAGAACACAAGGCCTTTTGCCACTGCAAACAAACTCCAGGTACATGCACCACATTATGCATCCGCCTTTAGTTAGGTACTAGGGAATTGAACTCAGGCTAGCAGGCTTTGCGTGCAAGATGTAGGGTGTCTCACTCACTCTGTAGTCCCAGGCTGGCTTCAAACTCACAGTGATCCTCCTACCTCTGCCTCCTGAGTGGTGAGGTTCAAGGTGTGCATCATCATGCCCAGCTTAGTTTTTTATTTTTTAAATAATAAAAGCTTTTTGTACAAATTTCATGGAAGGAAAGAATATGGAAGGAAGGAAATCTTGGCTCTATAGCTGCTATACAAGGACCAATTGCTTCAAAATAGCACAGATTGGCACATACTAGAAACAATAAATGTAATTAATTCTGCTGGTATTTTGTAAGCCTTTTAGTTACATTTCAATGACTGTTTGTTCTCCATCTTTCTTTAGTCTTTCTTGATTTATGATCACCTCCCCTGCTCACAAATGTCATTGTTGTCATTTTAGGGAAATCCACATGAGGGAAGCAGGAATTCTGAGGACAGACTGCTTGGGTTTGAGTCCCTGTTCCTTCAAGATTAGCTGTATGACCTTAGGAAGGTTACTTAAACTTTCTGTGACTCAGTTTCCTCACATATAAAATATGATAGTAATAGTTACAGCCTCACAGGGTTCTTATGGTGTCCTAGCAATGCCCTGAAACTTTGGTGTCCTGGCTTGGAGTTGATTTATCTCAATGGCCCAGGGAAATAAAATGGGATGTGTGTTTATTTTCACATACTAAGTGTGCAAATTAATTGGTTTCCCTGTGATGTTTTATACATATATTTTATATGGTTTGATAATATCTATACCCCACTGTACTTTTTCTTTCCCCTGACCTTTTCCTCTTACCCCAAACTTCTCCCTCTACTTTCATGTCCTGTTTCTAAAACTAGCTTCTTCATTTGAGGGAAAACATGCAATATTTGTTTTCCTGAGTCTAGTTTATTTTGCTTAACCCAGTAATTTGTGGATCCATTCATTTTCCTATAAAGGACATGATTTTATTCTTTATTTTTATATTTATTAGTAAAGGGGGAAATAGACATACCAGGGCCTATTGTCATTGCAAATTAATTTCAGATGCATGTGCTAGTTTGTGCATCTTGCTTTATATGGGTACTGGAGAACCAAATCCACTTGGTAGGCTTTGCAAGCAAGTGCCTTTAACCAATAAGCCAACTCCTTCTTGATGGCTTAACAAAACTCCACTATGTATGTAGACCATGTTTTCTTTATCTATTTAGCTGTTGAAAAAATTGTATTAGCATGGTTCTCTAGATGAGCAGAACTGATAGTATGAATATACATTATAAATGGAATTTATTTGGTTGGCTTAGTTGATAAAGGCTGGGTAGTCCAACAATGCATGTTGGAGATGCCAAGATTCTCGTGGCTGTTTAATCCATAGGCTTGGGTGTCTTGGCATTCCCAATATGGCACTGAGGGCCTGGAGAATTCCCTGAGAGCTTCTGGTATTCAGCCCACATTTAAGGCTGAAGAAGTTGGGTTCCAATGTCAGCAAAGGGCTGCAGTTACAGGGAAGATTCACTCACCAGCAAAGTGAAGTTGGGGGGTTGAGGGGCCAAGCAAAATCAGCACTGCTTTTCCCTCAGACAGAATTGATTAATAACTTAATTCGTTTTTTGAAGCATGGTTTTACTGTAGTCAAGGATGACCTGGAACTTACTCTGTAGCCCCAGGCTGGCCTTGAATTCACCACAATCATCTTACCTTAGCCTACAGAGTACTCGGACTTAAAGGCATGCACAACCACAAATACCCAACCTGAGGCCTTTTAAATCTACACTGTCACTGGAATGTACTGCTCAATTTGGGGGAAGGTCTTCCTTCCTCACTTAATTCTTCCAGGAAACTCCATCATAGGTCTGTCCAGAGCTCTGTCTCAGATAATTCCTGATCAAATCAAGTTGGCAATAGAAATTAACCATCACAGACATGTAGACTGATCTGCAACTTGTCTATTGGCAACAGAGCTATAATAAACATGGGCATAGAGGTGTCTCTATTACATACTGACTTGATTCCTTCAGATATATACCCATGGTGTCTCAAAGTAGTTTGATTTGCATTTTCCTGATGACTAAAAATGGTGAACATTTATTTTTTATTAATTTTATTATTATTGTTGTTAGTTATGTACACAGTGTGTATACAGCCATGTTGGTACCATCATTGGCCTCCTCCCTCTCTTCCCCCCTCCATAGGAACCATCCTCATTAGGGAATATGGGTCGTACATTGTGGGGTTAGCCATCAGTTATAGGTAAGAGGCAATGTCTCAGTGCATAATGTCTTTTTTTTTAGTCTCAGATCTTTTACTTTTTATTATTTTTATTTATTTATTTTTTAATTAATTAGTTTTGTATTCAGTGAATGCAATCAAGTTGGTACCATTGTTAACCTCCTCCATGTCCTACCCCCCCTGCCGGCCCTTCTTTGTTGAGCTATATGGGTCATGCATTGTGGAGTTAGCTCACAGTTATGGGTAGGAGGAAATGTCTCTGTGTATCATGACCCAACATGTGACTCTGACATTCTTTCCACTCCCTCTTCCGCAAAATTTCCCTGAGCCATGTTGGGTTCATTTTGGGTCTGCTTCAGTGATGAGGTGTTGGGGGCCTCTGTGCAGCTGAAACTAAGAGTAATTGGAGAAACAAACAAGGGTGCTGTTTTCTTGGTGAACCTGGTACCAGCACAAGGGTGAAGGAGATCGACACAGAGAACAATCAACTACAAAATCTGTGCATAATGTTTTAACTTGTGGCTCTAACAATCTTCTGCCCCCCTCTTCTGCAAATTTCCCTGAGCCATGTTGGGTTCGTTTTAGGTCTACTTCAGTGATGAGGTCCAGAGAGCCTCTGTGTCTCTGGATATCTCATTTGGTAGGAGTTGAGTGTTCTCTGTGTCTATCTCCTTCACCCTTGTGCTTGTACCAAGTTCACCAAGAAAGCAGCACTCTTGCTCATTTTCCCAATTACTCTATGGTTTCAGCTGGGGCCCTGGTGAGGTGCAATGGGCTGATTCTTTCTTCAGGATCTGTGTCCATCTGAAAAAGAGAAGCACATACTCCAGTGGAGAGTGAAGCTAGCACTAGATAAATGGGATGACCATTATTATTTTAGAGAGAATCTAATAGGTGTAGGTCCTCTTGTAGTCCATGATTGGTGGGAGCTTGATAATGGAGAGTGGGCTCATTCTCTGTATATGGTTGTGACTTGTTTCCCAGAACTAGCTATGGGTTCAGTTCCCCTGAGAGGATCTGTTAACCAATTCAAGGGCAGTTGGTTACCCACCATGGCTGTGTGTCACTATTGCACTTGTGTGAGCATCATGTCAGGTTGTTTGCTGCTATGTAGCTTAGACCATGAGTTTCTTGGACAGATGTTGGTCTTTTTTCCCCCAGTCACTCATGTAGCACCTTCTGGCATTAGATGAGCTAACTGTCTGGAGGCTGACTCTCTTCCAGATTCCAGCCATGTCACTCAGTGTTCTGTACCAACAACATACAATGTCTTCAGCAGTAGACTCTTACCACTAACCTTTGGTGAGTCATCAAGTACTCTGACAGAAATCTGTCTTCTTTTGGGAAACCTTGTAGATCTCTCTGATCAACAGCTCATTGTGGATGTTAACTGCATGCTGGTACTGGGAGTTACAGGCCATCACCAAGGAAAAGAATGAAGAAAAAGATAGGTAATATAAAAGAGAAAGTGAGAAGAGAGAGAAGATGGAAAGACAGAGAGAGAGAGAGAGAGAGAAACAGGAGAAGATTAAGGTTAGTCTTCATCATACCCTCTTCAGGGCCCTGTAGTTCAGGTGTTCCCTGTAAAGACCTGAGGAAGGTTCAACCATTTTGTCTGTCTTTTAGGATATAGAATTTTATGGTAGCATTGCCATTTGGGTCCAGTTTTGTGTCCCTGCCCTTCCTTACCCTCACCTCTCGCCCCACCCTCCCTATTGTCCAGTCCTCAAGATGCTTATTAGGTATGTCAGAATCTCAGGAAGATTCAGGTTAGGAGCCACAGATGAGTGAGACCATGCAATGATTATCTTTCTGTGATTGGGTGAGTTTGCTGAGAATGATCTGTTCCAGGTTCGACCATTTTCTTTAAATTTCATTGTGTCATTTTTTCCTTACTGCTGTGTAGAATTCCACTGTGGAGATACACCACATCTTGGTTATCCATTAGTCTAATGATGGACATCTGGGTTGATTCCAGTTCTTAGCTATTATGAATTGAGCAGCTATAAACATAGTTGAGCAAATCTCTCTGAACTGAGGCATGGAGCTTTAAGGGTAAATGCCGAGTAAGCAAATAACAGGGTCTGTTGGTAACTCTATAGTCAATCTTTTTAGGAGTCTCCATATTGCTTTCCATAGTGGTTGTACCATCTTACATTCCCACCAACAATGAATGAGGGTTCCTATTTCTCTATATCCTCTCTAGTATTTGTTTTCATTTGATTTTTTTAATGTTTGCTATCCTTACTGTGGTAAGGTAGAATCTCATGGTTGTTTTAATTTGCATTTCCCTGATGATAAGGGATGATGAACATTTTCTTAAGTGTGTGTTTTCCATTTGTATTTCTTCCTTTGAGAACTCAGTGTTCAGTTCTCTGCCCCATTTTGTGAGTGGGTTGTTTGACTGTTGTTTAGGTTTTTGAGTTCTTTGTAGATTCTATAAATTAGGCCTCTGTCTGTTTTATAGACTGAAAAATTTCTCCCTTCTGTAGGTAATCTGTTGGCTCTGTTTATTGTATATTTGTCTGTGAAGAAACTTTTCAGCTTCATGAGATACCAATAGTTGAGTGATTGTGTAAGTTCCTGAGCTACTGGGCTTTTGTTCAGGAAGTCTTTTCCCATTCCTATATCATGAAAAGTTCTTCCTATTTTTTATTCCAGTAGGATCAGAGTTTCTGGCCTTACATTGAGGTTTTTGATGCATTTGGACTTGATTTTTGTGCATGGAGAGATTTGTGGATTGAGTTTTATTTTTCTGCATGTGATTATCCAGTTTGTCCAGGACCATTTGATGAAGATGTTGTCTTTTTTTCCAGCCTACAATGTTAGGGCCTTTGTCAAATATCAAGTAGCTGTAGTTACTTGACCCAAAGTCTGGGTCCTTGATTCAGTTCCATTGGTCTATAATCCTGTTTTTATGCCAGTACCATGTTGTTTTTATTACTATGGCTTTGTAATATAGCTTTAGATCAGGTATGGTGATGCCTTCAGAGGTGTTTCTTTTGCTGAGGATATGCTTGGATATTGGAGGCCTTCTGAAATTCCATATGAAATTTGAGATTGTGTTTTCTATCTCTGTGATAAAATGTTGGGATTTTCTAGAGGAAAAAGTAGGGGAAACCCTTCAACATATTGGTCTTGGCAAAGACTTTCTGAATACAACCCCAATTGCTCAGGCAATAAAACCACAGATTAACCACTGGGACCTCATGAAAATACAAAGATTCTGCACTGCAAAGGACACGGTGAAGAAAGCAAAGAGGCAACCTACAGAATGGGAAAAAATCTTCACCAGCTATACATCTGATAGAGGATTGATATCTAAGATATACAAAGAACTCAAGAAGTTAAATAATAAGGAATCAAACAAACCAATCAAAAAATGGGAAATGGAGCTAAATAGAGAATTCTCAAAGGAAGAAATACGAATGGCATATACACATCTAAAAAAATGTTCTACATCCCTAGTCATCAGGGAAATGCAGATTAAGACTACATTGAGATTCCATCTCACTCCTGTCAGATTGGCTACCATCATGAAAACAAATGATCATAAATGTTGGCGGGGATGTGGAAAAAGAGGAACCCTTCTACATTGTTGGTGGGAATGCAATCTGGTCCAGCCATTGTGGAAATCAGTGTGGAGGTTCCTAAAACAGCTAAAGATTGATCTACCATATGACCCAGCTATAGCTCTCCTAGGCATATATCCTAAGGACTCATCTCATTACCTTAGAGATACTTGCTCAACCATGTTTATTGCTGCTCAATTTATAATAGCTGGGAAATGGAACCAGCCTAGATGTCCCTCAACTGAGGAGTGGATAATGAAGATGTGGCACATTTATACAATGGAGTTTTACTCAGCAGTAAAGAGAAATGAAGTTATGAAATTTGCAGAAAAGTGGATGGATCTGGAAAGAATTATACTAAGTGAGGTAACCCAGGCCCAGAAAGCCAAGCGCCACATGTTCTCCATCATATGTGGATCTTAGCTAGAGATGATTGGGCTTCTGTGTGAGAAGGAAAAAACTCAGTAGCAGAGGCCAGTAAGTTAAAAAAGGAGATAGAAAGGGAAGAGAAAGAAAGGGAGGAGGGCTTTTATTAGGTTGGTATTGTATATATGTAAGTAGAAAGATTGAGATGGGGAGGGGATATGATGGAGAATGGAATTTCAAAGGGGAAAGGGGGGAGGGTAATACCATGGGATTTTTTTTGTTATCATGGAAAATATTAATAAAAATGGAGAAAAAAAAAGCAAAAAAAAAAATGTTGGGATTTTTAAATTGGTATTGCATTAAATCTGTATGTTGCCTTTGATAAGATTTCTACTTTCACAATGTTAATTCTGCCTATCCATGAGCATGGGAGGTCTTTCCATTGTCTCAGGTCCTTCTCAATTTCTTTCTTGAGTGTTTTTGTGTTTTCATTGTATAGGTCTTTCACATCCTTGGTTAATATTATTTCAAGGTATTTTTTTTGTTGGTATTAAAAATGGGATGATGTCGCTTATTTCTTTCTCTGTATCTTTGTCTTTTGCATATAGAAAGGCTACTGATTTTTGTGCGTTGATTTTACATCCTGATACTTTGCTGAAGGAATTAATAACCTTTAAGAGTTTTGAGATGGTGGTTCTCTGGTCTCATATGAATAGAATCATGTCATCTGAAAATAGGGCTAACTTAACTTCTTCTTTTCCAATTTGTATCCCTTTTATTTCTTTCCACTATCTTATTGCTTGAGGTAGGATTTCCAGTGCTATGTTGAAGAGGTGAGGTGAGAGTGGAAATCCCTGTCTTGTTCATGATTTCAGTGGGAATATCTTCAGTATCTCCCCACTAAGTATTGTTTGGGCTTTAGGAGTTTTATATATAGCCTTTATTATGTTGAGATATAAGCCATCCATGCCTATTCTCTCCAGTGTTTTGATCATGGAGTGATGTTGTATTTTGTCAAAGGCCTCTTCTACATCTATCAAATTGATCATGTAGATTTTGTGTTTAAGTTTATTTATGTGGTATATTATATTGACAGATTTCTGTATGCTGAATGACCCCGGGTCCCTGGGATGAAGATCAAGGTGGATAATGGTTTTGATGTGTTGTTCAATTCAGTTTGCAATTTTGTTCAGGATCTTTGCATCTAAGTTCATCAGGGAAATAGGCCTATAGTTTTCTTTTCTTGTGTCATCTATGCCTGGTTTTGATATTAGAGTGCTACTAGATTCATAGAAGGAGTTGGGGAAGTTTCCCTGTTCTCCAGTTGTGTGGCACAATTTGAGAAAAATTGGTTTCAGTTCTTCCATGAAGGTTTGATAGAATTCAGCTGAGAAGCCATCTGGCCCTGGACTCTTCTTTTTGGGGAGGTTTTTGATTACTTTTTCAATCTCAGTGGTTGTGATAGGTTTGTTTAGGAGATTAATCTGCTCTGAGTTTAGTTTTGGTAGATAGTATGTGTCTAGGAATTTATCCATTTTCTCCATATTATCCAGTTTTGTGGAGAAGAGGTTTTTTAAATAAGTCCTGATAATTCTCCAAAATTCACTTATGTCTGTTGTGACCTCTCCTTTTTCATTTCTAATTTTGTTAATTTGAAGCACCTCTGTTTTTCACTTGATCAAATTGGCCAGGGGTTTATCAATCTTGTTTATTTTTTGAAAGAACCAGCTCTTTGTTTCATCAATTTTCTTCATTGTTTTCTTAGTTTCCAATTCCTTAATTTTTGCTCTGATCTTAATTATTTCTTTCTGTCTGGAGCTTTGGGGGCTGAATTCTTCTTGTTTTTCCACTGCCTTTATGTGGATGGTTAGTTTATTGATTTGGGATCTTTGTGTCTTTGTTATGAAAGCATTTAGTATTGTTATTTTTCCCCTCAGGACCACCTTCATTGTGTCCCATAAGTTTTGGTACATTGTGTTCTCATTGTCATTCATTTCTAGAAACTTTGCAATTTCATTTTTTGTCCACTATCCATTTATTGTTTAAAAGTGTGTTGTTTAGTTTCCAGGAGCTGATGTGATTCCTGGCATATCTTTTGTTTTTAATTTCGAGCAATACAGCATTGTGGTCTGATCATGCAGCAAATTATGTCGATCTTCCTAAATATATGGAGGCAGGCTTTATAACCCAGCATATGGTGTATTTTAGAGAAGGTTCCATGGGCTGCTGTCTGTGGATTTGGGGTAGAATGTTCTGTTGATGTCCGTTAGGTCTAAGCGATCTATGGTTTTGTTGAACTCTCTCACTTCCCTGTTAATTTTCTGTTTGGATTATATATCTATTGCTGATAGTGGAGTACTGAGGTCCCCAACTATGATGGTTTGGTGGTTATTTCTGTTTCATTGTCAAGTAGGTTTTGTTTTATGAATTGCGGTGCACCTGTTTTTGGTGCATAAAGATTGATGATCATGATATCCTCTTGTTGGATTGTTCCCTTGATAAGTAAGAAGTGGCCTTCTTTGTCTTTTTTGATTACTTTTGAAGTCTATTTTATCTGATATTAGTATAGCTACTCCTGCTTGTTTCTTATTCCCATTTTATTGGAATATCATTGTCCACCCTTTCACCCAGAGGAGGTGTCTGTCTTTAGTGGTGAGTTGGGTTTCTTGAAGACAGCAGATTGAGGGATCTAATTTTCTGATCCACCTTGTTAGCTTATGTCTGTTGATGGGTGAATTAAGGTCATTAATATTTATGGTAGTAACCATGAAGTTTGATTTAATTCCTACCGTATTGTGGTGGTTTATGTGGTTTGGTGTTTGCTTGGTCTTGGTAGTTTTTTATGCCTTCTCTGAGTTTGGTTATTGTGATTTGCTTCTTGTAAGCACTTGAGGTTGGTTATTTGCTTCTTCTTCATGGAGAATTCCCTGAAGTACTGTCTGCATGCTTGGCATTGTGTTTTTATAGTTGTGATGCTTAGTTTTATTGTGGAAAGTTTTTCTTTCACCATCTATTATGAGGTATACTTTTGCTGGGTAGAGTAGTTTGGGTTGGAATCCATAGGTTCTTAGAGTTTGCAGTGTTCCATTCCCAGCCCTTCTGGCTTCCAGGGTTTCCACTGAGAAGTCTGAAGTAATTCTGATGGGGTTACCTGTATATATAATGTGTTGTTTCTCCCTAGCTGCTTTTAGAGCTTTCTCTTTGGTATTGGTGCTTAGAGTCTTAATAATGATATGTCTTGGAGAATTTCTCCTTTGATCCAGTCTGTTTGGAGTTCTGTTAGCTTCTTGTAACTTGATTGGCCTTTCTTTTGAGAGAGTGGGAAAGTTTTCTTAAATAATTGTGTTGAATAATTTCTCCATGCCTTTGGTTTGAATTTCTTCCCCTTCTGGTATTTCCATGATCTAAATGCTGGGATATTTAAAGGTATCCCACAGTTCCATCATGTTGTGCTCATCAAAAATTTTTGAACTTATTGAAACTTTTGGACTCATGAACTGTTTCTTCTGTTTTGTGTTCCAGTTCTGAGTTTCTATCCTCCACATGGTTGACTCTGTTCTTGAGAACTTCTATAGTGTTTTGGGCTGGTTTAATTTGCTTTGTATTTTCTACTGCTTTTTTATGTGTAGTTTCCAACCCTCTGTGGAGTTTCCTTTTCACATAATTTTCTGATTTTCTTAATGTTTCATGGACTTCCTTGCATTTCTTTACATCTTCATTGAGCTTAGCCAGCTGGTATTGAGGTCCTCTTTTATTTTTCACTCTCCTTCAGATCATTTAACTGTTTTTGGAACCCTTTCTGATTTTTCTTCTATTAGGTCTAATATAGCAAGGACAGCATTCATGCAATTGTTGGCCCTTTGTTGCTTTTCTGCAAGTTCTTCTATTTGCTTGGTCAGGGTTGCATAGCTTGTATCTTCATTTTGGGATTCTGATCCTATTTTTTCTTCTATGTTTTGATTAGGGACTTCCATTGTGGGACTGGGCAATCTAGTATGATTTACTTGCATTTGCTTTTTCATGTTATTCCTTTTGCACTGTGGTCTGTCCCTCACAGTGTCAGAATCTTAATTTAAGAGGAAGCTGTAGTCTAACCTTGAAGTGTCTTCAGTGATTATTCCCTTTTATGTTTGCTTGCACTAGGCTTCTGATGGCAGTGGGGTCTACCTACTCAGAAGAAGGAGCCCATGAGGCTCTGGTGGGGGCCCAGCGACCTGATGAATGGGCTTGTTTTTCCATGGTTTGGAGTATTGTAGTGCATGGTCAGATGGCCTGAGGGGACAGGGGGTGGAGGAAAGGGACAAAGCAGGCTAGTGTTGTGCCTGAGCTATGGAGGAGGGGAGGATGGGAATGCATGGTGGGTGGTTCCAAGATGCTGAGGGATGAAGGGATGGGACAGCAGGTCCCTTGGCACCATGTACCAGGGGGTGGATGGAACTTCTGGGTCCTGAGACAAGGCAGTGTAGGGATATAGGGATATCATATGTGTGGAGGTCCCCTGGTGGCCTGGATCTGTGCATGGGGGTGGGTGGGTGGTGATGGTGGCATTCATGTATGGAGCTCCATGGTGGCAGGAATGACTGGGGCATGGGGGTGGCACTAGTCTACTGGCCTGGGTCTGGGAAGAGGGGGTTGTGGTGCGGCAGCTATTGGGAAGGCATTTGTGGGTGGAGCTATGCTGGCCCACTGGCCTGCATCCACTTAGCCTGCAGTTAGTGCAGGAGGAACCTGCAGCTGGGACTACTGCTAGCATGGCTGCTTAAAGGGATTAGGGGACTGGTGGGCTACCTGAGAGTGTTAGAATCAGCAGATTCCCTGTTTTGCTCCTCTGTGCCCTACCACAGGAGGTCTACTAGAATCTGAAAATCCCTACAAAACCCAATGAACCCTAAAGGTCTTACCATTTCTTCCCTGGGAGGTGAGGCGTGGTTAGGTGGATGCCATCTTGACTGGAAGTCCTCTCTGAACATTTCTTTTTACCTATTTATTGGCAATTTGTGACACACAAACACACACACACACACAGACACACACAGACACACACAGACACACACACACACACACACACGTATTGTAGTCAGTGAATACGGTCAAGTTAGTACCATTGTTGGCCTCCTCCCTGTCCTCCCCCCTCCACAGGGACCCTCCTTGTTGGGGTATATGGGTCATGCATTGTGAGGTTAGCCTTTAGTTTTGGGTAGGAGGAAATGTCTTTGCGTGTCATGGCCCAACATGTGGCTCTGACATTCTTTCTGCCCCCTCTTCTGCAAATTTCCCTGAGCCATGTAGAGTTCATATTAGGTCTGCTTCTGTGTTGAGATCTTGAGTGCCTCTGTGTCTTTGGATATCTGGTTTGGTAGGGGTTGATTGTTCTCGTGTCTATCTCCTTCACCATTGTGCTGGTTCTTGGTTCACCAAGAAAACAGCATTCTTGCATGTTTCCCCAGTTATTCTTAGTTTCAGCTGGGGCCCTTTTGAGTTATGAAGGGTTGTTCTCTCCTTAAGATCTGTGTCTATCTGAAAAAGAGAAGCAGAGTCTCCAATGGAGAGTAAAGTTAGCATCAAGTAAATGTGATAACCATTGTTTCTTAAAGAGAGTTTAATAGGCAGCGGGCTCTGTTTTGGATATGGCTTTGACTTTTGTCCAGCACCATTTGTTGAAGATGCTGTCTTTTTTCCAGCGTATATTGTTTGGGCCTTTGTCGAATATCAAGTAGCTATAGTTGCTTGACCCAAAGTCTGGGTCCTCAAGTCTATTCTATTGGTCTATACTCCTGTTTTTATGCCAGTACCATGCTGTTTTTATTACTATGGCTTTAGATCAGGTCTTTCCATTTTCTCAAATCCTCCTCAATTTCTTTTTTGAGTGGTTTCATGTTTTCATTTGTACAGATCTTTCACTTCCTTGGTTAGTGTTATTCCAAGTTATTATTATTATTTTTGTTGCTATAGAAAATGGGACAATGCCACTACTTCTTTCTCTGAATCTTTGTCATTTGCACATAGAAAGGCTACTGATATTTGTGTATTGATTTTGTATCCTGCTACTTTGCTGAAGGAGTTTATCACTTTTAAGAGTTTTGAAATGGTGGTTCTCAGGTCTCTTACATATAGAATCATGTTGTCTGCCAATAGTGCTTACTTCTTCCATTCCAAGTTGTATCCCCTTTATTTCTTTCTCCTGTGTTATTGCTTGAGCTAGGACTTCCAGTACTATATTGAAGAGTAGAGGTGAGAGTGGACACCCCTGCCTTTTTCCTGATCTCAAAAGGAATTCCTTCCATCTCAGATATTGGTCATTTTACCCCAGTTGCCCATGTAGCACCTTCTGGCACTAGACACACTGACTGACTGGGGACTCACTCTCTTCCAGCTTCCAGCCATGCCATTCCATTTCACGTGTCAATTGCATATGGTGTTTTCAGCAGTAGGCTCTTACCACTAACCTTTGGTGGGTCATCAAGTACTCTGACAGAAATCTGTCTGTCTTTTCGGAAACCTTGTCTGATCAAAAGCTCATTGTGGATGATAGCCCCATGCTGGTATGGGGAGTTACAGGTCAGTGCCCACTAAGAAAAGGAAGAAAAAGATAACTAATATAAAAGAGTTAGAGAGAAGAAAGAGAGAGAGAGAGAGATAGAGAGAGAGAGAGAGAAGCTGTAGAAGATTAAGGTCAGTCTTCATCATACCCTCTCCAGGGTCTTGTGGCTCAGGTGTTCTGTCTAAGGGCCTTGTGAAAGTTCAACCATTTGGCCTGCCTTTCAGGATGTAGAATTTTATGGTACCATTGCTGTTTGGGTCCAGATTTGTGTCTCCAATCCCCACCCTTACCCTCCACTCCCTCTCCACCCACCGTATTGTCTAGTCCTCGAGATGCTTGCTGGATTGTCAGCATATTGGGTAGATTCAGTTTAAGTGCTGTAGATGAGTGAGACCATGCAGCGATTTTCTTTCTGTGATTGGGTAAGTTCATTGAGAATGATCTGTTCCAGGTTCAACCATTTTCCCTCAAATTTCATTGTGTCATTCTTACTGCTGTGTAGAATTCCATTGTGTAGATATACCACATCTTAGTTATCCATTCTTCTAGTGATGGAATCTCGGTTGATTCCAGCTCTTAGCTATTATGAATTGAGCCGCTATAAACACGGTTGAGCATATCTCTCTGGACTGTGGTTTAAAGGTTTTAGGGTACATGCCCAGTAAGGGAAAAACTGGGTCTGTTGGTATCTCTATAGTCAGCTTTTTCAGGAGACTCCACATTGCTTTCCAAAGTGGTTATGCCATCTTACATTCCCACCAACAGTAGATGAGTGTTCCTACTTCTCCACATCCTTGCCATCAGTTATTTCCATTTGATTTTTTTGATGTTTGCTATCCTTATTGGGGTAAGGTGGAATCTCATAGTTGTTTTAATTTGCATTTCCCTGATGATTAGGGATGATGAACATTTTCTTAAGTGTATGTTTGCCATTTGTATTTCTTCCTCTGTGAACTGCCTGTTCAGCTCTTTGCCCCATTTTGTGAGTGGGGTGTTTGACTTTTTACTGTTTAGATTTTTGAGTTCTTTGTAGATTCTAGAGATTAGGCCTCTGTCAGTTGGATAACCAGGAAATATTTCCTCCCATTCTGTGGGTAATCTATTGGCTTTACTTGTTGTATGCTTGTCTGTAAAGAAACACTTCAGCTTCATGTGATCCCATTGGTTGAGTGACGGTTTAAGTTCATGAGCTACTGGAGTTTTGTTCAGGAAGTCTTTTTCCATGCCTATATCATGGAAAGTACTTCCTAAATTTTCTTCCAGTAGTATTCGAGTTTCTTGTCTTATATTGAGATCTTTGATGCATTTGGACTTGAGTATAGTGCATGGCGAAAAGTGTGGATCAAGTTTCAGTTTCCTGCATATGGTTATTCAGTTTGTCCAGCACCATTTGTTGAAGATGTCTTTTTGCAGTGTATATTGTTAGGGCCTTTGTCTAGTATCAAGTAGCTATAGTTGCTTGACCCAAAGTCCGAGTACTCAAGTCTATTCCATTGGTCTATATTCCTGTTTTTATGCCAGTACCATGCTGTTTTTATTACTATGGCTTTGTAATATAGCTTTAGATCAGGTACAGTGATACATCCAGAGGTATTTCTTTTGCTGAGGATATGTTTGGATATGCGAGGTCTTCTGCCTTTCCATATGAAATTTGAGATCATTTTTCTATCTCTGTGAGAAACCCCGCTGGGATTTTAAGTGGAATGGCATTAAATCTGTATATTGCCTTTGGTAGGATTGCCATCTTCACAATGTTAATTCTGCCTATCCAGAGCATGGGAGGTCTTTCCATTTTGTCAGGTCCTCCTCAATTTCTATTTTGAGTGTTTTTATGTTTTCATTGTATAGATCATTCACTTCCTTGGTTAATGTTATTGCAAGGTATTTTTTTGTTGTTGCTATTGAAAATGGGACCATATCCTTTATTTGTTTCTCTGTATATTTGTCATTTTACTATAGAATGGCTACTGATTTTTGTGCATTGATTTATTTTATTTATTTATTTATTTATTTTTTCTATTTTATTTTATTTTTTCTTTATTAGTTAGTTTTGTATTCAGCAAATACAGTCAGTTTGGTAACATTATTAGGCTCATCCGTGACCTACACCCTCCCCTTGGACCCTCCTTGTTGAGGTATATGGGTCATTTTGTGGAGTTAGCCCACAGTTATGGGTCAGCTAAATGTCTCTGCATATCATGACCCAACATATGGCTCTGACATTCTTTCTGCCCCCTCTTCCACAAAATTTCCCTGAGCCATGTTGGGTTCATTTTTGGTCTGCTTCAATGATGAGGTGTTGGGGGCCTCTGAGGCTCTGGCTCTCTGATTTGGTAGGAGTTGATTTTTCTCTGTGCTGATCTCCTTCCCCCTTCTGCTGGTATCCGGTTCATCGGGAAAACAGCCACCTTGCTTGTTTCTCCAATTTTTCTTAGTTTCAACAGGGGCCCTTTTGAGGTATGATGGGGTGGCTCTCTCCTTAGGATCTACATCTATCTGAAAAAGAGAAGCAGATTCTCCAATGGAAAGTAAGTTAGCACCAGGACCAATGAGATAACCCTTTTTTTTTAAATAGAGAATTTAATAGGTGTAGGCCCTCTTGTAGCCCACAATTGATGGTAGCTTGATATTGGAGAGTGGGCTTATGTTTGGATATGGTTCTGACTTGTTTCCCAGCTCCAGCTATGGGTTCCATACCAGTGAGGGGATCAGTTAGCCTAATTGAGAGCAGTTGGTTCCCCACCTTGGCTGTGTGCCACCACTGCACTTATGTGGGCATCACAACATGTTATTTGCTGCTAAGTAGGTTATACCATGCGTTGCTTCTACAGATATTGGTCATTTTCCCCCAGTCGCCCATGTAGCACCTTCTGGCACTAGACGTGCTGACTGTCTGGGGACTGACTCTCTTCCAACTTCCAGCCATGCCATTCTAATTTGCATGTCCATCACATAAGGTGTCTTCAGCAGTAGGGTCTTACCACTAGCCTTTGGTGGGTCATCAAGTACTCTGACAGAAATCTGTCTGTCTTTTAGGAAACCTTGTAGGTCTCTCTGATCAAAAGCTCATTGTGGATGATAGCCCCATGCTGGTTCTGGGAGTTACAGGTCAGTGCCCACTAAGAAAATGAGGAAAAAGATAACTAATATACAAGAGTTAGAGATGAGAGAGAGAGAGAGAGAGAGAGAGAGAGAGAGAGAGAGACAGAGAGAGAGAGGGAGAGGGAGAGGGAGAGGGGAAGTGAGGGAGGGAAGATGTAGAAGATTAAGGTTAATCTTGTTCTTACCCTCTCCAGTGTCTTGTGGCTCAGGTGTTTCCTGTAAGGGCCTGGTAAAGGATCAGCCATTTGGTCTGTCTTTTAGTAAGTATAAAATTATGGTACCATTGCCGTTTGGGTCTAGATTTGTGTTTCCAACCCCACCCTTACCCTCCACTCCCTCTCCACCCACCGTATTGTCTAGTCCTCGAGATGCTTGCTGGATTGTCAGCATATTGGGTAGATTCAGTTTAAGTGCTGTAGATGAGTGAGACCATGCAGCGATTTTCTTTCTGTGATTGGGTAAGTTCATTGAGAATGATCTGTTCCAGGTTCAACCATTTTCCCTCAAATTTCATTGTGTCATTCTTACTGCTGTGTAGAATTCCATTGTGTAGATATACCACATCTTAGTTATCCATTCTTCTAGTGATGGAATCTCGGTTGATTCCAGCTCTTAGCTATTATGAATTGAGCCGCTATAAACACGGTTGAGCATATCTCTCTGGACTGTGGTTTAAAGGTTTTAGGGTACATGCCCAGTAAGGGAAAAACTGGGTCTGTTGGTATCTCTATAGTCAGCTTTTTCAGGAGACTCCACATTGCTTTCCAAAGTGGTTATGCCATCTTACATTCCCACCAACAGTAGATGAGTGTTCCTACTTCTCCACATCCTTGCCATCAGTTATTTCCATTTGATTTTTTTGATGTTTGCTATCCTTATTGGGGTAAGGTGGAATCTCATAGTTGTTTTAATTTGCATTTCCCTGATGATTAGGGATGATGAACATTTTCTTAAGTGTATGTTTGCCATTTGTATTTCTTCCTCTGTGAACTGCCTGTTCAGCTCTTTGCCCCATTTTGTGAGTGGGGTGTTTGACTTTTTACTGTTTAGATTTTTGAGTTCTTTGTAGATTCTAGAGATTAGGCCTCTGTCAGTTGGATAACCAGGAAATATTTCCTCCCATTCTGTGGGTAATCTATTGGCTTTACTTGTTGTATGCTTGTCTGTAAAGAAACACTTCAGCTTCATGTGATCCCATTGGTTGAGTGACGGTTTAAGTTCATGAGCTACTGGAGTTTTGTTCAGGAAGTCTTTTTCCATGCCTATATCATGGAAAGTACTTCCTAAATTTTCTTCCAGTAGTATTCGAGTTTCTTGTCTTATATTGAGATCTTTGATGCATTTGGACTTGAGTATAGTGCATGGCGAAAAGTGTGGATCAAGTTTCAGTTTCCTGCATATGGTTATTCAGTTTGTCCAGCACCATTTGTTGAAGATGTCTTTTTGCAGTGTATATTGTTAGGGCCTTTGTCTAGTATCAAGTAGCTATAGTTGCTTGACCCAAAGTCCGAGTACTCAAGTCTATTCCATTGGTCTATATTCCTGTTTTTATGCCAGTACCATGCTGTTTTTATGCCAGTACCATGCTGTTTTTATTACTATGGCTTTGTAATATAGCTTTAGATCAGGTACAGTGATACATCCAGAGGTATTTCTTTTGCTGAGGATATGTTTGGATATGCGAGGTCTTCTGCCTTTCCATATGAAATTTGAGATCATTTTTCTATCTCTGTGAAAAACCCCGCTGGGATTTTAAGTGGAACGGCATTAAATCTGTATATTGCCTTTGGTAGGATTGCCATCTTCACAATGTTAATTCTGCCTATCCAGAGCATGGGAGGTCTTTCCATTTTGTCAGGTCCTCCTCAATTTCTATTTTGAGTGTTTTTATGTTTTCATTGTATAGATCATTCACTTCCTTGGTTAATGTTATTGCAAGGTATTTTTTTGTTGTTGCTATTGAAAATGGGACCATATCCTTTATTTGTTTCTCTGTATATTTGTCATTTTACTATAGAATGGCTACTGATTTTTGTGCATTGATTTATTTTATTTATTTATTTATTTATTTTTTCTATTTTATTTTATTTTTTCTTTATTAGTTAGTTTTGTATTCAGCAAATACAGTCAGTTTGGTAACATTATTAGGCTCATCCGTGACCTACACCCTCCCCTTGGACCCTCCTTGTTGAGGTATATGGGTCATTTTGTGGAGTTAGCCCACAGTTATGGGTCAGCTAAATGTCTCTGCATATCATGACCCAACATATGGCTCTGACATTCTTTCTGCCCCCTCTTCCACAAAATTTCCCTGAGCCATGTTGGGTTCATTTTTGGTCTGCTTCAATGATGAGGTGTTGGGGGCCTCTGAGGCTCTGGCTCTCTGATTTGGTAGGAGTTGATTTTTCTCTGTGCTGATCTCCTTCCCCCTTCTGCTGGTATCCGGTTCATCGGGAAAACAGCCCCCTTGCTTGTTTCTCCAATTTTTCTTAGTTTCAGCCAGGGCCCTTTTGAGGTATGATGGGGTGGCTCTCTCCTTAGGATCTACATCTATCTGAAAAAGAGAAGCAGATTCTCCAATGGAAAGTAAGTTAGCACCAGGACCAATGAGATAACCCTTTTTTTTTTAAATAGAGAATTTAATAGGTGTAGGCCCTCTTGTAGCCCACAATTGATGGTAGCTTGATATTGGAGAGTGGGCTTATGTTTGGATATGGTTCTGACTTGTTTCCCAGCTCCAGCTATGGGTCCCATACCAGTGAGGGGATCAGTTAGCCTAATTGAGAGCAGTTGGTTCCCCACCTTGGCTGTGTGCCACCACTGCACTTATGTGGGCATCACAACATGTTATTTGCTGCTAAGTAGGTTATACCATGCGTTGCTTCTACAGATATTGAAGAGTAGAGGTGAGAGTGGACACCCCTGCCTTTTTCCTGATCTCAAAAGGAATTCCTTCCATCTCAGATATTGGTCATTTTACCCCAGTTGCCCATGTAGCACCTTCTGGCACTAGACGTGCTGACTGTCTGGGGACTGACTCTCTTCCAACTTCCAGCCATGCCATTCTAATTTGCATGTCCATCACATAAGGTGTCTTCAGCAGTAGGGTCTTACCACTAGCCTTTGGTGGGTCATCAAGTACTCTGACAGAAATCTGTCTGTCTTTTAGGAAACCTTGTAGGTCTCTCTGATCAAAAGCTCATTGTGGATGATAGCCCCATGCTGGTTCTGGGAGTTACAGGTCAGTGCCCACTAAGAAAATGAGGAAAAAGATAACTAATATACAAGAGTTAGAGATGAGAGAGAGAGAGAGACAGAGAGAGAGAGAGAGAGAGAGAGAGAGAGACAGAGAGAGAGAGGGAGAGGGAGAGGGGAAGTGAGGGAGGGAAGATGTAGAAGATTAAGGTTAGTCTTGTTCTTACCCTCTCCAGTGTCTTGTGGCTCAGGTGTTCCCTGTAAGGGCCTGGTAAAGGATCAGCCATTTGGTCTGTCTTTTAGTAAGTATAAAATTATGGTACCATTGCCGTTTGGGTCTAGATTTGTGTTTCCAACCCCTTTGATGCCCTCCCCTCCCTCCCCTTCCATCCTAGTGTCTAGTCTAGGAGATGCTTGCTGGGTATGTAAGGTATCTTGGGTAGATTCATGTTAGGTGCTGTAGATGAGTGAGACTATGTGGCGATTTTTTTCTGTGATTATTTAAGTTCACTGAGAATGATCTGTTCTAGGTTCAACCATTTTCCCTCAAATTTCATTGTGTCATTTTTTCTTACTACTGTATAGAATTCCATTGTGTAAATATCCCACATCTTAGTTATCCATTCTTCTAGTGATGGACATCTGGGTTGATTCCAGCACTTAGCTATTACAAATTGAGCCGCTATAAACATGGTTGAGCAAATCTCTCTAGCCTGTGCTTTGAAGGTTTTAGGGTAGATGCCCAGTAAGGGAATAACTGGGTCTGTTGGTATCTCTATACTCAGCTTTTTCAGGAGTCTCCATATTGCTTTCCAAAGTGGTTGTACCATCCTACATTCCCACCAACAGAGGATGAGTGTTCCTACTTCTCCACATCCTCGCCAGCATTTATTTTTATTTGATTTTTTGATGTTTGCTATCCTTATTGGGGTAAGGTGGAATCTCATAGTTGCTTTCAATTTGCATTTCTCTGATGATTAGGGATGCTGAACATTTTCTTAAGTGTGTGTTTGCCATTTGTATTTCTTCCTCTGTAAACTGCCTGTTCAGCTCTTTGCCTCATTTTGTGAGTGGGGGGTTTGACTTTTTACTGTTTAGATTTTTGAGTTCTTTGTAGATTCTAGAGATCAGGCCTCTATCAGTTGGATAACCCACAAATATTTTCTCCCATTCTGTGGGTAATCTATTGGCTTTGCTTATTGTATGCTTGTCTGTAAAGAAACTCTTCAGCTTCATGTGATCCCATTGGTTGAGTGATGGTTTAAGTTCATGAGCTAATGGGGTTTTGTTCAGGAAGTCTTTTTCCATGCCTATATCATAGAAAGTACTTCCTAAATTTTCTTCCAGTAGTATACGAGTTTCTTGTCTTATATTGAGATCTTTGATCCATTTGGACTTGAGTGTAGTGCATGGTGAAATGTGTGGATCAAGTTTCAGTTTCCTGCATATGGTTATTCAGTTTGTCCAGCACCATTTGTTGAAGATGCTATCTTTTTTCCAGCCTATATTGTTTGGGCCTTTATCGAATATCAAGTAGCTATAGTTGCTTGACCCAAAGTCCAGGTCCTCAAGTCTATTCCATTGATCTATACTCCTGTTTTTATGCCAGTACCATGCTGTTTTTATTACTATGGCTTTGTAATATAGCTTTAGATCAGGTACAGTGATGCCTCCAGAGGTATTTCTTTTCTGTTTCGCTAGGATTTTGTTCAGGAGTTTTGCATCTAAGTTCATCTGGGAAATAGGCTGGTAGTTTTCTTTTCTTTTGGCATCTCTGCTTGGTTTTGGAATTAGGGTGATGCTAGCTTCATAAACAGAGATGGGTAGCTTTTCCTGTTCTCCAATTGTGTGGTACAGTTTGAGGAAGATTGGTTTGAGTTCTTCCGTGAAGGTTTGATAGAATTCAGCTGAGAAGTCATCTGGTCCTGGACTCTTGGTTTTGGTGAGGTTTTTTTTTACTTTTTCAGTCTTCATGAGTGTGATAGGTTTGTTTAGGAGATTAGTCTGCTCTGAGTTTAGCTTTGATAGATGGTATGCATCCAGGAATTTATCCATATTCTCCACATTATCCAGTTTTGTCGAGTAGAGATTTTTGAAATAAGTCCTATTGTTTCTCCTAATATCACTTATGTCTGTTGTGATCTCTCCTTTTTCATTTTGAATTTTGTTAATTTGAAGCATCTCTTTTTTTTGCTTGATCAAATTGGCTAGGGGTTTGTCAATGTTGTTTATTTTTTCAAAGAACCAGTTCTTTGTTTTGTCAATTGTCTTAATTGTTTTCTTAGTTTCCAATTCATTGATTTCTGCTCTGTTTTTAATTATTTCTTTCCTTGTGGAGCTCTTTGGGTTGGATTTTTCTTGCTTTTCCAGTGCCTTTAGGTGGATGGTTAGGTTATTGATTTGGGATCTTTCTGTGTTTCTTATGAAGGCATTGATTGCTATGAATTTCTCCCTGAGGACCGCCTTCATTATGTCCCATAAGTTTTGGTATGATGTGTTCTCATTGCCATTCAGTTCTAGAAATTTTGCAATTTCATTTTTTATTTCTTCCACTATTCATTTATTGTTTAAAAGTGTGCTGTTCAGTTTCCAGGTGTCTTTGGGATTCTTGGTAAGTCTTTTGTTGTTATTTTCTAGCATTTTAGCATTGTGATCTGATATCATAAAAGGAATTATGTCATTCTTCCTAAATATGTGGAGGCAGTCTTTATGACCCAGTATATGGTCTATTTTAGAGAATGTTCCATGGGCTGCTGAGAAGAATGTGTAGTCTGTGGATTTGGGATGGAAAGTTCTGTAGATGTCCATTAGCTCTAAGTGATCTATGGTTTTGTTGAGCTCTCTTACTTCCCTGTTGAGTTTCTGTTTGGATGATCTGTCTATTACTGATAATGGTGTATTGAATCCCCAACTATGATGGTATCAGTGCTTATTTCTGTTTTATTGTCAAGTAGTTTTTGGTTTATGAACTGTGGTCCCCCTGCGTTTGGTGCATACAGAGTTATGATTGTAATATCCTCTTGAGGGATCATTCCCTTGATAAGAAGGAAGTGGCTTTTTTTGTCTTTTTTGATTATTTTTGGTTTGAAGTCTATTTTATCTGATAATAATATAGCTACACCTGCTTGTTTCTTATTCTCGTTTGCCTGGAATATTGTTTTCTACCCTTTCACCGTGAGGAGGTGT
The DNA here is from genome assembly GCA_036346955.1 of Dipus sagitta. Classification (NCBI taxonomy): domain Eukaryota; kingdom Metazoa; phylum Chordata; class Mammalia; order Rodentia; family Dipodidae; genus Dipus; species Dipus sagitta. The sequence continues at coordinate 88,164,591 of CM070775.1, read as the reverse complement.
CTGTCTTTAGTGGTGAGGTTTCTTGAAGACAACAGATTGAGGGGTCTAAGTTTTTGATCCATCCTGTTAGCTTGTGTCTCTTTATGGGTGAATTAAGGCCATTAATATTTAGGGTAATGACTGTGAGATTTGATTTGATCCCTGCCATATTGTGATGGTATGTGTTGTTTGGTGGCTTCATGAACTTTGAAGTTTTTTGTGCCTACTCTGAGTTTGGTTATTGTCATCTGCTTCTTGTAGGCATTTGACATTGAGTATTTGTTTCTTCTCTGTGTAGAATTTCCTGAAATACTCTCTGTAGGTTTGGTTTTGTGTTCATGTAATTGTGAAGCTGAGTTTTGTCATGGAAAGTTTTTCTTTCACCATCTATTATGAGGGATACTTTTGCTGGGTAGAGTAGTTTGGGTTGGAAGCCATAGGTTCTAAGGGTTTGCAGTGTTTCATTCCAGGCCCTTCTGGCTTTCAAGGTTTCCATTGAGAAGTCTGGAGTAATTCTGATGGGGTTACCTTTAAAAGTGGTGTGCTGTTTTTCCCTAGCTACTTTTTGGATTTTCTCTTTGGTGTCAATGTTTAGAGTCTTAATGACAATATGTTTTGGAGAGTTTCTCCTTTGGTCCAATCTGTTTGGAGTTCCATTGGCTTCTTGTATCTTGATGGGCCTTTCTTTTAAGAGACTGGGGAAGTTTTCTTCAATTATTTTGTTAAATAAGTTCTCCATGCCTTTGGTCTGAATTTCTTCTCCTTCTGGTATTCCAATGATCCTAATATTTAGACGTTTAAGTGTATCCTACAATTCTCTCATGTTCTCTTCACAGGAACTTTTGAACTTACTGAAATTTTTGAACTCTCAAATTGTTTCTTCCATCTTGTCTTCCAGCTCAGAGTTTGTATCATCCACATGGCTGACTCTATTCTTGAGAGCTTCTAGAGAGTTTTGGACTTGTTCAATTAGGTTTGCATTTTCTACTACTTTTTTATGTATGCTTTCCATCTCTCTGTCAAGCTTTCATTTCATATCATTTTCTTATTTTCTTGATGCTTCTTGGAATTCATCCTTGCATTTCTTTATGTCTTCACTTAGTATCGCCAGCTGATTTTTGAGGTCCTCTTTTTTTTTTTTTTTTCACTCACTCTCATATCTCTTAGCTGTATTTGAACTCCTTACATTTTCTTATCTATTAGGTCTATTCTAGTGATGGCAGCATCCACACGATTATCGGTCCTTTGTTTCTTTTCTTCAAGTTCTACCATTAACTTGGTCAGGTTTGCATTGCTCATAGCTTCATTTTGATGTTCTGATCCTAAAGACTCTTCTATGTTTTGATTGGAGATGTTCATTGTGGGATTGGGTGATCTAACTGGATTTTCTTGCATTTGATTTCTCATGTTATTTCTTTTGCGCTGTGGTCTGCCCATCCCAGTGTATGAGCCCATAGGTGGGTGGACCAGCCTGGGCTCAAGCACAATGGGAATCTAAAGCAGCCTGAGGCTGTTGCCAAGCAGCCTGGGCTTTGGCTCTCACTTGCCAAAGCTGCCTGAGTTCCTGTCTGGCTGGGGCACCAAAGTTGCCTGAGCTCTCATGGGGTAATGTGCCAAAGCTTCCTGCACTCTCGCTAGGAGGGGCACAGAGGCACCAAGCACTGAAGCAGCCTAAACTCTGGTGTGGTGGAACACTGGGACCTGGAAGCAGTTTGCGCTGCTCCTCAGCAGGACAATGGCAGTCGGCCAGTGTGGGAGACAGGGAGGGGATGGCACCTGAGCTAGCGTAAGGGACAGACACAGTCTGAGCTCATGTGTGGAGTTGGAAATTGGCCTGGGCTCACATGTGTGAATTTGCGGTGGCCGGAACAGTAAGTGGGGGAGTGGGCGGAGCAGACTAAACTTCCACAAGTGGGATTGGAGCAGTGGGGGGGGGGGCATTTAAATTGATCAAGGGGGCCTGAGCTCCAGTGGGCCAGCAGGCATAACCTGGCCAAGGTCACTCGTGGGCAGGGATAGCAGGGTGATCGCCCCTGTGCAGTGAGGCAAGTGGAAGTATGTTGGCCTGGGACCCTTTTCCTACAGTAAGTGTGGGAGTTTCCTGAAGGTGTGCCTGTGTTATGGTGGCTGCTTGGGGGGAGGGGTGGGCTACCCTCCTGTCTGCGAGGGAATTGGCGATTACCTGTTTTTTCCCTTCTGTGCCCTCCCACTGGCAATCTATTGGAGATTTCTCTCCCCTAAAAGACCCAGTGAACCCTTGAAAGACCCAGTGAACCCTTAATGTCTTACCTTTCTTTCTCGGGGATGTGTATTGCAGTTAGGCAGTTGTCATCTTGGCCGGAAGTCCCTACTACCTATTTATTGTTTAAAAATGTGCTGTTCAGTTTCCAGGAACCAATGGGATTTTTGGTGGCTGTTTTGTTGTTAATTTCCAGCAATATAGCATTGTGATCTGACATTGTGCAAGGAATTATGTCAGTCTTCCTAAATATATGGAGGCAGGCTTTGTGACCAGTATATGATCTATTTTAGAGAAGGTTCCATGGGGTGCTGAGAAGAATGTGTAGTCCATGGATTTCATGGAATATTCTGTAGATGTCCATTAAGTCTAAATGTTCTGTGGTTGTGTCTCTTGGTGGGTGAATTAAGGCCATTAATATTTAGGGTAATGACTGTGAGGTTTGATTTGATCCCTGCCATATTGTGTTGGTTTATGTGGTTTGGTGTTTTCATGGACTTTGAAGTTGTTGGTGCCTTCTCTGAGTTTGGTTATTGTGATCTACTTCTTATAGGCACTTGAGGTTGATTATTTGATTCTTCTGTGTAGAGAATTTCCTGAAATACTCTCTGTAGGTTTGGTTTTATGTTCATAAAGTTAAAAGCTGCTCTTTGTCATGGAAGTTGTTTCTTTCACCATCTATTATGAGGGATACTTTTGCTGGGTAGAGTAGTTTTGTTTGGAAGCCATAGGTTCTAAGGGTTTGTAGTGTTCCATTCTAGGCCCTTCTGGCTTTTGGAGTTTCCATTGAGAAGTCTGAAGTGATTCTGGTGGGGTTACCTTTAAATGTGATGTGTTGTTTTTCCCTAGCTGCTTTTAGGACTTTCTCTTTGATGTAATGCTTAGAGTCTTAATGACAATATGTCTTGGAGAGGTTCTCCTTTGATCCAATCTGTTTGTAGTTCTGTTAGCTTCTTGTGTCTTGATGGGCTTTCCTTTTGAGAGAGTGGGAAAGTTTTCTTTGATTGTTTTGTTAAATAAGTTCTCCATGCCTTTGGTCTGAATTTCTTCCCCTTCTGATATTCCCATGATCTGAATGTTAGGATGTTTGAGGGTATCGCACATTTCCTTCAGGTTCTGTTCATAGAGAAATTTGAACTTATGAAACTTTTGTGCTCTGCCACTGTTTCTTCTGTTTTGTCTTCCAGACCAGAGTGTCTATCCTCCACATGGCTGACTCTATTCTTGAGAACCTCTAAGGAGTTTTCGGCTTGTTCAGTTTGTTTTGCATTTTCTACTACTTTTCTATGTATGGCTTCCATCCATCTGGCAAGTTCCCTTTTCACATCATTTTCTCATTTTTTTTGATGCTAATTGGAATTCCCCCTTGCATTTCTTTATATCTTCATTTAGCCCAGCCAATTTTTTTTCACTTTCCTTTATATCCTTTAACTGTATTTGGGCCCTTTCTATTTTGCTATCTATTAGGTCTAGTCTAGTGATGGCAGCATCCACATGATTATCAGCCCTTTGTTGCCTTTCTGCAAGTTCTACCAATAGCTTGGTCAGGGTTGCATTGCTCATAACTTCATTTTGAGGTACTGATCGTATTGTCTCTTCTATGTTTTGGTTAGAGACATCCATTGTAGGACTGGGAGATTTTATTGGATATACTTATATTTGAATTTTTTATGTTATTCCTTTTGCTTTGTGGTCTGCCCATCACATTGTGGGAGTAGGGAGAATGGGAATGTGGTTGCAATGGACAGGGGAGGTAGGACAGCTTTGTGAGGGCCAAGACAAGGGTGGGTGAGGGGATCAAGCAGATCTGAAGTCTCCTGGGAATGGGTCGCACAGGGGTGGGTTGCGGGCAGAATGGTGAGGGTCAAGAGTTCTATGGGGGTGGAGCAGGGCGTAGCAGACCAGGTATGGATTTGCAGGAGGCAGGGGCAGAACAGAGTGGAACCAGTAGGAAGTCATGGGGGCTGTGGCCGGGTATAGCAGGGCAGGTCTGAAGTCGTGCATTGGGGGGCAGAGCAGATCAGTGCAGAGGGGGTGAGAAGTTGTGTGGGGGCAGGGGTGGAGCCGAGTGGAGCTGATGTGAAGTTGCTTGGGTGCTGAGCAGGGTGGAGCAGAGCCAGTCTGAAGTCATGTGGTGTGGTTTCAGAGCAGGTAAGAAGTCCCGTCCAGGCCGCTTGAGGTGCAGCAGAGCAGGTCTGAAGTTGTGCCGGTGGGGGAGGGGGTGGGGGGTGGCGGAGCAGAAGGGAGTGGGTCAGATGTCATGTGTGGGCTGAGCTGTGCTGGGTGAGTTGGAGTTGAGGGTGTGGCTAGGCAGAGTGGAGCATTTCTGAAGTTGCGGGCCAGGTGGAGAGGGAACTAGGTGGGGGCCTTAGGGGGTCTGAAGATTCGTGGAGCGGGAAGGGGGGATCTGTGAAAGTGCAAGGGTTTGTGGATCCCGGCAATCGCTTGTGCCTGGCAGTACAGGTGGATCTGCTGGCCTGGGTCTCCTTGCCTGCAGTTACTGCGAGAGTAGCCTGAGGCCGGGACTCTGGCTAGGATGACTGCTTAGGGGGACTGGGGGACTGGTGGGTTACCTGAGAGCATGGGAATCAGCCGATTCGCTTTTTTTTGCCCCTCCAGACCTTTACACTGGAAATTTATTAGAGATTGCTCTCCCCTAAAAACCCTAGTGACCCCTTAGTTCCTTGCCTCTCCTTCCTGGGAGTTGCAGCGTGGTGAGGCGGGTGCCATCTTGACCAGAAGTCTGCCCTTTATATTTTGAGAACTATTGTTCAGTTCATTTGCCCATTTGTTGATTAGGTTATTTATTCTGTTGGTTTTGAAGTTTTTGAGTTCTTTTAAAAAATTAGTCATAATTTTATTTATTTGAGAAAGGGGGAAGAGAGAGAGCACAAGAGAGAGACAACATGAGCCAGGGCCTCCAGCCACTGCAAACAAACTCCAGACACATGCACCACCTTGTGTATCTGGCTTGCATGTGTCCTGGGAAATCCAACCTGTGTGCTTTGCCTTTGCAGGCAAGTGCCTCTCCAGCCCTGAGTTTATATACTCTGGATATTTGCCTGCCAGATGTATAGGTGACCAAGATTTTATCCTATTTTGTAGGCTGATAGTTTTTACTTTTTTTTTTTTTGCCATGTGGAAGCTTTTTGACTTTATGCAATCACACTTGTCAATCATACTATTATTTCCTGAGCTACATATTGGCATCCTCTCTACACAGCCATTGTCTTGAAGTGTTTTCCTCTAGTATTTTTGGGTCTTACATTAAAGACTTTTATCACTTTAAATTGATTTTTTACTTTATTTTATGTGTTTGAAAAAAAAAAAAGGCAGGGCTGGAGAGATGGCTTAGCGGTTAAGCACTTGCCTGTGAAGCCTAAGGACCCGGGTTCGAGGCTCGGTTCCCCAGGACCCACGTTAGCCAGATGCACAAGGGGGCGCACGCGTCTGGAGTTCGTTTGCAGCGGCTGGAAGCCCTGGCGCGCCCATTCTCTCTCTCTCTCCCTCTGCGTCCTTCTCTCTCTCTGTCGCTCTCAAATAAATAAATAAAAATAAACAAAAAAATTTAAAAAAAAGGCAGATAGAAACAGAAAGAGAATGGCACACTAGGGCCTCTAGCCACTACAAATGAACTCCAGACATATGCAGCACCTGTGAATCTGGCTTAGGTGGTGTGTAAGGGGGAACCACACCTGGGTCTTTAGGCTTTGCAGGCAAGCACCTTAATTGCTAAGCCACCTCTCCACCCTTTAATTAAGTTTTGTATATAGTGAGAGATAGGGATCTAGTTACATTCTTCTACATGTGGATACCTAGTTTTCACAACGCCACTTGATACACAGGCTGTCTTTTCTCCAGTACATGTTTTTTAGCTCCTTTGTTGAGACTCAGATGGCTGTAGCTTTTGTCAGTCTATTTTTGGCTTCTCTATTCTTCCCTATTTGTCTACATGTTGCTTTTTAGGCCATTACTATGCTGTTTTTGTTACTATGGCTATGTTGTATAATTTGAAATAATGTATTGTGGTACCTTCAGCATTGTTCTTTTTGCTCAGGCCTTGGATAGTCAGGGTCTTTGTAGGGGGGGGGGGATACTTAGTAAATGAGCAAATGAAGGAGGCTGTCCAACATTCTGAGTTCTATCTACTGTATCACTCTTGTCCATCATGGCTCTTGACTCCTTATCTGGGGCGGGGGAGAGAGAGAGAGAGGGAAAATGGGCATATCAGGGCTTCCTGCCACTGCAAGTGAACTCCAGATGCATGTACCATGTTGTGCATCTGGATTTACATGGTGTGGTAGTTTGAATAGATGGCCCCCAATATATTCAGTGTTTTATTAGTTTGTAGTTTGCATCTGCAGCCATCTGCCTGGAGGTAGTGTCACTGGGTGGATCTTAAGGTATGGTGGTGGGTTTGCAATTTCAATCTTAAGACATGCAAAGTGTGCCTAGCTGGAGTTCCTGAAGTGTGCTGTGCTGTGTGGCTTTTTGGCTTGTGTTTTTCTCTCTCTCTGCTTGGACCTGTGAAGGAAGGCCAGCATCTTCTGCCATTAAGGAACCTCCCTTGGATCTGTAAGCTTCAATAAATCCCTTCCTCCATAACTGATCCTCCATAACTGATCCTGGTCTGGAAGTTAATTTCAGTGAAAGTGAACCTGAAGCTGTCTGCAATACATGGGTACTGGGAATTGAACCCAGCTCATTGGGCTTTGCAGGCAAGTGCCTTAAGAGTTTAGCCATCTCTCTGACCCTAATTTGCATACTTTTAAGGAGATGTGCACGTATTTATGCAAGTGGCTAAGGAAAAAAAGTCCTGATTCATGAACCAAGATTTAAAAAAAAAATGTGTCTCTCTGTGTATATGTGTATGGGTGTGTTAGGATCTCTTTCTACTGCAAATTGAATGCCTGTCTAGTTTTATGGGGTGGTTGGGAAATTGATCTTGGGCTGGCAGGCTTTGCAACTGCTGAACCATTTCCTCAGCCACAAGCATCAATATTTTGAAAGACAGAGAAATGTTTGATTACTCAGTGAAATTTAAATGGCTAGTCTAGAAAGATTCAGACATTAGGTCCAATAAGGAGTTTTAAATGCATAGCTTCAATATTGTTTTCTGATTCTAAATATTTTTTGTGCAGGTTCTTGTCTGATGTTGACAATTGGCTTTTTTCCTGAGGTAGTTGGAGGTCTGAGCAAATACAGACTGTTTACTCATACCAGGTCTTCAAGGTACAGGCCTATTGTGTCAGTGCACGGCACAGAGCCTCACAAATGTCTGAAGTTTGGTAGGCATGTGATGAACGAATACGTGAATGAATGAAGAAACCCTTTTGCAATACTTCTGTCAAGAGTGAGAACAAAACCATGATGATAGGCTGTGGTCCATGTGTCAAAAGTCCAGTCCACATATAATCTTGGTTCACTTTACCAATATATATGAGCTCTTGAGAGAACACAGAGCTCTTGAGAGAACACAGCTTGCCTGTGATCTCTGGACTTGGATAAGATTTCTTCAGATAACTGGGGAGAGGGGGGAAAAGAAACATGATCACATTACTGTATATTCATGTATTTAAAGTTCTCATTAGATAATAATAACACTAATAAAACCACCTGTTGTTTAATCATCTTTAGTTCCACAATTCTAAGAAAAGCTCTCTAATTCTCCTCCTTCTTTCTCTAACCCATTTCCTTTTTTTTTTTTTTTTTTTTGAGGTAGGGTCTTACTCTAGTCCAGGCTGACCTGGAATTCACTCTGTATTCCCAGAGTGGACTTGAACTCGTGGCAATCCTCCTTCCTCTGCTGCCCGAGTGCTGGGATTAAAGACATGCACCACCATGCCCAGCTTCTAACCCATTTCCTTTAGAGAGTAGGAATATTCAATAATGTAAATAGGAACCTATCTAACAAACATCTCAAGCACATTGAGCAAACTGTAAATAAATATTAAGCTTCTAAGATGATAATAGTAGCAATAAATGTAAAGAAAATAAGAATTTGAAATGATATAGATTTTAAGTCTTATATTTGTTTAAATAATCCTAGTTTATGTTAAACTTTAAATTGCTATCTTTATTCCACTATGTCAAAGGAACTAGGTATTGGATCACTGCAAAGTTTCCTCCACAAGTGATTGTAACATTAATCCAAAGGCATAGGAAAGAATACTCAGTAAGTAAGTTCCAAACTTCGCCAAGTGCCAAACAAACTTATTAAAACTGTTAATTTACATGGAAATCTGAGAAACAGTAAGCCTAACATTGCCTTACACTTCTTTTAGCAAGAAATGGTTAAACATGTAAATTCAAATTTAAATTATTTATAACTTTTCTAGCTGCAATGTTAACATCAAGCATTATTAAAAGTAAATGTTTATTGCTCTGATAAATCATATTTCAAATGTATGACAAATTAGTGTCTTAAACCTTTAATATGATATTTTAAAAGATCACTAAATTCCTCTATTATAGCACCACCAAGGCTTCTAACTTTGTTACATGGCCTCTCTGTCTGAGCCTTCTGAATGTTTTATAACATGGGACTGGTTCTCTCTTGGTACATCTTTGTGATGAAAAGTCCATAAAAAATATTAATACTATCCTCTCTTCCATGGTCTATACTTTGACAAATCTGTTTATTCTATTTCTAAATTCAGATCACAAGTTGTTTTTGTTCCATTTAAAATCCTAAACAGGCTGGAGAGTTGGCTTAGTGATTAAGGTGCTTGCCTGTGAGGCCAAAGGACTTAGGTTCGACTCCCTGGAACTCCCTACTAGTAAGCCAGATGCATATGGTGGTACATGCATCTGGAGTTTGTTTGGAATGGCTGGAAACCCTGGTGCTCCCATGCTCTCTTCCCATTCCATAAACAGTTTATGGAAAAATACTTTAATAATCCTATGTTAGAATGATAGTGTCTAATTGGTTATCACAGATGTACAAGTAAAGGGTATTTGTAAAGTTCAGGAGTGACTGAGACCACGGAGACCACTCTGAAGCAAAGATGGAAGCTTTTCTTCTGGAAAAACATGAGCTGCCAGGACTGACTCTCAGAACGGAGCAGTTAACTTTGAGATTACAGATAGTGTGTTATATAGAGCTCTTTAGCTGGGGGAAGGTAAAGAAGGCAAGGAACTGCTTTGTTCTTTACATTAGCCATAGGGTGTGAGACCAGAAGTGACTAGGTGGGAAATAAGGGGGCAGGGAACCTAGACCTGGGGCATTGCTAGGCAAGGAAGAGATAATGGCTCGGTGGTTCCTTGAGGAATGTGGATGACCCACTTCCTTATGTCTCTGTCACCCTCCTCTTGTCCTTGGTGACTCCATTTTGTTCTGACCTAATAGTATTCGCCCATGTTTGCAGAATAAAAGCTAACTTGTTAGGAAATACAAGTTGTTCACATTCTACAACCTTTACTCTTTTAAGATCATCAAAGCTTTGCCATGTGTCTGCTATAGATAAGTCATAAATCAATTCATGTTGTTCCCTAATCAGCACACTAGAAAATTGATTCTGGGTACCACTTCTGTAAGAGATCTTGTACATCAAGATATTATTAATGTTGACTCTTAGCCTTGGGCTCTAGAGTATGCACAGTGTGAATGATTATTTTGCTAAGTTCAACCAAAGTGTTGATGTACAAGATGCCTGAGGGTGGAAATTAGCCACAGTCTTTTAGAGATGAATTAGTGAAACAAAACTTTCAGTTGAAAGTAGAAGTGTCAATAGATGTAAAGTATACCAATTTTCTTACCAAAGATGGACATGAGCTGTTGCAAAGGTATTGAGCCGGACATTTCTACTTATTATTGTTTAGAGTGTCATAATGTCCATTTTCATCTTCAGTGCAAATGTAACGTAGGTTAATTAAAAACTGAATTGAGAAGCTTATTTTTGCAGATGACAGTAACAACTGGGAAGGCTCAAGACTCATCAAAGTGATGAGAAGTGACAGCTAAGTGCTCAGCGCCAAAAGAGACATGTTTATCACATCTCACAAGGCTCAGGGAATGCTGTGGAAGAAGTGGCGGGCCACAGGATGGGGAGGAAAGATTTGGAATGCTCTCTTCTGGATATAAAGGGGCTACTGCCTTCATGATCTCATGGCAGCTGTCATTTCCTGCCCTGCACAATATCATATTGGGTGGGACTATCAACAGGTCATCAAGAATGATGGAAGAGGCCAAAATTAAAACAAAACTAAACAAACAAAAACCAGACATCACAATAGAAGAGGGACTACTTTGAAAGAGGTAGGGGTTCAGTGGAAGGGGTATGGAGGAAGGAGGTCAAAAGAAAGCGATAGGAAGGGATTTTGATCAAAATACATTATGTATATTGCATAAAAATTATCAATAAAAAGTTAGAAAAATACTGAATTATGAGGATAAGGTCTTTGTTTTGTATTTGTTATACCCACATATATGGCTTTATAGGTGAATAAAATATGTGTTGGATTATTGACAGCCTTGGATCTTCTTTATCAGCCTGGAAGCTTCTGTTGTTTCTTGTAATGTGTTGTGTGCATCTGGGCTTGAAGGAATATTTTTTTCCGTCTTGTTTGGTGGCTAGCAGGAGGATACAGAATTGAACTTAATAAACAAAAGAATTAATGTTAAATATCAAATGTTATGGAAGAAATTTATGTGTGCTGAATATTTAGAAATAAAGACAGAAAGAGTTGAGGGGTAATGATTATGGAGGTATAAGACTTTCAAGGAAGGAAATTGTGATTAAGGAAAATAAAAGGTTTAATTAATTTGGAACCAAAACATTTTCAGGGTCTGTAGCTGTTGAATGAAGCAATTATGTGTGAGGTTTTCTTTTCTTAGCCACCTATGGCCTCTATAGCTGATGAAAGCATGGTGGGAAAGCTCACAGCATAGTGAGGAAAAAAAAGCACTTCTTGATGGGGGAAGGGTGTGATAAAATGTGAAACAACTCTTGGCTGTCTAGCTGTTTTGGTTTAACAGAATTTAGTGAAAAGAACTGCTAGAAAAATCTATTTCTTGAAAAGTTGATTTTTCCCACGAGAAACTTTGAAGTGAAAATTGATGCTTTCACACTATTCTCTGCAGAAATATTAATAAGTGTCACTCTGGAATATTAATTAAAATAGGACTTGATCAATTCCAATGCATCACATATTGTGACACAGCAGATAAAGTTGTCACCTTGTCTTCCAATCCATTCATCTCTTTGTTGTACATATGAACACACACAAACAAATTAGATTTTGTAGGGGCTATTACATTCCTTCCTTCCTTCCTTCATTCAACAATTATTTATGAGCAGTAGGGACAGGAAATATTATAATATGAGATAGACTATTTCCTTGGAACTCAGTCTAAAGGAAGAAAAGAGACATGTAGACAAACAGCAATAGGATGTTAGGCCTCCCTGGTACAAGGTGACTGGGAACAATTATCAATGAATTAGCTCAGCTTTGATTGTTGGGGAAGGTAGTACCTCAGTGGGAGGCTACTGCATAGACAGTCAAGGTAGCATCCCAATATCTAAGGGTTATATGGAATAAAAAAAAGGTAGGTACTTTTGGTACTTCTGTGAAATTGCCTCTTTCGATTTGAGACAGAGTCTCTTGCAGCCCAGGCTGGCCTGGAACTCACAAGTCACTATGCAGCTGAGGATCACCTTGATATTCTGGTCCTCCTGCCTTCACTTCCCATGCCTTCTGGGCCTGGAAAAGAACTTCATTATGGAAGTGAGCGGAAGGACTTGTCTGATGACTGGGACTCTCCTGGGATGTTAAATCTTCAATGGGGCACGGCACATCACAAAGATTTGTTGTGTGGATGGTGAATTTTCTTTGTCCAAACATTGCACAGGAAATCAGTGCAGGAAGATGCTCAGGAAGCAAGGGCCAGACATGCAGAGGGTTTGGGCCCTTAATGGTTTGTGAAAGAGATTATCAGGACCACATCTCTAAAAGAGAAGCAATTCAAACACCAAACATCGCAGTGTTTACCAGCAGGAAATTTCGTTTGTACTGCCAGGCAGTGTGGACTTACCCCCAGAGCAAATACACAAGTGTGTGTGTTTTACTCTGCCGAAGGCTCTTGAAATCAATTTCTAACCCATAAAATAGAAGTTTCCCAAACCAAATCCACTATAAAATTTATCTCTGTGGAAAGGCCACCGCTGTTACAGGAGGGCAGGATGATAGATCAGAGGCTTGCCTGTTTAAATATTTAAATAGATTTCTATTTGAACAGCTAAATGAAACCAAACTCACTCTCTTATCTCAATAATTAAAAAGAAAATTGCCAGCTTTCTTTGCCAAGTGCCCCCGCCATTTCCTCCCTTTCTTGAGCATTCTAAGAGTTCTCAGGGGCCTGAGCTTTCATTCCTTTTTAGAAGAGTTCAGTAAGCCCTATTTCTGGGGCAACAGTGGACCTGGCTTCAGAGGCTTCTTAATGAAGAACAGACAGGCTTAATCGTTAATTGCCAGGTAAATGGGGTTGAACCATTACTCACTGGGCCTGCCTGGGAAGGGCGGAACTGCGGCTGGGCTCTCAGAGAGGACAACCTTCTGGGGCTCAGCGTGTTTCTTCAGGTAATTGGCAACTATAGATCTGTTTTTCTCAGTAATATTTGCATCAGAAGTACTCTTTTACTTGCACCAGGCAGGATAGTTTTAATTTTGAATCTAGGTCTTATCTCTGTTTCCCTTGGCAACGTTATCTATGAAATTTTCACTCTTTATTTTTTTCATTACCCAAGAAGTTCATGGCTATTTCAGAGAAATTAGAAACCAAAGATAAAAGATACAAAAGTTAAATTAGAAGTAGCTAAAAATTTGTCCATCTGCTCAAAGAAATCATTGGTGCTTTGATGAATCCTAATTTGTCCACATATATAATGTGTATTTCCACATTAGAAATATGCCACATAAAGGTGTGAGTTTCCATCTATTTTGACATATGTGTGTGCCATGCTATTTTAATATATCTATTTTCGTGTCAAATATAAATCTATTTTGTAATTTTGTAGAATGGAAGTTTGGAGCTGTAAGCTGCTTGATGCTCTAACTTCCTTTGGGATCATAGAACTCTGGAGTTATTAACATTTTTTATTTTTCTGCCACAATTTTGTGGTCTGAGGAAGATTGGTGAAAAGCCACTTTGTGCTAAGAGACTAATAAAAATGACACAAACTTTCAAGCAGCTCAAGGCTCGACCTGGAAAGACATTTACCAGTCTTTGTTTCCTTTTTGGTATTCTGTTATAAACTGTAGGATGAAGGTTAGCGTTGCTCACTTTTGGATTTCTGTAAATAGTTCTGACCACATGGTCACGTGCTGCACAGTGGTGCAGGGATTAGAACCACTATTTAAACAAAGGTCTTCCTTGCCCTGAAGGCACTACAGACGCGATCTTGCTAATAACAATACCAGCAGAGGGCAGCGTACTTCCAGGACACAACTCAGCTCTGTTACCACTGTGGAAGGGTTGGCAGAGCTCTTAACACTCCTGTGAGTACAAACCACCACACTTTATTACTGTATTATTAGTCTTTTCATGAAATACTTTAAGAATCAGAAATCCTGACATTGAAGAGGGAGGCAATAGAGCAAAAATGAAGTTTATTCGTTTAATAAACTTGCCTTGGTCATTTACAAATGCCACACAGTAAAAATGCCACTAAGATCATCAGGAAATGAAGACATGTAGGTGAGTGTTTCCCAAGAGTGCCAACTGTGGTGCAGGATGAGTCAGTCGTGTGTGGAGGAGCTCAAGAGAGACCCTCTGAGGACTTGAACAGAATCTGAAGGGTAGCAGGAGTTCACCAGGCAAGTGCAAACAGGGGTGCAGGCATTCCTCCTGCAGGATGGTAAAGAGGTGTGACTAAGACACTGGACATAGGTAGGCAATTTTGCTTTTCATTACCCTGACGTATAAACCTGAATTTCTAGAGCAGAGTTCCACAACAAAACACAACAGTGAGAGAGATGCATTTCGCTAGTGGATTTTATGTTGCTGTTTAGAACAAGTGGCTGAAATGTAAGATGATCATTAAATGCGAAATCACTAGAATCAATGTTTACCACCACGCCCTCGGGTAATCTAGCGTGTTGTATTTTGGTGGTCTTGATTAGTCAGCCACTATTTGCACATAGATACTATTAGCTCTTTGGACACGCACAGAAAAGGATAAATGGGAATGCCTTCATTCTTCATCTTTGAATTGTTTGCATAACTGGTGGGCACTTGCTACCCACTGGGCTTTCAGGAGTGATGTGTTCTTTCGGCCTTTCTGTTCTGTATTGCTCATGTGTTGGTTGGAATTCCCTGACAGCCTATAAATGCTTTGGATCTGAATGAGGGTCTATTTTTCCACAGTGGCCAGGCAATGTGATGTGCATACACAGCACAACTATAAATGTTGACTGACTTTATCTAAAAGGCCCATATTCCGTTCTCACACAAAAAGTAATGCTCAGGAAAGGAGAACAAGTGTGGAGGCTGTTGCAATCCTAAAGATAGGTGTGTGCAAGGAACAATTTCTGCAAGTCAGTGTGAAGCTTTCTACTGACTATACCTTTCTTGTTCCTAAGTGCATAAACCTCTTGCTTAATTAACAAATGTTTATTGTATAGAGTGGTTGAGACAGTCAATCTGCTAGAAAAAAAACTAGTACTATAATTCTTTTAAAAATTAAATCCATCTCTTTCCTTTGTATGAGGTGCCCAGACCACCCATTTCTGATGCAGGAGCTGTCCTGCACACTGTGTTTTGAATAGTATTCACAGAAACTACTCAAAAGAGCTGCAGTGGCCTGTGTTCCTGGCTCTGTATCTTGAGTGTTCTGTAGTATTTTCTTTCGTACTTCACCCATCTATATCAGGAAGTAGCTGTCAACTAGCCATCATCAAGGTAGCAATGATACTTGTTCTACTTTGACTAGTCTTGTCTTAACCAGATAACCATGTTATCTGTTTTTATTTTTATTGAGATATGTTAATTATGTATCAATGTGTTTTTTATGACATTTACCATATATGCAAGTGTATTTTTATGTACACAATGAATTTTTATCATGTCTCCTGTTCTACTCCTGTTCCTTCTCTCTCTCTTCCAAACCAATCTCCTTCTACTTACACATCTTTTCTTTTTTTTCTCTCTGTCTCTCATTTCCTCCTTTTCTCCTTCCTGTTTTGTGACCTAATGAGTTTCATTAGGGTTGCCCACAGGGTCTTGGGTGAGAGATTATTTATAGGATTGTGGGCTCCTTACTAATAGCTACATCACTGAAGAGATTGTCTCTCCCTCCTGCAGCGATCAGTAACTATTTATTTGATACTCAGGGAGGAATGGGACCTTGTGAGGCACTCTTGCCTAGCTATCATTGTTTGCTTATAAGACCTCAGGGTGGGGTGGGGTTGGGTCTCATCTTCTCTCCCAATGTCGGGATGTTGACAGGCCCAATTTTCCTCTGGTCTTGTGCTGGTAGTCACAATTGCTGTGGGTTCAAGAGTGCAATGGCAATGTCATGCTCCAAAGACGGTGTTCCAGCTCTCTTCACTCCTGCCACCAGCTCTTACATTCTTTCTGCTATGATCCCTTGAACCCTGGAAGACGTGATTTTTGATGTGGTATTTATGACTGAGCTCTTAACAATCCCTTAATCTCATCATGTTAACCAGTTATGTGTTTAGGTAGCCCACTGCTAAAAGGAGCTTTTCTGACCAAAGCTGACCGTAGAACTAATCTATGGATAAAAACATATAATTTAGAGGGCAATTTTGTGGGCACATCATGTCTATTTAGCAGAACAACAGTAGTAGCTTACACACTAGGTCCTATATTCTCCCCAGCCATGGGCTTTTGACCAGGTTTTCAAGTGCCAGGTATGGGTTCCATCCTGTGGAGTAGGCTTCAACTCCAATCAGAGAGCAACTGGTTATTACCCATTACTAACATGCTACTATTGTATCAGCAGGCATATATTGCCTGGCTGGTTGGTCCACAGCTGAGGAAACTTTTGAAGACAATTCTTCCCCAGGAGACTGCATAGCACTCTCTGGTGCTCTCAGAGCTAGCCAGCAGGGTAAAAAGTTTCCATCCCAGTTCCAGCTTGATTTCTCTGTGTTTTGTGACTAAAGCATGTGGTATCTTTAGCAATATGGTCTTTGTGCTTTGTGTGTATGTGCATGTGTGCATTGAGTTCAGAGGTCAGTGTTGAGTATCTTCCTCCACCCTGTTTTTTTTTTCTTTGAGACAAGGTCTCTCAGTGGTCTTGAAGCTCACTGATCTGGCTAGACTAGATAGCCAGCAAGCCCCAGGATCCTCTTGGGTCTCTGCTTCCCCAGCACTGGGATTCCAGGTGCACATCAGTGCACACAGATTTTACATGGATTCTGGGCTCTGAACCCTAATCCTCATGCTTATGTCACAAACACCTTACTGACTCTCCCCAATTCCAGCCATAGGGTCTCTGATGTTTTGATTCAGGTGTCCCCTATAAATTTAGGTGTTCTGAATGCTAGGTTCCAGCTGATGGAGATTTGAAAATTAACGCCATCTGCTGGCAGTGTATTATTGGGGGTGGGCTTATGGGTGTTATAGCTAGTTTCCCCATGGCAGTGTTTGGCATACTCTCCTGTTCCTGTTGTCCACCTTATGTTGGCCAGGGGGTGATGTCCACCCTCTGCTCATGCCATCGTTTAGCCCTGCCATCGTGGAGCTTCCTCTCGAGTCTGTAAGCCAAAATAACTTCTTTTTTTCCCACAAGCTGCTCTTGGTTGGGTGATTTCTACCAGCATGCAAACCTGGCTACAGTAGGGTCTTACCATCTAGTTCTGGTGGGCAACCAAGAAACTTAGCAAATGCCTGTATTTAGGGTACCAGAGGCCTCTATGACTAATTGCCTATAGGGAGGTACCCCACTGTGGCACTGTGACCTACCTCTGTTCCTTATTCTGCCCCTATTATGGGCCCCTTTCTAGTTTTGTGGCCTTATCACACTCATTCTCACATAAATGCAGATATATGAAAATTAGCAACTATGATCCACATATGAGAGAAAAAAATACAGTGTTTCATATTTAGACTGAGTCATCTCAGTATATATTACACTTTCATCAATTTTTTCTGCAAATTTTATTTTTCCTTATGGCTGGATAAACTACCATTGTATATCTGAAATGTATTACATTTTTTAAAAAAGTATTTATTTATTTTCAAACAAAGAAAGATACAGAGAAGAGAGACAAACAGAGAGAATGGGCATGCCAGGGCCTCTAGCCACTGCAAATGAACTCCAGAAGCATGCACCACTTTGTGCATCTGGCTTACATGGTTACTGGGGAATTGAACCTGGGCCCTTAGGCTTCATAGGTAAGCACCTTGACCACTAAGCCATCTCTCCAGCCCCATGGACTGCATTTTTATTATCCATTCATCAGTTGATGATATCTAGGGTGATTCCATTTCCTAGTTATATATAAATAATAAAAATAGACATGCAAGTATTTCTGTCTTAGGGTATAGAATCCTTTGGATATATGCCCAGGAAAGGTATAGCTGGGTCATATGTAGATCTATTTTAGTTTTTTGAGGAACATGCATATTGATTTCCATAGTGGATAAACTTTTTGCATTCCCAACAACAGCAGCAATGTTCTGTTCAATTTTCAATTTTTTAGTCAACTTTTTGATTGGGTTGTTTGTTTTCTTATTGTTCAGTTTTTTTGAGTTCTTTGTGTATTGTGGATATTGTATCTTCTGTCTGATATATAATTGGCAAAGATTTTCCCCAATTCTGTGGGCTATCTCTTCACTTGATTAACAACTTCCTATACTGTACAGAAGCGTTTAAACTTCATGAGGTCTCTTTGGTTGATTGTTGGCCTGATTTCCTAAGTGACTGGAGTCCTCTTTATAACTTCATGTGTGTCTTTACTGTGAAGTGTTTCCCCTCTAGCAATTGCAGAGTTCCAGTTCTTAGGTTGAGGTCTTTGATTCATTTGGAGTTGAATTTTTTAACCTTTTTATTTATGTATTTATTTTGAGGGAGGGAGAGAGAGAGACAGAGAGACAGAGAATGGGTGTGCCAGGGCCTTCAACTTCTGTGAATGAACTCCAGATGCATGTGCCCCCTTGTGTTCATGTATGACATTACGTGCTTGCATCACTGTGAGTCTGGCTATGTGGGACCTGGAGATTCAAATGTGAGTTCTTAGCCTTCGCAGGTTTGTGCCTTAACAGCTAAGCCATTTCTCCAGCCCTTGGAGTTGATTTTTGTGCAGGATGAGAGACAAGGATCTAGTTTCATTCTTCTATTAGTAAATACCCAGTTTTCCCAGGACCATTTTTTGAACATGCTGTCTTCTCTCCAACATGTGTTTTTGACATCTTTGTTAAAAATCAGCTGGCTGTCATTGCATAAACTTAAGTCTGGATCCTCTGTTTTATTCCATTGATCTGCATGTATGTTTTTGTGCTATTCTTCTGTATCCATAGTTTTATTTGAAATCAGATCTGATGCTACCTTTTGCATTGTTCTTTTTGCTCAGAATTGCTCTTTAGTTTTTAGTGTTTTCATGTGAATTTTAGACTTTTTTCTAGGTCTGTGAAAATGGTGGCAGAATTTTGATTGATTTGCATTGAATATGCAGATTGCTTTTGCTAGAATGGTCATTTTTGCAATATTAATTCTTCCCATCCATGAGCATGAGTGGTCTTGCCATATACTAGTGTCTTTCTCAATTTCTTTCTTCAGTGTTTTAAGGTGTCTATTGTAGAGTCTTTCATTTCCTTGGTTAGGTTTATTACAGGTATTTTATTTTGAGACTATTGTGAATGGGATTTTTCTCCCCCTGATTTCATTCTCAGAATGTTTCTCATTACTACACAAGAAGGTTCAAATATTTTTAATCTCTGGTTGGTGGGATCCACAAATGTGGAACTTGTGAATTCAGAGGACTGGTTATATAAAGGAAGCATAATGGAGCCCCAGAACTGAGAGGGAGAGGGAGTACTCACAGAAGGTCAAACATAAAAGGAAGTGCTCTCCCTGTTCCAGGGCTTAGATCCACTTGAAAAATATAGTTCAGCCCACCCTATATAGAAAATTTCACTGCAGTCACTGGACAAGCATGAATAATAAAAACTTATGCAGTATTTACCTTGTATTAGTTATTATATGTCATCTAGAGAGGACTTAAAGTACATAGGAGGATTTATGTAGGTTTTATGCAAACACAATGCCATTTTATATTAGGAACTTGAGCATTCATGGATTTTCATATCTGTAGGAGGCCCTGGAATCCATCTGCTGTATATGAGGGATGTTTCCATCTTTAAAAAAAATATTTATTTGACAGAGGAAGAGGGAGGGAGGCAAGGAGGGAGGGAGGGAGAAAGGGGGGAGAGAGAAGAGAGAGAGAGAGAGAGAGAACAGGCACGCCAGGGCTACCAACCACTGTAACTGAACTCCAGACATGCGCACCCCCTTGTGCATCTGGCTAACGTGGGTCCTGGGGAATCGAACCTGGGTCCTTTGGCTTTGCAGGCAAATACCTTAACCACTAAGCCATCCCTACAGACCCCTTTTTTAATGAGAGAGAGAGAGACACAGAGAGAATTGGAATGCCAGGGCCTTAGCCACTGCAATCTAACTCCAGATGCATGTGCCACCTTGTGCATGTGTGTGATCTTGTGTGCGTGTGTCACCTTGTGTGTCTGGCTTATGTGCATCCTGGGGAGTGGAACCTAGGTTGTTAGACTTCACAGGCAAGTACCTTAACCACTAAGTAATCTCTCCAGCTTGATGTCTGCACCTTATTTACCAGAGTTTAGCAACTGTTTATATCAACTGTCCTCTACCTGGTTGTTTTTTTTTAATTTATTGATTTATTAGAGAGAGAGAGAGAGAGAGAGAGAGAGAGAGAGAGAGAGAGAATGGACGCAACAGAGCCTAATGCCATTGCAAACAAACTCCAGATGCATGTGCTGCTTTGTGTGTCTGGCTTTATGTGAATACTGCAGAATAAAATCTGGTTGGTCAGACTTTACAAGTAAGCATCTTTAATCACTGAACAATCTCTCCAGCCCTTCTACCTGGTTTTTGATTGGGTTCCTGATTGAGACATGGGTTTAGACAGGCATGCATGAGCTGAAAGAGAAGCAATGGAGCTAAGTGTGTTTGAGGGACCAGAATCAGCTTAGGGAAGGAAGAGGCTTCCAGAGAGTAGTCCATCATGGTGGGGAAAGCAGGATAGGAGCTGGAAGCCAGTGTCACATTGCCACATCAGCATGGAGGAAGTAAAGAGGAAGAGAGAACACTAGTAAGTGGAGCTGGACTATAAAATCTCAAGTTGCCCATGCTCCCATGACACACTCACTCCAACAAGGCTCCACAAACATTGCCACCGTCTGGGGATTAGGTATTTAAACACAGGAGCCTACTGGGGTCATTTTACATTTAAACCACAAAGGGGAGGTAAGCAAACAGCCCATGGCATACATGTGTAATGAGACTTTTTAAAATAAAGGTTTTATTTATTTATTTAAGAGACGAGAGAGAGAGAATGTGTGCGCCAGGGCCTTTAGCCACTGCACATGAATTCCAGTCATATGTGCCACCTTGTGTATCTGGCTTACATGGGTTCTGGGTAATCCCACCTGGATCCTTAGGTTTTGCAGGCAAGTGCTTTAACCACCAAGCCAACTATCCAGCCCAACTTCTTTTTAAAATTATTATTATTACTTTTATTGACAACTTCCATGATTGTAAACAATATCCCATGGTAATTCCCTCCCTCCTCCCACTTTCTCCTTTGAAACTCCACCAGCCCAAACCATATTTCTTAAAAACATATTCTTCACTTATGTATTTATTTGATAGAGAGAGAGAGAGAGAGAAGAGAGAGAGAGAATATGAGAATGGGTGTGCCAGGCCTGCAGCTGCTGCAAATGAGCTTCAGATATATGTACCACCTTGTGCATCTGGGCTTTACATGGGTTCTGGGTAATCAAACTTGGGACCTTAGGCTTTGGAAGCAAGTGCCTTAACTAGCTAATCCATCTTTCCAGCCCTGTGTGATGAGACTTTTAACCAGAAATATGTGATAATGATCTACCCTGGGTTCAGGTTCCTTAGAAAACAGTGGTCAAGGCATAATCTTACATGTTAAGTTGTCAGCAATCCCAGCATTAGGAATGGAGGGACAGATGTAGTGACAGTCAAAGAGGGGCAGACAATACAATAGAGAGTGCTGGTTGTGGTAATGACTGCCTGCACTCCCATTGCTAGGGAGACTGAGGCAGGAGGATCAAGAGTTCTACGCAGTCTTACTTAGCAAGACTGTGCCTGGAAACAAAAAACAAAAGAAAGTAAAGCAAGATATACCCTAGGGCTTATCACTGAGTGGCCCAGAGGATTGAAATGTGTTCAGGTGTACACAGCTTCATGAAACATTTTCACAGAGGCTATAGGACTGCCAAATAGTCTCAGATCAGGGGGAGGAGGAGAGGGGGAAAGAAACAAACTAACTTTTATTTCCTTAGTGAAAGTTTATTGTGTGGATGTCACCTGTCCTGCACTTCCAGCCTGTGCCATGTGGTCTGCCCAGTACTGGCTTGGTAGCAATGTAGGAGGGGAATGAGCCCCCAAAGCAACTGTCAGCTGTATGAGATGATCCTTTCTCCCTTCCCACCCCTCTCTCCAAACTCAGGTCCTTCCATATGCTGGCAAGTGCTCTACCCCTAAGCTATGTTCCCAGCCCCAGTACGTGATCATCTTAGTAGTTACTGGTAACTGGCAGCATTAGAAAACCTTGGCTGAGCAAATTCAGGGAGACATAGTCTGGTTTACTGTCTGTGGTACAAATAGAAACATGTCTTTTGCTAAGCTATCTGTTATCTTTTTTGCATTACTTGATACACATTCTGTACATGCAAATGTAATAATTGTAATTTAATGTAATTTAACCCAGTCCACTGTTAATTAGCTTCAAAAGAACACATGTGTACACACACACACGTGTCTGTGTGTGTATCTTTTTTTTTGGTTTTTCGAGGTAGGGTCTCACTCTAGCCCAGGCTGACCTGTTCACTATGGAGTCTCAGGGTGGCCTCGAACTCACGGCGATCCTCCTACCTCTGCCTCCCAAGTGCTGGGATTAAAGGCGTGCGCCACCACACCCGGCTTGAGTGTATCATTTTTAAAAGTACTGTTTAGTCAGACTTTTTTTTAGAATTAATAAATAGGAATCAACCTGGCTATTTTTATAACTATTTTTATTATATATATATATTTTACACATATATTATATTTATTATATATTTATATATTATATATTTATTTATTTTATAGCTCACTCTTAAGTGAATCTCTAATTAAGACCTGTCCAATTAAGAAAACTCTGGGTTTGTGAGGCTTTTACCTTTGATTTCTATCAAATCTTTTAATGTAAATGATTCTAATCTCTCCCAAATGATTTCAGAGATCAGTAAGGGAGCATATACTATCCAGCTCACTTTATGTGGGTAGCCTAACCTTAATGTCAGAAACAGACAGATTACACATATCACCAGCTATGAGGTTTTAGGTGGTTAAACTATAAAGCAAAGCAAAAAGGTTTCTCTCAGCTCTCAGGATGATGCTTCATTGTGAGTCTCTGGGGTTATGCTGTTCAGAATGCACACAGGTACAATGACAATGACTCCTTGCAAGCATTCTTCCTTCTCATCTGTGAGCTTGGGCACTTCTCCCTAGATGCTTTCTGTGGTTCCCTCTATCTCAATGTACATGGCCCAGCCTACATCTCTTCCCCCATGTCTAGCATGTAGGGGCTCCTCGTGAAGGACTTTTGAACATGAGATGCTCAAAATGGAACTTTGTATTTCCTCTTTCAAACTGCTGTGGTCTTCTCCACTAGTTAACACTATCACCTGGACAGTGGTGCATGTCCCTGCACTGGGAGCCATTTTGATTCTTTCCATCAGCCTACCATTCCCATCTATTCCTGCCTGCTGTCATGTCTAGCTCAGGTATCTCTGGAGTGCATTTACTTCCACCTCATCTCTTACCTGGATTATGGAATTAAGACTCCTACCTTCCATTTTTGCCAGTTAATGACTATCCAGTGTCTGTTAATCTTGGTGCTACTTATACGTTATACAACAAAAAAGATAAATTTTAGAACTACTTTAGAAAAAAAGAGAAAAGAAAACAAAAAGCTATTTTAGGGCTGGAGAGATGGCTTAGTGGTTAAAATGCTTGTCTGCAAAGCCTAACAACCTGAGTTAGATTCCCCAGTACCCATGTAAAGCCAGATGCACAAAGTGGTGCCTGAATCTGGAGTTTGTTTGCAGTGACTGGAAGCCCTGGCATGCTCATTCTCTCTCTCTCTCTCCTTGAAAATAAATTTTTAAAATTATTTTAAAAACCATTTTAGGTTAGTATACAAGCTAATGGGTCTTCCCACAGTATCTTCATACATACATACCATTATACTTTGTTCTCATTCACTCCTCTCCCCCATATACCTCTTCTCTGGCTGATTGATTCCCTGCCATTCCCCAGTCAGTTCCCCTTCTGTTTTCTTATCACACTTATTCTATTATTCTCTCTTCTCTGCCTTTCTGAAGATGTCTTTGTCCCCCTCATGATCCCCTTTCTAGTTTTGTCACACACACACACACACACACACACACACACACACCCATACACACACGTGTAATTTTAAATCCAGGTTCTAAAAATAATCATGCAGTAGCAAGAAGAAAATATTTTAGGTCTGCAAGTTGGATTATGTTCCCACTTTATAATTCTCCTTCAGCTTCTGATCACAATGCGAAAGATATGACTGAAACTGTTCAAAACGCTAAAGTTCTGCCCCATGACTTCCCACTGCTCTTTGCAGCTCCATCTCCTGCCTTCAGCCTTCCCCTTTGCTGCCCCAGGTGCACTTGTTTGTCCCCCTCTGTTCCTTGAGCATGCTTGGGCTTTTCTGGGCTTGATCCTTCTCATTATTCATTTGGGCAGAAACATTCTCTCTCAGAGTTCTTCTAAAAGCTAGTTTGCTACCACTTTGTCCTTGACTATCAGCTTATCAGAAGGGGCTTCTGTGACCACCGTATCAAAGTAGTTCTCTTCCTGCTCTGTATTCTCTCTGTGTTCTGGAAGTTGAACCAGGAAGGTCCTTTCACATGCTAGGCGAACACTTTACCACTGAGTTATACCCCCAATCCTTTTTGTTATTTTAGTTTGAGATAGGTTCTCTCTAAGTTGTCCAGGCTGGCTTTGAACTTGCCACCTTCAACCTCAGCTTCCTGAGTCGCTAGCATTATATGTGCACCACAATGCCTGGCTCTTTCAATTATTTTCTATCATAACATCTTACTCTTCCTTGTTTATCTATTTATTTGTTGTTTTATTCTTTTGTCTATAACTTTTATAGAGATTGGAGGTAATATATTTTCATTTACTCCAGTGCCAAACAGTAGATATTGTTAAATGGAGGGAACACTTTTCCTATGACATCATCTGTAACATACTTTTTTGCCAGTTAGTAATTTATACATCTACATTAATTTAGTCAACAATAAATTTTCACTTTTCGGGGTGAAGAAAAAGAATTTTTAAAAAAATATTTTTTGTTTATTTATTTGAGAGTGACAGACAAAGAAAGAGGGGGGGAGAGAGAGAGAGAGAGAGAGAAAATGGGCACGCTAGGGCTTCCAGCCACTGCAAATAAACTCCAGACGTGTGCGCCCCCTTGTGCATCTGGCTAATGTGGGTCCTGGGGAATCGAGCCTCGAACCGGGGTCTTTAGGCTTCATAGGCAAGCGCTTAACCACTAAGCCATCTCTCCAGCCCAAGAAAAAGAATTTTTGATGTGGTTTTCCAGAGTGCATATTTTTAACAATTGCAACTGGATGTTTTAATGCCCTTAAATCATAGTTATCTTTGATTTAGAAATTCTTTTTCAAAAATTTATTTATTTATTTGTGTGTGTGCATGTGTGTGGCAGAACGCCTTTTCAACTAAAAAATCAACTTCAGACGCTTGCACCACTTTTTGAATCTGGCTTTATGTGGTTGGCTTGTGAATTGAACCCTGGGCTAATGAGCTTTGCAAGTGTTCCAGTCAGGTTCACATTGCTGGTAGAAATCACACAACCAAGAGCTGCTTGTGGGAAAAAGAGGTTTATTTTGGCTTACAGGCTTGAGGGGAAGCTCCACGATGGCAGCGGAAAGCAATGGCATGAGCAGAGGGTAGATGGACATCACCCCTTGGCCAACATAAGGTGGACAGTAGCAACAGAGGAGTGTGCCAAACACTGGCATGGGGAAACTGGCTATAACACCCATAAGCCACCCCCAACAATACACTGCCTCCTGGACACCTAGCATTCAGAACACCTAAGTTTATGGGGGACACCTGTATCAAACTACCACATTCTGCCCCTGCTTGCATAAACTGATAACCATATATTATATAAAATATGATGCATTCAGTCCAACTTTAAATGTCCCCATAGTTTTTATCAACTCCAATGTTGTTCATACATCCCTATAGTCCAAGATCTTTTAACTGAGCAATAATACCAAAAATAACCTCAAAAACCCATAATGGCACAGAATAAACATTCATATTGCAAAAGATGGCATTGGGTATAGCAAAGAAATATTCAAGCAATACATGATTTAAACAGGGCAAACACCAAACTTTGTAGCTCCAATAACTCTAGCCAGTGACAAATCTCTAGGTCTCTGGAGTTCCAATTCTGCCCCATCAGCTAGGCTATTCAGAGTCCTGGAAAACTTCATCGGAGCCAGTAGCTTTCCTTAGCAGCCATCTCATGGTCCCAGCATCTCCATTGGGTCTCCATTGCAATCCACGGTTCATCCTCATGGCTCCATGGGGTCTCCATGCAGGCAATCCTGCTTCACACTGCCCATGGTCATCTCCAAAACACAAGACTGTGTTGAAAACTCAATGACCCTCTCTTTCCTGCATTTCTTAAACTCCACAATACCATATAGAGTGCCAGTTTGTTAATTGGGGGGGGGGAAATAAAGCAGACTTTGAAGAACAGGACACTCCTTGAGCACACAGGACCTTCAAAAGTGTCTACATTATTCCTGTTGCCTCAGTGCAGGTCAGCTGGCCCAATCTTAATGGTTGTAATCTCTGAAACAATTTACAGGTGAATGGGCAGCAGTTTAGGCCCAAAGATTTCATTTTTTCTGTGCCATATCCTTCTGCTCACACCAGCTCATTTCTATGCAAAGCAACCTTGCACAACTTTTCAGGACATGGGCATATGAATAAGCTTTTCACACAAACTGCCTCTAGCCCAGCCCAAGCAAATCTCTTTCTCACCCTCATAAGCCATACCTCACAGTCCATAGTTCTTACTGCATTCAGGTCTTTCAACTCTGACCGGAATAGTCCATCAAGCTGTACTTACAGCACTACAAGGCATCTCTTAGGCAAAGGTATCAAATCCTTCCACATTCCTCTTGAAAATCAACTCCAAAAGGCCAAAGCCACACAGTCAGGTATCTAGCAGCAATACCACACCTGGTACCACTTTACTGTTGCAGTCAGGTTTGCATTGCCGGTAGAAATCGCCCAACTAAGAGCAGCTTGTGGGAAAAAGTGGTTTATTTTGGATTATAAGTTTGATGGAAAGCTCCACAATGGCAGGGAAAATGATGGCATGAGCCGAGGCTGGACATCATCCCCTGGTCGACATAAGGTGGACAATAGCAACAGGGGAGTGTTCCAAACACTGGCATGGGGAAACACCCATAAGCCCAACCCAAACAATACACTGCCTCCTGGAGGTGTTAATTTCCAAATCCCCATCAGCTGGGAACCTAGTATTTATAGCACCTAAGTTTATGGGGGACACTTGAATTAAACCACCACAGCAAGCAAGCATCTTTTACTGCTGAGCCATTTTCCCAGGCCTCAAGAAATTTCTTTTTTAAGTCATTGTACTTATAGTGTGTCATGTTGCATGAAGTGGCTTAATAAAACATGCACACCTGAGGAATTTGTGAAGCTTTATTTCCCCTTTGAACCCAAAAGAGCACTAATTTATGGATTGCCTGAAGGTCTTTGATCTGCTTTCCATTGTCTGTGTTCCCACCCCTCCTAAGAGTTGTCTGTCATAGCACGACAAATGAACTGTGCCCAGTGCTGTGGAGAAGAGCTGGCCTTTGACACAATGAAGATTGTGTCTGTACCAGCTGTGATCATGGCTGCTTCTCACCACATCAAGGCTTTGCAGCATGTCCTGTTGAGATGTTCTCAAGCATGGCTCTGTTCTCTCTATTCCCATTTTCTTCCTTGTCTCTCCCAGTCTCCAGCTTTGTGGTATGTAGCTTGGACTGAGAGATAAGTAGGCTCTGAGACTCAAGCAAGACTGTACTGTCTTTGTGTGGTAAGAGAGAATTCAGTTCAACTTGACATAATCCAGGTTCTCATGTTCATGTTTTTTCCCTACCTACTTCTCTTCTGACTTAATTATCTCTAACAGTGTTCCTCTCTCCTCTTAGGTTGTGGATTTTAATTTATTATATACATGCCATGAAATCAAATATGGGGGGTATCAGTTCTCTGTCAAGCTTGTACTGCTCCTTTTCCATACTCTCTAGTTTACTTTCCATTTAATTATTGTTCTTTTATTATTGGGGTAGCATCCTTGTTGGTATCCACCTTCTAAAGTTCATCTCCTTTTCTCAAGCTGCCCTATGTATGCTGCTAAATTAATCTTCCTAATCTTTACTCTGATCAAATATTTCTGCCAAAGCAAATTTAATCTCTCTCTTTTTTTTCATTATGGGTTAAGTCTGAGGTCCTTAGTGGGCTCTGGTCACCATGGCCTCAACTCTCTGTCTGGTTTGTCTTGTCTCCTCATACACACTTTGTGGTACCGCCCATCTGGACTTCCCTAGTGCTTCCCAAACATGTCCTGTCTTTTCACGTGACTCATCCTTATTCCTTTGGTGTTATTCTAGTGTCCTCACCTCCTCTGCTCTCTGCATCTCAGGCCTCCTGAATCTAATTCAGCTGTTAGTCCCAGAGCAAATGATGTTTGATTCAAGACCCCTCATGGAAGTGGCAGCTCCTCTCCTGTGCCCAATTTGGTGGAGGTCTGTTCACCTCTTGGGGATACGGGAAAAAATTACCATAAAATCCATGGCTTAAAATGAGAAAGTTACTTCCTCATTGCTTTGAAGGCCAGGAATCTGAAGTCAAGGTACTGACAGGGCCATACTCTCTACCAAAAGGCTCTGAAGAAAGATCTTTCCTTGCAGTTTCCTAGCTCCAGGTGATTAACAGCAACTGGTGTTCCTGGACTTGTAGACACTTCACCTCCATCACACTGTTCTCTACCCCTGGATCTTCATATTGCCTCCCTCTGTGCTTATGTCTGTGTTTCTTCTCTTCTCATGAGGAAGTCCCTGATCTTCATCTTAGCATAAATACCTCTACAAGAACCCTATTTCCAAGCTAAGGACATAGTTCTAGGTACCAGATTAAAAGTAACTAATATTTCTTTAGGGAGTATAAGCACACAAGAGGAGGAGTAAGGCACTTCTCTTTCAGATTCAGTGTTACTTTGGAGAGGCAGTCCAGCTGTAGGCTTTTGAGGAGAGACCAGAATCAGTGCTGTGTAGCCCCAGGTATAATTCCTTGGACTCAAAGTGTTTTATATCCCCTTCTTGATGTAGAGATTTTGACCCACCTTGAGTGATTGTGTAGCTGAACGAACTGGCAACCTCTTTAGCTGTATCATCCCTGACCCACCCTCCTCACTGAGGAATCTCCAGACCGGTGGATATTTTAGTTGTGCACAATATCTCTGTCATTGTGCCTCCTTCCCTCTCTTGTCTCATTCTGTTGTATGCTTCATTTCTTTCACCAACCAGCTTTCTTTCATATTTTTATATAAAAATATTACAGTTGTGTTCACTGACTGTTATGGATTGAATCTGGAATGTTCCCCACAGGCATATGAGTTGAATGCTTGGTCTGTAGCTGACAGTGATATTTTTGGGAGGCTCTGGAAACTTTAAGAGGTGAGGCCTTCCTAGAGAAAGCAAGTCACTGGAGGGAGGTCCTTGGGGATATTTTGTTCCTGGCCATATTCCATATTTCTCTTTGTTTATTGTCTGAGGTGAACATCTTCCTCTTCCACATACTTGTTCACCATGATGTTTTTCCCAGCTACAGGAGAGCAAGTAATCATGGAATGAACCATCTGAAGCCATGAGCCAACATAAATGACCCCTCTCCTTAAGTTGTTCTGTTGGGTATTCACAGTGACACAAAAGTAACTAATACACTGCTCATATGATCTCAGACAATTTCTTTAGTTATGGTGAAGGCAGCATTTGGAGATATAGGAGAGTCATGTTGGAAGCAGAATGCATCACAGATGACTCACTGGAGGTACATATAGTTCATACAACTGGTCCCTTCAGCTTCTTTGCTTTGGTATGACTTACATGAGTGTATTAGAGTAAAACCAACTAACTGCACACTTACTAGGATACCTCAGCATTGTTTCCAACTTACAAGGACTATTCATATGGCTTTTTTTTAGTGTTGGAAACTTGAAGGGATGCACTGACTAGTATGACTATTATTGAACAGACAACATTTCCTTTCCACTGTGTAAATGCACAGGCTTACTATTCCATACTCTGTAAGAGTTCTGAAAATGAAGTATGATCATCTAGGAGTATATGGAAAATTCTAGTAGAAACAAGGGCAGCTGAGTGAAAGAGTAGGAAACATGTCAATGTGTTATAACAGAAAATCGTTGTAAATAGCTAAAAACAGGGTTCATAAATATAAACAATGCACAAGGTCTGTTAAAACAAATGGCTTACTTTTGTTGTTGTTTTCATGTTTAGAGACAGTTCAGCATCAGTTTTAGCTAGCTTTCTGTTGAGTCAAAGAGAAGAGTCATTTTAAATCTGACTGTGTAATTTCAGCTCTCTCTTTCTGGCATGAATCATTAATATTAAAGTTGCTGTTGAAAAAATAAAAGACAGAACCCAGGATGGAAAATGTGAAAGAAAATACTATGTTGCACACATGATGTGGAATACTTAACTAGATAAAATAAAGCTGCTCTTTTCAAAAAACCTCCTTTTCATGAAGCTTAGTGCCAGGAAAAGATCAATGTTCTCTATTTTTAGCCTTTCTCATTTTGTTCCTCCAAGGAACAAAGATGCCACACAAGTCCTAATGGAGTGAGACAGTAAATCCAATGTGGTCATTTTGGTTTTCTTTTGCACCTCTCTTGGGCAATTACATTAAAGTGTCCAAATAAAGATGGCTGACTTTCATATGTTTGGGAGGACAGATGACCTTTTAATGTGTATCAGTTGGCTATTCAGAGCCATGGAGTCCCCAGATGTGGTTAATGACCTTTTCAAAGAAGGCCAGAGGAAGACATTGAAGGAGGTGCTGTCGTTTTTCTGCTGCTTCTTGGTAGAAGAAAACACAGCACACTAAGTTTTGCAGGAATAGTGAAATCCATTATGGTCTCACATCAGTTTTATTCTTTTGGAAAAATTGATGATGATGGAGTGAGTTATGATTAAAGAAGTTTTTTTTTTTTTTAAACTCCTAGTTTGATTCAGCTGCCTGGGGTTCTAGGCTGAGCACTAGAATTCTGTGATTAATCAACTTCATTCTTCCTCTTCTGGGACTTAAATATTACCCTTCGATTTGGTTAAACTCTTCCTGCGCTAATGCTATCAAAGGGATTTCAAACGAACTTTGGAGTTTTGAGATCTAATTTAACTGTGAAATAGTAGGGTCCAAAACTTTAAAATCTAAATGAAGCAGAACCTTTTATGAAGTGTGACTACATTTGAAATCTTTTCCTCTTGATCTTGTTGAAAGTTAGAGTTGTTGAAGTAGGAAAATAATAGGCAATTCTCCTGTAAAAAACTCTGATATTATAGATAAAGACAATGAGGAAAAGTAGTTTTCCAAAAGCTGAAGAATTTGTTCATGGAAGAGGCAGGATTTTATATAGTTCACTTTCTTTTTAGCCCAGTAAGGTCTATGACATGGCTCTTATATAGAAGGTTTGGGTATTTAAAGGAATGTGTGTTTCCTCATGCCCTTCTTTAGTAGGTATATAAATGGTTAGGTTAGTAGGTTAGACTCGTTTTCTGTCCAGAGTCCCTTCTCCTTAGAAGTTAAGAATCCATCCCCCAATGCTGCAGTTGGTAGCTCTTGGATAAGTTTCTTGGACTTGTCCTTGCATTAAAAGAGCTGTCTTGGGTCCACTATGTTCATTCCTCTCCCTAATGGGGAGAGAAGCTGTCTTCACTAAAGATTGGTCCATATGAGTACAAAATGTTTCTTTTCAATGTAGGAGAACACTTTAAGACCACCCTAGCATAGTATATCATATGGGATTAACTGAGATTTCTGACACTGCTATAACAGTCATCTTTATCTGCCCAGCCTTTTTTCTTTCCTATAAATTCTGATACTGTGAGTCATATTCCCATTATGTTATACTCCTTTTTTTCTGATTTTTAAAAATTTATTTACTAAAGACAGAGAGAAGGACAGAGAGAATGAGAATGGGTGCTCGAGGGCCTCTAGCCACTGCAAAAGAACTCCAGATGCATGGACCACCATGTGCATCATGCTTATGTGGGACCTGTAGAATTGAACCTGGGTCCTTAGGCTTCATAGGCAAGTGCCTTAACTGCTAAGCCACATCTCCAACCCTGTTATACTATTTTAAAAAATATTTTATTGATGATTTATCTTGAAAGAGCAGATGAAAGAGAGAGAGAGAGAGAGAGAGAGAGAGAGAGAGAGAGATTGGGTGCACCAGGGCCTTTAGCCATGGCAAAGAACTCCAGATACATGCACCACCTTTTGCATCTGGCTTACATGAGTACTGGAGAATCAAACTTGGGTCCTTAGGCTTTTCAGGCAAGTGCCTTAACCACTAAGCAATCTCCCCATCCCCCATTAAGTTATACTCCTATGTCCCCTGTCCCTAACCTCCATTACACTGAGGACTCTCCTTAGTGGGGTTATCAGTAATTACTATAGGGTTATGAATGTATTAGTGTTCTCTCTCTCTCTCTGTGTGGTGGGGGAGAATTACTCAGTACACCCTTCTATCTTGTGGCTCTTACTTTATTTTTATGTCCTCTTCTGCAATGTTTTCTGAGCCTTGGAGGACATAGTCTAAGTGTCTTTTAGTGTTAAGCTCTCAGCAGCCTCTAATTTTTGGCTTTGATGAGTTTTGAGTCTCCTCAGTATCTACTGCCTTTTCCCTGGAAGAGGTTTTAAGGCTATCCCTGAAAGAAGCACTCATATTTAATTTGTCACTTCCTCAGTTATGTTTCCTGGGCTCTGGCACATATAATCAAGATGAGTTGGCTTGTGCTAGACACTGGCTTTTATTTACTGTCATTCTTATGGGCTGTTGGTCTCTCTGGTATGTTCTTCCATCTGTAGAAAGCATGCTGTAGCCAAGAGTGGGAGCATCATGGACCAAAAGAGATAAACATAGAAGACTTTATTTTTTGATAGGTATAACCTCTCCTTTCAACCAAAGGACAGTGGAAGCCTCCCTTTAGGGCCTATGATCTTCTAACTCATAGACTTCGAACTTGGTTCTTAGTACCAGTCATTAATTACTCTTCATTAAGTGGAACTCATATCCAATCAGAGAGCAGTTGATTATCCCCATTACTTATGGGCCATTACTGCACTAATGGGTACATCTTGCCTGTCTTGTTGTATTGGCAGCTTGCAGGATCCACCGATGTTCACCCTCTTGGTGACTTTTATCCCCCAGCAGCTTGCATAGTGTTTTCCAGCACCATGAGAACTAGTCAGCAGGGAGTTCTTCTATCTCAGTTCCAGTATGATTGGTCTCTCAGTGTCTGCAATGGCAGCCTGTGATATCTTCAGCAATATGGTCTAATCATTCAGTTCTGGTGAGTAACCAAATACTTTGGCAATGGTCTGCATTTATTTGGGGGCCTCATGGGCCTTGCTGACCAACAGCTCATGGTGGGGAGAGGTGGCCCAATTTTGGCACTTGGAATCATCAGCAACAGTGGTAAAGTTTTCTGCACTCTTTTCTGTGTGCTTCTGCCCAAACTACCCTTCTCTCTCTCTCTCTCTCTCTCTCTCTCTCTCTCTTTATGAGAGTTATATCTTCTAATTATTTATGAAGAGGTAACTTCCTATGGCACTGATCCATGTCATTATTAGCTTTGTGTATCTCCAACCTTCCCTCCCTCCCTTATCTTTGTCTCCTCCCAGACCATTTTGCCACTGTATCCTGTTCCTCCACTTCCATATCTACTATCTCCTCCTCTGATGCCATCCTGCTTTTTCTCTCTACACGACTCTTTCTAGCTTCTTAACTAATAGTACTAATGCTTACTATGACTTATAAAAAAATAACCAAATTATTCCATATTAGGATATGCATGCAAGAGGGAACATGCAGCAATTGTCTTTCTGAGTCTGGGTAACCTCACTTTGTATAAATTTTTCCAGATTCATCCATTTCTCTGAAAATTTTATAATTTCATGTTTTTATCTTACTGCTGAGTAGAATTTCATGTGCATATGTACCATGTCTTCATGATCCATTTATCAGCTGAAGGGCATCTGGGCTGATTCCATTTTTCAGCCTATATGAATAGAAGAGCAATGGACAAGGCTGAACGATGATCTCTATAGTAGAGTAGAGGGCTTAAGAGATGTCTCAGTAGTTAAAAGTACTTGCCTGCATAGCCTGACAGTCTGGGTTCAATTCCCTAGTGCCCATGTAAAGACAGATACACAAAGTGGTGCATACATGTAGAGTTCATTTGTAGCATTCTGCTTGCAAATAAATAAAATATTTTTTAAAAAAGAGTTAAACTCTTTAGGGTATATGCCCAGGAGTTGTATAGCTGGGTCAAATAGTAGATCTATTTTTAGACTTTTGAGGTGCCTACATATTGATTTTCATAGTGGCTGTTCAAGTTTGCGTTTCTATCAACAGTGGATAAAGATTCCATTTCCCTCACTTCCTTTCCAGCATTTGTTGTCATTTTATTTTTTGATAGCCATGACCAGTGTGATATGGAATCTCAAAATAGTTTAATTTGTATTTCCCTGATGGCTAAAGTTATTGAACATCTTTTTAGATGTTTATTTGTATTTCTTCCTTTGAGAAGTCTCTATTAATTCCCTTGCCCCATTTAAATGTTTTTAATAAGTAGAAAGTTGTATGGACACATCAAATGTTAGTACCATCATTTCCCTCCTCCCTGCCCCCATTCTGCTGAGGGCGCTCCTCAATGGAATTGCTGGTGTTCCCCCTAGGTTTGTAGGTTATGAGATGTGAGAGCATCAGTCAGTCATTGTAAGGAGGGGGTAATGCCTCTGGACATTCCCTTCCACTCTGTGGCTCTTAAAATCTTTCTGTCCTCTCCTCTGAAAAATTCCCTGAGCTATGGTGAGTGTTTTAAGTCTATGTTAGTGTTGTGCTTTCAGCAACCTCTAGATTTCAGCTTTGGTGCATTTTGAGTGTCCTCAGTGCTTGTTTTCATGATTCTGGCACTGGTTGACAGGCTCGCTATTAAAGCCACACTCTTGCTCACCTGCCAGCTCCTCTGTGGATTCACCTGGGCCCTGGCTGATGTGTGAGGGGTGATTCATCTCCTTGTTCTAGCTACCTTATGAAAAAGATTATCCAGAAGATGACTGAGGTAATAATAGATTTAATGGAATAAGTATTATTAATTAAGAGAGATTCTGATGTGTGTAGCCTCTGTTTTGGCTAAAGACTAGTGGGAGATTCTTGCTGGAATCCATGATTTTGGTCTCCATAGGATTCTGACTTAGTTTGCAGTTCCAGCTAAGGGTTCCTTTCCATGGAGTGGATCTCTTAGCCAATAAGAGAGCTGTTGGTTACACACTTAGGCTGGGTGTCACCGTTGCACAGGTGTATCCACCTTGTTAGGCTGGTTGCTTTTGTATAGGAGTATCCCCTATTAACACACAAGGTTGTTGGCCATTTTCCCCAGCAGCTCATGCAGCACTGTACATTGCCCCATTTTTTTTTAGTGTGTTGATTGATATATAAATTGCTTAGTGTTTTGAGTTATTTGTATATTCTAAATATTAAACCTCTATCAGACAATGAAGCATGCTACCTCTTGTATGTGTTTTCTTCTCAATTTTTATTAACATCTTCCATGATTATAAAAAATATCCCATTGTAATAACCTCCCTCTCTTGTATGCACTTTTTAAGTTGTCTATTGACTCTGTGGATGATTTGCTTAGCAGTACAATATTTTTCTAGTTTCATTAGATCCCAAAAGTCGAATGTTTTTCTTAGACCATTGGGTACTAGGGTCTTTATGCCTATATGTTGGAGTATTTTTTTCCCTCTAGATGTTTCACCATTTCTGGTTTTATATTAAGGTATTTGATACATTTGGAATTGTTTTTTTGTGCAGAGTGGGAAAATAGGGAATCTATATTCATTCTTCCACATGTAGTTATCCAGCTTCTTCAGCATGATTTTTTGAAAATGCTGTCTTTTTTTTTTCAGTGTGTGTTTTTGGCCTATTTGTCAAAGATCAGGTGGCTGTACTTATTATAACTTATACTTAGTTGTATTGTATTTCATTGGTCTATGTGTTTATTTTTGTGTTAGTATCATGCTGTTTTTATTTCTATGCCTTTGTAGTATATTTTGAAATAAGGTATGTTGACCTCAGTGGTATTTTTCTTGCTGAGGTTACTTTGGCTATCCAAGACCTTTTATGCTTTCACATGAATTCATATATAATAATTCATATAATAAGGCTGACTCCTTCTATGGAGCCAGCATTACACCAATACCAACTAGACAGTGACAGAATATGAAAATTAAACTAAATACCAATATCCCTGATGAATTTAGGCACAAAAATTCTCAAAACAATTCATGGACATTGGCAAATTTAATTCCAGAACACAGAAAGGCATCAGCTACCTCAACCAAGTGGGTTTCATCCTAGAGATACAGGGTGGTTCAACATAAAGCAATTGATAAATGTAATAAATAGACTTAATGACATAAGTCATATGATCATTTTATTAAATGGTTGAGAAGCTTTTAATTACTTTCTTAATCTTATTAGATATTAAAGTCAGTCATATTAGACTATTTTTCCATATGAGACCCTTTTCTATTTCTGTGAAGAATGGTGTCAGAATTTTGATTGGAATGACATTGGATCTGTATACTGATTTGGGTAGGATGGCCATTTTTACAATATTAATTCTTTCAATCCATGCATATGGGAAATCTTTCCATCTTCTCATGTCTTCTTCAGTTTCTTTCTTCAGTGTTTTAATGTTTTCATGGAGGAGGTCTTTCACTTCCTTTGTTAGGGATTTCCAGGATTTTTATTCTTTTGTGGGTATTTTAAATGGGACTTCTTACCTAATTTTTTTCTTCATATTTTTTGTCAGTGGTATATATGAAGGCTACTGTCTTTTGTGTGTTGTTTTATATCTTGCCACTTTCTGAAAGACTTTATAAACTCTAGGGTATTTTGGTGGAGTCTTTTGGGTCTCAGTTATGGAATCATATCATCTGAAAATAAAGTCAAGTTTGACTTTTTTCTTTCCAATTTGCATCTGCTTCTTTCTTTCCTCCCTCCCCCTCCCTCCCTCCCTCCATCTCTTTCTTCTTTTCTTTTCCTTTCCTTTCCTCTTTCCTTCCTTCCTTCCTCCTCCCTCCCTCCCTCCCTCCCTCCCTCCCTCCCCTCTCTCTCTTTCTTTCTTTCTTCCTTCCTTCCTTCCTTCCTTCCTTCCTTCCTTCCTTCCTTCCTTCCTTTCCTTTCTTTCTTTCTGCTCAAGCTAAGACTTCAAGTGCTATGTAAAATAGCAGTGAGTAGAGTGTTGTTCCAGACCTTGATGGGAATGCTTCAAGTTTTTCCCCATTTAGTATGATGTGGGCCTTAGGTCTGTTATATATAATATTATTATGTTGAGATATGATTCCTTCATCCCTAGCCCTCTAGTGTTTTAATCATGAAGGGATGTTGATTTCTGTTGAAGGCCTTTTCTGTATTTATTAAAATCATCATATGATTTCTGTCTTTAAGTCTATTTATTGCATTTATTGATTTCTGTATATTGAACCACCCTGCATCCCAAGGATGAAACCAACTTGGTTGAAGTAGATGATGCTTTTGATGTTTTCTAGGATTTAATTTGCAAGAATTTTATTGAGAATTTTTGTGTCTAAATTCATCAGGGATATTGGTCTTTAATTTTCTTTTCATATTCTGTCACTGTCTAGTTTTGGTATTAGTGTAATGGCTCTTTAGAAGGAATCAGGGTACATTTCTTCCTTTCCAATGTTGTGAGAAGCAGTGGTTTTAGTTTTTCTATAAAGGTTTGCTGGAATTTGGCAGACAGTCTCTCTGAGCCTGGACTCTTTGAGTGAGAGGCTTTTCATTACTCCTTCAATCTTATTAGATATTATTGCTCTATTCAAGTTAGTTTCTCTCTTTTGCATTCAGTTTTGTTAGGTCATATGAGTTAAAAAATACTGCCATTTCTTCCAAAATTTCCAAATTTGTGGAATACAGGTTCTTGAAATATGTCCTGATGATTCTTCCAATTTCATTTGTGTTTACTGTAACATCCCCTTGAACATCTGTTGTTCAATCTCTAATCTTGTTGATTAGAGTCTTCTGTCTTTACTTTGATCAGTTTGGTCAGGTGTTTATGATCTTGTTTATTTTTTTTTGAAAGAACTAGTTCTTCTTTTCATCAATTATTTTTTAATATATATTTTTAAATATTTAATTAATTAATTTAAGCAAAATAGGGAGAGAGGGATGGAGGGAGGGGGGGGAGAGAGAGAGGAGAGATAGAGAGAGAGAATGGGTGTACCAGGGCCTCTAGCCTCTTCAAACAAACTCCAGACACATGTACCACTTTGTTAATCTGGCTCACATGGGTCCTGGGGAATTGAATCTGGGTCCTTTGGCTTTGCAGGCAAGTGCCTTAACCACTAAGCTATCTCTCCAGCTGTCATAAATTATTTTAATTGTTTATATCATTTCTAATTCATTGCTTTCTGCTCTTATTATTTCTTTCCATATGGTACTTTTGGGATTGGATTATTGTTATTTTTCCAAAGCTTTCATATAGATCATTAAATTATTTATTTGAGATCTCTTTATTTTTTTTAATGTAGGTATTTAAAGGAGAGTTCTCTCTTAGAACTGCCTTCATGTGTCCCATAACTTTTGGCATGTTGTGTTTTCATTGTCATTCAGTTATAGGACAATTTTTATTTCCTTCTTTAAATCTTTTTGTATTTATTTGCAAGCAGGAGAGAGAGAGAGAGAGAGAGAGAGAGAGAGAGAGAGAGAGAGAGAGAGAGAGAGAGAATATGGATGTTCTAGCGTCTCTTGCCAGGCCTGTAAATGCAGTTTAGAAATATTTACCATTTTGCACATCTGGATTTATATGGGTACTGGAGAATTGAACCTGCATCAGCAGGCTTTGTAAGCAAGGGCCTTTAGCTGCTAAACCATCTCCCCAGTCTCCCACTTGCCTTCTTGATTTCTTCAGTAGCTCATTTGTTGCAGGCAGCTTCATGTTGCTGTCAAAAAACACCTGACAAAGAGCAGCTTGTGGGAGGAAAAGGTTAATTTTGCTTTACACACTCTAGGGGAAGCTCCATGATGGCAGAGAAAAACAATGCATGATCAGAGGGTAGACATTATCTTCTGGCTAACATCTGGTGGACAACAGCAAGAAGAGACTGTGCCAAACACTGGCAAAGGGAAATTGGCTATAGCATCCATAAGCCAGCCACCAATAGTATACAGCCTCCAGGAGGCTTCAATTCCGAAGTTGCCACCAGCTTGGGACTTAGCATTCAGAACACATAAGTATATGGGGGACACCTCAATCAAACCACCACATTCCAACCCTGGCCCCCATAAGTTGATAACCATGCATGATGTAAAATGCAATGTATTCAGACTAACTTTAAAAGTCCCCATAGTTCTATGTGCCTCCTATACCTGGATGGGCCTCTAATTTGTCCAATTATGAAAATTTTCTTCTATAATTTTATTGAGTATATTCTTTATGCCTTTAGCCTTTAGTTCTTCCCCCTTCTTATATGCCAATGATCTGAATATTTGGTCTTTTAAAAGTGTCCCACATCTCCATCACATAATGTAGGGTTTTTTGACCTTATTATTGATTTTGGATTCCTGATCTATTCCCTCTGTATTGTCCTCAGGCCCTGATAGTCTGTCCTTCACATGATCTATTCTGTTGATGAGGCTTTCTTGGGGGCCTTTTAAATTAGTTATTTTATTTTTGCTTTCCACTAAGTTTTTCTTTGGCATCCCCATCTTTTTATTGAATTCTGTTTTTATTTATTTATTTTAATTTAAAAATTTTTATATTTATTTATTTATGAGAGAGAGAAAGAGAGAGAGAGAGAGAGAGAAAGAGAGAGAGAATGGGCATGCCAGGGCCTTCGGCCACTGCAAATAACTCCAGATGCACACACCACTTTGTGCATGAGGCTTATATGGATCCTGGGGAATCAAACCTGGGTGCTTAGGCTTCACATGCAAGTACCTTCACCCCTAAGACATCTCTCCAGCCCCATTTTTGTTGCTTGGTTTGACTTTCCTATTGTCTCTTGGAATTAATTCCTCCATTTGATCATGTCCTCTTTGAGTTCATCCCAATGTCCATTGATTTCTTTTTGTTGAATCACATCCATTTCATTCAATGTTTATTCATGGCCTCACTAAGTTAGTTGACAATGCTTACCATAATTGCATTTTGGAATTATTTGTTTGGAGTTTTTTTCTAAGTGGTTTTCACTGAAGGCTTTTACTCTATTACTATGTATTCTTGGTGGGGTTATCTTGCCTTTTTTTTGTATTGGGTTTTACCCATGTGGAAATAATCTCTTTGTCTTGCCAAGAGTGCAGCAGTAGAAGCTCTTGTGGAGTCCTTGTTGAGTCAGCTTTGATCCAGGAGGTTGTAGGCTGGCAGTCTTATCTGAAAGTCTGGGCTGGGCACACTGGAAGTTGAGCAAGCTTATCATTGAGTATGTAGTCTCCAAATACATCTGGGATAGGGAATGTGACCAACTTGTGCTATATCTACACAGGGTGGCACAGGCAGGCTGGCTGTGGAGTGAGATAAGGACCAAAGGGGCCAGATCTCCCATCTGAGTGGTAGGACCTGGGGTTATACCTGTGTGATTGACTTGATGGTGTGGTTGCAAAAGAGCTCACCTGGGTCCTAGGTAGCCTAGTGGCCTATAGCTGAGATGTCCCTACTTAGGCCCTTAATGTATGCTTTTAAATCTAAATTAGCATCATGTAGAACAGTGTGATGGTCCTTATGTTTTTTTACAGTACATTATGGAAAGATTTCACTATTAGGGATTGTCTTTTATTTAGCTTTGTTCTTAAAGCATGACCCCTCCATCACTTTAATGATTTAGTGTTGAAATCAAAGAGATGATATAAAGTTCACTAATTAAAAGAGTAAAAAGAAGAAATGAGATAAAAAAAAACTTAATAGCCTGTCTTGGACAAGTTCTTTTTTACTTTACTTTTTAGAAAAACTAATTTATTTGTTTATTTTACAAAGGTTATAATATTATATCTCCTCTCTCCTGGACCCACTTTCCTTGAGGAATTCCCCTAGTTATTGGTATTCATTGTGGGGTAATTAAGGCCTCAGTCAATCTCTCTTTCTCTCTTTCTGTTTGTGGGGGATTACTGTTCTTCTGGAACAATCTCCAAACAATTTTCCTGCCCCCTCTTCTTTTTAAAAATATTTTTTAATCAGTTTTATTTATTTTATTTGAGAGCGACAGAGAGAGAGAAAGAGGCAGAGAAAGAGAGAGAGAGAGAATGGGTGTGCCAGGGCCTCCAGCCACTGCAAACGAACTCCAGATGTGTGCACCCCCTTGTGCATCTGGCTAACATGTGCCCTGGGGAATCAAACCTGGGTTCTTTTGCTTTGCAGGCAAATGCCTTAACCACTAAGCCATCTTTCCATCCCTCTTCTCCCTCTTCTACAATGTTTCCTGAGCCTTGGCAAGACTGTTACCAGTCTGGATTAGTTCTAAGTTCTCTGTGGCCCCTGGGTTTCTGCTTTATATTTACTGCCATTTCCCTGGAGCTGGTTGTCAAACTAGTGGGAGCAATACTGTGTCACTGCTTCCACTGGAACTTTCTCCTGGCTCCCAGTAGTTGTGGTATAGGTGGCTTTGGCAATGGTCAACATTGTTTTAGGGACCACGTGAGCCTTCCTGACTAATAGCTCTGGATGAAGGGTAACCCAACTCTGATCCTGAGAGTCACCAGGCAGATCACATGGCTTTAGGATTCAGCTTTCTCCACCTACCATGGGACACTTCTGTCTAGACTGTCCACCCTGCCCTTTATTGGGGATTATATCTTGTATGATGATATCCAGGAGGAAGGTTTCCATTGTATTGATTGCTTTTGTCTTTAGTTTTATGTGATTCCCCTCCCAACTGTCCCTTCCCACTTCTTTTCTGCTCTCCTATCCTCCTGCTTTTTGTCTTTTTCCCCTTTACTAGTCTGCCAGAATCTCCTCTTATCCTTCCTTATTTAGTTTTCTACTGCTTAAAAAAAGAGAAAAAATCCAATTTAATCTCTCTCTCTCTATATATATGTATATATGTATATACATATACACACACACAAATATTATTCACAATAGCTTAGTGGCTGAAAATATACAAACTTTCATAAAACTAAACATCATAAAATCTTACTCCAAAGTCTGCCCCCAGCAACACACCTCTTCTTGTAAGATTCTGCTTTCCAAATTGCCACTAGGTAAGGTGCATGCATTCAAAACACTGAGTTGGGGGGGGGGCATCTGTTTCAAACCACCACACTGCACTTATCTACAGGATAAGAACCGAAGAGGATGATGAAGTCCATACACACATTTGCAAAGACAATGGTGGTTGGTGGGGTGACTGAAGGAATCATAATCCACCTTGGTTATCTCTTATTCTGGTTTGCCTATAGTCAGATAAGCTGAATAATAGTGTATCAGTGGCTACAATTCACCACAGCACAAGGTCATATCCTAGATAGAAAGGAACATCTCTCAGTAAAATTCCAAATATGGATAGGGAATTTGACAGGTAAATTTACATGTTCAAGTTATAATTAGATGAGTTTGAACAACTCATTTTATTCTTGTATTAGTCCATTTTCCATTCTAATAAGTAACCTGAGATTGGCTAAATTATATATCACATGCTACTTCTCTTAGATTTTTTAGTTTTTTTCTGTATTGATTGATCCTCTAATCTCATACTGTTTGTTTTCTTTCTTATTTACTTATTATTAATTAGTTTTGTACTCAGCAAATACAGTCAATTTTGTACCATTGTTAGGCTCATCCATGTCCTACCCCCTCCCCCTGGCCCTTTCTTGTAGAGGTATATGGGTCATGCATTGTGGAGTTAGCCCACAGTTATGGGTAGGATACATGTCTCTGCATATCATGACCCAACATGTGGCTCTGACATTCTTTCTGCCCCCTCTTCTGCAAAATTTCCCTGAGCCATATTGGGTTCATTTTTGGTCTGCTTCAATGATGAGGTGTTGGGGGCCTCTGAGGCTCTGGCTCTCTGATTTGGTAGGAGTTGATTTTTCTCTGTGTTGATCTCCTTCACCCTTGTGCTGGCACCCGGTTCACCAAGAAAACAGCACCCTTGCTTGTTTCACCAATTGTTCTTAGTTTCAGCCGGGGCCCTTTTGAGGTATGATGGGGTGGCTGTCTCCTTAGGATCTACATCTATCTGAAAAAGAGAAGCAGATTCTCCAATGGAGAGTAAGTTAGCACCAGACAAATGAGATAACCCTTACTTTTTAATAGAGAATTTAATAGGTAGAGGCCCTCTTGTAGCCCATGATTGGTGGTAGCTTGATAATGGAGAGCGAGCTTATGTTTGCATATGGTTCTGACTTGTTTCCCAGCTCCAGCTATGGGTCCTGTACCACTGAGGGGATCAGTTAGCCAAATCAAGAGTAGTTGGTTTCCCACCAGGGCTGTGCACCACTATTGCACTTGTGTGAGCATCACAACAGGTTATTTGCTGCTAAGACCATGAGTTGCTTGGACAGATATTGGTCATTTTCCCCCAGTTGCCCATGTAGCACCTTCTGGCACTAGACGCCCTGATTGTCTGGGGACTGACTCTCTTCCAGCTTCCAGCAATGCCATTCCATTTTACGTGTCAACCGCATAAGGTGTCTTCAGCAGTAGGGTCTTACCACTAACCTTTGGTGGGTCATCAAGTACTCTGACAGAAATCTGTCTTTCTTTGAGGAAACCTTGTAGGTCTCTCTGATCAAAAGCTCACTGTGGATGATAGCCACATGCTGGTACTGGGAGTTACAGGTCAGTGCCCACTAAGAAAAGGAAGAAAAAGATAACTAATATAAAAGAGTTAGAGAGAAGGGGGGGGAGGGAAAGAATCTATAGAAAATTAAGGTCAGTCTTCATCATACCCTCTCCAGTGTCTTGTGGTTCAGGTGTTCCCTCTAAGGGTCTGGTGAAGGTTCAGCCATTTGGTCTGCCTTTTAGGATGTAGAATTTTATGGTACCATT
The DNA here is from genome assembly GCA_036346955.1 of Dipus sagitta. Lineage (NCBI taxonomy): Eukaryota > Metazoa > Chordata > Mammalia > Rodentia > Dipodidae > Dipus > Dipus sagitta. Next base: position 88,120,660 of record CM070775.1, on the reverse strand, counting down.
GCTGTTTGGGTCTAGATTTGTGTTTCCTACCCCCTCCATTGCCGTCCCCTCCCTCCCCACCCATCCTATTGTCTAGTCCACGAGCTGCTCGCTGGGTATGTAAGGCATCTTGGGTAGATTCAGGTTAGGTGCTATAGATGAGTGAGACTATGTAGCTATTTTCTTTCTGTGATTGAGTAAGTTCACTGAGAGTGATCTGTTCCAGGTTCAACCATTTTTCCTCAAATTTCATTGTGTCATTTTTTCTTACTGCTGTATAGAATTCCATTGTGTAGATATCCCACATCTTAGTTATCCATTCTTCTAGTGATGGACATCTGTGTTGATTCCAGCTCTTAACTATTACAAATTGAGCTGCTATAAACATGGTTGAGCAAATCTCTCTAGCCTGTGGTTTGAAGGTTTTAGGGTAGATGCCCAGTAAGGGAATAACTGGGTCTGTTGGTATCTCTATACTCAGCTTTTTCAGAAGTCTCCATATTGCTTTCCAAAGTGCTTGTACCATCCTACATTCCCACCAACAGTGGATGAGTGTTCCTACTTCTCCACATCCTCACCAGCATTTATTTTCACTTGATTTTTTGATGTTTGCTATCCTTACTGGGGTAAGGTGGAATCTCATGGTTGCTTTAATTTGCATTTCCCTGATGATTAGGGATGAAGAACATTTTCTTAAGTTTGTGTTTGCTATTTGTATTTTTCCCTCTGTGAGCTGCCTGTTCAGCTCTTTAACCCATTTTGTAACTGACAGACAGGGAGGGACTGGCACCTCAGCTGGTGCAAGCACAGACAGAGACACCCTGAGCTCACATGGGCAGTTGCAATGGGCCTGAGCTCGTGCGTGAATGTGTGGCTGTGAGAGCAGTAAGTGAACAAATGGGCTGAGCAGCTAAGCTTTCACAAACAGGGATTGGTGTGGCGGCATGTGTTTGGCAGGCAAATTGATCAAAGGAGCCTGAGCTCCAATGGGCCAGTGGGCGTAGCCTGGCCAAGGTCACTTATGGGCAGGGGTAGCAGGGTGATCATCCCTGTGCTGTGAGGCAAGTGGAACTATGTTGGCCTGGGACCCTTTTCCTACAGTAAGTGCAGGAGTTTCCTGAAGCTGGGACTGTGGGTATGGCGGCTGCTTGGGGGGAATGGTGGGCTACCCGCACACGAGGGAATCAGTGGTTCCCTCTTTTTTCCCCTCTGTGTCCTCCTACTGGCAATCTATTGGAGATTTCTCTCCCCTAAAAGACCCAGTGAACCCTTAATGTCTTGCCTTTCTTTTCCGGTGATGTGCGGCGCAGTTAGGTGGTTACCATCTTGGCTGGAAGTCCCTCTGTTTTCTTTCTTCAATACATACAAAAGAAATCTCATGAGAAACCTCATATTTCTTATTGGAAACACTGAAAGCCATAAAGGCATGGAGTGGAGCACTTCAAAGTCTAAAAAATTATGTCTTCCAACCCAAACTACTGTACCCAGTGAAAGTATTCCTCATAAGAGACGGGGAAAGGAAAACTTTACGTGATAAAAGCCAACTCTATGATTATATGAACACAAAGCCAAACCTACAGAGAATACTTCAGGGAATACTCCACACAGAAGAGTCAAACAACCAATCTCAAGAACCTAAAGAAGGAGATCATAATAACCAAAACTAGAGTAGGCTCAAAAATGTACAAAGCCCAAGAAACCACTATACCCTATAAAGCTTCCAAAAGGCAGGGATTAAATTGAGCTTCACAGTTATAACCTTAAAAATTAATGGTTTTACCTTTCCTACAAAAAGACACAAGTTAACAGGATAGTCCAGAAAAATGGACCCTTCTATCTACAGTCTTCAAGAAACCCATCCCACCACTAAGGACAGAAACCTCCTCAGTGTGAAAGGATGGAAAATGATTTCCCAAGCAAATGGAAATATGAAACAAGAAAGTATGGCTATATTAATATCTGATAACATATTTCAAACCAAAAGTAATCAGAAAGGACAAAGAAGGCTACTTTTTACTCTTCAAGGGAATGATACAGCAAGAGGACATCATAATCATAAATCTATATGTACCAAACACAGGTGCACCATGGTTTATAAAGCAAAACCTACTTGACAGCAAGTCAGAAATAAACCCCGATACCATTATAGTAGGTAACCTTAATATCCCACTATTGTCGGTGGAGAGATCATTCAAGCAGAAAATCAACAGGGAAATAATACACCTTAACAACACCATAGATCACCTAGACCTAACAGACATCTAGAGAACATTCCATCCCAATTTTACATAACACACATTCTTTTTAGCAGCCTATGGAACCTTTTGTAAAATAGATCATGTATTAGGGCATAAAGCATGCTTCCATAAATTCAGGAAAATTAACATTACTTCTTGCATTATATTGGACCACAATGCTTCAAGTTAAAAATTAACAACAAGAGACACAACAGAAATTTCATCAGATCCTAGAGAATGAACAAGTCACTTTTAAATAATGAATGAGTTGTGGAAGAAATCAAAAAGGAAAGTAAAATTTCTAGAATGAATGACAATGAAAACACAATGTACCAAAACTTAGGAGACACAATGAAGGCAGTCCTAAGGGGAAAATTCATAGCACTAAATGCCTTCAAATCAATGATAGAGAGATCTCAAATTAATAACCTAACCATCTACCTAATGACATCAGAAAAACAATAACAATCTAACCCTAAGAGCTCCACATGGAAAGAAACAATTAAGATCAGAGCAGAAATTAATGAATTGGAAACTAAGAAAACAGTTAATGAAGTTGATAAAATGAAAATCTGGTTCTTTGAAAAAATAAATAAGACTGATAAACCCCTGGCCAACTTGATGAAATTAAACAAAATAGGAGTCTCAACAAAATCAGAAATGAAAAGGGAGAGGTCACAAAAGGTATCAATGAAATTGAAAAAATCATCAGGGCATACTTCCAAAATCTCTACTTCACAAAATTGGATAATCTGAAAGAAATGGGTGAATTCTTAGGCACATACCACCTACCAAAACTAAATTTAGAGCATATAAATCTCCTAAACAAACCTATTGTATCTATAAAGATTGAAAATGTAATCAAAAGCCTCCCCAATAAGAACAGTTCAGGACCAGATGGTTCCCATCCAAATTCTATCAAACATTCATTGAAGAACTGAAACCACTTTCTCTCAATCTGTTTCACATAATTGGAGAACAGGAATTCTCTCCAACTCTTTCTATGATAGCATCACCTTAATACCAAAACCTGACAGACATGTAACAATAAAAAAATCTATCTATCTATCTATCTCTGTCTCTCTCTGTCTCTCTCTCTCTCTCTCTCTCTCTCTCTCTCTATATATATATATATATATATATATAGAGAGAGAGAGAGAGAGAGAGAGAGGATACAAATTGGAAAGGAAGAAGTCAAACTAGCCCCATTGGTAGATGATATGATCATATACATATATGACCTGAAAGACTCCACCATAAAACTTCTAAAGGTGATAAATTCCTTCAAGAAAGTGGAAGGACACAAAATCAACACACAAAAATTAGTAGCCTTTCTATATGCAAAAGACAAATATACAGAAAAAGAAATCAGAGAGGCTGTCCCATTTTCAATAGCCACACACACACAAAATTCAATACCTTGGAATAACACTAGCCAAGGTTATGAAAGACCTATATAATTAAAACATAAAAACACTCAAGAAAGAAATTAAGGAGGACATGAGAAGATGGAAAGACCTCCCATGCTCCTGGATAGGTAGAATTAATATTGTGACAATGGCAATTGTACCAAAAGCAATATACAGATTCAACACAATACCAACAAAAATGCCAGCATCATTCTTTACAGAGATAGGGAACATAATCTCAAAATTCACATGGGGGTTAAAAAGATGGCTTAGCAGTTAAGGTACTTGCCTACAGAGTCAAAGGACCCATGTCCCATTCCCCAGAACCCACATAAGCCAGATGCACAAGGTGGTGCATGTGCTTGGAGTTCATTTACAATGGCTGGAGGCCCTGGATGATGCCCATTCTCTCTCTCTCTCTCCTTCTCTCTCTCTCCTTCTCACCCTGTTTATCTCTCTCTCAAATAAATCAATAAAAATATTTAATTATCCAAACATATCCTCAGCAAAAGAAACCCCTCTAGAGGTATGACCATACCCAATCTAAAGCTATGATACAAATATATAGTAAAAAAAAACTTGGCATTGCCATAAAAACAGAAATATAGACCAATGGAACACAATTGAAGACCCAGCTCTCAGTTCAAGTAACTATAGCTACTTGATCTTTGACAAAGGTGCCAACAACATACCCTGGAGAAAAGATAGTATCTTCAACAAATGGTGCTGGACAAACTGGATAAACACATGTGGGAAAATGAAGTGGACCACTCATCTCATCATGCACAAAAATCAACTCCAAATGGATTAAAGACCTCAGTATAAGAACCTTGAACTCCTGATTCTTTTGCCTCTACCTTTGAAATGCTAAAATTGCAGATATATGCCACTACAGCCAGCATATATCTTAGTTATTGATAAAATGGTGAACTTGGTTTTCTTTTATTTTTGGTTTTTGAAGTAGAGTCTTGCTATAGCCCAGGCAGACCTGGAATTTGCTATGTAGTTTCAGGCTGGCCTTGAGCTCATGGTTCCTCTGCCTCCAACGTGATGGGATTAAAGGCATGCACCTGAGGATACTGAGATACTCAACACACACCAGGAACACCTGACCTGTGTTTCTTTTATTTAAATATTTAATGGAGACATTATTTTTTCCAATGCCCTTGTTTGTTTATACTTTTATAATTATTTTCTAGCTTTATTTTTTTGGTATTTGTGCAAGGCATTTGTCATTATGCCTTAGAATATGATCACTTTTGTAACTGTTTCATTTTCCAAAGCAAATTTATTCTGTAAGAAGGACAATGTTTTGATATTTGTTCACATATTTTTTGTATTTGAAGACATCTTTTTGCTAATGAATATGTTAAAGGTTGAGAGTTGTGTAATTATCTCATAATGATATTTGAGTCCCAGTGTTTGCGATAGTTCATTTCTTTCATATTTTAATTATTTCTTGGCCTTCTGGTTGATATCAAGTGTAGTATTTTATTTTTAAACATAAAACTTTTCTGTCTCATTCATACTTTTGTCTTATGGTATTTGAGATTAGTATTATTTATATTATGTTTCTTGCTATTTTTCCCTGAACTTTTTTCCAAATTTAGTTCTTAAATCTCACATTTATTGCATATCTTTCCAGTCTGTTTGACACATTGTTATTCTAGTTTAATAGATTTGAAAACAATAACTTGAGATACAACTGATGTCATACCATTCCTGAAACACTATATTAAGTGAAACAAGCCAATCATAAATAACATTTACATGAAATATCTAGAATAGCCAAATTTATAGAGACAAAAGACAAAGTTAGTTATTTTTATGATATAAATGAAGTATTTTTGAAATATTTTTAATAGAGAACTTTACAACCATGTCTTAATTTTATATAGTAACTTATCCTTTTGGAATGTAATCTTAAAATAAATAACTTTTAAATACACAAATGCCAAGTTTTAGAATACTGTGCTTTAAAGTTGCCTGCCAAGATATCTTTGGTCTCCTGTTGATGCATGATTTTAGGGTCCAGGAGGGGTCCTCTAAGTTCATGAGCCCTGATTTTGGGTCCTATCCTATTTTTTTTTTTTTTTTTTGGTTTTTTGAGGTAGGGTCTCACTCTAGTCTAGGCTGACCTCTCACTATGTAGTCTCAGGGTGGCTTTGAACTCACAGCGATCCTCCTATCTCTGCCTCCCAAGTGCTGAGATTAAAGGCGTGTGCCACCATGCCTGGCTTCCTGTCCTATTTTTAACAAAGAATTGATAAAAAATGGACCCATGAAGGATAATCATGAATTATTAAGCTTATTTAGGGAGGAATCACAAATTGTAGGGTTTATTTAAGGGGAATCAGGATCTAGGAAGAAGGCTAGAGCAAAGTCATTAGCACATGGAAAGTAGGAAACATGTATTCATGTGGAAAACACAGCATAGTCTATGAGATTAATTTAAGAGAAACTGAGGTCTTTAGGGCAAGACTGGAGTGGAGTCATAAGTATATGGAAGATAGAACCTAGAAGCTTGTGTAGGAAGATTTAGAAGGAACACACATAGCATCTACCTTGTGCTTCCTCATGGAAGAAAGTTAAGAGGGCAAATGGTGGTGGCTTAAAGAAGAATAACAGAGGGAAAATATCAAAGCACAGATCAAAATGTTCAGGTGATAAATGAGTAGTAAAGAGAGTTATATCCATGGTTACCCTGAGTTTAGAGAACTTACATAGGTAGCAGACCCAGAGTTTAGAGGATGTACCCACATGGGTAGATCTAGAGTGAAATGGAAATACACATGTGGTAGACTCAGAGACCAGAGGAAAATCATACATGTAAATTAAAGTGAGAAGTTACCCCAAAGTCAAAGTGGAGGTAAGCAGAAAAACTACTCAGAAAAAGAAACAGTATTTTACCTGTGAGCCAGACTGATGGCTATTCAAGCAGAGATCACAGAGCAAAGTGAGGGGATGGAAAGAGAGAGAGAGAGGCATCTGGAAATAGCACAGACAGATCATCATGCCAGGGCAAGGTGGCATTGGTTCTCTCTGGGCCTCAGATTCTAACTAAAACTGCCTAAAAGAACCTAGCTTTTTCCTATTTCTCCATCATTGTGAAGTAATTAGAAAACCTACAAAAATCCCAAGAATTGTGGGAGGAAATGGTTGAGAACTCACTTCTGTCCTTTTCAGTTGTTGCAAAACACTGTATGGTTTCAGGATTCTGAAAATACACCCTAGAAGATGTGGTATTTACTGTTGCTTTTATTTATTTAAAATATCTGCAAACTTCGCGTCTAGTGCCAGAAGGTGCTACATGGGCGACTGGGGGAAATTGACCAATATCTATCGAAGCAACGCATGGTCTAACCTACTTAGCAGCAAATAACTTGTTGTGATGCCCACACAAGTGCAGTGGTGGCACACAGCCATGGTGGGGAACCAACTGCTCTCAATTTGGCTAACTGATCCCCTCACTGGTATGGGACCCATAGCTGGAGCTGGGAAACAAGTCAGAACCATATCCAAACATAAGCCCACTCTCCAATATCAAGCTACCATCAATTGTGGGCTACAAGAGGGCCTACACCTATTAAATTCTCTATAAAAAAAAAAGTAAGGGTTATCTCATTTGTCCTGGTGCTAACTTACTCTCCGTTGGAGAATCTGCTTCTCTTTTTCAGATAGATGTAGATCCTAAGGAGAGAGCCACCCCGTCATACCTCAAAAGGGCCCTGGCTGAAACTAAGAAAAATTGGAGAAACAAGCAAGGGGGCTGTTTTCCTGATGAACCGGACACCAGCACAAGGGGGAAGGAGATCAGCACAGAGAAAAATCAACTCCTACCAAATCAGAGAGCCAGAGCCTCAGAGGCCCCCAACACCTCATCACTGAAGCAGACCAAAAATGAACCCAACATGGCTCAGGGAAATTTTGCGAAAGAGGGGGCGGAAAGAATGTCAGAGCCACATGTTGGGTCATGATATGCAGAGACATTTAGTTTACCCATAACTGTGGGCTAACTCCACAATGCATGACCCGTATACCTCAACAAGGAGGGGCCAAGGGGAGGGGGTAGGTCACAGATGAGCCTAATAATGGTACCAAACTGACTGTATTTGCTGAATACAAAACTGACTAATAAAAAAAAAAAAAGGAAGAAAAAGTAAAATATCTGCAAACTTCTCAGAGGTGTCATGCTGGGTACTCAGCTGACATTGCAGAGAGCCTCACTGTGAAGCTGCTGAGAAGGACAGCTGCCTCAGGAAAGATGTGCACATCAGTAACCCTGGCCAGAGCTGGAAGAAGGGCCATGTCTGCACATCACTGATAGGGCCAGAAACTTGAGAGTCAAACAGCAGGTAGACTTGGCTATCACTATTTGTGGCCTAAGGTTCTCACTAAAATGTCTGAAAAGACCTATCTTTACTTTTTCCAACTTCCTGAAACATCTTTTGTCTTTTCTTTGTTAGGAGAAAATGTTGATTTGAGTAATTTTGACTTTTTTACTACATATGAATCTGGGTAAATGATGAATTGAGAAATGGGTACTTTATTAATGCTGATTAATGGCTGGTTTCTTACTGCTGGTACATTGCTGGTTGTCTACTGCAGTTTCTCCTTTGTAACAAGCAAAGTCCCCTGTGTGCTTAGCAGCTGGTCACATTAAGGTAAACTTTCCGTGTGGCTATATATGTAATGAAAGAATAAGCATTACGTTTTGACGGGAACTTCAGGACGACTTTGGGATCTATAGGAGAAAACAAGTGTGTTTTCTTTGTCTTTCTGCTTCTCTTCCTTCCTCTTGCCTGGAAAGTATATGCAGAATCTATTTTTCTAGCAGCCATTTTTGTCTATGAGATGACTTTTGAGATTAGAAGCTATATAAAGCTTAGTAGAACATAAAAATAAAAGATCCTTGGCTTCTTGACCTTGGAAAAGCCATTAGTCATTTTAGAAGTGATACCCTTGGACTTGTTTTAGCTGGAAGAGATAAGCCATCACCTTATTTAATTCTAACTTTTATTTTCTCTTATTACTTGTCCTAATCCTAACAGATAGGATAGGATTTGCCTATGATTGCAAAGCACAAATATATATAAATCAAATGCTGTGTTCTGTCTGAGAATAAGTTTCAAAACATCCCAAAGCACATAGAAAGGAGGGCTGGGCAAGTATGAACTAGTACCATGACTGAGAATAAACAAGTCAGAGCCAACTAACTGCTCTGAATCTAGAGACTGTAAAGAGTTCTGAACATAGTGTTTAATGAGCCATCTGTAAATGAGCTAGAGAAGTAAAAGAAGAATAATTTTATCATTCCCATAATTGCAACAAAGCTTAGAAAAACTTTAATGTACCACAGGTGTTTGAAATTTGAGTATCATTCTCCACTCACTGCTAGTTGTGATTGTCCAGATACTTGGAGTACACACATCACAGATGTGTCAGGAACAAAATACCTCATGTATTCCATCTGACACCTCCCTAGACCAAATGGCCAAGGCTCAAAGTCAAAGACATGCTCCTGGAGTAATAATTGGATAAATATGGGATTAATGTGCCTGGTGGGAGATTGTTAGACATGAGTCACAAATTGAAACATTCTGTTTCATTGGAGGGTCAAACATTACTCTTCTAGCTCTCAGAGACATCACTAGTATAGATTTTCAGGAAAGAGAGCCAGTCTTTTCCCCCTTGAATGTCTTCTAGAATTGAAGGCACTGGAGACTATAGAGAGAAATCTGTTGTGTTGAGAGTGCAAAGTGGCCTGAGAGGCAGAGCACTTATTGATGACTAAACCGGTGAGGGCTGCTCTGAGCAAGTGAACTATTTGCCTGAGTTGATTCACTTGAAGTTCCATGGGCTTTTATTTGAAATCTTTTAATGAGTGCTGGAATTATAAGTCTCATTGGATTTTAGACAGGATAACATGGCATATTACATAACACAATGAGGCTTGTGACCATTAGCTGAAGTTCAATTTAGTAATATTTGTGGAACAAAATGATGAATGTAAGTGCTCATGGGATTTAAAAAACCTGTTGAAAATAGCCTTGCATTCATCAAATGCATCACTGTATTTATCAAAGGAGTCATAAAAATTCTGTTTTCAGAGTTTTTTGGATTGTGGCATTGTGTACAGGGTTCTGTGGACTATTATCATTAGGGGATGCTATGTCCAATGCTCAGGAAAGGTCTAAGAGAGGTGTGCATGCAGACTTGGAGTCTGCGTGCTAGAAAGCTCACTTGTACTAGTGGCTGCATTGAAAGGACTAACATTCATTTATAAAAGTGAAGGTTGTTAGAGCATGTAGTAATTATTTTCCCTATCAACATTTTTGACCTTTTAATTTCTATTCACATGTTTGGATTTTATATCTCTCTATGTTACTTTATGAAACCTAATGTTCCTGAGAATGTATTTCTAGTTTTCCTGTCTGACATTTCTCTATTATTTAGCAGCATATTATTACCTATTTATATGCATTATTTTGTATTTATTTGTACTTAACATTTTTCTTTACCTAAATCCTTGTTGGATACTTATTTTAATTAAAAAAATTGTCACTGTATTTCTTGATTTTAGTTAGGGCATAGTGAAAATTTTTTTATTTTTTGTTTGTTTGATTTTTTTTTTTTTTGATGTAGAGTCTTGCTTTAGCCCAGGATGACCTGGAATTCACTATGTAGTCTCAGGTTGGCCTTGGACTCACAGAGATCCTACCCCGTGCTGGGATTAAAGGTGTGTGCCACCAGCCCAGCTTGACATCTTTAGATTTGTATACATTTTAGCTAAATTGCTTTTTTTAAAAAAACTTTATATCTGTGTCAATTTCTTTGTTTTCCTCTTAGTGTCTACCTATAGCTCATAGTTTGGGGTTTTGGTCTCCATCCATTATTACCTACTGTGCTCACATAGTTTCCATTTATTTATCCTGGTCCTTTGGGGCAGAATTTTCATTTTTTGTGATTCCCTCAACGAATTTTTGCAGTAAATTCTATCCTAATGTACATCAAATTCTCACTCCCTTGTTGGTTTTCTTATCTCATGTACATTTTTAAATTTTGTCTTTAATCTTTTAAATTTTATGTATTTTTTCGTCTTCTTATTATTATTAACAACATATTTCATATGAGTACATCATGTGTTGGTACCCTCTTTCCCCCCATCCCTGCCCCCATTCTGTTGTGTACCCTCCTCAGTGGGGTTGCATGTATACCCTATGGGGTTGTGGTTTATGTACTGTGGGAGCAGTAGTCAACCATTTTTGGGGGGGAGGGAATGTGTATGGACATGATATCTCAACCTGTGGCTCTTGAAATCTTTCTACCCCCCCTTCTGCAAAATTCCCTGAGCTGTTGTGGGTAAGTTTTAAGTCTACTTCAGTGATGAATTCCTAGGAGCCTCTGGATCTCTGCTTTGGTAGGTGTTGAGTATCCTCAGGGTGTATCTCCTATACCCTGGCACTGATAATCAGGTTCAGCATGGAAATAGCACTTTTGCTCATCTCCCCAGTTCCTCTGTAGTTTAAGCTGTGGCTTGGCTGAAGTGGGAGGGGAAGTTTATCTCCTCCAATCTCACTACCTTTTGAGAAAGAAGAACAGATTTTCCAATGGAGAGTGAAATCAGCATAGTTTAAATGGGATAAGCATTATTAATTTAGGGAGAATCTGGTGTGTATAACCCCTCTTTTAGCCAAAGACTAGTGAGAGCTTGATACTAGAGAGCATAATCATTGACTCTGTAGGATTCTGATCTGGTTCCCAATTCCAGATATGGTTAAGAGAGCCACCGAGGCTGTGTGTCACTATTAAACTGGCATGTATATCATGTCAGGCAGTTAGCTTATGAGTAGCTTAGACCTCTGGTTGCTCATGCTGTTGTTGGCCACTTTCCTCCAATAGCTCATGTAGCACTTTCCAGCACTAGACAGACTGTCTGGGGACTTGTTCCCTTCTGGATCCCAGCCAGGTCTCTCTGTGTCAGCAGCATATAGTGTCTTTGGCAATAATGTATTGCCTTTTGCCTCAGGTAGGTAATCAAGTGCTTTGACAGAAATCTGTCTTGATTTGGGGCCCTTGTAAGTCACTCCAATCAACAGCTCATTGTGGGTAGCAACAAATTTTTGGTACTGGGAGTTACAGGCCAGAGACAGGCTTCATCCCACCCTCTACAGGGCTCTACTTTTCAGGTGCTCCCCTTTTACTACTTTTGAGGGTTATATCTTTTAGTCTATCTCCAAGGACAAAGGCTTCTATGGCATCATCTCATTTTGGGTTTAATTTTGTGTTTGTTTCCCCACCCCTGCCCTTCCCCTTTTGTCCACCCAAACCCTTCCATCACTATTGTCTGGGCCTTGAGTTGCCTATTAGGTATGACAGCAACTTGAGTAGGTCCAGATTAGGAACCACAAATAAGTGACACCATGTGGCATTTGTCTTTCTGTGATTGTTTGAATTCACTGAGTATGATCTCTTCCAAGTCTTTCCATTTTTCTACAAATTTCATTGTAGTTTTTCTTATTGCTGAGTAGAAGTCCATTGTGTTAATGTATATATATATATATATATATATATATATATATATATATATATATATAAATAACTTTGTTATCAGTTCATTCAGTGATGGGCATCTGGGTTGATTCTAGTTCTTAGCTATAATGAATTGAGCAGTTATAAACATAGTCGAGCAAATGTCTCTATATTCATGCCTGGAGCATGTAGGATAAATGCCCAGTAAGGGAGTGACTGGGTTTGTTGGTAGCTCTATGTTCACCCTTTTTAGGAATCTCCAAATTGATTTCTATACAGTGGTTGTACAAATTTACATTCCCAGCAAAAGTGGATGAGGTCTCTTTCCCCACATCCTTGCCAACATTTGTTGCAGTTAGACTTTTTAATGATTTCCATCCTTACTAGAGTAAGGCAGAATCTTATGGTTGTTTTAATTTGCATTTCCCTAATGGTTAGGGATGTTGAACATTTTCTTAAGTGTGTGTTAGCCATTTGTAATTCTTCCTCTGAGAACTCCCTATTCAGTTCTCTGCCCCTACTGTTGGAGTGGGTTGTTTGACTTTTTAGTGTTTAATTTGTTGAGTTCTTTGTAGATTCTAGATATTAGGCTTATGTCAGTCATATATCTGGCAAAGATTTTTCTCCCATTCAGTGGGCAATCTATTGGCTCTGCTTATAGTGTGTTTGTGCAAAAGCTTTTAACTTCATAAGATACCATTGGTTGAGTGATTGCTTAATTTCCTGGGCTGTTGGGTTTTTTTTTTTTTTCTTTCCCTACTCCTATATCATGGAGAGTGTCTCCTATTTTTTCTTCCAGTAGGAGAAGAGTTTCAGGTCTTACACTGAGGTCTTTAATACATTTGGACTTGATTTTTGTGTGTGGTAATATAGTGGATATAGTTTCATTTTTCTACTTATGGTTATCCAATTTGTCCAACACCATTTGTTCAAGATTGAAGGTTTAATAGCCTTCCCTGAAAATTAAAGGGAACCAAAGAGTTAATAACTATCCCTAAAGCTTGCAGGCAATGAAGAAGCAACAGATTCGGCCTCATTAAGTTTGACACATTCCTTGATTGATGTACTCCCCTTAGCCTAGACAGCCTTGAAGGACCAGCAACCAGCTGGGTATCCTCCCTTATAAAATCCTGGCTGAAGAAGCCTATTCTTAGCAAGGACACAAATAGCTACAAGTTCCTTATTTGCTGCACTTGGTACAGTCTGTTTTTCTTAGGATCCTCATAAGTTTGCACCCCAACCTGGCTCAGGGCTTCATCTTTCATCCCATGGGAAGGCTGCTGACCCTCACTATTTCTCTCAATAAACAGTCTGTCTGCAGAGGTCAAGTACAGTGTTCCCTTTTGTTTTTCTCTTACACTGTCCTTACATTCTGGTGCCATGTCTCAGATCAGAGCCCTGTGGGGCTTTCAGGCCATGCCTTCCCTTTTTCTTTCTTTCTCCTCTATATCTCCCTGACAATGTTTCACTCCCTCAGGGGCACAAAAACTCACTGTGCTCACTACTCTGAACTAAACAGCCACCTGTGACCTGAAACCTCCAATCTTTCCAGCTTGATACCTGGGGGATTCTTCCTTTCCTTCTTCTTTCATCCTCTCTCACTGTATTTTTGAACTCCAGACCAGAGACCTCTTAGCATGTGATCTATTGCATCCACATCTTCATCAAATTACAACTTCAGGACAAGGTATTGTGTCTCAGTCTGTGGCAAAAGCACCCCACCCCAGACCTTAGAAACTCCAGGAGTTTCTTACTTTTTGGTCCATGGATGATCGGAGACTCCAGGAGCCTCTCACATATTGCTTCATTGAATACCCCAAGCATTATGAGTGCAGGGATGCTCCCTCCTAATCCTTGGGTTTTGTTTGCCCTCCTTAAGCCTGGGAGACATCCCTGATGGTAGGATTGGCCACTCTAGTCCTTGTATTCCAAAATGGGCTCTAAATTATCTGTTCCAAAAGACACTCCATTAGCATGTCTCAAAGCCTTGAGGAACCTAAAGGAACTCAAACTTCCTGAGCTCCTGCCTGCCAAATTACTCTGGCTCTCTGTTCAAATTTGGCCACAATATGCCTTCTATAATGGCCACCACTGGCCTGAATTTGGTACTTTTGATTTTAATATTCTTATTGATCTTGATAACCTCCTCAGAAAACATGGCAAGTGGTCTGAGGTTCCTTACCTTCAGGACTTCTTTGCCCTTCTTTCCTGACCTTCCCTTTCTACTTCTTGTTCTACCTACTGAATTCTCCTCTGTCACCAGAAACCCTCTAAAATCCTCCCCCTTCTAAAATTCTATCTCTTACACACAGTTCTGTCATCTGGCTATGACTTACCAGGGTCTTTTCCTCTCACAACAAATTCAAGTCATCTCACTAAATCAAATACAAACTCTACCCTCTTAAAGAAACTCCTGTCTTTATTGGGCCTCTTTAACTTCTTCTACATATGGATTTCTAATTTTTCTCCCCTTGCTAAAAGTTAAAATCACTAAACAGCTTCTAGGGTTTTCCTTTCTTTTACCTTTCCCCCTTCTTTTCATTACAAGTTACCAAAGAAAAAATGTCAATATAAAATTCAAACCACTGGCTGTTGCCCTGTTAAGATTAAGTCCTTACCAATTTAAAACGTAGCTAAAGTTTTAAAAGGATGTCTCTCCATGTTTCATGTTGTCATGTCTTAAGTTGGCCAACTATGTAATGTCATGTGTTCTATGTTTCTATATTTCATGTAGTCTGTCCTTATGTATGACTAAATTTATGGTTATTAATTGTTCCAATGCTTGTGGTCATTAAATGTTCAGATGCTCATATATTTTAAGATGATGTTAAATTATTAAAACCAGGTGTAGCAGACAGATTCAGGTTCGCTGAGATGAACTTCCAGACCAGGCACAGTTATGGAGGAAGGGATATTTATTGAAGCCTACAGATCCAGGGGAAGTTCTATAAATGGCAGAAGAAGCTGGCCTGCCTTCACAGGACCAAGCAGAGAGAGAAAAGTACAAGCCTAAAAAGCCAAAAGCCACAGCACACTTCAGGAACTCCAGCTAGGCACACTTTGCATATTTTTAGATTGAAATCTGAAACCCACTACCACACCTTAAGATCCACCCAGTGACATTGCCTCCAGCCAGGTGGCAAACTACAAACAAGTAAAAAACTGAATATATTGGGGGCCATCTATTCTATTCAAACCACCACATCAGGTTTACTATATATTTAAAATAATTAACCTCTGTGTTTTTTACAATGTGCTTGTTCATGCTTACTACAATAATAGACATGTTTGTATACCAAATTTTAATCTTGCTTCTACAGAAAGAAATGTGCTTTTGAATTAGAAAAGACCATATAAGGTAAAAGATTATTGTAAGGTATGTTATTAAAAGGATATGAAAATGCTATGGAAAGGTTATGAGACAAACTGAAGAAGGTTGTCTGTGGTAAAATGGGTTACTTTAAAAGTTTTCATTCTTCATATTTTTTCAAATTATTTATTTATTTATTTATTATTTATTTATTTATTTATGAGAGAGAAAGACTCAGGAGAGAAAGAGAGAGAGACAAAGAGAAAGAGAGAGAAAATGGACATGCCATGGCCTCCAGCCACTACAAATGAACTCCAGATGCATGCGCCACCTCATGCATCTGGCTTACGTGGGACCTGGGGAATTGAAGCAAGGGCCTTTGGCTTTGCAGGCAGATGTCTTAACTGCTAAGCCATCTCTATAGCCCATTCTTCATATTTTTTTCTCACCTTAATTGTTCATATAGTTCAGACTTTACTCTTTGTAATAAGTTGATAAATTTATTTATGTTGTCATGTTTCAAATCAGCATCAAATTGAGCTATACCTATATTTTCTACTGTTAAACTCTGACTACTGAAAAAAATCTAAATGTTTAACAAAATCAAGATTCCTTTTAATGAGTTTTTGTTTGTTTATTTAAACCTTATCTAAATGTAACATAAAAATCAAAATATGAAAATAATATAACTGATCTTCTAAATATTAAAAAAAAGAGGGGAGCCTAGGGGAACTGCTGACCCAGGGAAATGAGCAGACAGACAATCATAATCCAGACAGTCTATTTATGATTAACCATAGAGACAAAAAACCCCTGCAAAAACAGAAGTTAAAACAAAACACTTAAAAGGTCATTTAAAAAGTCTTATGGTAAGAAATTTTTTTTAGTAGTTATGAGATGAACTGACTAAAGAAGATAAACTGGAAAGGAAACTTTAAATGTTGGTAAATGTTTGATGAAAAAGATTGTTACAGAGTGGTTACATACATTGTAAGGTAAAAGTATGTAGATAAAGGTATGAGTAAGCTTAAACAAAAGGTTAAAGAAAAAGTTGATTAAGTCTTAAAGTACTTGATTAGATTACAGACTCCTTGAGATATGTAAGATGACTATTAACCTAGGGTTTATATCAGACTAACAAAGGATGGTCCTGGCTAGTGACAGGATGCTATGGTATTCAGGTGTTAATCTTAAAAACTTTTTTTTTGTTTGTTTGTTTTTGCTTTTGTTTTTGGAGATAAGGACTCACTCTAGCTCAGGCTGACCTGGAATTCACTATGTAGTCTCAGAGTGATCTGGAATTTATGGTGATCCTCCTACCTCTGCCTCCCATGTGCTGAGATTAAAAGCAAGCACCACCACTTCTGGCTAAAGAGCTTTAACTCATTGATATTAATCTGGTCATTATAATGGCCTTGGAAGACTGGCTTTAAAGTTCTCAACTAAGTTTGCTATTGTTATGGGGCCAGTGTCATACAAGTAAGACCATCAACTCACAGAATGTGAGGCAAAGTTTATTGGGGAGGAAACATGGCATGCCAGGTCTGCATCCCAGAGTTTGGGATCTCAAGATGCAGCCCTTATCTGTTTGGAGTGTCAGCTTTTATTGGAAATACCACATGATGTTTATAGTAGAAACAGGATTGGGAATTAAACCACAAGATTACATACTGTTAAACAGGGGGGGGGGGGATAGGTCACACAGGCAGAACTGAGGCAAGAAACATTCTATGCTATGTAATCACAAGGATCTCTAGAAACAAAGAGATACAGGGAGGTCATGGTACATTGCACAGAGGGATCATCCCATTCTTTTCACATTCTACCTTTTACTATTTAATAAGATTATTATATTTATAAACAAACATACAATCAAAAAACACTGTAACCTTAAGATGGTTATTGTCTTGTTCATCCTGTTTTATTGGGTGATTATCACTGAAATTATTGTCTAAGTCTTATAAAAGGTGATTTAGTCATTGTAACTTGGTTCTTAGAGAAATTGAGGAAATTCCTTCTGTCCTAGAAAAGCCTGCAATATGCAAACAATATTAATATAGTTTGTCTAGACTTCATATATTCTACCAGTTGAAAATATTGCCTTATGTTAAACTTAAAAAAATGGTTCAATGACTAAAGGTAGTTGATGAAGAAATCACTTTATGTCTATCATAATGTATCTAATGTATGTTAAAATCAGACTAATTTAGATCAACAATGACCAGGTTTGGTTTTATTCTTAAGCTATGCATACTCAGTCTCAGTTGAATAATTGTCTTATTTCTTGTATCTTAATTTCATCGCTTATAGAAAAATGCTTAAATTCATTGCTTATAGAAAAATGATCTTAAATGGTACTTTTCTGCTTTCAATTTTCAGGGTAATTGGTTCCCAACAGGTATCTAGACTAATCAAAGATGTTACCAAATACAAATGCCAAAATTTTATGCTGTCTTACTTGACATGTTCTGACTGTACTTACAACTATTACATATTTAAAGAATAAGATGTGCCTGCCTTCTAAAAAGCTGTTTCTCTGTATTTCTCTTGCCTCAATTGTTTACATAGTTCAAACAGTTCTCTATAATCAGGTGACAAATTTATTTATAATGTCATACCGCATATTACAATAAAAGAAAAATTAAAGACATCTGCCCCAAGTTATGACTTGCACTGTAATAAACTTTTGCACTAATCACGTCACATACTACATAGTCTTTTGTACTGGCACTGTAGTTTTTGTACTGTTTCAAGGCCATAGTTTGTATTACAGCTTCTGATAAGTACTAAAATTATCTTGTGTTTCTTCTTAACTCCATAATGTAGGTACAGATACCTCTCTACTAATTAGCTTCTGGCCAGTACTAAAATTACCTTGTATTTCTTCTTAACTCCATAACACAGCTACAGATATCTCTCTACTAATTAGCCATTTTTCAGGGTTTGGAAGAGATTCCCTTGGACTCACACTGATGTAAAAATAGATTGATCTCCATTCTGTCTCTGGTGCCAGTTCTGTAAGCCTTCATTTCCCATATCAATATCAAAGTTAACAAGATCAAAATATTTTAACTAGTTTTGTTTATTTATTTAAACTCTATCTAAGTGTGGCATAAAATTTAAAACTAAGTTTTTGTTTTGTTACATAGGGCACCTCTTTACAACAATAGGTTTCTTAAATACTCTTATATGTTTTCCTATTGGGTAGAACTTTTATTTATTTGCTATAAACTTATTCTAATAAATAAAACTGGGTCTAATTATATAAAATATATTTCATTGTATTATATAACCAGCATAATTTTATAAAACACAATTTTATTATGTTTATAAAATAAACTACTGATAATAACAAATTATCAAGACTAATCAAAGTTTTAGTCTTTCAGCCTAACATACTTTCATTAGTTCTCCTAAAGATAAGACTTTTTGATCTTTGGACCATGTAAGTAAAGATCATGAACCTTCTATATTAAAGACTTAACACAAAAGAAAACTTTAAACCTAAATTTCAGAATTAATTTCTTAATCTCTATCATATCTAAATTGAAAATAATTTAAGATATTTCAAATATTGCTTCAATACTAGTCTCTTATACTTCCTACCTTACCTAAACCAAATTTTTATATTTCCACAAATTCCAATTAACCTCCCATCCATATTAACAACTCCTTCTTCCTTACCCAAGTCCTATATTATTTTTCTACCTTAAATATAATATTCATGTCACCTGTAAATGTCATATCATATGCAAGAAAACTCATGCATGGATATTAACCAGATCACAATGGCTAATAGAACTGACATGATCTAGGTGTTTCTTTCCTAATGGCTCTGATAACTCACTTTCCTGAAGAGCTGCCTCCTAGCTTGTTCATAAGGTCAATGTGGGATAATAGCCTACTATCTACACAAAACTGCAAAATGAAGTTTGGCAAATGAGAAACTAAGAGCTGAAACTCCCAAAAGCCACACCTATTTGATTAAGACTTCAATGATGGATTGCAATGATTGTGGAGAGGTAAATGTTACCAATCCAGAGCCAATAATATTGGGCTGTATTAGCCTTTTTAATGGCCAATAATATTATTTCTGTACATGTGCCCTGACATCTCTGTGGCCAACTAAGATTATCTATTGCTATAAGTTAAGAAATCTCACAGATCTACTCCATTCAAGTTAAACTTATCCTGTCCCTGACATGTACTCTATTCCCCTGATTATGATAATATTCACTCTCTCTTTTGGCCCTTGCATACTCAGATACCTCACCAAATTCCTCCTGGACAGAATACATGCCTTCAGTTCACAGAGAGTCACTGAATTCTTCATGGCCACCGAATATCAGCCCCTGAAAATCCAACTTCCACAGGACTGCATTGGACACCCTGGGAGATCTACTGCCCCCACCAGCAGGAAGCAATATAAGAGTTTGTCACCCCTGTTCTAGCCCATGTAGTCCTCCCCCAAATGTCCCACTCACCTCCCAGTTCTCCCCAATTTCTTTTATCCTTCCAGAGTCTGGACTGAAGGGTTAATAGCATTCCCTGAAAACTAAAGGGAACTAATGAGTTAATAACTATTCCTAAAGCTTGCAGGCAATAAAGAAGCAACAGAGGTATTTGGCCTCATTAAGTTTGACATCTTCCCTGACTGATGTACTCCCCTTAGCCTAGATGGCCTTGAAGGACCAGCAACCATCTGGGTACCCTCCTTTAGAAAACCCTGGCCAGAAAAGCCAATTCTTAACAAGGACACAAACAGCTACAAGTTCCTTATCTACTATTCTTGGTACAGTCTGTTTTTCTTAGGATCCTCCTTATAAGTTTGAGCCCCAGCCTGGCTCAGGGCTTCATCCTTCATCCCATGGGATGGCTGCCACCCCTCACTGTTTCTCTCAATAAATTGTCTGTAGAGATCAATTCCAGTTTTCTCTTTAGCTTTTCTCTTACACCTTCCTTACAAAGATGTCTTTTCTCCAGTCTATATTATTGACACCTTTGTCAAAGATCAAGTAGCTGTAGTCATTTGACCTAAGGTCTGGGTCTTCAATTCTGTTTCATTGGCCTATGTTTCTGTTTTTATGCCAGTGCCATGCTGCTTTTTTAAAAAAATATTACTTTGTAATACAGCTTTAGATCGGTTATGGTGATACCTCCAGAGGTATTTTACTTTTTTCTTCTGCTGACCATATGTTTGGATATCTGAGGCTTGTTGCTATTCCACATGAATTTGAGATCATTTTTCTCTATTTCTGTGAAGAATGATGCTAGAATTTTTATTGGCATTGCATTAAATCTGCATATTGCTTTTTGTAGAATTGTCTTTTTCACAATATTAATTCTACCTATCCAGGAGCATGGGAGGTCTTTCCATTTTCTCAAGTCCTCCTCAATTTCTTTCTTGAGTTTGTTTTTTTTTTTTTCATTATATAGGTATTTCACATTCTTGGTTAGTGTTATTCTAAGGTATTTAATTTTTTGGTGCTATTAAAAATGGGACAGCCTCGCTGATTTGGACAGCCTCGCTGATTTCTTTCTCTGTGTATTTGTCCCTTGCATACAGAAAAGCTACTGATTTTTGTGCATTGAGTTTGTATTCTGCCACTTTATTGAAGGAATTATGTACATTTAGAAGTTTTGAAATGGAGATTTTTGGGTCACTTATATATAGGGTCATGTCATCTGCAAATAGGGCTAACTTGACTTATTCCTTTTCAATTTGTATTCCTTCATTTCTTTCTCCTGCCTTAGTGCTTGGGCTAGGACTTCTGGTACTATATTGAAGAGCAGTGGTGAGAGTAGGAACCCCTATCTTGTTCCCAATCTCAATGGGGACTCCTTAAGTCTTTCCCTATTAAGTATTAGTTGGGCTTTTGGTGCTTTATATATAGCCTTTATTGTGTTGAGATATAAACCCTTCATACCTATTCTTCCAATATTTTGGTCATGAAGTGATGTATTTTGTCAAAGGCCGCCTCTGCATCAATTGATATAATCATGTGGTTCTTTTTTTTTTTTTTTTTGGTTTTTTGAGGTAGGGTCTCATTCTAGCCCAGGCTGACCTGGAATTCACTATGGAGTCTCAGAGTGGCCTCGAACTCATAGTGATCCTCCTACCTCTGCCTCCCGAGTGCTGGGATTAAAGGCATGCGCCACCACGCCCGGCTAATCATGTGGTTCTTATGGTTGTTTATTTATGTGGTGTATTACATTGACCAATTTCCATATGTTGAATCATCCCTGAGTCCCTGGGATAAAGCCTTCTTGTTCAAGGTGGATAAAGCTTTTGATGTGTTGTTGAATTTGGCTTGGAAGGATTTTGTTCAGGATCTTTGCATCTAAATTTATCAGGGATATAGACCTATAGTTTTTTTTTTTTTTCTTGTTGCATCTCGGTCTGGTTTTGGTGTTAGGGTGATGGAAGCTTCATAAAATTCATTGGTGAAGATCCCCTGGTTTCTGATTATGCAAAATACTTTGAAAAAATTTGGTTTCAATTCTTCAAGGAAGGTTTGATAGAATTTGGCTGAGAAACCATCTGGTCCTGGATTTTTCTTTTGGGGAGTTTTTTTGATTACTTTTCAATCTCCATGGATGTGATTGGTTTGTTTAGGAGCTTAATATATCTGAATTTTATTTTGGTAGGTGGTATGTGACTAGGAATCCATCCATTTCTTTCAGATTATCCAATTTTGTGGAGTAGAGGTTTTGGAAGTAAGCCCTGATGATTCTTCCAGTTTTGTTGATGTCTGTTGTGACCTCTCCATTTTGATTTCTGATTTTTTTTTTTAAATTTGAGACTTCTCTCTCTTTTTTTTTTTTTTAATTTGAGCTCTATCATTTCCCTGTTGATTTTCTGCTTGGATGATCTGTCTATTGATGATAGTGGATTATTGAAGTCTCTGACTATGATGGTGTTGGTGTTTATTTCTCTTTTGCTGTCAAGTAGGTTTTGTATTATAAACTGTGGTGCACCTGTGTTTGTCACATATAGATTTATGATTGTGATGTCCTCTCATTGTATCATTCCCTTAATGAGTAAGAAGTGGGCTACTTTGTTCTGTTTGATTACTTATGGGTTGAAGTCTATTTTATCAGATATTAATATAGCATCACCTGCTTATTTCTTATTTCCATTTGCTTAGAATATCAACTTTCATCCTTTCACCCTTAGGCAGCATCTGTCTTTAGTTGTAAGGTGAGTTTCTTGAAGACCCGCACATAGAAGGGTCCATTTTTTTGATCCACCCTATTAACTTGTCTCTTTTGATGGGTGAGTTAAGACCATTAATATAATGTTCAATTTAATCCCTTCCATAATGGGGTGCTTTATGGGGTTTGGTGCTTTCTTATGTTTTGTATTTTTTTTTGAGCCTGGTCTAATTTTAGTTATTGTGATCTTCTTGTTGGATCTTGAGATTGGTTGTTTGACTCTTCTGTGTGGAGTATTCTCTTCAGGTTTGGCTTTGTGTTCATATAATTATAGAGTTGACTTTTTTTTTTTATTTTTCAAAGTGGAGCCTTATTCTTGAGTTGCCTTTTTTCATGGAAACTTTTCCTTTCACCATCTGTTATGAGGGATACTTTTGCTGGGTAGAGTAGCTTGGGTTGGAAGCCATAGATTTTTAGACTTTGAAGTGTTCCATTCCAGCCCTTCTGGTGTTCAGGGTTTCCACTGAGAGGTCTGAGGTAATTCTGATGGAATTGCTTTTGTATGTAGTAAGCTGTTTCTCTCTTGCTGCTTTTAGTACTCTCTTTTTCTTTTCATTGTTAAGACTTTTAATTATGATGTGCCTTGGATATTTTTTCTTTGGTCCTGTTTGGTGTTTTGTGGGATTCTTATATCTGGATGGGCCTCTCTTATGAGAGATTGGGAAAATTTTCTTCAGTAATTTTGTTAAATATGTTCTCTATGCCTCTCTCCTGGATTTTCCTCTTTTTCTGGTATAACCATGATGCAGTTGTCTTGTTATTTTAGGGTATCCCAAGTTCCCTCATATTCTGTTCACTTGATTTTTTGAACTTAGCAAACTTTTTGGCCTCCTGATCCATTTCTTCTGTCTTGTCTTCCAGATCAGAGGTTCTGTCTTCCACATGAGTAAGTCTGTTAGTGAGGGGTTCTAGAGAGGTTTTTATAAGCTCTATTTTATTTTTGTTTTCTCTTGTGTTATTTTGCATCATGTCCATTTCTTTTTGTGTGGTATGATTTTAGTTCAAATTCTGATTTTCTTGATGCTTCCTGAAATTCATTCTTGCACTTGATCAAGTCTTCATCAAGCTTATTCAATTGGTTATTGAGATCTTTCAGTTGCTGGCTCACCTTCAATTTATTTATATCTCTTTTGAGACTTCTAACATTTTCTTCAATCATGCTAAGCCTAATGTCAAATATTGAATGCTCTAAGAGGTTATTCTACTCAGTTTCATTGATGTGGTTGTTGATTTTTTGATGATTTGCTTCCAGCTCAGAAATTCTTTTGATCAGGGTCTCATTGTTTTTTTTTTTTTTTTTCATTTTGGGATTGAATTTCTGTTAATTTCTCTATGATTTTATTGGAGGCTTCCATAGTGTGACAAGCCATCCTTGGTGGAGATCTTTCAGTTTTCTGAATTTCATCGGATTTTTTGCACTATTGTCTACCCATTTTGGGTAAACCTTTTATTCTATCGAGGAGAAGAAAGTATTTTTCCTTGTAGGATCTTCAGGGCATGTTCTATTTTAAATGTGAACCAGTTTGGTGTGCTGGTGTATGATGGTGTTATAAGCACAATGTGAAGATTGTGGAGAATGGTGGTACATTAAAGGTACCTGGGGAATGGGGAGCTCTGTTCTACTCACTCCACTTGTACTATTCAGCATGTGGGAATCAGGGAGTCAGGGGCAAGATGCTAGCTCTTACAGTGGCCCATGCACCCTTTGAGGACTCAGGGTCATAGGAATTTCAGTTCTCAGGGGCCAGTCAGGATATCAGAGCAAAAGGCTGGCTTTTGCAACCCGCACACAGGGACCAGGCCTCCCCAAGGCAGCAGCAGGGGTACTGGGACCAGAGAATTGGGAGGTGGGGAACCAACCAGGAGATATGGCCTACTCACTCCATGCATCCAACCTCTGGAGCAGGGTATCTGGGAAACTGGGAATTGGGGATTCAGGGGTCCTTCAATCAGGAAGGCAGGGCAAGGGGCCTACTCCCACAGCAAGCTCACAGGGTCTTGGTAGCCCTAAGCCAGCTGCAGGGGAACCTACTGGGACCAGGAAAATTGGAGGAGCTGGGGAACAGGAAGAGTTGGCCTACTTACTCCATGAGCATGCATATTCTTTTCTTGTCACTTTGAACTGACAAGATGCATGTGCCATCTTGTACATCTTGTACATCTGGCTGATGTGGATCCAGGGGAATTGAACCTGGGTCGTTTGGCTTTGCAGGCAAGTACTTTAACCACATATATCCAGCCCATGGTCCTGTATCTTACTGTCAAAGCTTTCTTGAGTTAACTTTGTGTCTTTAGGAATTACTTTAAGAATATTGTTCTTCCATTCCATATTTAAGATAACTTTTTTTCAAGTTAAAGACATATATGCAATGTTGCTTGTGTTGCTCTTCCTTTAGGGTCAACCACTGGGTCTTCTTGGATCCAGATGTCAGTTAAGCTTTTTCTCACTTATGGCATGACAACAAGCTGATGCCTGTCCCCAGTTTTCATGATGTAGGTATTTGTCTTGGGTAGCTCTGTGCTAACTGGTGAGCATGTCTCTAATACCTAGGTAATAGGCCACTGGAAAACTTCAGCTTTTCTCTTGTCCACCTCTTGTCCAAGCTCTTCCCTGGCTTCTTAAATTGCATTTTTTTGTGTAAACATAATTATTTTAGAATATTTTTAGGCATAGTTGTTTTCTGAGTGTATAGAACCTGTGATATAGGAATCTTACAGTATATGGCAGTGGAAGGGGAGTGGGGTTAGGAGTGTGGGGGTACTCAATAGCACTGACTTTCTCAAAAAATTATCACTTCTGTCTGTAGGCCAACTGTCTGTTTTTCCCTTTGGTTTGTGTTATGGTCTCTGAGTAAGCAGTACCTAGTGGAGAGTATATTTCAATTTTCTTTTAGATAGAAAAGGGGCTATGTTGTACAGAGTGAAAAATTGGTTACTCAATGGTATTTTATTTTTGTTTCAGTGTTTCTAAAAATATAGTAAGGTATGAGTGGCTGTTATAGGGCCCCAAGCAGCTTTGCTAAAACTGTTGCTGACAAAGTAAATATGTACTGATGTCTTAACAATGGGTTCTGATGATGTCACCAATCTGCACAGCTGCTTGACATGTGATAATAGTAGACGTTTGGAAATGTTTGTTGGGTTGACCTGTTCTTGGATGTTGGATTGAAAAAAGAAATAATAGATTTCAGCCTATGAATTACCTTGTTTCTTTCCACCTTTTTGTTTTGTTTTGTTTTGTTTTGTTTTGAGGTAGGGTCTTGCTGTAGCCCAGGATAACTTGGAATTTACTATGTAATCTCAAATATGTGCTAATCCTCATACTTATGTCTCCTGAGTGCTGGGATTAATGGTGTGCACCACCAGGCTTGGCTCTCCTTCCTCCTTTTGAAAAGAAGAAAAGTAAAGGCAATATTATCTCAAGTTTAGATAGTAATTATATTTGGCTCTAATAGCAAGTCCAACAATAATTCAATAGAATCTTCACACATAAGTGATATTGTTTATAAAACTTATTTTATTCAGCCAGATACAGTAGATGAATTACTAGAAGGTAGAGGACACTGAATCCTTCATAAAGGTCTAGAAGTAAATAGGTTCAGAGGTTGAAGAGGTGTTTTTGTGTGTGTGTGTGTGTGTGTGAGTTTTAAGGTTGGGTCTTGCTCTAGCCCAGGCTAACCTGGAATTCTATATAGTCTTAGGGTGGCCTCAAACTCTCAGCAATCCTACCTCTGCCACCTGAGTGCTGGGATTAAATGGGTGCACCATCACACCCCACTTAATGGTGTTGTTTTAATGGATCAGAGAGTATGCATGCATGCATATGTGTGGGTAGGGCATAGTGTGTGTGTGTGTCTGTGTGTTTGTGGTGTGTATGTGTGTTCCCTGTTCATAACATGGGGCAAGTGTTGGCTCTAGGATGATATCTGATGTCTGAACTGTTGATTTGAAAGAAAAATAGAGACCCAAACTCTCTAAACCATGATCTGGTAGGGGCAATGACACTGGAGCTACAAGGGCCTTCTACCCTGAGATTCACAGTGGACTTTGTTGTTTGCATCCATTTATGGCATTTACTTTACATCTTTTTGTCTGCATAGCCAATATAAGACTCTTTATCTACTTTTATTTTATATCATGTTTGTGCATCCTTAGTTAAGCTAAAGAATATAAGTAGGCAATAGAGAACTAAAGTAGTTTTAAAAATACTGATTTAGTCCACAGAAGTCATTCAGCAACAAAGAGTAGCAGGAAAGGAATGGACTATTATAGAATTGTCACAGTGTAGGATGGATGTCTTTAGGGCCTATTTTATTAATGTGATTGTATTTATGCTGCTTCCAGATAATTCAAGGCCCTTCTTTGAGAAATACTGTATCAGCTCAATCTAGATACATATTTATTCATTGACTTAATCAATATTTTTATAGCTAATGGCTGGGTTAGGTATGACTTCTAAATGTTGTTGGGGATGTTGAAGGGAATCAAAGTGAATTCACTAGTGGAGCTTACAACTTAAATAATAAAAAAGGTAACATAATTGCAGACATTAGTGCTATGAGAAGACAATATAGAATGTAGGGCAGAGAATAACAGGGATAGTGATGGTAGTGGCTAAGAAACACTTTTTTGAAGAGTTTACCTGCCACTCTTTCTTTTTGGAAAAAGTATGAAAGTTGAACTTTTTCAAGATTTTCAATGGTCACATGAAAAGAATGGATAAGGTGCATCAGAACATGCTAGGAACTGGAGATAAGAAATATGTCCACTTATTGTCATGGCCTGTGTTTCATACTTATTCTCTGTGTCGTCTTAAGTGATGGATGGAAGAAACAGGAATATTAGTGATGGCTTGTTTACATCCTGTCATGGCAGTAGAGTTAACATGGGAATACTGAGATGCTGAGATAGTTATGGACATTCAGAACAACAACTGATTTTGTTTTTTTTTCCTTTTCACTAGTATCATCATAGGCTAAATCAATCTATTTTTCAAGTACGAGTTCTCATTTCCTCTTCTTTGATCTTCTCTTTGGCCCATTGCAGAGTGGTAGTAGAACAGTGAAATATGCTCAGCCTTACAGTTCATATCAGACTATGGGTAGCCTAAAGAGTGCTCAGCTATAAGAAAAATCTTTCATGGGGTTTTATAAGGATAGGACAGATATATGTTTTCTTTTTGCTTTTATTCTCTCCTCTCTCTCTCTCTCTTTCTTTCCCTTTCTTTCTTTTTCTTTTTTTTACAAATAGGAGGCATTTTACTTCTGCCATTCCCAAAAGCTAACTCAGAGTTATGAAGTGACTTTCAATTTTTAGAAAAATATCTGCCTGTAGCTCATGTTTTATGAGTTTTAGAACATTGACAGATAAAATAGATGTTTTTGACAAAATTAAATTTTATGATGGTGATATAACAGGAGATTTTTGAGATTCATGGCTTTGAATTTTTGTACTGTGCAGCATGAGTACATGGATCCAACAGTAGCAGGCAGTTTTCATTTCTCCTAGAATCACCCCTTTAAATTTCAGTACCACATTTTCCATTCTGATTACAAACATCAATCTCTTCTATTACCTTGCAGCTTCTTCATGACCAATCTTTCTTATGGTTATGAATTTTGGATTTTCTGGGATCTTTAGAAAATAGTTCCCACAAGTAGACAGGGTTTTCTATATCTTTTGTGTGTTCTCATACTGTCATTTCCTCTTTAGAGAGAAAAGGTAGAAATGGGGCCATATAATGGGATGAGAAACTTCTCCTCTCTTTAGTCCTGCATTTATTCATTTTTCATAAAGCCCTTTAAAGATATGTTGTGTAGGCTATATGATACTTTTTCAAAGCAATAAAATGCAAAGGAAGTAGTTGTTAAATTTCTTTCTTTGAGGGAGAGAGGGAGAATTGAGAGAGAGAGAGAGAGAGGATGGATGCATCACACCCTTCAGAAGCTGCAAATGACATGGTAGCATTCCTCAGGGTGATCAGCCACCAACTTGGTGGCAAGCTGACTACATTGGACCTCTTCCATCATGGAAAGTACAGCGTTTTATCCTTACTGGAATAGACACTTATTCTGGGTATGCATTCGCTTTTCCTACATGTAAGGCTTTGCCAAAACTACAATCTGTGTGTTTACAGAATGCCTTATGTACCATCATGGTATTCCATACAGCATTGCTTCTAACCAAGGAATTCACTTCATAACCAAGGCAGTATGGACAGTGGGCTCATGACTATGGAATTCACTGGTCTTGCCATGTGCCCCACCACCCTGAAGCAGCTGGATTGATAGAATGATGGAATGGCCTTTTAAAGAAACAGATACTGCACCAACTATGTGGCAGTAGCTTGGAGGGCTGGAGGAGTGTCCTCCAGTAAGCTGTATATGCTCTGAATCAGTGTCCTATATATGGTACTATTTCTCCTATAGCCCAGATTCATGAGTCCAGGAATCAAGGGGTGGAAATGGGAATGGTCCCACTTACCATCACCCCAAATGACCCATTAGCGAAACGTTTTCTTCCTGTTCCCACAGTCTTATGCTCTGTTGGCTTAGAGATCTCGATTCCAGAGGGGGGGTGCTTTTGCCAGGAGGCACAAAGAACATCCCACTGAACTGGAAGCTAAGGTTTCCCCCTGGCCACTTTCAGTCCTGATAGCTTTGAGTGAACAGGCTGAGAAAGGAGTTACAGTGGTAGCAGGGGTGATTGATGCAGACTACCATGGGGAAATTGGACTACTCCTCCACAATGGAGGTAAGGAAGAGTATGTCTGGAGTGCAGAAGATCCTTTAGGACATCTCTCTTGGTGTTACCATGCCCTCTTATCAAAGTCAATGGACAACTGCAACAACCCAGTCAAGGAAGTGGTGTGACAAATGACCCAGATCCTTCAGGAATGAAGGTATGGGTCACCCCTCCAGGTAAAGGGCCAAGACCTGCTGAGGTGCTTTCTGAAGGTGGAGGAAATACAGAATGGGTAGTAGAAGAAGGCATTAACAAATACCAGCTAAGGCCACATGACCACTTACAAAAACGAGGACTGTATTTGCAATGTTTCTGTTCTACCCTGTTAAGAGTGTTTGTCCATATGTATACCAATATTAGGATGCTTTTATTCTTCCACTATTTCTGTATTAGGTAATTAATGCTGATTAAGATCATATCACTAGTTAGACACTGTTGAATTTATATTTGACTTATTATATTAGAGACTGAGCATTCCTTGTATGGGGAGGGATTGTGTGTTTCTGGTTGTATGAGGGAAGTTATATCATGTTAGGTGGAGTTATGACCTTGTTACTGTCTTCATTTGTAAATTAAGTATGATGTAAGGAGATATGATTTTGTGTCAAGTTGACAAGGGGTGGACTTGTGATGGTTAAGTTTGTGTCAACTTGATCTGTTTAGGAATCCACAGACATTCCTTATAAGTGGTTCTCTGAGGTGGTGTCAGGAAGGACTATCTAAAGGAGGAATCCTTCCCCCATGGTGAGCCCTACCCCCAGAGTGGGTGGCTGCTCTTGGAGGGGAGCGTTTATCAAAAGAAGCTCTGGGAAGAAAAATATTCTCCTCCCCTCCCACTTGGCTGCTGGTGCTGCTTACTGCTTGCTGTTTGCTACTTTTCAGTGTGGACTGAAGACCAACGTGGACTGAAGACCAGTGTGGACTGAAGAGAAGCATCTCTCCAGGATACCTGTAGGCCTTCAGTGCCACATTGGGACTGTTGAGGCATCCAGCCTCATGGACTAAGCAACTATCAGGTTCCTTGACTCTCAGGCCTGCAATCTGCTATTGTTGGACTGCCATAAACTAATCAAATAAATTCTTTTTTAATATAATTCATTCAATTGGTTCTGTTCCTCTAGAGAGCCCTGACTAATACAAAACATAAATATTTAGAGGGCAGTTTGGTGGGCATATGTCCATTTAAGCAAACAACAGTAGTAGCTTCTTATCCATAGGCTTTTGACTAGATTTTAAGCATCAGGCATGAACTCTTTCCCATGTAGCAAACCTCAAATATAGTGAGATAGCAGTTGGTTACTCCTATAACAGACATGCCACTTTTACACCAGCGGGCACATCTTTCCTGGTTGGCAAGTTGTATAGCTTTGAGGGTTCACTATGGTTAAGACTGTTGATAACTTTCTTTCCCAGCAGGCTGCATAGCAATTTCTAGCACTATGGCAGGTAGTCAGCAAGAAGAAGGCTTCCAGCTCAGCTCCAACTTGATTTTTCACTGTCCTGCTTCAGTTAAAGCATGAGGCATCTTCATCAATAGGGTCTTACTATCTAGTTCTCGTGGGCAACCATGAGCCTTGACAAAAGCCTATATTGTTTTGGGGGCCTCAGTGTCCTACCTGGCCAACAACGCATACGGAAGTAGCCTACCCCAGCACTGGGAATTTCCTATAGCAACCTATGACTTTTGGGTGCAGCATTATCCATCCCCACAGGGAAGAACCTCTGCCCAAACACTCTCATTTTTAGGTTTCTATATGGCTTATCCATAACACCTTAAGTCCTCTCCCTTTTCCTCTGGAAGTTATTTTTAAAACGTCTTTCTTTTTTCATTGCAATCTTGATAGTTTGGCTAAGTATAGAATTATAATTTGGACATAACTTCTTGTTATAGTTAAAGACCATGTTAAAGACATAGTTATGGCTATTAGTCTTCTAGCTTCTAGTACTGTTGTTAAACATTCCGATGCTACTATCATTCTGAAACATTGTAAATCATAATATTGTGGTCTTGAAGCTATTAGATAACTAAAATTACAAAATGCTGCCTATAGGACCAAGTCTAATTTTGTAGTTTGAAACCTGTGTTGTTCAAGTCTTGAAATTATCTCATTTCTGTGATGGTTTTCTGCCCTGTTCTATCTATAATTTATAATGAATTATTGCTCATGTAGTTCACTTTCAAACCTTCAGCAAGAAATACTCAGAAAATGTTAAATCTCAGTTCTTTTGTTTCTCAGTTTTGATAGTAAACTATCGTCCTCTGAATTTTCTTGGAAATGTAGAATCCTGACTTTATGACTACGATGTTCTCTTCTTTCTTTGAGGTTATTCACTACAATTGACTTCTTTTTCTCTGTGTACTGTTTCTCTTTATGGAGTTTCTTTAAAAGTACTTGTTTACTTAGGACTTTGTCTTCCCTAGTGAGGCTTTCTGCAAGAAGTTAGAGCTGCTTGCCTTGCTGCTTGTATTTAAGAGGGAAATCCTGAGAATCTGACTGAGAAGGGGGAAAGCTGGATGGGTTTATTGATGGTATGAAGATCTAGAGGCTCACTTGGAGAAAGATACCCAAATCTCATTATATTAGGACTTCTCTGAAGCAGTTCATGACTTTCACTATCCTGAGTGTTGATTAAGAGAGAGAACGCAACCATTGCTTTAATTTGCCTACAGTAAACTACTTTCCTCATGAAGCAGGGCTGAGGAGGTTGTGTTGCTAGTTGGAGTGGGTAAAGGGATCTGAGAAAACCACTGCTCCAGTTTTCAGTTTCACCCTTGTCTTTCTACCCCTCCCCCCTCCTCTCTGAAAGAAAGTAAGCCATGTCTTGAATGCTTCCTGAAACTTTGGCCCATTAAGTGGCTTGCTTGTCATTGGTTTATTCCCTCTGTTTAGCTAAGTCTCTTACATTCATCCATTCACTTTCATTCAAAAATTATTATACTAATTATTTCTTGTTATCCACCCCCTTCTGTTCTTTTGCTTTATTGTTATTTTGGTGGCATTTTAGCAAGGGAAAAAAGCAAGTATAAACTACCATGTTGGCTGAGTAGCACCAGTAGGTGAATTACAAAGAAATCCTTACTTCAAATGCCTCAAGGACACATCACTTAGGTATAGGTGGGGCAATACTTTAATATGCTATTGGAATCTTTCTCCACTCATTTTATCCTTTACCTATAGTTGTGTTAATCCTTGGCTCTACTTCCTTATATCTAGAGTCCCACCTGTCTTTTCTTGAGGTACTTGTGCTGATGGGGTTTAAAAATTGTCTATACAAGGCAATCAGTGGTTGAGGTACTCAATGATAATAAGTGAAATTCTAATCATAGGCTAATAAGGATCACTTGGTGCCATTGCTGAGCACAGGCCATGGGATGCTGTTGTGTGGGCTGGATATTTAGCCTGGGAAGTCAGCTTCTGAGCATCCTTGACAGTCTACTTTCTGAGCTTCTGTGGGATTCTGGCCTTTACTTTTCTTTGATACCTTCCCTTTGACTCCTTCCATAGTATGAGGTCTCTTATTACTTACTCCCTCTTTTCTATTAGTTCTTCACCTTTTTCCTTTATACTAGGGGAAGTTTCTGTTTCTCTAAGAGATACTTTATTTATTCTTATTGCTCCAATTCAATTCTCTCTTTGGTTCTTTGGCATTTGAACTAGTGATCCATTAAACCTGGAGCTCAGGTTAATAGCAATCTCAGAACAAATTTTCTTTTTAGGCAACTGGCCTACGGTTTAAATTCTTCTAGTAAGGGACAAGACATATATGAATCCTATTGCACTAAATGAGGGGAAGCAAATCCATCAGTCATACTTCTACCTTAAAGTAGTCTTAGTGCCTACATATGGCCATCAGACCTTGGGTGATCTAAAACCTTGTTCTCAAGCTCAGTCATTTGCAGCTGCAATGATACACAGTAAGCCAGGTGACAGTTATTTTTAAGCCCTACTTTTGTGCTAGCTTCTGGAAAACAAAAAATGGAAAGGAAAGAAAGAGTCCTTTACCTAAGACCTGGTGTGCTACTTTGAGAACTGGTGTGTATAAGACCAAGAGAGAGCTAGGTTGTAAAATGGTAGTTTCTGTGGTGGTATCATAGGCTAGAGAGCCTAGAGCATGGCAGAAACAGATCCAATAGTGGAAGAATGGCAGCATACTCAGAAAGAAAATATTCTAGCAGATCCTCTGAAACCCCAGGACCTGATGTTCTGTTTAATCACATGACATAAAGCCTATCTCTTCTTTTAAAGAATATTACTGACACATCTTTCTAAGAGTAAATGGAGAGATTGAGTTTTTTCCCTTTAGTAAATCACCTGCTAATATATAAAATGAAGAGCAGAAAATTCTTTTAGATAGCATATCAATATCTTTGCTAGAAAGTATTTTGCTGTTAATAAATCTATGCAGTCAGGTCAGGTAATTCTCTTTCCTAAGTTGGTTTTGTGGCTGAACTTCCATTGCATCTTGAAGGTGGTAAGTAAGCAAGATAAATGAAAGACAAGTTTGGATAAGGACCAAATAAGCATTATGTTGTGTTTATGCAGTTAGATATTATTTTCTAAAATTTTGAGATCCTGTTCTTATTTATTATAATATTCTTCATTTCTTTCTTAAACATTTTTGAAATATAAGTGTCTCATCCATGACCTTTGGGTTGTGGCAGTTTTTCCATTTTCCTTTTGAAATTTTATTTATTTATTTATTTGAGAGAGTGATAGAGAAAGTGGTAGAGAGAGAGAGAGAGAGAGAGAGAGAGGAGAGAGAGGAGAGAGAGAGAGAGATAGAATGGGTGGGCCAGGGCCTCCAGCCACTCCAAACAAACACTATACACATATACCACCTTGGGCATCTGGCTTACTTGGGTCCTGGGGAATTGAACTGAGGTCCTTTGGTTTTGCAGGCAAACTCCTTAGCTGCTAAGCCATCTCTCCAGCCCCTGTGGTGGTTTTTTAAATTGTAGTTAGATGCAGCCAAACAATTCTCACAATAGTACTGATGTTTTGACCTTCCAGCTTATATTTTCACATAATGATAGTGAATGTAGAACATGTTGATCACATCCTAAAACATTTTAACCATTCATTTTTCCATGGAGGGAATTAATATCAGACTCACATGTGTCTCTCAACATGTTAGTCATGATTTGTTCACCAAGGGGCTGTCTATAGAACTTGCCTGTCTATTCTGAGCTGTTTATTCCAACCTGTTTAATAGCAACAGTGTGATTATACGTGACTAAAGTGTGGAGCGAAGGCTTTGAGCCAAGCAGGATACCACTGGCAGAATAACATGGTCTCAAAGACATGAAATGTATATATCAGGGGAGGTGGTGTTCAAGATTGAGTTCAAGATTTTGGGTCTGACTTTCTCATATCCAGTTTCTGTCACTCATGAGCTATGTGACTTTGAGCCAAGTCCTTGATGAACCATTCTTTATTGGTACTTTAAATGAGGATATATATAAGACATTGAATGTATAGAATTACACAAAGTTAATGTGCAGTAAGTGAAAGATGGAAATAGAAAAAAATAAGCCAGGTGTGGTGGCTTATTCCTTTAATCTCAGCACTTCAAAAATTGAGGTAAAAGGATCACCATGAGTTCAAGGCCAGCCTGGGCTACAGAGTGAGTTCTAGGTCAGCCTGGGATAGAATGAGACCCTGCCTCAAGAAATGTAAAAATATACTAATTCAATTTCACTTTCCAATGATAATGATGAAGATACTTTAAGTACATGGATTAAGTACTTGAAAATGAGACAGGATGGGCATTTGGCTGATCAAAGGAAAGGCTGAAAGGTACTGGAAAGAATAGAATTGCAAAAGCAGTCAGGTAGTACCTTTTCCTATAGTTCAAAATGGAGTTGCTAATTTATACATTTGAATATTCTTTTTTTTTTTTTTTTTTTTTTTGGTTTTTCGAGGTAGGGTCTCACTCTAGCTCAGGCTGATCTGGAATTCACTATGGAGTCTCAGGGTAGCCTCGAACTCCTGGGGATCCTCCTACCTCTGCCTCCTGAGTGCTGGGATTAAAGGCGTGCACGACCATGCCTGGCTTCATTTGAATATTCTTAATAGTTCTTTATAAATCAGATGTCCATAGCTGACAATTAGTAGTTACAAGTTGTATTATTAAAGAAAAAATCAAATTGGAATTTTGCAGAAAGAAGACATAAAACCTTATAATGCATCAGATTCAATTCTCTTTTCCTGATTCAGTGGATCATTTCTCTTCCTTCTCCATCTCTGTCTGGTGCAGCACTTGATAGTGCTTAATGAATATTCATGGTGACCCAGTTCTTCCCAGTGACAGCACTGCCTGCAGATAGAAGGCCTCTCACTAGTCCCATATGCCTACTGGATAGAATTGAAGAGCCAGTCTGTTTAATCCATAAACTAAACCATGATCTTATCTTACAATACATTATAGTTAAAATACCTAGGAAAAAACTATGTATTTTCAAATCTAGTTACTTTATTGTAAAGAGGAATTTTCTGAATAAGGAAACTGACCTAATGAACTTCTTAAATATTTAAGGAGTTAGCCTTACCTGCAAAAGGGCTTTGCATGCATTTCTTTCTAATTTATGGTACAGTAAGAATTTTTTAGATGAATTATCTTTTAGAACTATTCATAATTCTGAGAAGTTATTTATATTAAAACTTGGTGAAACTACTATAGACAGATCTAGAGGGGCTTCTTTTTTTGTTGTTTATTTATTTGAGAATGACAGACTGAGAGAGAAAGAGGCAGATAGAGAGAGAGAGAGAGAGAGAAAGGGCGCGCCAGGGCCTCTAGCCACTGCAAATGAACTCTAGATGCATGTGCCCCCTTGTGCATCTGGCTAACTTGGGTCCTGGAGAATCCAGCCTCGAACCGGGGTCCTTAGGCTTCACAGGCAAGCGCTTAACTGCTAAGCCATCTCTCTAGCCCTAGAGGAGCTTCTTGATGGTAATTATGATGATTAATATTGTCAACTTGACAGGATCTAGGGTCACCCAGGAGACAAATGTCTGGGTGTTTCTGTGATGGGATATTCTAGATTAGGTTAATTGAGGTGGGAAGACCTACTCTCACTGTGGTTGGCTCCATTACCATGGGCAGGGGCCCCAGTTGAAGAAGGTAGAATGTGAGTTGAGCACAAGCATTCATCTCTCTCTGGCTACTCACTGTGGCTTGAATGTGACCAGCCACTTCATGGTCCTGCTGCCATGTCTTGCCCGCCATGATGGATTAGCCTTTGAGTTGTAAGACCAAGTCAATTCTTTCTCCCTTGCTTTTTGCAATACAGTAATGCTATAAGTAACACAATAGTGAGATTATCATCTGGCCATAAAATTCATGTATTGACTTCCAGTCAAGATGGCGTTCTCCTAACCATGCTTCCACTCCTAGGGTAATATCAAGCAAAATCTGTGGGTCTCCAGGTCTAGTAGATATTAGCAGTGGGCAGTCACAGAGGGGCACATTTTGGAATCTGAAGATTACCACACTCTCAGGTAGCCTATTAGATCCTCATGTCCCCTAAACCACTCATCCCAGCTGCCATGCCCCTGACTCCCTAAACAGGTTCTCTGCTGCTCTACTTGCAGACTCTGCCACCCTTGCCCACAGGCCGCATGGCTTCTCTGTCTCTTGGAGGCCCCTGACACACTGTGTCTGTTGGACCAGTGGACAGCATGCCTTCCCTGTATCCTGGAGGCCTGCCCTACTATGTCTCTCAGAGGCCTATGTGCACTGTCTCTGTCAGTGGTCCTTGCACACTGAGTCTGTCAGTGGCCCCCAAACTTTCCTGGCTCTAGAGGCCTCTGTTCCACAGTATCTGTCAGAGTCCTACATGTCTTTTGGAGGCCCCCCCCCACTGTGTCTGGCCCATGCTAGTCTCAAGCAGGCTCCCCCAACTGAGCCCACAACTCACCTGCACTTCAGCCTCCCTCTGTGCTTCCCTGTCTTGCAGTCTTGGTGGGTTGGCCTGAAGGCTTCCTATGCTACTCCTGATAGCAGATCCTCCACACCCTGTACTGTCTGCAGATGCTCTTGTGTGCACTCCTTGGCAAGTGCCATAGTCTCCCACACACCATCCAACTCCCTGATCTGGCCTGGGCTGTGTAAGCCAGTGACCTCTACCATCTCTCCAATGCCCTACCACACTCACAGTGACTATTTGGAGCATTACCTAAGCCCCAGAAGGGCACAGGAAAATCAGGCAAACTTACCAGGGGGAACCAGCAAGTCCTCTGTAACCTGCTCATCTGGGTACAGTAGTAGAGCAAAGCCAAGTGCTAGAGGCCAGAACCACAGCCAAGACAAAGCTGAGATCAGGTCAAAAGGATCCCAGACCTCCAATCCCACCTTTGGTAGTAAGCACCAGCCAGAGCAGCTGGTAAACTTACACCCTCCAAAACCTGTGCATCCCAAAAGACAAAGCCATCATTAGCCTATTCTATTCAAACATTAAATGGAACACTCACTGATGACACTACAAGGGAAAATTCTTGCTTCCTCCTTAATTAAGTGAAATTCCCACACTGTGATGGGCAGAGCACAATGCAAAAGAGACAACATGAAACAACAATCTGAGACATCTCCAACAAGGTTGCCTAGTCCAAAAATAGAAGTCTCCAATGAAAACATAGAGGAGACAACAGGAAA
The DNA here is from genome assembly GCA_036346955.1 of Dipus sagitta. Taxonomy (NCBI): domain Eukaryota; kingdom Metazoa; phylum Chordata; class Mammalia; order Rodentia; family Dipodidae; genus Dipus; species Dipus sagitta. The sequence continues at coordinate 88,082,582 of CM070775.1, read as the reverse complement.
AGAACCCCTAAAAGAAGACACAAGTATGCAATCCTGACTAAGCAAATGGCAGAACTGGTAGCAAATCAATAAAAAAAACCCCAGCCGTCACATAAAAAATTCACACAGCTGTTTTCACTAGGCTAATAGACAAAAACTAGAGAGATTTCAAAAGACAGTTAAATGAACTGAAGGTAAAACAAAAAAAAATAGAGAATCTCAGTAACTTGCTGGCTTAACTTAATGAAGACATAAGTAAATTAAAGAATTAATTACAAGAAGCATTAAAATAATCAAGACATAACCTAAAATTGGAACTCAACAAAGGGATAGATACTAAATAGAAAAAGAAAAGAGAAGAAAAAACTGAATTAAACTAGTGAAAACCTTTCTAGAAACCCTCAAGAACACAGTTAGTCACGTGGAGTGCAGAACATCAGAGCTGGAAGACAAAACAGAAGAAATAGTTTAGAAGCCCCCAAATTTTAATAGCTTCAAAAAGACTTGTGGAAAGAACATAGGGAACTGTGAGATACCCTAAAATGACCTAATATTTGGATCATGTATGTACCAGAAGTGGAAGAATTTCAGATCACAGGCATGGAGAACTTATCAATAAAATTATTGAAGAAAACATTCCCACCCTCTGAAAAGAGAGTCCCATCAAGATACAAGAAGTTAATAACTCCAATCAGACTTGGCTGAAGAAGAAGCTCTCCAAGGCACATTATCATTAAAACTCTAAACAACAAAAATAAAGAAGTACTAAAAGAAGCAAGAGAGAAACAACATATTATATACAAATGCAATTCCATCAGAAGTACTTCAAATTTCTCAATGGAAACATTGAAAGCCAGAAGGGCCTGTAATTGAACACATCAAAGTCTAAAAAGCTATGGCTGCCAACCCAAACTACTATACCCAGAGAAAGTATCCCTTATAATAGATGTTGAAAAAAAAAAACCCTCCATGATAAAAGCCAGTTCTATAATTATATGATCACAAAGCCAAACATACAGAGAATACTGCAGGGAATGCTACACACAGAATAGTCAAGCAACCTATCTCAAGACCCTGTAAGAAGAAGATCCCAATAACCAAAACTAGAGCAGGTCCAAAAAAAGTACAAAGTTCAAGAAAATGCCAAACCCCATAAATCACTCCACCATGCCAGGGTTTAAATCAAACTCACCCATCAAAGGACACAAGTTAACAGGGTGAATCAGAAAGAAAATGGACCCTTCAATTTTCTGTCTTCAAGCAAACTACCTCAGCACTAAATATGGGCAGGGTGAAAGGATGGAAAATGATATTCCAAGCAAATGGAAATAAGAAACAAGCAGGTGTTGCTATAATAATATTTGATAAAATACACTTGAAACCACAGTAATCAAAAAGGACAAGGAAGGTCATTTGTTAGTCATCAAGGGAATAATTCAACATGAGAACATCACAATCAAATCTATTTGCACCCAACACAGGTGCAACACAGTTTATAAAACAAAACCTACTTGACAATAAAACAGAAATAAACAGCAACACCATCATAGTTGGAGACTTCAATACTCCACTATCATCACTAGACAGATTATCCAGGCAGAAAATCAACAGGGAAATAATAGAGCTCAACACACCATAGATCAAGTCGACCTAATGGACATCTACAGGACATTCCACCCCAATTCTACAGAATGCACATTCTTCTCAGCAGTCTATAGAACCTTCTCTAAAATAGATCATATTTTAGGCCATAAAGCAAGCCTCCATAAATTCAGGCAAACTGATGTAATTTCCTGCATCATATAGGATCACAATGCTTTAAAGCTAGAGATTAATAACAAGAGATGCATCAGGAATTCCACCAGTTCCTAGAGACTGAACAACACACTTTTAAACAATGAATGGGTAGTGGAAGAAATAAAAAAAAAAAGTAAAATTTCAAAAGTTGAATGATAATGGGACACAATTTGCCAAAAGTTATGGGACACAATGAAGGCAGTCCTAAGGTGAAAATTCAAAGCACTAAATGCCTTCATAACAAAGACAGAGAGATCTCAAATTTATAGCCTAACCATCCACCTGAAGGTATAGAAAAAAAAAAAGAAGAATCCATCCTGAAGAGCTCCAGATAGAAAGAATAATCATGATCAGAACAGAAATTAATGAATTGGAAACTAAGAAAACCATTAAGAAATTCGATGAAACAACCCACTCCAAAAATGGGGCATAGAACTGAATAGGGAGTTCTCAGAGGAAGAAATACAAATGGCTAACACACACTTAAGAAAATGCTCAACATCTCTAACCAGTAGGGAAATGCAAATTAAAACAACTATGAGATTCTACCTTACTCCAGTAAGGATGGGAATCATTAAAAAATCTAATAACAACAACCAGTGTTGGTGAGGATGTGGGGAACCCTCATCTACTGTTGGTTGGAATGTAAACTTGTACAACCACTATGGAAATCAATATGGAGATTCCTGGAAAGTATGAATATAAAGCTGCCAATAGACCCAGTTATTCCCTTACTGGGAATACATCCTAAATGCTCCATATTTTGTTATAGAGGTATTTGATCAACCATGTTTATAGCTGCTCAATTCATAATCCTAAGAACTGGAATCAACCCAGATGCCCATCATTGGAGGAATGGATAATGAAGTTGTGGTACATTTCCATAATGGAATTCAACTCAGCAGTAGAAAAAAATGCTACAATGTAATTTGTAGAGAAATGGACAGACTTGGGACAGATCATCCTCAGCAAACTCACACAGTCATAGAAAGACACATGTTACATGGTCTCACACATCTGAAGTTCCTAACCTGGATCAGCTCGAGTTGCTGACATACCTGACAGGCAACTTGAGGTCCAGACAACAGGGAAGGGTTTGGGGGAGGTGAAGGAGAGGTTGGGGGAAAACAAACCCAAAACATAAAATGAACTGGTTACATAGAAACCTTTATCTTTGAAGATAGACTACAAGACTGAACCTTCAACAGGAGTATGGGGACAGAGTCTGAAAAGAAGGGCTCTGGAGAGTGTAGGATGAAGCCTAACCTTAAAAAGTTTTTTTTTTTTTTTTTTTTTTTTTTTTTTTTTTTTGGCTCTGGACTGAAACTTCCAGTGTCAGAAATTGGTTGCTCCCCATAATGAGCTGTTGATTGGAGAGACCTATGAGGTCCTCAAAACAAGACAGGCTTCTGTCAAAGCACTTAAATACCCACCTGAGGTAAAAGGCAAAGCCCTATCGCTGAAAACACCATATGCTGTTGACACAGAACACAGAGAGGAGGCCTGGCTGGAATCCAGAAGAGAGCCAGTCCCCAGACAGTCCATCTAGTGCTGGAAAGCACTACATAAGCTACTGGGGGAAAGTGGCCAACAATAGTATGAGCAACCAGGGGTCTAAGCTACTCAGAAACAAATACCTTAACAAGAAATTCACACTACTGTAATAGTGGCATACAGCCTTGGTGAGTAACAATTGTAGTCAGGTTTACATTGCTAGCAGAAAACACCTAACCCAGAGCAGTGTGTGGGAGAAAAGGGTTTATTTTGGCATATAGACTTGAGAGGAAGCTCCTGTGATGGCATGGGAAAACGGTGGCATGAGCAGAGGTAGGACATCACCTCCTGGCCAACATCAGATGGACAATAGCAGCAAGAGAGTGTGCCAAACACTGGTAAGAGGAAGCTGGCTATAACACTCATAAACCCACCCCCAACAGTACACTGCCTTTAAGAGGTGTTAATTCCCAAATTGCCATCAGTGGGGATCCTAGCATTCAGAATACCTAAGTTTATGGGGAACACCTGAATCAAGCCACTACAGTAACCAATTGCTTTCTGATTAGCTAAGAGATCTGCTTAGTGGACAGTAACACATATTTGGAATTGGGAACCAGGTCAGAATTCTATGAAGACAAAGATTATGCTCTTCAGTGTTACACTCCCACTGGGCTTTGAGTAAAAGAGGGGCTACATCCATCAAACTCTCCATAAATTACTAACCATTATCCCACTTAACCTATGCTGACTTCATTCTCCACTGGAGGATCTGTTTTGCTTTTTCAGAAGGTAGCAAGACATGAGGAGATAAAGCACCCTTTGCATTTTAGCTAAGGCCCAGGCAAAACCACTGAGGAATTGAGGAGATAAGCAAGAATTCTGTTTCCATGGTGAGCCTGACAATCAGTGTCAGGGTTAAGGAGACAGATGCTGAGGATACTCAACAGTTACCAAAACAGAAATCTAGAGGCTCTTGAGAGCTCATCACTGAAGTAAACTTAAAACACACCCACTGTGGCTCAGGGCATTTTGTGTAAGAGGGAGTAGAAAGATTATAAGAGCCACAGATTGGGACATTATGTCCAGAGGCATTGACTCCCCCCAATAATTGACTGCTGCTCCCACAACACATAACCCACAACCTTATGGGGAATACTTGCAGCCCCACTGAGGATGGTCCCCAGTGGAATGGATGCAGGGATGAGAAACACATGGTATATCTGTACTAAGTATGTCTTTAGTAAAAACTAAAAAAGGAAAAAATAAAATAAAGGGAGTTAATGATCTTAAAATAATAAAAAAAATCATGTACTTATTTCTCACAGATGGATTATATAATGTAGATAATGAATAATGCTTACAATCTGATCCTTTATTTTGGAGTTTAGGAACACATCCTTAGATTCAGAAAGCTTCATTTAGGGAGGGGTGCTTCTCCATCATGGTATGACTCAGGCTCAACATCATTGAATTTTTAAATTTGTATTTATTTTTTTAAGTTAACATGCAAAGTAATCAGTTTCATTACAACATTTTTATATGTATATGTCATTATATTTTGTTAATATCTATTGCCCGGACCTACTGTCATTCACTTCCTTTGCCTCTCTCTTGCTCATTCTTTTCTTTTCCTCAAATAGCCTACCTTCTGCTTGAATCCCAAACACATTCCACTACTTTACATGTTTCCGCCCTCCTCCTCCCTTCCTCCTCTTCTCTTCTCCTCTTCCCTCCTCCTCTTCCCCTTTCTATTTTCATTTTTTTCTTTTTATCTTTATTAGTTAGTTTTGTATTCAGCAAATACAGTCAGTTTGGTACCATTATTAGGCTTATCCGTGACCTACCCCTCCCCTTGGCCCCTCCTTGTTGAGGTATATGGGTCATGCATTGTGGAGTTAGCCCACAGTTATGGGTAAGAAAAATGTCTCTGCATATCATGACCCAACATGTGGCTCTGACATTCTTTCTGCCCCCTCTTCCGCAAAATTTCCCTGAGCCATGTTGGGTTCATTTTTGGTCTGCTTCAGTGATGAGGTGTTGGGGGCCTCTGAGGCTCTGGCTCTCTGATTTGGTAGGAGTTGATTTTTCTCTGTGCTGATCTCCTTCCCCCTTGTGCTGGTATCCGGTTCATCAGGAAATCAACACCCTTGCTTGTTTCACCAGTTTTTCCTAGTTTCAGCTGGGGCCCTTTCGAGGTATGATGGGGTGGCTCTCTCCTTAGGATCTACATCTATCTGAAAAAGAGAAGCAGATTCTCCAACGGAGAGTAAGTTAGCATCAGGACAAAAGAGATAACCCTTACTTTTTTCTTTTATAGAGAATTTAATAGGTGTAGGCCCTCTTGTAGCCCATGATTGATGGTAGCTTGATATTGGCAAGTGGGCTTATGTTTGGATATGGTTCTGACTTGTTTCCCAGCTCCAGCTATGGGTCCTGTGTCACTGAGGAGATCAGTTAGCCAAATTAAGAGCAGTTGGTTCCCCACCATGGCTGTGTGCCACTATTGCACTTGTGTGGGCATCACAACAAGTTGTTTGCAGCTAAGTAGGTTAGACCATGCGTTGCTTCGATAGATATTGGTCAATTTCCCCCAGTCACCCATGTAGCACCTTCTGGCACTAGACGTGCTGACTGTCTGGGGACTGACTGTCTTCCAACTTCTAGCCATGCCATTCTATTTTGCATGTCAACCACATAAGGTGTCCTCAGCAGTAGGGTCTTACCACTCACCTTTGGTGGGTCATCAAGTACTCTGACAGAAATCTGTCTGTCTTTTAGGAAACCTTGTAGGTCTCTCTGATCAAAAGCTCATTGTGGATGATAGCCCCATGCTGGTACTGGGAGTTACAGGTCAGTGTCCACTAAGAAAATGAGGAAAAAGATAACTAATATACAAGAGTTAGAGAGAAGAGAGAGAGAGAGGGAGAGGGAGAGGGAGAGGGAGATTGAGTCTGCACATGGGAAAAAACAGTATTATATTTGTTTTTCTGAGTCTGGCATATTTCACTTGTCATAATAATCACAGTTCCATCCATTTCTCATGAATAGAATGGTTTCAATTTTATTTACTGCTGCATAAAATTCCATCATGTAGGCTCCCCCTTCTCCTCTCCTGGGTTGCCTGTGCAGACAGTGTGTGGACAAACCTGTCTGGAGTGAGTAGGCCAGACTTCTGCATCAATTCTTCTCCCACCTTCCCCCTTTTGGGTTGCCTGCAGACAGTGTGTAGGCAGGCATGCAGGACTGGAGTGAGTAGGCCAGATCCCTGTTCCCTTGTTCCTTCCAGTCTCCTGGCTCTGGTAGGTCCCATTGTGCCTTGCTTGAGGAGGTCTGGTCCCTATGTGTGCTGAGGAATCAGGCCTTTTGCTCTGATATCCTGACTGACCACTGGGTACCAACATCCCTGTTCACCTGAGTTAGAGGGTGCATGGGCCAAAGGACAAAAATTTGCTTCTTCCTCAATAAAATAGTTTTCCTAAAATTGGTAGACAATAATGCAAAAAAGCCAATGAAAGTCAGAAAACTGAGAGATCTCCATCAATGATGCCTAGTCCTGAAATGAAAGGCTCCAATGAAATCATAGAGAAATCAACAGAAATTCATTCCCATAATGAAAACAGAACAACCAATGAGACACTGATCAAAAAAAAAAAAATCATTGAGCTAGAAGCAAACTCAAAGAATCAACAATCGTATAAATGAAATTGAACAGAATCAGCTTAACCTGAAGAAAACATTTGAACCCTCCAAAGAGATATGAATAAATTAAAGATAAGTCAAGAAATAAAAGACTTCAACAACTGGTTGATTAAGCTTAATGAAGACTTGATCAAATGCAAGAATGAACTACAGGAAGCATCAAGAAAATTGGAACTTGAATTAAAATCATACCTCAAAAAAGAGATGGACATGATGCAAAATAACACAACAGAAAACAAAAAAAATCAAATAGAAATTGTAAAATCCACTCTAGAACCCCTCACCAACAGAGTCACGCATGTGGAAGACAGAACCTCTGACCTGGAAGATAAGATAGAAGAAATTGATCAGGAGGCCAAAAACTTTGCTAAGTTCAAAAAAATCAAGTGAATAGAATATGAGGGAACTGTGGGACACCCTAAAATGACCAAACATCTGGATCATGGGTGTACCAGAAGAGAGAAAATCTAGGCCAGAGGCATAAATACAATATTCAACAAAATTATTAAAGAAAAATTTATGAATTTTTCAAAAGAGAAGCCCACTCAGGTACAAGAAGCTCACAGAATACCAGACAGGACCACAGAAGAAACTCTCCAAAACACATCATAGTTCAAAGTCTTAACAATGAAAACAAAGAGAGAGTGTTATAAGAAGCAAGAGAGAAATAATTCACAACATACAAAGGCAATCCTATCAGAATTACATCAGATTTCTCAATAGAAACCCTGAAAGCCAGAAGGGTCTGGAATGGAACACTTCAAAGTCTGAAAAACTGTGGCTTTCAATCCAAGCTACACTACCTAGCAAAAGTATCCCTCATAATAGATGGTAAAAGAAAAACTTGCTATGAAAAAGGTCAACTCTATGATTATATGAACACAAAGCCAAACCTACAGGAGGGAGTACTCCACACAGAACAGTCAAACAAACAATCTTAAGCCAACAAGGAGAAGACCACAATAACCAAAATAGACCAGGCTCAAAACAGTAAAAAACAGAAGAAAGCACCAAACCCCATAAAAACCTCATCATGGCAGGGATTAATTCAAATCTCACAGTAATAACCTTAATTATTAATGGTCCTAACTCACCCATAAAAAGACACAGGCTAGAAGAAAAATAAACAAAAAAAGAAAAAAAAACACAGGCTATTACCACTAAATAGGGACAGGGTGAAAGGATGGAAAATGATATTCCAAGCAAATGGAAATAAGAAACAAGCAGGTATTGCTATATTAATATCTGATGACATAGACTTCAAACAAAAAGTAATCACAAAGGACAAAGAAGATAACTTCTTACTCATCAAGCGAATGATCCAACATGAGCACATCACAATCAAGTTGCTGGAAAAATGAGAAGAATTTAACCCAAAGTGCTCCACATGGAAAGAAATAATCATGGTTAGGGCAGAAATTAATGAATTGGAAACTAAGAAGACAATCAAAGAAATTGATGAAATAAAGAGCTGGCTCTTTGAAAAAATAAACAAGAGTGATGAACCCCTGACCAAATTGATCAAGGGGAAAAAAAAGAGAAGTCTTAAATTAATAAAATCAGGAATGAGAAAGGAGAGTTCACAGGAGCCTTCTATGAAATTGGAAGAATCATCAGGGCATATTCCACAAAATTAAATAATCCGGAAGAAATGGATGAATTTCTAGACACATAACACCTATCAAAACTAAACTCAGAACAGATTAAACTCCTAAACAAACATATAACATCCATGGAGGTTGAAAAGGTAATTAAAAACTTCCCCCAAAAGAAAAGACCAGAACCACATGGCTTCTCAGCTGATTCTATCAAACTTTCATAGAAGAACTGAAAGCGATTTTTCTTAAACTGTGCCACATAATTGGAGATCATGGAATCCTCCCTAACTCATTTTATGAAGCTAGCATCACCCTAATAACAAAACTAGACAGTGATGAAACAAGAAAAGAAAACTATAGGCCTATATCCCTAATGAACTTAGATGCAAAGTTCCTGAACAAAAGCCTTGCAAACCAGAATTAATAACTTATCAAAAGCATTATCCACCTTGATCAAGTAGGCATCATCCCAGGGATGCAGGGATGGTTTAACATATTGAAATCAGTCAACTTAATACACCACATAAACTGAACCATAAGACAATATCATCTCAATTGATGTAGAGAAGGCCTTTCACAAAATACAACACCACTTCATTATCAAAACACTGGAAAGAACAGGCATGTAGGGTTTATATTACAACATAATAAAGGATATATATATCGCTCCTAAAAGCCTAAATAATACTTTATGGGGAAAAACTCAGGGACTTTCCACTGAGATTGGGAACAAGACAGGGGTTCCCACTCTCACCACTGTTCTTCAACATAGTACTAGAAGTACTAGCCCAAACAATGAGATAGGAGAAAGATATGAAAGTGATTCAAATTGGCAAGGAAGAAGTCAAGTTAGCACTATTTGCAGATGAGATGATCCTATATATAAGTGACCTGAAAGTCTCCATCTCAAAACTTATAATGGTGATAAATTCCTTCAGCAAAGAGGGAGGATACAAAATCAATTCACAAAAATCAGTAGCTTTTCTATATGCAAAAAACAATATACAGAGAAAGAAATCTGTGAGGCTGTCCCATTTTTAATAGCAACAACAACAACAACAACAAAAATACCTTGGAATAACACTAACCAAGCATATGAAAGACCTGTATAATGGAAACATAAAAACACTCAAGAAAGAAGTAGAGGAGGACTTGAGAAGATGGAAAGATCTCCCATGCTCCTGGATATATAGAATTAATATTGTGAAAATGGAAATTCTACCAAAAGCAATATACAGATTTAACATAATACTAATAAAAATTCTAGCATCATTCTTCACAGAGATTGGAGAAATGATCTCCAAATTCATATGTAATGGCAGAAGACCTTGAATACTTGGATATCCAAACAGAACCACAGCAAAAACCAAAACAAAACAAAACAAAACAAAACAAAACAAAACAAAACAAAACAAAAAACTGTGGTTGTATCACCATACCCAATCTAAAGCTACATTATAAAGCCATAGTGACAAGAACAGCATGGTACTTGAATAAAAACAGAAACATAGACCAGTGGAACAGAATTGAAGACCCAGGCATTAGGGAAAGTAACTACAGCTGCCTGATCTTTGACAAAGGTGCCAATAATGTAGACTGGAGTAAAGACAGAATCTTCAACAAATGGTATTGGACAAATTGGATGACCATATGTGCAAAAATGAAACTAGACTCACTCATTTCACCATACACAAAAATCAAGTCCAAGTGGATTAAACACCTCAATATAAGGCCTGAAACTTTTCAACTACTGGCATAAAAAATAGGAGGCACTCTCCATGATACAGGACTGAAAAAAGACTTCCTGAAATAGATTGCCCACTGAATGGTAGAAAATTTTCACCAGCTTATACGACTGACAGAAGCCTAATGTCTAGAATCTACAAAGAACTCAAAAAACTAAACAATAGAAATATAGCCAAGGATGTAAAAGAGCTATATAATGAAAGACAAAAAGTCCAGTAGCCCAGGAAATTAAACAAGCACCCAACCAATAGGATCTCATGAAGCTTAAAAGCTTTTGCACAGACAAACATACCATAAGCAGAGCCAATAGATTAAGAATGGGAGAATATCTTCGTCATCTTTACCACTGGCAGAAGTCTAATGTCTATAATCTACAAAGAACTCAAAAAGCTAAACAAAAGGGCTGGAGAGATGGCTTAGCAATTAAGGCACTTGCCTGCAAAGCCAAAGAACCTTAGCTCCATTCCCTAGGACCCACAAAAGCCAGATGAACAAGGTGATGCATGTGTCTGGAGTTCATTTTCAGTGGCTATAGGACCTGGCACACCCATTCTTAAATAAATAAATAAATAAATAAATAAATAATAATTTTTTTTTCAAGGTAGCATCTAACTCTGGCCCAGGCTGACCTTGAATTCACTATGTAGTCTCAGGGTGGCCTCAAACTCACAGTGATCCTCCTACCTCTGCCTCCCAAGTGCTGGGATTAAAGGTGTGCACCACCACGCCCAGCAATGAATATATTTTTTAAAAAACCTAAGCAATAAAAATCCAGGGGCCCATCATTGGATGAATGGATAACCAATATGTGGTCTATCTACACGATGGAATTCTACTCAGCTATAAGAAAAAAATGACACATTGAAATAAAAAAAAAATTCAAACTTGGAACAGACTTAAAATGCTCCCAGCATGGCTTAGGGAATTTTGCAGAAGAGGAGGCAGAAAGCTTGTTAGGGCCACAAGTTGGGACATTTTGCACAGAGATGCTGCTTCTCTCCCCCTTCCCCAATAATGCATGACCCACAATCCACATGAGGTTGACCTGCACTGCAAAAGAGGAAAGCCTCTTCAGAAAAGGGGCAAGGCGGTAGGAGAGGATGGTAGCACCATGTGTTGTTTACATACTAAATATGTCCATATCTAATAAAAAATGAAAAACAATTTCATCATTTAAATCCACCACATTTTCTTTACCCATTCGTCTGCTGATGGACATTAAGGCTGGGCCTATTTCTTAGTTACTATGAATAAAGCAACATTAAACATGGATGTTCTTTTATCTCTGTGATATGTTGACTTAAATTCTTAGAATATTAATGCAGAAGTGGTATAGCTGAGGCATCGGCTAGTTTTATTTTTAGTTTTCAGAGGAACCTTCACAATGACTCTTATAATGGCTGTCCCAGTTTGTATTCCAACTGGCAGTGAATAAGTATTTTCCTTTCCTACGTCTCACAAGTATTTGTTGTAATTGGTTCTTTTATTTATTTTGATTTATTTATGAGAGAGGGAGAAGTGGTGAGAGAAAGAGAGAATGGCACATCAAGGCATCTTGCCACTGCAGACTCCAAATGCATCACCTTTTGTGTTTGGCTTTCCATGGGTACTGGGGAATCAAGCCCAGGCCCTGGCCAGCAGCCTTTATAAGCAAGTGCTATTAACTGCTAAACTACCTCCCTAGCCACTAGTTCTTTTCTTGATGATAACCATTCTTACTGGAGTGAAAGGTAATCTTATAGTAGATTTAATTTACATTTCTCTGATGGATAAGGATGTTGAACAGTTTTTTAGTATTTATTGGGCATTTGTATTTCTTTTCTTGAGAATGGTCTATTCCATTTATTGATTTTTTTGATGTATAACTTTGCTTTTGTTTACATATGTTAGGCATTGATCCCCTCTCTGGTATATAGTTGGTCAAGATTGTTTCCCATTATGTAGGCTGTCTCTTCACTCTGGCAAGTATTTCTTTTGCTGTGAAAAATTTTTTACTTTCCTGCAAACCTATTTGTCATTTTTGGGGGTTATTTCCCATGCATCTGGAGTTCTCTTCAGAAAATTCTTACCTATGCCTGTATTTGTAAGTGTTTTCCTCTAGCAGTTTCAGTATTTCAGGATGTGATGGTTTATATTGATGGCATATATTGACAGGACCTAAAAATACCTCTGAAGAATTATCTAGATTAGGTTAGTGTAGCAGTGACCTACTCATTGCTGGGACAAACAACTTGACTTAGCTTATGGAAGAAAACAATTTATTTTGGCTTACAATTTCAAGGGGAAGTTTCATTATGATGGGAAAAGCATGGTATTAGCAGACAGGTGGGACATCACATCTCCATATGAAGCAGAGAGGAAGCAGCAAGAGTGAGCTCCTCCCACTGCCAAGGGAGCCTGGCCTATGAATTCTCATGGCCTGCTCTTCATGACATACTTCCTTGAACAAGGCTTTATCTGCCAAAGTCCCCACAAGCTAGGGATCAAGTATAAGGCTTAATCATAAACATATGAGGCTATGGGGGCACTCCACATTCAAATTCCCACACTTAGCCTCTGTGCATGCTTGTGAAAGATTATCTTGTTTAGGTTAATTGAGGTGGGAAAACCCCTTAACTAAGGGCAGCATTTTATGTGCTGGGAGGCTAGGATCTGTAAAAAGGAGATAGAAGCTGGGCATGGTGAGACATGCCTTTAACCCCAGTGCTCTGGGGGAAGAAGTAGGAGAATCATTGTGAGTTTGAGGCCAGCCTGAGACTAGATAGTGAATTCCAAGTCAGCATGGGTGAGACTTTACTTTGAAAAGAAAAAAGAAAAAAGGAGACAGCTGTCTGGGAACAGGCATTCATTGCTCTCTGCTTCTTCACAGTGCACTGAATGTTAATAGTTCTGTTTCAAGCTCCTTCCCTGACATGATGGACTGTAACACGGAACTTAGAAACTTGTCCTCCTACAAACTGATTTTTGTCAAGTATTTTGTCCCAGCAATGAAAAAATAACTAACATACATGTCTTAGGTCTTTGATCTATTTGAGTTGATGTTACTGGTTCACTGAATTTGAAGTACACTGAAGGAGGGGCAGGTGGAAGGAGAGGAAGGTGGAAAGAAAGGGATGGGGAAACAGGTGGGACAGCCTGCCAAGTAGGAAATGTGAAAAGTAACAAAACGATTGCACATTGTGAGAAAACATGTCAAGGTCTAAAGAATTTTAGCAGCCTAGGAAGATGGCACAGTTGTTCCCCTCCAGTCTGTAAGCCAAAATAAACCTTCCCCCCCACAAGCTGCTCTTGATTGGATGTGTCCTGAAAGCAATGTGAACCTGACTGCAGCAGTAAAGTTGGTACCAAGAAGTAGGATTATTGCTGCTAGAAACCTGACTGCATGGCTTTTGGCCTTTTGGAGCTGATTTTCAAGAGGAATGTGGAAGGATTTGAAACCTGGGCCTAAGAGATGCATTATAGTGCTGTAAGTACAGCTTGATGGACCATTAAGGTCAGAGTTGAAAGACCCAAATGCAGTAAGAACTAAGGACTATGAGGTTTGGCTTATGAGGCTGAGAAAGAGCTTTGCCTTGACTGGATAGAAGCAGTTTGTGTGAGAGGTTTGCTGTTATGCCCCTGTTATTAAAACTTGTGCAAATTTGCATTGCATAGAAATGGACTGGTGTGAACAGAGGGATATAGTACAGAACAGAAAAAAAAAAATGAAATCTTTGGGGCCAAATTGCTGCCCATTCAGGTGTAATTGTTTGAGAGATTACAACAGTTGATATTGGGCCAACTGACCTGCATTGGGACAACAGGAAGAATGCAGACTCTTTGGAAGAGGCTTGAATGCTGAAGGAGTGTCCCGTTCTTCAAAGCCTGCCTTATTCCCCTGTGGATTAACAAATTGGCAGCCCACCTGGTATTATGGAGCATAACAAAAACAGGAAAGAGAGGGTCATTAAATTTGCAACATGGTTTTGTATTTTGGAAATGGCCATGAGCAGTGTGAAGCAGACTTGTTGGATTACCTGTGTGGAGACCCACTGGAGCCATGAGGATTAACCATGGGTTGCAGTGGAAATGTAGTGAAGACGCCAGGACTATGGGATGGCTGCCAATAAGAGCTGCCACACCAGATGAAGTTTTCTGGGGCTGTGAGTAGCCCAGCTGGAGGGGTGGAATTGGTACTCCAGAGACTTGTCATTGGTTAGAATTTTTGGACTTGGAGAGTTGTTAGATTTGGAGCTACAGAGGTTGATGTTTGCCCTGTTTAAATCTTGTGTTGGTTGACTGATTTGAATCAGGTGTCCCCCATAAACTTCTGCATTCTGAATGTCAGGTCCTCAGCTGGTGGCAGTTTGAGAATTGGATCCTCCTGGAGGTGCTGTATTGTTTGGGGGAGCTTATGAGTATTATAATCAGCTTCCCCTTGTCAATGTTTGTCACACTCTCCAATTGCTCTTGGTCAGGAGGTGATGTCCACCCTCTGTTCATGCCATCATGGAGCTTCCCTTTGATTCTGTAAGCCAAAATAAAACTTCTTTCCCCCCACAAGCTGCTCTTGGTCAGGTGTTTTCTGACAGCAATGTGATCCTGACTACAACACCATGTAAAGCCAGATGCACAAAGTTGCACATGTATACAGAGCCCAGTTGTAGCAGCAAGAGGTCCTGTAGCACCTGTTCTCTCTCTCTCTCTCTTTCTCTCCTTGCATATAAACAAATAAAAAAATTTCGGATCTTAGTGAAAGATGTTATTTGGACTACACAGGGGGAGGTGTGGTACTGGAAGCACAAACTTTTATAGTAATTTAAAAACTGTCAAGATGTCCCATCTCCCATGGTTTTAAAAATTGTCACTGTTATAGGTGAGTGGAGGGGAGATTTGGCGGGGGGGGAAGATATCTTTGCCAATATGTCATAATTCCAAAAACAATGAAAGAAGATTTGATAAAAGTAGGTATTTTGAATAAGGACAAAGTTTGGAGAAAATTCTTCAAATGTAGAGATGATTGCTTTTAGAAATACATAATAATAAGAATTTGCTTTGTAAAAATGAGTTTTATTGAAGATTTTCTATTTTTTTCCTTGTGAATCCTCATTCATAAATATGACCTACTTTACAACAATTATTTAGATCAGTGCAGTCCAATAAAATATAATATGAGCTATGAATCAGATACACATAGGTCATTTATAACTTTCAGTAGACCCATTAAACAGTGTAAAAGAAAACATGCAAAATTAAATTTGAACCTACATTTTTTCTTGAGTAGGGCAAAGGAGAGGTTTTGAAAAGCCCCTAAGTATCAGGGCCAGCATGCATAGGATTTTGGCTGGCATCCAAAGAGGAGAGAGGAAGAAAAGAACAACAAAAACAAAGGAACAGTTATGCTTTTTGGATTAGAACTCAGAAGAGCAAGCAGGCTCAGCAGTGAGAGTCTGTGAACAGCTGCCTTAAATCAAAATTTTATTGAGCTCAATACAACCAAACTATTGTCATTTCACATATAATCAGTATAAAATTATTGAGATACTTTCTGATAGTTCAAAAATTCTCATTTGGGAGCAGTTAGATTCTATGTACTCAGTAACCACTCGGGATTGATGACTAGCTACTGTGTGGCCAGTGTGACTGTTAGCATCTGACATGATGGAACACCTTCTGCCTCTACTTGGCTATCTGCATGTATACTTTCAAAAGTTCAAAGTTTAACAGGATTCCAAAGTTTAGGATTTCTTCCTTTGTGAGACATGACACATATTGTTTTCATTTACCCTGAGTACCCCAATAGGATTAAAAATTGTATCTATTTTACACTGTTACATGGATGTGTTTGATGAGAATACCAAAGTCATGTTTTGTCTCTCTCTCACACACACATTTGTATGCTATCACTTGTTTCATTCATGCAAAGAAGTGTTATACAAATAGACCATGAAAAAGATGCTTAATGTCACTAATCATTAGGGAAAAACAAGTCAAGCCCATGGTGAAATCTTACTTCTTACCAAATAAGATGATTATCATAAAAATTAGTAAACAACTATTGGGTAAGACACAGAGAAGTTGAGACAGTATACTGGAGTGTAAAATAGCAGTTGCTAATGAAACAATATGACAGTTCCTTAAAATTAAAAATATAATCATCAACCTGTAATTACAGGACTAAGAAAGCTGAGACAGGAAGATTGAGAGTTCAAGTCCAGCCTAAGCTGCATATGAGACTCTTTCTAAAAAATAAAAACAAACAAACAAACAAAGAATTACCATATGACTCACCAATTCTCAATAAAATACTTGCAACCAAATTTAAGAATACATTAAGAATATTACTGGTCATGATCAGGTTGGAAGTAGGTGTCATTCCATAAATGCAGGGATGATTCAACATATGTAAATCTATAAATATAGGTTATCACATAAATGAATTAAAGAGCAGAAATCACATGATCTTCTCAACTGATGCATAAAAAGCTTTTGATAAAATCCATCATCCCTTCATGAGCAAAACCCTGGAGAGACCAGGGATGGAATGAACATATCACAACATAATAAAGGCTATATACAACAAAACTATAGCCAATATCATCCTAAATGCAGAAAAACTGAAGCATTACCATGAAGATCAGGAACAAGACAAGCGGGTCCACTCCCTACTTCCATTCAATATAGTACTTGGAGTCTTAGCTATAGCAATAAGACAAGAGTAGGAAATCAAAGTAATACAAATAAGAAGTCAAAGTGTCCTTATTTGCAGGCATTATTGTTATGTATGTAAAAGAGCCTAAAAAACACCAAAAATTTCCTAGAGGTGACAAAGAGTTTCAACAAAGTAGCAGAATACAAAATTAGCAGAAAAACTAGTATTCATTTCTTATATCCCAAGGACAAGCACACTGAGACTTGCCGGGTCTTTAAAACTGACCCTAATGTTGACCCTTGTGGGCTCCTCTAGCTCTGAAATGCAGAAGCACTATCTCACCTGCTTCTAGTTCCCTCCAAGACCTCTGATGGTATCTCCTTTGCTCCTTCCTCAGGACCGAATTTCTTGGATAGGCCTTCAAACAGTTTCAGATCATTTCTCCAAAGTGGTCCACAGGAAATCCCATAATATTCATGGACTTACTGTGGGAAGGAAGAGCTGTTTTATTCTAGATTAAGCAATAGATCTTCACTTTTGTAGTAGTCTAAGTGTCTGGTGGGCTCCAGATTCCTGTTCTGCCAATTTGTCTGCCAGGAATATCACTGTGTTCCCAGCAAAGCTTCAATGACAGTATTATATTGTAGACAGTGAGGACTGACAAGACCACAAACTATTGTGTTTAATTTTTTTGTAATTAACTTAAAGACAGGAAATAACTTTAAGGTAATTTTAATGAGTTTTTTTTTTTACCTTAACTATAAATATCTTAGACTTATTCTTTGGTATGGTTGTTAAATTATAAGTGAGCTATAGAACAGATTATTTATACAAAACTAATCATAATAAGGTAATGTCCCTTTTGGATTTAGCTGTACAAAGATGAAAATTTGTTCATGTTTTAGGATGGCTAGGAGGGACCTAGAACAAATATTACTATTTTATATTTTCCATGCATGTAATAAAAATGTCAAGAAGCTATGTAATATACTTTATGTTAATAAGAGACATTAATATGAAGGTTGATAATAAATTTTAAAAATTTTACATAGTGAAATTTCATTATGGGCTTTTGATATGCAAATTTCCCTTAGTAATTGCTATGATAAGTGATATCTGGTGTCAACTTTATATAAATGTCAGTAATTAGCAGCATATCTTATATGTTTTTGTCATCTTCAAAACTGACTGGTTCCTACTTGTTTTGAAAATATGTCACTTTGAAAATATTCATAAAGGACCTATAATTTGTTGGCATCAATCATTTTCAGACTTGGGGGTGCAGGTTTTATGTGACAGTTTTGTAATACTAGCAAAGCTGAAGGCCTGTTATTTGGTGCCACATAAATTTGTCACATAGCTAATTAGTAATAAACATGTATCTTTGCTAATTCTTTGGAGTTTCTAAGCATTTTGATCCTTATTATCTCATTTTATCATATTTATGTACTAAATATTGAGTTAAGTTTCATAAACCCTGTGTAGTTAAATTAAAATTGATACTTTATGAATTTTTTTTCATTTTGTTCATCATGTTTTATATTAAAGATATTTCTTCTCCTGACATTTTATTTGTGCAAAGAGATGGAAAAGGTAATGGTTAAGTGTAATGAAAATGTTTATATTTTCCGCTAGATCAGACAAGAACATTTTTTTTCAATATACTCTATTAAAAATATATTATTTTTGTTTTATAACCACAGAGACCATTGAATTATCCTGCTGGAACCCAGACTTGGTTTTGTGCAAAATCTTCAGTTAGGGCAATGAAGTTAAAAATATAGTTTCTTACTTGATTTTTGTATTTCAACAAGATTATAGACATATCTCAATGACAACCCCTAAAATGTCAAATGGAGAATAATGTTTCAGTCAATAATTTAGTTCTCATTAAAAATACTAAGAGATTAAATGGTCAGGAAGATGGAGGACATTGCCTATCATGGACAACTAGAATTCAAGGAACCATTGCATGGCAGTTAACCTAGAAATTGGGGGATGGTGGAAAACCACTCGTTTCTGTAGCAAAGAAATAAAGGTATCCTTGGAAAACAGAATAAGAGTCCCGAGCCCATTCTTGATAGTCTGGTCCCCACTGGTGTGTGCTCTCCTGTCAGAGTCAGTGCCACTGCAGAGCCCCAGAGTCATAGCTTAACATCAAGAGAAAGTTCAGAGAAGTCATATTGTACTTTTAATACCAGATAATTTAATGAACATTCAGAGCACAAGGAAGAGAGAAAAGGCAGAAGATGCAAACCAGCACTGTAGTTGTACTGCAAATGGAGGGTGGTGCTGGGAAGTCTTCTCTTCTTGGCACTAGACTCAAGCAGTGGCAAGAAGTCATTTTTGTCGTTGTTGTTGTTTTTTTGAGGTAGGGTCTCACTCTAGCTCAGGCTGACCTGTAATTCACTATGTAGTCTCAGGGTGGCCTTGAACTCACGGTGATCCACCTACCTCTGCCTCCCAAGTGCTGGGATTAATGGCTTGTACCACCATACCTGGCAAGAAGTCATTTTTTTAAAAGACCCCTGGAGCTTGGGATGTAGCTCAGGTGGTAGAGTCCCTCCCTAGCATGCACAAAGCCATGAATCTGACTGCCTACCCTGCATGTGCCTGGTGTGGTGGTACACATATATAATACCCACACTTGAAAGGTGGAGGCTAGAGGATCAGTTTAAGGTCATCCTTGGCTACATAGAAGGCTCAATGCCACTTTAGGATTTTAAGAGACCTCCCTCTTAAATAAAGACCACTGCTGGTTTTGAGGCTGAGAAGCTATAGAGACAAAGGTCCTTCCTTACAAGGCTCACTCTTAGAGTCCAGAACAAGTGTCATAGGACTGCATCTGAGCTGACATGTGCTCTACAGAATATCTTTAGATAAAGGGGGAAAACATTTACTCAGAACTACAATGTTCCATGAGGAGAAATCTGTTGTTCTGAGCCGTAGTCTGGAATGGAACATATAGAGACAGGCTCAGTACCTGTGCCCTTATAAGGGACTGCACAGAGATCAACAAGACTGACATCCTGCCCCTGCAAGAAACCACAGAGTCAGACTCAACACCTATACCCCCATGAGAGATAGCACAGAAACAGACCAGGAACCCATACTTGGTGAGGAATTACACAGAGAGAACCTCAGCACACATGCCCTGTCTTTATGTGGGACCACACAGGGGTAGGCCCAGCACCTGTGCCCAGGCAAAGGACTACATACATTCTCTACCCCCTATGTTGTTCTTTACCCTTCACTTTTATATTTCCCTTATGTAATATCTAACTTAAATTTAATAGACAAGATCTGTCCTGCTCTGTTATATTTTTTCTTTTTTAAAAAAATTATTTATTTATTATTTATTATAATTAACAACATATTTTGTATGGATACATTATGTGTTGGATGTGTTGGTACCTCTTTTCTCTCATCCCTGCCCCCATTCTGCTGGGGACCCTCCTCAGTGGGGTTGAGTTGCACATATTCCCCATGGGATTGGGGGTTGTGCATTTGGGGAGCAGCAGTCAGTTTTGGTGGGGAGGCAATGCCCTCTGGGCCTGATGTCTCAGCCTGTGGCTCGTACAATCTTTCTGCCCCCTCTTCCACAAAACTCCCTGAGCTGTGGTGGATGTGTTTTAAGTCTACTACAGTGATGAGCTCTTAGAAGCCTCTGGATCTCTGCTTTGGTAAGTGTTGAGTATCTAAAATTCTTTCTTAAAGAATATGCATTGTTCTGGAGTTGGGAGTCTCCCCTTTTAGCCTCTTGAGTACTGAGATTTTTTTATGCTATCTGATTGGATTTCTTCACTTCTTTCCCTATTTATTATATTGCTAACTAGAATTGTTTTATCTCTTCTTCTGTTTTTTTTTTTATTAGTTTTGTTCTCAGTGAATACAGTCAAGTTGGTACCATTGTTAGCCTCCTTCCTGTCCTCCCCCCTCCAGAGGGACCCTCCTAGTTGGGGAATATGTGTCATGCATTGTGGGGTTAGCCATCAGTTATGGGTA
This sequence comes from Dipus sagitta, assembly GCA_036346955.1. Classification (NCBI taxonomy): domain Eukaryota; kingdom Metazoa; phylum Chordata; class Mammalia; order Rodentia; family Dipodidae; genus Dipus; species Dipus sagitta. The sequence continues at coordinate 88,061,630 of CM070775.1, read as the reverse complement.
GGAGGCAATGTCTCTGTGTAACATCATGACCCAACGTGTGGCATTTAGAACATCAAATAAATAAGACCAGAAAACAATTCCCATGTCATATTATAGTTAAAACATCAAATATGTAGAACAACAACAACAAAAAGCATTGAAAGGTACAAGAGATAAGTTCCAGGTCACAAATAATGACAGACCAAGGCTGATGAGATGGTGCAGTGGGAGAAGGGCTTGCTATGTAATTGCGAGTGCTTGAGCTTGGATCCTTAGTGCTCACATAAAGCTGGATGTGGTAGGATGTGTGTCTGTAATGTCAGTGTCTCTACAGTGTTACAAGAGGCAGGGTCTTGCTGTAGCTCAGGCTGACCTGGAATTCACTATGTAGTCTGAGGGTGGCCTTGCACTCACAGTGATACTCCTACCTCTGCCTCCCTGAGTGCTGGGATTAAAGGCGTGCACCACCACATCCAGTCATCTTCCCCCGGTTCTGTTATTGCCCTCTTATATTTACTTTTCCTTCATCTATTTTTTTTCTATTGGTCTATCTACTATGAATCATTAGTGTTGCTGTACTTATTTCCTTTCAATTTCTTCCCTTAGTACAAACCATAGTATTATTGTTCCTTTAGACCCCTATAATTACTTGAGATGAATATAATTACTTGTGATGTTTTTGTTATTTTTTTGATGAGAGAGAGTGAGAGTGAGAGTGAAAGTGAGAGAGAGAGACAGAGAGAGAGAATTGGTGCACCAGAGCTTCCAGCCACTGCACTCAAACTCCAGATGCGTATACCATCTTGTGTGCATATATGACCTTGTGCACTTGTGTCACCTTGTGCATCTGACTTATGTGCGATCTGGAAAGTAGATACCATACTCATTTTATGAATCCAGTATCACCCTGATATAAGAACTCAAAAAGAATACAACAAAAGAAATTATATGCTGATGTCCTCTTTGGAGATGGACATAGAATTCTCAATAAAATTCTTACAAGCCAAATTGAAGTATGTATCAAAAAGATCATTTGCCATGACTACATGGTCTTAGTTCCAGGCATGCAAAAATGGTACAATATACACAAATAAAAAAATATAGTAATACCACATTAATAAATTCAAGAAATGGATTCACATAATCATGTGAATTGATTCAGAAAATACCTTTGACAAAGCACAACATGTGCTTATTCTAAATGCACTAAGGAAAATAGTAACAGAAGGACCCTACCTCAACATAATAATGTTTATACATGGCAGACTGGTAGCCAACGTTATACTACTAAGTGGGAAAAAACTGAAAGCATTTTTGTCAAAATCAGGAATGAGATAAAGGAATCTATTTTTTCTCTCTTATTGAAAATAGTTTATTGAAATTTTTAGGCAAGCTAACAGGAAAGGCTAGCCAGTGTTTGTCTCCACATCTCTACTAAGGTTCAGTGGTAATGAGTTGGACAAGTAATCCCTCTGTCCTTCATGATGCCTCGCCAGTAATGCTTGTCCTATCTGCAGCATAACCTAGAGGCCCAATGATGGCCATCTAGACCTAGAGCACTTGTCTTTCCCTCTGTGCACCTTACAGTACCTGACCACGACTGTAGAGGGGAGTTGTGGACTAGGCTGCATAAACAGTGATACATTAGCATGCTTTGTCCTGATATGACCAGTGTTCCAATGAACAGCTGACCTAGTATACATGCAGGAAACAGGTTCTCTGCTAGCTTGTCTTACCTCCCAGCATGCATGAAAGAGGGAGTCTGTGGTTTTCCAGACAGCTTGTATATGGATGTATATTTTAGCCACTTTTGCTGTCCTCTTGACAAGTCTTGGGAATAGAAAGATCTATTTTGTTAGGGATCATACAAAAATGATACAGAAAATAGCACAAGGGTGTCCAAAAAATATTAGAGGAAGGTGAATTTTCCATGTCGGAATATGAAGTACTTTGGCAGACTAGGATTCAGAGATTGATTTATTTTCTCTTGGAGAAAGTTGGTTTCAGTCCTCTCATACCCCAGTTAATCATTATTCTTCCTGTTTTTAAAGTTATCTTTGGAATATTCACAGAAATTCATTGTCTTTTCAACCCTGTCGACCTAGCAGATTGCAGTAACTTGCTCTTCTCCAGCATTTCACAGATTATAAGGAGCATCCTCTTTTTTTTCCTTAGGTGTAAGGTAGAAGAGAGAGTCCTAAGGAGGTCACATTCTACATCAAGAAGACGAACTAGCATTGAAATACCATTTTGTTTCCCTTATGATTCCAACTACCTTGTGGGATTATAAAGGAATAAAGAGGGGTCACCAGTGCCTTCATTCATTTGTATAAGACAAATGAATAGTGTTTGTATCATAAGAGGTATTATTAGAAAGTTTTTCCTTATCTGTTTTAAATTCAAATGCATTTTCTCTGAATTTATTAAGCACATAAAATTTATGTTTCAAAATATTTTATCTATTCATTTGTAAGCAGAGAGATAGACAGAAAGACAGAATGGGCATGCCAGGATCTCCAGCAACTGCAAACAAACTCCAAATGCATGCACCTATTTGTGCATCTGGCTTTACGTGGGTACTGGGGAACAGAACCTGGGTTGTTAAGCTTTGTGGGCAAGTGCCTTAGCTGCTTAGCCAACTCTCCAGCCCATAGAATTTCTTCATACCTACTCCAGGCTCCTCTTTTCAGTCTACTTTTGCTTGTCATAAAGTCCTGTTTGTAGTGTTTCTGCTCTCACCACATCCTGCCTCCCTCTTAAGAGAATGAAGATCAAGTTAAAGACCAGAAAGCGATTTTTGCACCTATGACTTCATAAAGGTAACATCATTTTCAAATATAATGGTGAGGCTATTGTTTTAAATTTGTAAAAACTGCAAAATGACATACATTTCTGAGAAATAGTATAGAGAATTTCTATGTACCACTTATCCAGTCTTTCCCAATAGCAACATCTTGAACACCATCCTATAGTATAATATTACAATTAAGATTACTTCTTTTTTCTTGAATATGATATTCTTATGAAAGAATCTATGTTGTATAGCACATGATTAATTTACTTATTAGATAGAGCTAATGCAGTATGTATAGACTTTGGGATCAGAACTAGGATTGAATCTGAGATCAGCTTCTAAGTTGGTAAAGTCATTTCACTCACTTTCTATTTTTGTATGATTTTGTTATAAAGGGACTGACTTAAAGTAAATTGCAAATACCTATGAAGATTCTTGCTTTGATTGGTGTAGTTTATTTTGTACTATGTGTAACAATATGTTTTGAGTTCAAATTAGATGTTTCGATATTAGTATTTTGATCATTGTTTTTCCAGAGCAAAATAAAATACTTTTTTTAAAATTTAGTAGAAACTTCGTATGAACACATCATATGTTGGTACCATCATTTCCTTTCTCCCTGCTCACACTCCACTGATGGGCCTCCTTAGTGGGATTTCTGGTATTCACCATGCAGTTGTAGGTTATAAGTTGTGAGAGTGGCAGTCTGCAGTTGTGGGGAGGGCTATGGTTCTCGATATCCCTTCCCACCCCGTGGCTCTTACATTCTTTCCACTCCCTCTTTTGCAAACTTCCCTGAGCCTTGGTGGACACATGTTACTCTACTTTAGTGTTGAGCTCTCAACAGCTTCTGGATTTCTGCTTTGGTGTGTTATGAGTATCCTCAATGTCTGTCTGCATCACCCTGGTCCAGTTTATCAGGCTCTTCATGGAAACAGCACATTTGCTCATCTTGCAAGTTCCTCTGTGGTTTCATCTGGGCCCTGGCTACTGTGTGAGGGGTGGTTCATCTCCTGTGAGTGAGTCTGCTGTACTTGTCTTATTGGTAGATGATGGTTGTCCCTGGTCCTTTCTGCAAAACAAAAACAGATTCTCCAATTGAGAGTGAGATAAGGAAAGGTTAAAGGGGATAAGCATTGATAATTTATAGAGATCTTCATCAGTGTAGCCTTACTTTTGGATGAAAGCCAGTGGGAGCTTCTCATTGGAGTCCATTATCTTGGTCTCCATAGGCTTCTGACTTGATTCCTGGTTCCAGTTATGGGTTCATTTTCACTGGGCTGATTACATAGCCAATCAAGGAGCCATTGGTTACCTACCTAGGCTGTGTGCCATTATTTATTTTTGGTTTGTCCAGATAAGATATCACTCTAGTCCAGGCTGACCTGGAATTCACTCTGTATTCTCAGGGTGGTGTCAAACTCATAGTGATCCTCCTACCTCTGCCTCCCAAATGCTGGGATTAAAGGCATGCGCCACCATGCCTGGCATGGCCATTATTTCACAGGTGTGTGCATCTTATTAAGGTTTGTTGTTTTCATATAGTAGTGTCCACTGCTTGCTCATGACAGTGTTGGTCATTCCCCCACAGCAGCTCATGTAGTAATTTTCAGCACTATACAGGCCAACCACCTGGGAACTGGCTTCCTTCCAGATTCAGCTGGGTCTCTTGATATTCTGCATTGGCAGTGTGTGGGGTCTTCAGCAATAGGGTCATACCTTTTACGACACGTGGGTAATCAAATGCTTTGTGAGAAGCCTGTCTTGTTTTGGGGACCTCATAGGTCTTTGTTATAAACAGCTCAATGTGGATTATAATGAATTTCTGGTACTAGGTATTGAAAGCCAGAGCCAAATGTTTTACGGTTAGGCTTCATTCCATCTTCTCCAGGGCCCTTCTTAACAGATGATCCCCCCATGCTTCCATTGAGGATTATATATTTTAGTCCAATATCCAAGAAGAAGGTTTCTATGGTATCAATTCATTTTAGATTTGATTTTCTATATATCTACTCCGCCCTCAAAACCCTTCCATCCTTCTTGTCTATCCCTTGAGTTGTCTGTCAGGTATGCCTACAACTCAAGCTGTTCCAGTTTAGGAACCTCAAGTGAGGGAGGACATGCAGTAGTTGTCTTTCTGTGCTTGTGTGAGTTTGCTTAATACGTATTCCAAGTCTGTCCATTTTACTACCAATTATATTATATCATTTTTTCTTAGTGCTGAGTAGAATTTCATTGTGTATATGCACCATATCTTCATTATCCATTTGTCAAATGATGGGCATCAGGGTTGATTACAGACTTTAGCTATGTGAATTGAACAGTTATAAGAATGGTTGAGCAAGTATCTCTGCAGTGAGGAGTGGAGCCTTCAGGACAGATGCCTACTAGAAGAATGGCTATATCAGTTGGTAGCTCAATTTTTTTCCTCAATTTTTATTAACATTTTCCATGATTATAAAAAATATCCAATGGTAATATCATCCCTCCCCCCACTTTCCCCTTTGAAATTCCATCACCTCCCCATCTCAATCAGTCTCTCTTTTATTTTGATGTCAGGATCTTTTCCTTCTCTTATGATGGTTTGTGTAGGTAGTATCAGGCACTATGAGGTTATGGATATCCAGGCCATTTTATGTCTGGAGAGAGCACATTGTAAGGAGTCCTACCCTTCCTTTGGCTCTTACATTCTTTCCACCAACTTTTCTGAATTAGACCCTGAGCCTTGGAAGGTGTGATTGAGATGTTACTCAGTACTCTAGTCACTTCTTTCCAGCACTATGATACCTTCTGAGTCGTCCCAAGGTCACTGCCATCTGTAAAGAGAAGATTCTCTGCCCAAACTGAGAGTAGCATTAATATAAGGGTATGAATATTAAGAGAAGTGCTTACTGGGCAGTTTGATAAGCATAGTATATACATTTATCCAGACATCAGCAGATGTTACACCCCTAGGGTTCATGACTACCTCTGTTTTAAGTTTTCAGTATCAGGGATGTATTCCCTCCCATAGAGCGGGCCTCCAGTCCAATTGGAGGGCAGTTGGTTTCCACCATGACAGACGTGCCACTATTGCACCCGTTGGCTCATTTGGCCTGGCTGGCCAATTATAAGGCTTGCAGTGTCCACTGTTGAGTATCTTCACTGGTGGTATTTCTTTCTCTCATTGAACTGCATGTAGGATGGCTTCTTCCAGCTTTTTGTCAGCTGGTCTATATGGAAGAGGTTATCAGCTCAGTTCCAGCAGGATTTCTTAGTGGCTTTGCAGCCCAAGTATGTGGAGTCTTCATCTCATCTATGCCTAGTCTCATCTAGTCTCATCTATGCCTGTTGGGAAACCAAGGGCCTCAGAAATGGCCTATAATGTTTTGGGGCAACAGGGACCTCCCTGGCCAACAACTCACTGGAAGGTATCCCACCCCTGGCACTGAAAATTTTCTAACAACGATCTACAGCTCCTGAGTGTTCCATTGTCTAAAACCAGAGGATTCCATATGATTTATTTATATCCTCTTAGATTTTGATTAGGCCTCCCTCCACCTTTCCTTTACTCAATCTCTTCCCCTGACCTCACTTTGGGCCTTTTCACCCCCATTAATCAATTCTTCTACTTACATATATACAATACCAACCTATTAAGTACCCTTCTCCCTTCCTTTCTCTTCCCTTTATATCTCTTTTTTGGCTTACTGGCCTCTGCTACTGAGTTTTTTCCTTCTCACACAGAAGCACAGTCATCTGTAGCTAGGATACATATATGAGAGAGAACAGGCGGTGCTTCGCTTTCTGGGCCTGGGTTACCTCACTTAGCATAATCCTTTCCAGATCTATCCATCTTCCTGCAAATTTCATACCTTCATTTTTCTTTACCACTGAGTAGAACTGCATTGTATAAATGTGCCATATCTTCATTATCCACTGATCAGTTGAGGGACATCTAGGCTGGTTCCACTTCCCAGCTATTATGAATTGAGCGGCAATAAACATGGTTGAGCATGTACTTCTAAGGAAATGAGATGAGTCCTTAAGATATATGCCTAGGAGTGCTATAGCTGGGTCATATGGTAGATCAATCTTTAGCTGTTTTAGGAACCTCCACACTGATTTCCATAATGGCTGGACCAGATTGCATTCCCACCAACAGTGTAGAAGGGTTTCTCTTTTTCCACATCCCCACCAGCATTTATGATCATTTGTTTTCATGATGGTAGCCAATCTGACAGGAGTGAGATGGAATCTCAATGTAGATTTAATCTGCTTTTCCCTGATGACTAGGATATAGAACGGTTTTTAGATGCTTATACGCCATCCATATTTCTTCTTTTGAGAACTCTCTATTTTGCTCCATAGCCCATTTTTAATTGGCTTGTTTGATTTCTTCTTATTTAACTTTTTGAGTTCTTTGTGTATCCTACCTATTAATCCCCTATCAGATATATAGCTGGCAAATATTTTTTCCCATTCTGTAGGTTGCCTCTTTGCTTTATTCACAGTGGCCTTTTCAGTACAAAATCTTTGTAATTTCATAAGGTCCCAGTAGTTAATCTGTGGTTTTATTCCCTGAGCAACTGGGGTTATATTCAGAAAATCTTTGCCAAAACCAATATGTTGAAGGGTTTCCCCTACTTTTTGCTCTAGCAGTTTCAGAGTTTCAGGTCTGATGTTAAGGTCTTTAATCCATTTGGACTTAATTCTTGTGCATGGGGAGAGAGAAGAATCTACTTTCATCTTTCTACAGATACATATCCAGTTTTCCCAACACCATTTGCTGAAGAGGCTGTCTTTTTTCCAATGAGTATTTTTGGCATTTTTATCGAATATCAGGTGGCTATAGCCAGCTACTTGGACTTACATCTGGGTTCTCTATTGTGTTCAATTGATCTACCTGTCTGCTTTTGTGTCAGTACCATGCTGTTTTTGTTACTATGGCTCTGTAGTATAGGTTAAAATCATGTATGGTGATACCACCAGCCTTTTTTTTGTTGCTCAATATTATTTTAGATATTTGAGGTTTTTTATGATTCCAAACGAATTTTTCAATTGTTTTTTCTATTTCCGTGAAGAATGCCATTGGAATTTTGATGGGGATTGCATTATATGTGTAGATTGCTTTTGGTAAGATTGCCATTTTCACAATATTGATTCTTCCAATCTAGGAACAAGGGATGTTTTTCCATTTCCTAGTGTCTTCTGCAATTTCTTGCTTGAGTGTTTTATAGTTTCCATTGTAGAGATTCTTTACTTCCTTGGTTAGGTTTATTCCAAGGTACTTTTTTTTTTTTTTTTTTGATGCAATTGTGAATGGAAGTGATTCTCTGATTTCATCCTCTGTGTGTTTGATGTTAGCATATAGGAAGGCTACTGATTTCTGTGTATTTATTTTGTATCCTGCTACATGGCTGTAGGTGTTTATCAGCTCTAACAGTTTTCTGGTAGAGTCTTTAGGGTCCTTTATATATAGAATCATGTCATCCACAAATAATGATAACTTGATCTCTTCCTGTCCAACTTGTATCCCTTTTATGTGCATCTCTTGCCTTATTGCTATGGCTAAGACTTCCAATACTATATGAAATAAAAGTGGGGACAGTGGACACCCTTGCCTTGTTCCTGATTTTAGTGGAAAAGCTTCCAGTTTTCCCCATTTAGTAATATGTTGGCTGTAGGCTTGTCACAAATAGCCTTTATTATATTGAGGTATGTTCCTTCTATTCCTGGTCTCTGTAGGACTTTTATCATGAAGGGATGTTGGATTTTGTTAAACGCTTTCTCTGCGACTAATGAGACGATCATGTGGTTTTTGTCCTTCAGTCCATTTATATAATGTATTACATTTATCGATTTGTGTATGTTGAACCATCCCTGCATCTGTGGGATAAAGCCTACTTGGTCAGGGTAAATGATCTTTCTGATATATTCTTGTATTCTGTTTGCCAATATTTTGTTGAGAATTTTTGCATCTATGTTCATGAATGAGATTGGTCTATAATTTTCTTTTTTTGTTCTATCTTTGCCTGGTTTTGGTATCAGGGTGATGCTGGCTTCATAGAAGGAATTTGGTAGAATTCCTTCTTTTCCTATTTTTTGGAAAAGCTTAAGAAGCAATGGCATTAGTTATCCCCTGAAGGTCTGGTAAAATGCAGCAGTGAATCCATCTGGGCCTGGACTTTTTTTAGTTGGGAGATTTTTAATAACTGCTTGGATCTCCATGCTTGTTATAGGTCTGTTTAAGTGATTAATCTCATCTTGATTTAATTTAGGTACATCATATAAATCAAGGAAATCATCCGTTTCTTTCAGATTTTCATACTTTGTGGAGTATATGCTTTTATAGTATGTCCATATGATTTTTTGAATTTCTCTGGCATCTGTTGTAATGTTACCTTTTTCATCTCTAATTTTATTAATTTGTGTCTCTTCTCTCTTTCCTATGGTCAGATTTGCTAAGGGTTAATCAATCTTGTTTATCCTTTCAAAGAACGAGCTGTTTGTTTCATTCATTCATTGGATTTTTAAAAAAATTTTTTTTGTTCATTCTTATTTATTTATTTGAGAGTGACAGAGAGAGAGAAAGAGGCACAGAGAAACAGAAAGAGAGAGAATGGGCACACCAGGGCTTCCAGCCACTGCAAACGAACTCCAGATGCATGCGCCCCCTTGTGCATCTGGCTAACGTGGGTCCTGGGGAACCGAGCCTCCAACCAGCATCCTTAGGCTTCACAGGCAAGTGGTTAACTGCTAAGCCATCTCTCCAGCCCTGGATTTTTTTTTTTTTGGTTCTCATTCATTAATTTCTGCCCTAATCTTTATTATTTTTTCCTGTCTACTGATTTTTGGTTTGCCTTGTTCTTCTTTTCCCAAGGCTTTAAGGTGAAGCATTAGGATTTACTTGGAACCTTTCTAATTTCTTAATATAGGCACTTAAAGCTATAAATTTTCCTCTTAGAACTGCCTTCATTGGGTTCCAGAGCTTTTCGTATGCTGTGTTCTCATTATCTTTTGATTCTATAAATTTTTTGATTTCCTTCTTGATTTCTTCATTGACCCATTCACCATTTAGTAGCATGTTGTTTAATTTCCATGATTTTGTGTATGCTCTATAGCCTTTCTTGCTATTGATTTGTAGTTTGATTCCATTGTGTTCAGTAGAATGCAAGGAATTATTTCAATTTTCCTGTATTTGTTAAGACTTGCTTTGTGTCCTAATACATGGTCTATTTTAGAGAATATTCCATGTGCTACTGAAAAGAATGTATATTCTGCAGCATTTGGATGAAATGTCCTGTATATATCTGTTAAGTCCATTCCTTCTATGACCTAATTTAGTCCACATGCCTCTGTGTTTATTTTTTCCTGGCATGACCTGCAATTGATGAGAGTGGGGCGTTGAAGTCCCCCACTACCACTGTGTTTGGTGTTTTCTTTGACCTTAGTTCTAATAGCATTTGTTTGATGAATTTGGGAGCCCCCATGTTAGATGTATATATGGTTAGGATTGTAATGTCCTCCTGTTGGAGGGTGCCTTTAATCAATAGGAAGTGCCCTTCCTTATCTTTCCTAACTAATGTTGGACTGAAATCTACCTTGTCAGATATTAGGATAGCAACCCTTGCTCGTTTTCTAGGTCCATTTGCTTGAATCACCATGTTCCAACCTTTTACCCTAAGATAGTGTCCATCCTTTGTAGAAAGGTGGGTTTCTTGGAGGCAACACATTGTAGGATCCTGCTTTTTAACCCAATCGGCAAACCTATGTCTTTTGGTTGGGGCATTGAGGCTGTTGATATTAAGAGATATTATTGATAGGTGTGTATTCATTTTTGCCATTTTTTTGTAGTTCTTCCAGTTTTACTTTTGCTCTCTTGTGTTAACTAATATTTGCATATTGATTGTTTTTTCCCAGTTCCTTATATGTGTGCTTTTCTTTTTCTTCAGCATGGTGGATTCTTTCAAGTGTTTTCTGTACAGCTGGTTTGTCTTCAAATACTCCTTTAGCCTGATGTTGTTGTGGAATGTCCTCATTTCTCCATCTATTTGAATGGATAGCTTTGCAGGATAAAGTAACCTTGGTTGACAGTTGTTGTCTTTCAGAACTTTGAATATATCACTCCACACCCTCCTGGCTGTTAAAGTTTGTGTTGAGTAGTCTGTTGTAATCCTGATAGGCTTGCCTTTGTAGGTAACTTGATTTTTCTCTCTGACTGCTTTCAATATTTTTTCTTTGGTTTGTGTGTTTGGTAGTTTGATTGTAATATGGTGAGGAGAGGCTCTTTCCAAGTTTTGTCTGGCTGGTGTTCTAAAGGATTCCTGTATCTGCACTGGCACCTCTTTCCCAGTTTGGGGAAGTTTTCTTCTGTGATTTTGTTGAAGATGCCTACTATGCCTTTGGAGTGAAATTCTTCTCCTTCTACTGTGCGCTGAATTCTTATGTTTGATCTTTTCATAGTGTCCCAAATATCTTGAAATTCCCACTCATACTTTTCTATTAGTTTGTCTTTCTGTATTTTGGACTGTATTAGGTCTGCCACTTGTTCTTCCAGCTTAGGTATTCTGTCCTCTCCTTAATCTGTCCTACTGGTGAGATTTTTCTACAGAGTTTTTTTTTTTTTTTTTAATTTTCATCAACTGTGTTCTTTATTGCTAGTAATTCTAACTGGTTTTTCTTTATTATTTCTATTTACTTATTTATTTCTAGTATTGACCTCTTTATTTCATTAAATTCATGTCTTGTGTCTAATTTGCTTCCTTTGATTTCTTCTTTGAGTTCTTTGAACATATTTATAATCATTCTTTTCAAATCTTTCTCAGGCATTTCCTCTAACTCATTCTCACTGGAGGTCATTTCTGATGTATTAATACTTTTTGGTGTATTTATATTGTCTTGATTTTTGGTGTTTCTTGTCATATAATGTATATATTTTTGCATCCTGGTTTATTTAATGATTGGACTTTCTAGTTAGCTGGGTATTATTAGAAATATCAATCAATCTGATGTTATATATCATCAGGGTAGTTGCTTAAGTTGCCAGGTATGGCTCTCAGGACTCTCAGGTTATATACAAAAGTGACCCTAGGTGTTGGGTTTGCCTGCTATGAGAATATTCAAGTAGGTTGAGTGGAACCAAATACAGATTGTTTCTAAAATTTAGCTAAACAATGTACACTTTCAATGAAAAGCAGCACAGAGTATTTATCCAAGGGTAGGTATTATGACAACCAGATCCTCTGTCTGTGCCTTAGGCTGTTCGGTGCCTCACCCACTCCCTTAATCCTGACAACAAGGAGGTTAAGATTTCTGGTCTGTAGAGGGTTCCAAGTCAGCTTGTGACCAGGTGAGACCCTTCCCTAATGTACAACAGAAGAGGAAACAAAGACAGTATAAATCAAGAAGCAACAAATAACAAGCCCAAAATTCAGCTTATTTGAGAATGGTAAATCTGACCATCTATTAGATTTAACATATAATTTATGCTGATATGGAAGGTGCAATTAACACTTCTGGTTCAGGCCTATATACCAGGTTTATTTGGCGGGTACTGACCTGGTGTAATCCCAGTTACCTTTTGGGATGATTTTGTGTCAGTTATGTTTGGGTCCTGGTGTTGGTTCAAGTAGGAATGGCCGGTTCCCTGGACCGCTGCTCTGTTCGCTGGAGCTGGCCACTGGCAGTGGGGGAGGGGAGGCTGCCAATGCTGCTCTAGTTCTCTTGCTGTTCCATGTGTTATTCTACCTTGTGGTCTGCTCCTCCATTTTTCACTGCCATTCTCCCTTCATGTTTCTTGAGTTTGCGGAGAGCTTCGGTGTGAGTGGAAAATCCCCTCACCTGGATTTTCCTGGGGCTCAAGCCAAGCCTGGTGGCTGGCTCATGCACGTCAGCTGAGGTCCCACAGACCTGCTGGAGCCACTTCTGCTGGCTTGTGTGGGCTCTGGATGCTCTGGATCTCTCCTACTTCTCAGCTGCTGTTTCAATTTCCTATACAGCTCACTTTTTAGTAAAAGTGTGTATTTTGCTGTTTTTTTTTTTTTTGGCTTTTCCCCCCTAGGTTGCTTTGGCATGGTACCTATGCCGCCATCTTAACCGGAAGTCCATTTATTTATTTTTGTTGCTATTGAAAATGGGACAGTCTCACTGATTTCTTTCTCTGTATATTTGTCCTTTGCTTATAGAAAGGCTATTGATTTTTGTGTGTTGATTTTGTATCCTGCCATTTCAGTGAATGAATTTTTCACCTTTAGAAGTTTTGTGGTAGAGTCTTTGGAGTCACTTACGTATAGGATCATTTCATCTACAAATAGGGCTAGTTTGACCTCTTCCTTTCCAATTTGTATTTCTGTTATACCTTTCTCCTGTCTTATTGCTAGGGTTAAGACTTCTAGCATTATGTTGGAGAGCATTAGTGAAAGTGGTAACCTCTGACTTGTTCCTGATCTTAAGGGGAACTCCTTGCATTTTTCCCCATTAAATATGTCTTGGACTTTAGGTGCTTTGTATGTAGCTTTTATTATGTTGAGGTATAAACCCTCCATTCCTAGTCTCTCCAGCGTTTTAGTCATGAACTGATGCTGTATTTTGTCAGAGGCCTTCTCTGCATCTATTGAAATGATCTTGTGGTTCTTGTATTTAAGACTATTTATGTAGTGTATTATGTTAATCAATTTTCATATGTTGGACCATCTCTGCATCCCTGGGATGACGTCTGCTTGATCAAGGTGGATGATACTTTTGATGTGTTCTTGAATTTGATTTGTGAAGATTTTGTTCAGGATTTTTTCATCCAAGTTCACCAGAAACATAGGTCTGTAGTTTTCTTCTCTTGTATCTCTGTCTAATTTTGATATTAGGGTGATGCTAGCTTCATAGAAGGAATTGGGAGTATTACCTGTTCTCTCATTATGTGAAGGAGCTTAAGAAGAAGTAGTTTCAGTTCTCCAATTGAAGGTTTAGTAATCTAGCTCAGAATCCATCAGGTCCAAGACTTTCCCTTTTGTGGAGGTTTTTGATATTTTCAATCTTGATGGATGTAATAGGTTTGTTTGGGTGATTTATCTGCTCTGAATTTAGTTTTGGTAGTTAGTATGTGTCTAGAAATTCATCCATTTCTTCCAGATCATCTAATTTTGTAGGGTAGAGATTTTGGAAATATGTCCTGATGATTCTAACAATTTCACTGATGTCTATTGTGACCTTTCCCTTTTTATTTCTAATTTTATTAATTTGAAACTTTTCTTATGATCAAATTGTCCTGGGATTTAGCAATCTTGTTTATTTTTTTTTCAAAAAACCAGATCTTTGTTTTGTCAATGTTTTGAATTGTTTTCTTAGTTTCCAACTCATTAATTTCTGCTCTGATCTTACTTATTCCATTGCTTGTGGAACTCTTAGGGTTGTATTGCTCCTGTTTTTCCAATGCCTTTAGGTACATCGTCAGGTTATTAATTTGAGAACTTTCTGTCTTTGTTATGAAGGCATTTACTGGCATTAAGTTTCCCTTTAAGACTTCCTTCAAAGAGTTCCATAAGTTTTGGTCTGTTGTGCTTTCATTATCAGTCAGTTCTAGAAATTTTACAATTTCCTTTTTGATTTCTTTCATGACAAATATGATAGCATTTTGTTGAGTCTCCAGGAGCTGGTGTAATTTATACTCTTTCTTCTGTATTACTTCCTAGCTTTAATACATTGTGGTCCTATATGATGCAGAAAGTAAAATCAATTTTCCTGAACTAATGGAAGCATACTTTATGTCCTAATATATGATCTGTTTTGGAGAATGTTCCATGGGCTATTGAGAAAAATATGTATTCTGTAGAACTGGGAAGAAATTTTCTGTAGATGTCTGTTGGGTCTAGTTGATCTATGATATTGTTAAGCCCTATTATTTCTCTGTTGATTTTCTACTTGGATGATCTGTCTATTGACAATAGTGGTGTATTGAAGTCCCCTACTATGACAGTAATGGGATTTATTTCTGGTTTGTTGCTGCATAGGTTTTTTTTAAATAAAACATGGTACACCTGTATTTGGTGCATGTAAATTTATGATTGTGATGTATTCTTGTTGAATCATTCCCTTAATGAGTAAAAAGTAGACTTCTTTGTACTTTTTGATTACTTTTGGTTTGAAGTTTATTTTGTCAGATGTTAATATAGCAACACCTGCTTGTTTCTTATTTCCATTTGCTGATGAGGTATGTATTGTTAGTGGTTAGGTGGGTTTCTTGAAGACAGCAGATAGAAGGGTTCATTTTTCTGAACTCTCCTATTAACTTGTGTCTTTTGATGGGTGAGTTTAGATTATTAATATTTAAGGTTATAATTGTGAGTTTCAAATTAATCCCTGCCTTTTTGGAGACTTTGTGGGGTTTGGTGCTTTCTTGGTCTTTGTACATTTTCAAGCCTCCTCTGGTTTGGGTTATTCTGATCATCTTCTTTAAGGCTCTTGAGGTTGATGTTTGGCTCTTCTGTGTGCATTATAACCTGAAGTCCGCTCTGTAGATTTGGCTTTGTGTTCATATAGACATAGAGCTGGCTCTTATCATGGAAGGTTTTACTTTCATCATCTGTTATGAGGGATACTTTTGCTGGGTTTAGTTGTTTGGGTTAGAAGGCATAGTTTTTTAGACTTTGAGGTGTTCCATTCTAGGCTCTTCTGACTTTCAAGGTTTCCATTGAAAAGTCTGAGGTAATTCTGATGGGATTGCCTTTGTATGTAATGAGTTGTTTCTCTCTTGTACCAATCAGCCCAAAGTGACACCTCCCCCATCTCAGGAATCTGCCAGTCAGTGGTGAAGCTGCAAATCAGTTTTAATAAAATACCTGAGTTTATGGGGCCATAGGTATTTGTACTAGCACAGTATGTTTATGTTGTTTCTAGGTAACTGGTTTGTTTTTACCATATTGACACTGAAGTTTCTCATACAGCAGGATTTTTCCTTACTTTCTGTTCGATGGGTCAGAAGCACATGCATTGTCTAGATTTAGAAGCATTTAAGGAGATGCAATGACTTAGAATGCATTTAATGTGTATTAACATTGCTTGTGACATGAATTTATTCTCCTACCCACATTTTTTCCTTTATCTCATTCCTACCTTATTCACTTTATTTTGCATTTTGAAGCCTTCTTAAACCCTTTATGGGGGCAAGGTAAGCCTACATAAGTAAATAATATCATAGTCTTAATTTAGCTCATGGAAATGCACATATCAATGCCTATAACTATGGTTTATACCTGAGGCCCTGTTTATTTGTCAGGAATTTAATAATTGTTCAAATACCCTGTCCTTAAAGAGTTTAGAGTTTATGGTCCCAGAATTAAATTATGCCCCCCAAATTCTCTCAAAATCTTTTAAACAGCAGTAGTAAATAAGTAGTCCATTTCTAAACATGTTAGTAATACTATTCTGAAAGATAAGTAATTATGTCAATGTGCTAGAATAGGATTTCACAATGCAGTGGACTCAGCCCTATGGCAATAAGTTTTGAAATAGAAGTATGAATCAAGCATGGAAACATTTGGCAATTTTTTTGGCATTTACTGTTTCCATAGCAACTATACTGTCTGTATGAAGTAACTAAATTTCATTGCTCCTTGGTGTAAAAATAGCAGCTGCTAATGACTCTTTTTTGTGTTGGATCAAATAATGTAAAAAAGACACACCCCCACACATCTTTATATCAGTCCTGTATCAAAGTCCATGTTCAGCAAGGGGAGCAAACTGTTTCAATTTGCCTAAGACTGAGATTTTCTAGTTCATAGGGCTAAAATAAGGATAGTCCTGGGAAAATGTATGATTGATCTCTCCACCTGCTCTCCTTAGTTATCATAGTCACTTATTTCTTTATTTTTAAATATTTTATATTTTTATTTGCAAACAAAGAGATAGAAGAGAGATAGCAGAGAGAATGGGCAGGCCAGGGCCTCCAGTTCCTGCAAACAAACTCCAGATGCATGTAACACCCCATGAATCTGGCTTTAAGTGGGTACTGGGGAATCAAGCCAGGATTGTTAAGCTTAACAGGAAAGTGCCTTAACTGCTGATCCATCTCTCCAGCCCCATAGTCATATTTTATTTTGATCATATTCATAGCTCATCTTGGGGAAGAGAGCAAGTGGTATTAGGACACTGATATGAAGACATGCTGCTTGGGAATATCATGTACCTTAAAGAAGGAACTTGTGGAGAAAGAGAGGCTACTGCTTTAGTCCAAGTATGGGGTGATTTGGAGCTGAGATGGATCTTGACCTAAGCAAACATGCTGGTCACACACTAGACTGTGATTACCAAATAGGGCCTCTTCCTTTCTCTTTGTTTAATGGGACAAGTTGTCATTAATGATAGACTATTCTTAAAGGTGTGTCTCATATACATTCACCAAACATTTTGTCTGTTGCCACATCTGTTTACACTGCCCTAGTTCTCATTGGTCCATCCTTAAAACTTCTTTTGCTATTGCAGACGATGAGATACCTACCAGCTCTGTGTGTTCCCTGATTATTGGGGTGGTGAGCACATATACAAACATGACCCCATTTTCATATCTGAGCTACACTTGGATCCCAGATCAGCTCTGCTTGTGCCAGAGACTCACAGAATCTCTAGCCTCTTCCTAAGGAGTAAATATCAACTCATGAGATTAGGTGAAAGCAAGATAACCTTCTCTCCCATCTGGCCACTCTTTTCTTCCAGCCTCTTCCCACTAAAACTTCTTATATTTCCTATTTGCAAAGCTAAAATCTCCCAAGCACTGCAGTGAAGACAAACAGGTTGGAGTGTGTGGGCAGGAAAGGGAGAAAGAAGATGCTTATAACTTCTGAGCAATAGCTTAGCTTGCCAGAAATACCCTGTTACATTCATATCATCAAGGCAGAGTGGTATTCTAGGCTGGTTTTCCTCAACATAACAGCATAGTTATTATGGGGTAGCCTTGGGACATAATGTTGATGCATCTTGTTCGTGGAGGAATGTACACCATCTCTAGGCCTCTGACATTTAGTACAAGCTCTGATGTGACAGGAGTCCAAGGACATCTAGGAAATGTCTTTTGTAATGGAAATGAAGAGTTTGGAGAAAGAAAAGAAAGAGATCATTAGGTCAGAGTAACTCCGCTCTCTTGGCCCACTTTGAAAACACATATTTTCTTAGAATATGCTCATTTTTCTTGGTGTGTTTAAGTAGTTTTGTGGCTTCTCTTTAACCGTAGCAGAATTCTGAGCAGGAGGAAGACAGGTGCCCAAAGAAGGATAAGATGCTGGATCCAAATTGCCTATGATACTTTCTGTTTTTCCATCCCCCTATGCCTTGATTCCCCTCTATTTAAAGTCAGTATTAAAAATTGTAAATACCTCAAAGTGCCAAGTGGGAATTCAATAGATTTCTGTGTGTGCAGCAACTTGCAGTTGTCTGGACACAGTGAGTGCTATTGAGCTCATGGTTTGAAGTGAGGCATGCAGCTGCCATGTGGCCCAGGCCAGGTCACCAGCCGAGGGCAGCACATAGATTTTGAGATGAGTCTGAGCTGGTGAACAATGTGTTCTTTGAGTAGAATCATTAGGGTCTTAATGGATTTCCATCACTGATGTCACACAGGAGTTGCTCTTATTACTCTTATTATATGTTTTTTCTTTTTCTTTTTTGAAATACAAATGATAAGCAAGTGGAGAATACCTCCATTTGCATAGTACCCATGCTCTAATATTGAATAATTTAAATAAAATGCTCACACTATATAAGTCAAATCAAGTGAAAATGTTGTTTTACAAATTGAGATTTTTTAGTAATAAAACCCAAACTTCCCAGTCATCAGCTTTCTCTAGGTATTGATAAAAATCACAGCAATGAAAAGCCAAATGTCACATGTTCTCTCTCATATGTGGATCCTAGCTACAAATGATTGGACTTCTATGTGAGCAGGAATAAAACTCAGTAGCAGAGGCCAGTAAGAGATATAAAGGGAATAAAAAGGAAGGGAGGGGGGACTTAATAGGATGGTATTATATATATGTAAGTAGAAGAACAGAGACAGAGTAATGGGGGTGAAAAGGCCTAAGTGAGGTCAGGGAAAGAGACTGAGTAAAGGAAAGGTAGAGGGAGGGCTAATCAAAATCTAAGAGGATATAAATAAGTCATAAAGAAACCTACTTTTTTGGACAATGGAATACTCAGAAGCCATAGATTGTTACAAGAAAATTTTCAGTGCCAGGGATGGGATACCTTTCAGTGAGTTGTGGGCCAGGGGGGTTCCTGATACTCCCAAAACATTACAGGTCATTGCCAAGGCTCTTCGTTTTCCACAAGGAATAGATGGTAAGACTGTATTGCTGAAGACTCCACATACTTGGGCTGCAAGGTCACTGAGAGGTACTGCAGGAGCTGAGCTGAAAATGTCCTCCATGTAGACCAGCTGACAGAAAGCTGATAAAATGTACGCTGTATGCAGTTTAGTGGGAGAGAAAGAAATCATAAGTGAAGATACTCAATAGTGGACACTTCAAGTCTTAAATTTGGCCAGTCAGGCCAAATGAGCCAGTGGGTGCAATAATGGCATGTCTATCATGGTAGAAACCAACTGCCCTCTAATTGGACTGGAGACCCACTCCATGGCAGATAATTCATCCCTGATACTGAAAACCCACAACAAGGGTAGTCATGAGCCCTAGGGTTATAATGTCTGCTGGTGTCTGGCTAAATGTGTATTCTATGCTCACCAAACTGCCTAATAAGCACTTCTGTTAATGTCCATACCCATATATTAATGCTATTCTCACTTTTGGTTAGAGAAACTTCTCTTTTAAGAAGGCAGTGACCTTGGGATAGCTCAGAAGGCACCATGGTGCTGAGAAGAAGTGGCAGAGGAGTGCTCAGCACTGAAATATCTCTATCACACTTTTCAAAGCTCAGGGTCCATTGCAGAAGGGGTGGAGGAAAGAATGTAAGAGCCAAAGGGAGGCTAGGACTCCTTTGCTTCTCTAGACACAAAATGGCCTGGATATCCATGACCCCACAGTGCCTGACACTATCTATACAAGACCATCATAATAGGAGGAAAAATCATGACACCAGAATAAAAGAGAGACTGATTGAGAGGGGAAGGGGATATGAAGGAGAGTAGAGTTTCAAAGGGGAAAGTGGAAAGAGGGAATTACCATGGGATATTGTTTACAATTATGGAAGTTGTCAATAAAAAATGAATATTTAAAAAATTTAAAAACAAACAAAAAAGAAACAACAAAATACTTCACAACAATGGACATACCTTACTTGCTGCTGTGGTGTAGCCCCCCTGCTGTGCTTCCACACATCCTAAGTATTTCTGGGAGTGTGTGCAGAGCACCTCTCATAGACTTATGAGAAAGGGCCCTCATGTTTTACCACTCATTCATATTTGTTGCTCTTAAGGCATGTGAGACAATGTTCCTGTCCACTCTCCTACAGAAATTCCATGCTAGGAATGCCACTTGATAGTATGCCCCAATCTGAACCCCATTCATTCCACTCTCACTTGGGAGTCATGCCGTGTCAAAGCAGAACTGGCAAGAAGCGCATCTGTCCAGAGACACGGCTGCTTTCTGGAGCGAGTGGAGTAGAGAGTGAGGCCTCGTGCTCACTGAAGGTGGTCAAGGAGGATTACAGGCCTTTGAAGTTGATATTATGTTCTTCCTGCTACATTTTGCTTTCCTCTTTGAAATATGGGTAGTGAGCTTATGCAAAACAGGGACAAAAAAATTGTGAAGAATCAAGAGTTTCATTTAGGCTGTTTCTGTCTGTGTTTGATTTAAAGCTACCTCATGATCCTCACTAGCTCTTGAGGAAGTCCATTTAAAGTCCTTATTAAATCCCAGAGGGAAAGGTGTTGACATGGACACCCGGTTTTCCTTTACTTGGTACAAGTCTGCATTTAATTTTTCTTAACTTCTTTTTAGTCTCTGGATTTAAAGTCTTTGTGGTGTTTACGGTTCACAGAAAGAGTACTTGCTTGTAAGTTGTTCTTTCCTTAGGCAAGCTAAATGTGTTAAATGATGTGATTTTTCACACAAACATCAATTCTTTCTTCCAAATTACTTCTGATGTTCTCTTTGGAGCTCTAGGCAGTTTGTGAACATTGAGGTGTACCTTGGTTTACAAAATGAGGTATTGCCAAAGATTCTGTTCAAAATTTTCAGATATTAGTCCTACTGTTGCAGTTACTGGGTTATGAAATCAAAACTGTATTTCCCTGGGGCAGAGGGAAATCCCATAACTGTCACAATTAAAACTTTAGTGTGAGAAGGAGTAAACAACAAGACTATACTCTGAGTACTGCAAGACTTCCTGGGATTGTGAGTCTCATTGGTGGTTTATTCTGGGGTTTCACAGTAAGATGGGGTTGATGCTAAAACTTGCTTTGGCATAGCTGAAAGGCTCTGGCCATCCTTCTATGTCCTCTGTGCCACACGGGTTGAATCAGGGGCTACTGACAGTGGCACCATTGATCCAGGTTTGGTGGTGCCATGAGCCAGGCTTTTAAAGAAATGAATGCCAGTCAGGCATAGAGATTGTAAATATGGACTTTTGAGGAAAACTGAATTTAAAATTTTCTATCTCATGGTTCCTGTGAAAATTTTCGTGATTTCTAGAGCATGTGCTCTGTTGCAGGGTTCTAGGAGATGTAAACATTTGTAAGTAGAAAACCAATCCATTAAGATAGGAATGATGCTAATTCATCATTCAAGAAAATATAGATGTATATTCTTTTAACTTCATCACTATACTATTATTTTTTTTGAGACACTGTTTCACTCTAGTCCAGGCTGACCTGGAACTCATTGTTATAGCCCAGGCTCACCTTGAGTTCATGTCACTCCTCTTACCTCAGCTGCTCAAGTGTTGAGGTGTGAGTCATCACACTCAACTTTATCAAACAAAGTTCATGTATATGCTACTGATGTTTAAGAATCTCATCTCTCATGTACATGTGAAGAGGGAGGAGATAACTATCCACTTACACACACAATGAACACACATAAGAATATAGCTGACAGGCTACATTAAATTTAGACAATACTTTTGCTGGAAATGTGAGAGAAAAAACAGTGACTTACTTTTCTATAATATTTTTAGTAATGTTTCTTTTTCCCTTTGAATAAATTTTATTATTCTTCTTCCACATTATTTTTTGTTATTGATGATAATTTTTAGTTTTTCTACATATCTAATGTTAAATGAAGTTTCCAGAAGAAGGGCCACAGTGCTTTAATAGTCTATAAGGCTGATTGATTGAACTTCAATTTGGAAAGTTGGCAGGTCACAGACTCAGAGTCAGATTATCTTTGGCTATCTTACCCCCCTCAATAGCCATTTATGACTCTTTTCTGTGTGTGAACTAACATCCTGTGACTATTAGGTCATTCCTTTTGGAATGTACAAACAGAACTTTGGCTTCCACCAACCCCAAAGAATGTCATCAGATAGCATCTGTGGTCTATAGCAGAGAATCCCTCACTTTGCTATATATAACCCACTTACCTGATGTTTATTCCAATGTATTGGGAAAGTGTCTTGATGTATGACTCTCTATGTTCTCTTACTAAAGAAAACTTTCGTGAAACTGTTATCATGTTGGAGCATGGAATTTGGGGTAACTTGAACCTGTGTTCCTAGGCCATATTTACTCATACTTAGCTACAGAATAAGCTCTTTTCCCTGTGAGGTGAGTTGTGTTTCTTGTGTCAACACTCACTTCTAGCTCACAGACTTGCTTGGATTAAATTGGAGTTCTTGCATCTTTTTTTTTTTTTATGTGCAGGAAGATTTGGGGATCTTAACTATCTCTTCCTGAATGATAGGTGGTGAAATCTCTTAAAAACTTCTCAAATAAAATAGTAACTACTGAAAAGAAACAAAAAGAGAGAGAAAAGATTGTGAAGGGATGACTGTATAGGACTGCAGAAACTAGAGGAAAATAGAAAAGATGCCCGAAGTTTGAGCTTTGTCACAATTAACAATAAGTATGAGTGGGATCAGAGAATTCTCAACACAATTCCTTGCTCTACTGCTGTGGAGATTTAAGATTCAATCAAGACAGGCTGATTCTTTGGGTTCAATTCAGGGACATTTTAATTAAAGTACAGATATTCCTACTAAGAAGGCATCCATTGTGGAACCAGTTGTATCATGAAGAGGATTTCTGGGGTTAATCATAAGGGACTAGCTAAGTAGCTAAGATCTGAGCTCTGAAGAAAATGCAGGATGGAATAAAGTGTGTTTATCTAGCTCTGTGAATAGCACATGTGTTCTGACGGCTCCCATTTATACCTCCTTTCCCCAACTGAAGACTGCCTGCCAGCCGTCTTCTGAGAGTTTCTCAGTGTAGGTGTAAGTTTGTGTCACTGAGACACAGTGACATTAGAGTTTTAACTCCATTTATTGGTGAAATTATCTGTGAAAGTAAATGTGGAGGAATCTGGAGGAGAATGAGGGCCATGAATAAAGCTGGCGAGCTGTCCTCTGTGACAAGGGAGGGGAGGAAGCCTGACACAGTGCAGAGATCATTAGCAAGGTGGACATACAGTTCACTAGCCAAAGTCACTCTTAGATCCCCATTTTTCATGTGGCTGTGACTTAGTGTGCCGTGGGAGTACCTAGAGGAAGTGTGGCCTGGTGTGAACATGAGGCAGCTGCTGAACTGTGGGTTGGCACACAAAATGTACTTGGATGGCTGAGAGGCACGCTTTCTGGGCTGCCAGATGCCCTGGACAAACATTTGATTTTTCCTTCTGTCTGGTCCTCTACAATTTCTCCTTTTTTTTTTTTTTTTTTCTGGATTTCAGTCAATGTTTGCTCAAGTCTAGTGCCTTCTCTGCTACTACTGTCTAGTCTAACATCTTGGGTTTGTTAGCTCTGAAGTCTACTCTACACAACAGAATTTAGTATTCCTTTAAAAAACAAACATATCACACACTGCTCTATAGGAGGGAATTCATGCCTAGTACTGCAAACCTAGTCAAAAGCCTAGGACTTGAAAGGTCATAAGACCTGTGGCGGCGGCGGGGGATGGGGGGCTGCTACCATTGTTGTTTGGCTAAATGGATGTATTATGCCCACCAAATTGCCCTCTAAATATTTCTTTATACCCATATATTAATGCTACTCTCACTTTTGACCAGAAAACCTATTCTAAAAGGTGGCAGCTATTGAAGTGACTCAGAACTTGTCAAAGTGCTGAGAATTAACAATAGAGTGTTTAGCACTAAGTGAGACATCTCTACCATACCCTCTAAGATTCAGGTGCTATTGCAAAAGAGGTGGCAGAAAGAATGTACAAGCCAAAAGAAAGGGAGGAATGCTTTGCAATAGTGTCTTCCAGACACAAAATGGAAGCTGTACTCATGACCTCATAGAGGCTGATGCTGCCCACATAAGATCTGCATAATAGGAGGGAAAAATATTACATCAGAGTAGAAGAGGGACTAGTTAAAGAAGAGACAAGTTGAGAAGAGATAGAGGAGGGAGGACAAAGCAGAGTTGTAGGAGGGATTATGATCAGAGTACATTGTGTAAAGGTTGTCAATAAAAGTTTAAAAGTCTACATGACAGCTCTTGTCATCCCCTAAGTTTATAAGCCTGCATGGCCCTCCAATTTTTCCCTACAGTGCTGGGTATTAAACCCAAGGCCTCATTCATGCTAGGAAAGTGCTCTACTACTATGCTATACCCTTAATGCTCATGCATCCTACTTTTCCTAGAATACAAGCCTATCCTTGCCTTGAAGTCTTTATACTTCATGTTCCCTCTTGGAATGCTTTCACCTCAGATTTCCCAAGGCTCACACTTTCATGTCTGTTGCAGTCAGGTTCACATTGCTGGTAGAAATCACCCAACCAAAAGCAGCTTGTGGGACAAAAAGAGGTTTATTTTGGCTTACAGGCTTGAGGGGAACCTCCATGATGGCAGGGAAAAACAATGGCATGAGCAGAGTGTGGACATCAACCCCTGGCCAACATGAGGTAGAAAACAGCAACAGGAGAGTGTGCCAAACACTGGCATGGGGAAACTGGCTATAACACCCATAAGCCCACCCCCAAAATACACTGCCTTCAGGAGGCATTAATTTCCAAATCTCCATCAACTGGGAACCTAGCATTCAGAACACCTAAGTTTATGGGGCACACCTGAATCAAACCACCACGTTCCACCCCTGACCCCCATAAACTGATATCCATACATGATATAAAATACAATGCGTTCAGTCCAACTTTAAAAGTCCCCATAGTTTTTATCAATACCAATGATGTTCAAACATCCCCATAGTCAAGATCTTTTAACTGAGCCATAATCCCAAAAAAATCCCCCCAAAACCCATAATGGCACATAATAAACATTCATACTGCAAATGATGGCATTTTTGCATAGCAAAGAAATATTCAACCAATTCAAGATTTAAAACAACCAGGGCAAACATTAAACTCTGTAGCTTCAGGTTCAAAAACTGTAGCCAGTGACAAATCTCCAGGTCCAATAATTCTAACCAGCCATTCCAATTCCGCCCCTCCAGCTAGGCTACTCACAGTCCTGAAAAACTTCATCTGGGGCTGGCAGCTTTCCTTAGCAGCCATCTTGTTGTCCCGGCATCTCTACTGGGTCTCCACTGCAGTCCACAGTTCATCCTCATGGCTCCATCTGGTGTCCATGCAGGCATCCAACAAACCTGCTTCACACTGCCCATGGCCATTTCCAAAACACAAGACTGTGTTGCAATCTCAATGACCCTCTTTCCTGCATTTCTTATACTCCACAATACCAGGTAGGGTGCCAATTTGTTAATCCAGGGGGGAATAAAGCAGACTTTGAAGAACAGGATACTCCTTGAACACTCAGGCCCCTTCAAAAAAATACATTCTTCCTGTTGCCACAGTGCAAGTCAGCTGGCTCATTCTCAAAGGTTGTAATATCTCAATTGCAGCTGAATGGGCCACAGTTCACCCAAATATTTTTCTTTCTGTGCCCTATCCCTCTGCTCACACCAGTTCATTTCTATGCAGAGCAACCCTTCATGACTTCTCAGGACATAGGTATAACAGCAAGCTTCTCACACAAACTGCTAGCCCAGTCCAAACAAACTCTTTCTCACCTTCATAAGCCAAACCTCACAATCCATAGGTCTTACTGCATTCAGGTTTTCAACTCTGACCAGAATACTCCATCAAGCTGTACCTACAGCAATGCAAGGCATGTCTTAGGCCAAGGTTTCAAATCCTTCCACATTTCTCTTGAAAATCAGCTTCAAAAGGCCAAAGCCACACAGTCAGGTGTCTAGCAGCAATCCCACTCCTCAGTACCACTTTACTGTTGCAGTCTGGTTCACATTGCTGGTAGAAATCACCCAACTAACAGCAGTTTGTGGGAAAAAAAAAAGAGGTTTACTTTGGTTTACAGGATTGAGGGGAAGCTCCATGATGGCAGGGAAAATGATGTCATGAGCGTAGGGTGGATATCACCCCCTGGCCAACAGAAGGTGGATAATAGCAACAGGAGAGTGTGCCAAACACTGGCATAGGGAAACTGGGTATAACACCCATAAGCCTGCCCCGAACAATCCACCCTCTGCTCATGCCATCATTTTCCCTGCCATCATGGAGCTTCCCCCTTGAGCCTGTAAGCCAAGATAAACCTCTTTTTTCCCCACAAGCTGCTCTTGGTTGGGTAATTTCCGCCAGTAATGCAAACCTGACTGCAACAACGTCCTTCAAATCTTTGCTCACATATCATCTGAAAAGTGAATCCTTCTCTGGCCATTTTCTCCATGTATTTGAGGCTATATCATACATAACACAATCATTAATTTGTTTATTGTCTATTTCATCTAACTAGATTGGAAGCCCTATGAGAGCAAAGCTTTTATCTGTTGATTTATCATGGTTTCACTAGGTCCTGTCTGCCATGAAACAGGCTTTTGGTAAACATTTGTTAAATGAGTCACTAAACACATTTTAAATGTACAAAATTTAGACTATACTCTTCATGCATTGTTTCGTGGAATTATATTATAAAATATGGTTGCATAAAATGGATTGAATGTTTACCATACCGTAAACGTTCTTCTACACCATAACTTCTATGCCTGCAATTCATTTCCTTTTATGGATATGTTATAGTTTATTTCCTCATCCCCTACTAGTCCCATTTTTTGGCTATTAAATGCATAATGGAGTATCATTGTCCTTAAACTCAGTGGAGACAGATTAATTTCATTGCTCATCATTCTATTCCAAGTGCCAGGCAAATTGTCATCAATGGAATGAGTGAATAAATACATGTAAACTATTCAGACTCATTTCTTTAGTCTAAGGTTAAAACTCAGAAACTAAATTATTAGTTTTATATATCATTTTATCAAATTATGTCATAGAAAACGTTCAATTTATGCCATTGCCATCAGGATAAGGATGTCTGTTGCTTTGTTCCAACATTCAACAAAAATGACCCCACTTTGCTGAACAATATTATCTCATATTTGAATTCTTTCAGCACAAGAGCTCATTTTTATCATAGATTATTTTATCATTTGTACCAATCTCTCTCTCTCTCTCTCTGTCTCTGTGTGTGTGTGTGTGTGTGTACATATGTATCTTTTTGAGACAAAGTCCCCATGGAGGCTAGGCTGAGGCTCATTAGGTAGTTGAAGCAGATCTTGAACTTGAGGTTATTCTCTTGCCTCAGTCTTCTGAGTGCTGGGATTATAGGCTTATACTATCATACTCAGCTTGTCTTTTGGTAATAGTTTAATGATGCTAAAAGCCCAGTTATAAGACCTGTTTCTGTCATACATTAGCTCTCTTGTCTTCTTTTTTTTTTAAACTTTTTTCTAACATTTTATTTTATTTATTTATTTTCTCAATTTTTATTAACATTTTCCATGATTATAAAAAATATCCCATGGTAACACCCTCCCTTCCCCCACTTTCCCCTTTAGAATTCCATTCTCCATCATATCCCCTCCTCATATCAGTCAATCCCTCTTTTATTTTTATGCCATGATCTTTTCCTCCTATTATGATGGACTTGTGTAGGTAGAGGCAGGCACTATGAAGTCATGGATATCCAGGCCATTTTATGTCAGAAAGGAGCAGGTTGTAAGGAGTCCTACCCTTCCTTTAGCTCTTACATTCTTTTTACCACCACTTCGGCGTTAGACCCTGAGCCTTGGATGGTGTGATCGATATGTTACTCAGTACTCCAGTCACTTCTTTCCAGCACTGTGATACCTTCTGAGTCGTCCCAAGGTCACTGCCATCTGTAAAGAGAAGATTCTCTGCCCAAAGTGAGAGTAACATTAATATAAGGGTATGAATATTAAGAAAAGTGCTTACTGGGCAGTTTGATAAGCATAGTATATACATTTATCCAGACATCAGTAGATGTTATACCCCTAGGGCTCATGACTACCTCTGTTTTAAGTTTTCAGTGGCAGGGATGTATTCCCTCCTACGGAGTGGGCCTCCAGTCCAATTGGAAGGCAGTTGGTTTCTACCTTGATAGATGTGCCACTATCGCACCCATTGGCTCATTTGGCCTGACTGGCCAATTATAAGGCTTGCAGTGTCCACTGTTGAGTATCTTCACTCACGGTATCTCTTTCTCCCATTGAATTGCCTTTAGGATGGCTTCTTCCAGCTTTCTGTCAGCTGGTCTACATGGAGGAGGTTATCAGCTCAGTGCCAGCAGGATTTCTCAGTGGCTTTGCAGTCCAAGTATGTGGAGTCTTCAGCAATAGGTTCTTACCATCTCTTCCTGGTGGGAAACCAAGGGCCTTGGCAATGGCCTACAATGTTTTGGGACCATCAGGGATCTCTCTGGCCAACAACTCACTGGAAGGTATCCCATCCCTGGCACTGAATATTTTCTAGCAATGATCTACAGCTCCTGAGTGTTCCATTGTCCAAAACCAGAGGATTCCATATGATTTATTTATATCCTCTTAGATTTTGATTAGGCCTCCCTCCACCTTTCCTTTACTCAGTCTCTTCTCCTGACCTCACTTTGGGCCTTTTACACCCAGTTAATCAATTCTTCTACTTACATATATACAATACCAACCTATTAAGTACCCTTCTCCCTTCCTTTCTCTTCCCTTTATATCTCTTTTTTGGCTTACTGGCCTCTGCTACTGAGTTTTTCCCTTCTCACACAGAAACCAATCATCTGTAGCTAGGATACACATATGAGAGAGAACATGCGGTGCTTCACTCTCTGGGCCTGGGTTACCTCACTTAGCATAATCCTTTCCAGATCCATCCATCTTCCTGCAAATTTCATACCTTTATTTTTCTTTAACGCTGAGTAGAACTGCATTGTATAAATGTGCCATATCTTCATTATTGACTGATCAGTTGAGGGACATCTAGGCTGGTTCCATTTCCCAGCTATTATGAATTGAGCGGCAATAAACATGGTTGAGCACATACTTCTAAGGAAATGTGATGAGTCCTTTGGATTTATGCTTAGGAGCGCTATAGCTGGGTCATATGGTAGATCAATCTTTAGCTATTTAGGAACCTCCACACTGATTTCCATAATGGCTGGACCAGATTGCATTCCCACCAACAGTGTAGAAGGGTTTCTCTTTTTCCACATCCCCACCAGCATTTATGATCATTTGTTTTCATGATGGTAGCCAATCTGAGAGGAGTGAGATGGGATCTCAATGTAGTTTTAATCTGCTTTTCCCTGATGACTAGGGATGTAGAACATTTTTTAGATGCTTATACGCCATCCATATTTCTTCTTTTGAGAACTCTATTTTGCTCCATATCCCATTTTTAATTGGCTTGTTTGGTTTCTTATTATTTAACATTTTGTGTTCTTTGTATATCCTAGATATTAATCCTCTATCAGATATATAGCTGGCAAAGATTTTTTCCCATTCTGTAGGTTACCTCTTTGCTTTATTCACAGTGGCCTTTGCAGTACAAAATCTTTGTAATTTCATAACGTCCCAGTAGTTAATCTGTGGTTTTACTCCCTGAGCATTTGGGGTTATATTCAGAAAGTCTTTGCCAAACCAATATGTTGAAGGTTTCCCCTACTTTTTACTCTAGCAGTTTCAGAGTTTCCAGTCTCATGTTAAGTTCTTTAATCCATTTGGACTTAATTCCTGTGCATGGAGAGAGAGAAGAATCTACTTTCACCTTTCTACAGATACATATCCAATATTCCCAATACCATTTGATGAAGAGGCTGTCTTTTCTCCAATGAGTATTTTTGGCATTTTTATCAAATATCAGGTGGCTATAGCTAGCTACTTGGACTTACATCTGGGGTCTCCATTCTGTTCCATTGATCTACATGTCTGCTTTTGTGCCAGTACCATGCTGTTTTTGTTACCATGGCTCTGTAGTATAGGTTAAAATCAGGTATGGTGATACCACCAGCCTTATTTTTATTGCTCAGTATTATTTTAGATATTCGAGGTTTTTTTTGTGATTCCAAATGAATTTTTCGATTGTTTTTTTTTTTTTTTCCGTGAAGAATGCCATTGGAATTTTGATGGGGATTGCATTATATGTGTAGATTGCTTTTGGTAAGATTGCCATTTTCACAATATTGATTCTTCCAATCCTGGAACAAGGGATGTTTTTCCATTTCCTAGTGTCTTCTGCAATTTCTTGCTTGAGTGTTTTATAGTTTTCATTGTAGAGATCCTTTACTTCCTTGGTTAGGTTTATTCCAAGGTACTTTATTTTTTTTGATGCAATTGTGATTGGGAGTGATTCTCTGATTTCATCCTCTGTGTGTTTGTTGTTAGCATATAGGAAGGCTACTGATTTCTGTGTATTTATTTTGTATCCTGCTACATGGCTGTAGGTGTTTATCAGCTCTAACAGTTTTCTGGTAGAGTCTTTAGGGTCCTTTATATATAGAATCATGTCATCTGCAAATAATGATAACTTGATCTCTTCCTGTCCAACTTGTATCCCTTTTATGTTTGTCTCTTCCCTTATTGCTATGGCTAAGACTTCCAATACTATATGAAATAAAAGTGGGGACAGTGGACACCCTTGCCTTGTTCCTGATTTTAGTGGAAAAGCTTCGAGTTTTCCCCATTTAGTAATATGTTGGCTGTAGGCTTGTCACAAATAGCCTTTATTATATTGAGGTATGTTCATTCTATTCCCAGTCTCTGTAGGACTTTTATCATGAAGGGATGTTGGATTTTGTTAAACGCTTTCTCTGCGACTAATGAGACGATCATGTGGTTTTTGTCCTTCTGTCCATTTATATAATGTATTACATTTATCGATTTGTGTATGTTGAACCATCCCTGCATCTGTGGGATAAAGCCTACTTGGTCAGGGTAAATGATCTTTCTGATATATTCTTGCATTCTGTTTGCCAATATTTTGTTGAGAATTTTTGCATCTATGTTCATGAATGAGATTGGTCTATAATTTTCTTTTTTTGTTCTATCTTTGCCTGGTTTTGGTATCAGGGTGATGCTGGCTTCATAGAAGGAATTTGGTAGAATTCCTTCTTTTTCTATTTTATGGAAAAGCTTAAGAAGCAATGGCATTAGTTATCCCCTGAAGGTCTGGTAAAATTCACCAGTGAACCCATCTGGCCCTGGACTTTTTTTATTTGGGAGATTTTTGATAACTGCTTGAATCTCCATACTTGTTACAGGTCTATTTAAGTTGTTAATCTCGTCTTGATTTAATTTAAGTAGGTAATATAAATCAAGGAAATCATCCATTTCTTTCAGATTTTCATACTTAGTGGAGTATATGTTTTTATAGTATGTCCCTATGATTTTTTGAATTTCTCTGGTATCTGTTGTGATGTTGCCTTTTTCATCTCTAATTTTATTAATTTGTGTCTCTCTTTCTTTTGGTCAGACTTGCTAAGGGTTTATAAATATTGTTTATGCTTTCAAAGAACCTACTCTTTGTTTCATTGATTCTTTGGATTGTTTTTATTTGTTTCTATTTCATTAATTTCTGCTGTAATCTTTATTTTTAATTCCCATCTACTGACTTTTGGTTTGCCTTGTTCTTCTTTTTCCAAGGCCTTAAGGTGAAGCTTTAGGACATTTACTTGCAACCTTTCTAATTTCTAAATATAGGCACTTAAAGGTATAAATTTACCTCTTAGAACTGCCTTCATTGTGTCCCAGAGATTTTGGTATGTTGTGTTCTCATTATCATTTGACTACATGAATTTTTTGATTTCCTTCTTGATTTCTTCATTGACCCATTCACCATTTAGTAGCGTGTTGTTTAATTTCCATGATTTTGTGTATGCTCTATAGCCTTTCTTGCTATTGATTTGTAGTTTGATTCCATTGTGTTCAGTAGAATGCAAGGAATTATTTCAATTTTCCTGTATTTGTTAAGACTTGCTTTGTGTCCTAATACATGGTCTATTTTAGAGAATATTCCATGTGCTGCTGAAAAGAATGTATATTCTGCAGCATTTGGATGAAATGTCCTGTATATATCTGTTAGGTCCATTCCTTCTATGACGTCATTTAGTCCACATGCCTCTCTGTTTATTTTTTCCTGGCATGACCTGCAATTGATGAGAGTGGGGCGTTGAAGTCCCCCACTACCACTGTGTTTGGTGTTTTCTTTGACGTTAGTTCTAATAGCATTTGTTTGATGAATTTGGGAGTCCCATGTTAGATGCATATATGTTTAGGATTGTAATGTCCTCCTGTTGGAGGGTGCCTTTAATCAATATAAAGTGCCCTTTCTTATCTTTCCTAACTAATGTTGGACTGAAATCTACCTTGTCAGATATTAGGATAGCAACCCCTGCTCGTTTTCTAGGTCCATTTGCTTGAAACACTGTGTTTCAACCTTTTACCCTAAGATAGTGTCCATCCTTTGTAGAAAGTTGGTTTTCTTTATTTGAAATTGAAGGATCCTGCTTTTTAACCCAATCTGCAAATCTATGTCTTTTGGTTGGGGCATTGAGTCCATTGATGTTAAGAGATATTATTGAAAGGTGTGTATTCATTTTTGTCATTTTTTGTAGTTCTTCCAGTTTTACCTTTGCTCTCTGTGTTAAGTAATGTTTGAGTATTGTTTGTTTTTTCCCGGTTCCTTATATGTGTGCTTTTCTTTTTCTTCAGCATGGAGGATTCTTTCAAGTATTTTCTGTAGAGCTGGTTTGTCTTCAAATACTCCTTTAGCCTTATTTTGTTGTGGAATGTCCTTATTTCTCTGTCTATTTGAATGGATAGCTTTGCAGGATAAAGTAACCTTGGCTGACAGTTGTTATCTTTCAGAACTTGGAATACATCACTCTGTGCCCTTCTGCCTTTTAAGGTTTGTGTTGAGTAATGTGCTCTAATCATGATAGGCTTGCCTTTGTAGGTAACTTGATTTTTTTCTCTGACTGCTTTCAATATTTTTTCTTTGGTTTGTGTATTTGGTAGTTTGATTATAATATGGTGAGGAGATGTTCTTTCCATGTTTTTTCTGGCTGGTGTTCTAAAGGATTCCTGTATCTGTATTGGCACCTCTTTCCCAGTTTGGGGAAGTTTTCTTCTATGATGTTGTTGAAGAGGCCTACTATGCCTTTGGAGTGAAATTCTTCTCCTTCTACTATGCCTTGAATTCTTATATTTGATCTTTTTGTAGTGTCCTGAATATCTTGAAATTCCCAGTCATACTTTTCTATTAGTTTGTCTTTCTCTTTGTTGGACTGTATTAGATCTGCCACCTGTTCTTCTAGCTTAGATAATCTGTCCTCTCCTTCATCCATTCTATTGGTGAGATTTTTCTATAGAGTTTTTTTTTATTTCATTAACTGTTTTCTTTATTGCTAGTAATTCTAACTGGTTTTTCTTTATTATTTCTATTTCCTTATTTATGTCTAATATTGACCTCTTTATTTCATTAAATTGGCATCCTGTGTCTTCTTTGCTTCCTTTGATTTCTTCTTTGATTTCTTTGAACATATTTATAATCCTTCTTTTGAAATCTTTCTCAGGCAGTTCCTCTAACTCGTTCTCACTGGAGGTCATTTCTGTTGCATTTATACTTTTTGGTGGATTTATATTGTCTTGATTTTTGGTGTTTCTTGTCTTGTAATGTATATATTTTTGCATCCTGGTTTATTTAATGATTGGATTTTCTAGTTAGCTGGGTATTATTAGAAATATCAATCAATCTGATGTTATATATCTTTAGGGTGGGAGCATAAGACACTAGGTGTGGCTGTCAAGGCTCTCAGGGTATCTACAAAAGTGACTCTAGGTGCTGGGTTTGCCTGCTATGAAAGTATTCAAGTAGGCTGAGTGGAACCAAATACAGATAGTTTCTAAAATTTAACTAAACAATGTACACTTTCAATGAAAAACAGCACAGAGTATTTATCCAAGGGTAGGTATTATGACAACCAGATCCTCTGTCTGTCCCTCAGGTTGTGTGGTGCATCACTCACTCCCTTAATCCTGACAACAAGGAGGTTAAGATTTCTGGTCTGTAGAGGGTTCCAAGACAGCTTGTGACTAGGTGAGACCCTTCCCTAATGTATAATGGAGTAGGAAACAAAGCCACTATAAATCAAGAAGCAACAAATAACAAGCCCAAAATACAGCTTATTTAAGAGTGGCAAATCTGACCATTCACGAGATTTAACTTATAATTTATGCTGATATGGAGGGTACAATAACACTTCTGTTACAGACCTATATACAGGTTTACTAGGCAGGTACTGACCTGGTGTAATCCCAGTTACATTTGGGATGATTTTGGTCTCAGTTATGCTTGGTTCCTGCTGTTGGTTCAAGTAGGCATGGTTGGTTCCTTGGACTGCCACTCTGTTCACAGGAGCTGGCCACTGGCAGTGGGGGAGGGGAGGCTGCCAATGCTGCTCTAGTTCTCTCGGTGTTCCACGTGTTCTTCTACCTTGTGATCTGCTCCTCTGTTGTTCACTG
Source organism: Dipus sagitta (assembly GCA_036346955.1). Classification (NCBI taxonomy): domain Eukaryota; kingdom Metazoa; phylum Chordata; class Mammalia; order Rodentia; family Dipodidae; genus Dipus; species Dipus sagitta. The sequence continues at coordinate 88,026,942 of CM070775.1, read as the reverse complement.
CCGTTCTCCTTTCACATTTCTTGTGTTTGCAGAGAGCTCCAGTGTGAGTGGAAAATCCCCTTGCCTGTCTTTTCCTGGGGCTCAAGCGAAGCCTGGCAGCTGGTTGGTTCGCTGCCGCTGCCGCCACGATGGTCCCACACGAGGACCTGCCAGAGCTGCTTCTGCCGGCTTGTGTAGGCTCTGGATGCTCTGGATCTCTCCTACTTCTCTGCTGCCATTTCACTTTCCTGTACACCTCACTTTTTAGTGAAAGTGTGTATTTTGCTGGTTTTTTTTTCTTTTTTTTTTCTTTTTCCCACCTAGGCTGCTTTGGCATGGTACCTATGCCACCATCTTAACTGGAACTCTCTTGTCATCTTGTTCAGCTTCTGAAACCTCAGTTTCCTTGGTGTAAAGTGGAATTAACAGCACTTGCTTCCATAGGGTTGCCCTGGGGAAGCTGGCAGGGGGCTTGCACTATGGTAGCCTCAGGCTCAGATCACTGAGCTAGCACAGTGCATGGTGGGTAGATGGGAGCTTCTATGGTGGTTGTTATTTTAGCTCTACTTCTGCTTTTATATTTATTTATTTATTTGCAAACAGAGGGATAAATAGGGGTCTTTACATGGGTAATGTGGAAGCAAACCCATCCCCTATGCCTTAGAAGCATGCACATTAACTGCTGAGCCATCTCTCCAGTCCCTGTTTCTGCTTCATCTACTACACTGTGTATTCTGGGACTAGTAACCCTGGATTCCATTCATATTTATACTAATTCAGGAATACCATAAAGGAAGCCTGATCTCCCTATCCCACACATTCTCAACTAATATAACCTGTGAAGTTGAAGCCATTCATGTGGTGCATACTGAAATCCTTGGAATTTTGGGATTTAATGGAATATCTGGGATAGATAGCAGGAGCCTTAGCTGTTCTATTAATTTTTCTAGTAGAAATATTACATCACATTATACAAAAAGATTATACTTGGTTAGAGTGGGATTTGTTTTCTTTTGCATTAACCAAAGTCTCTCTCTCCTTTTTATTTTACATATGTGCATATTTGTGTGGTATGTGCACAAGTGCATATGCATGTTTGTGTGTGAGTACATGTGTCTGCACATGTATGTGGAAGTCAGAGGTTCATATTGGGTGTCTTCCTTAATTGCTCTCTACCTTTTATTATTATTAAGTTGAGGTCTCTCTCCGAACCTGGAGTTTACTGAGAGTCCATTTGCTCCCTCAAATCTTGACCTGGGACCAGCCATGTTCCAGTGTACTGTTGCATACGATTTGATTTCTTTTTACCCCAGAGGAAGTAACCAATTCTCTTGTATAGGCTTAGTAGAAAAAGGAATATGCCTAGATGAATGTAACCCAGAATTATAAACTAACTTAGTTTTATAGCCATATATTTCTTTTTAGCTTAACTCTCACAACCTTTCTATAACATACTTTAACCTTTTAGGTTATCTTCAGCTCTATTCCCATTTGGAGCAATCTGTTACCATAGGGGAAAAAATTACTTTACCATGCAAACTCCTTTCTCAAAGCATATCCATTTAATTTAACTTTATTTACAAAAATGTGTTTCACATTTATAACTAATATGTCTTTCTGATACTTGGTGGTCTTTCTGTTGTATTATATTGTTATAAAATTTACAAGATGAGTTTAAGTGAAAACCCAGTAAGCTATATTTAAAAGATATTTTATCTCAATATCTTAAATATCTCATAGCTTAAAAATAGGCAAAACATACTTTAAAAACATTTATCATTTATTTGCAGGGAGAAAGAGAGAGAGTGAGAAAATGAGCACACCAGGGTCATTTGCTCATGCAAATGAATTACAGATGCATGCATCCCTGCTTCTGACTTTATGTGGATCCTGGGGAATCAAACACAGGCTATTAGGCTGTCAAGCAAGCATCTTTAGCCACTGAGTTATCTCTCCAGCCCAGTCTTGCACTTTTTGAAATGAATTCAAATTATTTGTTAAATATTTACATGTTAATATGATTAGCATTTAGAAACTATCTTTTAAAATAGGGGCTTCTTATTTTAACCTTGTAAGACAATTTAAAAGTCAAGATTAAAGTTTGGCATTTTTGTTTACCTGTGAAAAACCTGCCTACTACTGTGATAAAAATGAACAAGCAATCTTTTTTTCAAAGCCAAAAGCATAGAGATGAATTGTTTTAAATACATTGCAAAGCATTTCTAGCAATTTAACCCTACCTTAAAATATGTGCATGTACATGTATGCATTTTAAAATCAGAGTGCTTCATGGCCTTTGTGGTGGTTTGAATGTAGAATGTCCCCCACAGCCTCACGTGCTTGTGATTAAGGCTCAATTCCTAGTTGGTAGAGTCATTGGAGGAGGTGAGTCACTCAGTGCGGGTCTTGATGCTGAAGCTTGTTAGTCCAGCCCCACTGGGTGTTGATTAGCTACCCCCTTTCCTCTACTCATTCCCTGTTGCTGTGCAGATGTGATGCCTAGTCATCTTCTCTTGCCACAATTCCCTGCTCCCCATGATGAAATGTCCTCTCAAGACTGCAAGCGAGAAATAAACCCTTTCCTTCCGTAGTTGGTGTGATAGTTAAGGTGTTGTCAACTTGATCTGTTTAGTAATCCATAGGTTGCTTCTAGGAAGGATCAACTAAAGGAGGAAGTCTTTCCCTAAGGTTGAGCCCTTCCCCCAGAATGGGCGGCCCCGCCCAGAGGGGGACTTGATACAAGGGAGCTCTGGGAAAAAAAGAGTCCCTTCCTTCCTTCCTGCCTTCCTTCCATTATGGCTGCTGGAGCTGCTTGCTACCTCCAGCATGGATTGAAGACCAGTGCGGACGAAAGACCAACATCAACTGAAGACCCCCGTGGATTGAAACCCAGCGGCCCCTCAGGAAGCCTCCAGGCTTTCCAGCACCATCTGCAGTGCCGGGTCGGGACTGCTGAGGCATCTGGCCATGAGGACTGAGCAACTACCAGGTTCGGTGATTCTCGGGCCTGCAACTGCTATTGGACTACTGTAAGCTGATCCAATAAATCCCCTTTTAAAATAATTCATTCTAGCAGTTCTGTTCCTCTAGAGAACCCTGACTAATACAGTTGGCTTCTGGTCAGATGTTTGCAATGACAAGGTAACTACTATAGCCACAGATTTTGTTATCCTATGTTGGACATAAAGACACCCAAAGACAGACTGCATGAAAATAACAAATCTACATGACAGGAGCTGGCTGGCCTTACAAAATGACATATTATAAAGAACATGTAGTGTGATTAAGAGAAAAGGGATATCTTTTCATTGGGGTTTGAATTCTTGTGTGGCTGAGAGGAGTAGGAAGGAGGATGTTCATTCGTGGTCAATTTCTGGTCCTTACTGGAAAGCTATGTGCTGGCCAAACCACCTGGGTTTTAAATTTACACCCTGGGAGAAGAGAGGGAAGAAAGTAGTTTAGGTGTGACTAATTTCTTACCCACATTAAAAGCTGTTCATATTTCAACTTTGGAAGGCATATGCTTCTTATAGTTACAGTCATACAAAAACAAAGATGAGTGGGGGAAGTGGTGGGGTATTGAGTGGGAAGGCTACAGGATTTGAGAAGGAGAGGCAACAGAGGCACTGGTGAGGGGGAAACTCACCATTTGGAAAACGTGAACCTGCACTACAGCTGTAGCAGCCAGGAGGAGAAGAGTAGTCTACAGAAGGAGGCATGGTGGGGAGGGGAGAATGAGTGTTTAGAGCTGTTTAGGTGCTGCAAGCAGCGAAATGAGGATGAGCCAAAATAGGGGGAGAGAGATGGCCACTTTCCATTTCCATTGAGCTCTATGAAGTTGTTTTAAGTTTCTAAGGATTTTGAGAATGAAGATACGATCTCACTGGGCCAACTGACTGTCTATTTATATTGTAGCAGGACAGTGTTACAAAAGAAAACTAGTTTGTATGGTCTGATTTCTCCTCCAGGATTTTAAGGGATGAGAGACCCATTGCAAATCCAACCAGAGATTTAGTCCAGGGGGCAAAATACCTGGTAGGGAGAGTATGAGTCATATGGGAATTTGGGGGTGTCTTTGAAGCAACAGAGCTTTTCTCAGTTCTTGGTCAGACTGTAACTCAGTGGTCGGGGTGCCAGATGCTCACAGCTCACAAAGCTTCCACTGAGTCAATAGCCTCCAGGTTCTTGTCATACAAATTTTGAGAAATGAAATTCACAGACCATAGAAGGTAAAGTTTAGAAAGATTTTATTATAGAGCTTAAGCTAAGGAAACATGGCAGAGCTCCTACTGTAAGAAGGAGGGATTCTTTTAAGAGAGAATTTAATAGGTATAGGCCCTTTTATCCCATTTATCTGGCACTAACTTCACTCTCCATTGGAGAATTTGCTTCTCTTTTTCAGGTGGATGCAGATTCTAAGGACAGAACCAGCCCATCACACCTCAAAAGGGCCAGAGTATTTGGGGAAATTAGCAAGAGTGCTGCTTCCTTGGTGAACCTGATATTAGCATAAGGGTGAAAGAGGTAGACACAGAGAATACTCAACTCCTACCAAACCAGATATCCAGAGACACAGAGGCTCCCAAGACCTCATCACTGAAGCAGACCTAAAATGAACCCAACATGGCTCAGGGTAATTTGTGGATGAGGGGTAGAAAGAATGTTAGAGCCACATGTTGGGTCATTTTGCACAGAGACATTGCCTCTTACCATAATTTATGGCTAGCCCCACAATGTACGACTCATATTCCCCAATGAGGAGGGCTCCCTGCAGAGGGGGCAGGAGAGGGAGGAGGCTAACGATGGTACCAACATGACTGTATACACTGTGTACATAATTAATAAAAAAAAAAGGAGGGCTTCCTGGAAATTGGAAAGCCTACCTAACACCTCTGATTAGGGTCCTTTATGAAACTTTAATGGATAGGTGCTAAGCAGGTCAGTCTAGCCCCCACCTGTGGTATCCAGGTGCTGCCTGGTTTCCAGAAAAGGGAGTAATCTCATTTACATTCCCAAAGAAGGGAATAATTCTTAACTTTCTTTTCTAGGAAAGAAAGAGGTAAGGAGAAACCAGATTCCCTCCTAAGTTTCTGGCCTCTAGCATGGTGGAGGCTATGAGGACTCCTTTAGGGAAAAAAGGCATGGGGAAGAGCCAGGTTCTCCCTTCAGCCTAGAAGACTTTCCTTGCTTCTACTTTCCAGGGCCCTGCAGTCTCTAAACTGTCTCATGCAGGGAAGTCTGAGGGGAGAATTGTGCCTATGAAACGTTCTGGCAATCAATTGGGTAGTGACAAATAAGAGATATAAACAATCCTGCACTTCGTTGTATCTCTTGAGTGTGTGATTCAAGGTCCCATGGAAAAACAAAAGGCCCCAAACCCCTGAGAACAAGTATCCTTGTATCTCCACTGGGTATGGAGCCATGGAGGTCCCAGATCTTTGTCCCTGGGATACATCACAAATGTTGAGGATTTGCAGGTGACCAGATGATTGGATCAGCTCACCGGAAGAGGATGGAGGCCGGTGTTGGGTGTGAAAAGTCAGTGGCAATGACAGACTCTCTGGAGATAGGGAAGGGGGCCCAAGAAGGCACTCTCTCCTGAGAGCATCTCTATCCAATTCATGGTACCATTCATGTAAAGTTCAGGTTTGAGATTAGAGGACTGAGATGAACTATTTTTTAGGCCCAAGATTTTATTGAATGCTAGGTGAGAGAATGGCAGGGTCTGAAGTGAAAGTGAAGAGGCTTGCAGCCAGGGAAGGGGGGAGATTTTAAGACTTTCAGGGAGGGGCCATGGGACTTATGGGACATGAAGTGAAATGGTGGCTTCGAGGAGGCATCATTCTCTTCTACAGTCTTGGATGTGAGGCTTGGTAAATTTCCATAATACTGGGGATTTCAGAATCCCAATGGGGATTGCTATATTGTGGGTGCTATATGTATTAGCTGTGGAAAAGGGAACATCTCTCTTGAAATCTAACACTATATTTTATTAATCATGCAAGGAATACTCATAAGCAAAGTTTCACCTGCCCATAAATATACAAACATGGCCCCTTTAAAAGTTAGATGTTCTAGAAGTAGTGCTGTTGTCTTTTCCCCAGTCATCTTTCAGAGAGATGCTCTACTGTGTGAGTTGTTATGCAGGAAAACAGGAAGAAAGTGCAATAAAAAATCCCAAACAAGTATACAAAAATGTGCCTTGAGGCAGAGGACCTAAACTAATAAAATTGAATGCACTAATAAAATCTTCTGTGGCTGTCATTATCCATTAAGCTCTAATTTAAGGTTTTGATAATGAAACTAAGGGCTATGTGTGGATGGTGGTGGTATTGATGGCTATGGTGTTGGTGGTGGTGGTGCTGCTGGTGGTGGTGGTAATGGTGCTGATAGTGGTAGTGATGGTGGTGGTGCTGGTGGTGGTGATGGTGGAGGTGGTGGTGGTGCTTGTGGTGGTGATGGTGGTAGTGGTGGTGATGGTGGTGATGGTGGTAGTGGTAGGGAGTCCACCATTCCTGATTTAATATTACTATGATGGGAATATACATATTATTATTCTTTACCATGGCTTATTTAGTCACTAAATACTGTCTGTTCTGAGGACCCTTGATAGATGAGGCAGCAAGCTTGTAAATAACATGTATATTTGTAGTGCTTGCCAAATAAGAAAGAAATGTATCTTTGTTATTGCAATGTAACTAGAACAGATGCCTGAATATTTTAAAACATGGAGGATGTAATAAATTAGGATTTTGGTTATTAGAATACATTAACATTTCTACCTAATTATTTTATGATATAGTTGAAACAGTGGCATTCACATGATAACCTTCTGAAAAGCCACTGGCCATCTGGAAGGAAAATAAATAATCTCTTCTAAGTAACCATTTAGAGGTTTTAAAATATAGATCAAAAGTAGAAATAAAATAAATACAGCAATCAAGCAACATTGAGCTGAATATAGAAAGACAAAGTTATAGTACAACAGTACAGCTAATAAAGTATAAAAGTCAACCCAACTTGTTTCATTACTTAACTGATTTATACACAATGTGACTGGCTTCAAAGAGGGTTACAAATGCATACTGAAGCACCAAGGTGATAAAGATTTTTGAGTGACGAGAGAGGTAACTGGAAAGGAGGATGCCTGGAGTCAGAATGAATCTCTGGACATGATTCACAAGGGAAACCACTACTGTAGGTTTTTTGGCAGTGGGGGATGGGGCCATGGGCTGAATGCTAAACTTTCTAGAAGCCAATGAATATAAGGAAACAGAATTAGCTGCATAAATCGCATTGTTCAGAAGATTTAAATGAAATATGCAGCTCTGCTGAAGTGTGACTATTCCTGAAATCAAGATCGAAGTGCATTTCCCCCAACTGATCTTCATGAGAGGTCACTGCATACACAGAGAACAGTGTGTTTTTCTTGAAATATCCTTACATTAAATATGAGTGGCTTTGCTAATGGGTGGTTTCCGGATCTCCTGTGATGAAATGTCCAGGTTCTTTTGTCTCCAACAAAGAATTGAGAAAGGCAGAGAGCAGTCATAGTAAAAGTATAAGTTTAGTGAAAGTAAGAGTAAAAGCAGAATCACTCCACAGGACAAGAAGCAGATCCAAACAATCACACAGCTCTGAATCCTGGGATTTTTTGTTTGTTTTTGTTTTTGTTCTGGAGACTTTTATTACCAGGGGAGGGAGGAATTCTTTTAGAGGCTGGACCTAACTTTGCAATGGTAGGTGATTGATTTTCTTTGCTGAAGGGGACTTGTATAACCTTGACAGTGTCTGGTCCAAGTGCTGGCATTTCTTGGTTAATGAGTCCTAGCATTAACTTTTTTTTTTTTTTTTTAATGATTCTCAGTAACTCATGTCTGACTGTACCTGCCTCAGTTTCTTAGAACAGTCCCCCCCCAGTATAGTTTTTAAGTCAAAAGTATTATGTTAATGATATAACTTCTATGGTCTGTGAATTTCATCTGTTGAAATTTATAATACAAGAATCCAGAGACTCTGGGCATGGTGGTACAAGCCTTTAATCCCAACACTTGGGATGCTTAGGTAGGAGGATTGCTAAGAGTTCAAGGACAGCCTGAGATCACATAATGAATTCCAGGTCAGCCTGAGATACAATGAGACCCTGCCTGAAAACAAAACAAAGAAACAAAAATAACCTAGAGACCACTAACTCAGTGGATGCTTTGTGTGACCATACCATGACTGTCTAGCACCTTAGCTCCTGAGTCATTGTCCACACAAGAGTGGAGAAAGGTTCACTTACTCCCAAGGTCACCCATGTCATTGTGAGCAGATTCAAACTTCCTCCCTACAACACATTCAAGTTTCTGGGGTTCTCAGAACCCTAAGCCCTATTACTATATCCTATGATTGTTACACAGTGTCATAATTCATGACTGCACAGATCAGGTACTTATACATTAGTGTAGGAGACTCAGGAGAAAGCTAGCTTCTTTTAGGCTGTTTCAGTTAGGTACAGAAGCCCAAAGAGGGAACAGATCCCATTCCACCTTGGCAGGAATGGAAGCCTTGGCAAGAATAGAACTCGTGTCTGTTCGAGACTCATCTGCAACAGTGGCAGTGCCCCTTGCTGCCCACAGTCTAGCATGCTACCTAGATGGGTGGCCTTCACTACCCAGGTGGGCTGGCTCTGGAGCCTGCCCTTTAAAATCCAAATGGGCCTTCAGTTTACATACCTAAATCTGACATAAATCTGTTTTCAATCAACTATAAAGGCTTATCTGTGTTCATTTTGCCTTCTCTGTTCCTCCTCATCGTACGCTGTGATTTCTGCTTGGAAACACATGAGACAGCAGAGTACTGTTTCTTTGTCTGGGTAATCTTTTGCTTGCCTCTGATTTATACTTTGGGGTAGCTTCTCACTTTAATTACATGCATGAATTTCCTCTGAATTTATCACATGTGTATTTCTCTTACTCTCTAGATCTACCACATGGGTGTTTTTTCTAAACTCTGGGCCTGCTACTTTGATATTTTACCTCTGCTGTTCTTCCTTAAGCTACCACCATTTGCTCTCTTAACTTTCTTTCATGGGGAAACTCAGTGTCTAAATCTCCCTACATGAGCACTTAGGGTCTCTCTTCCACGTCCTTATGGCTCTACTCCAGTCTTTCCCTAAAATCCCCAATTTCTCTTAGATGAATCTCATGGACTATGCAGTGTTTTCCACATGAGTGCGTGTTTCCTACTTTCCACATGCTTATGACTCTGCTGTGGCCATCTTTCTAGATCCCAATTTCTCTTAAATAAACTCCACAATTTGTGATTCTATCCTAAATAAACTTAATAATAATAATTTATCCTTCTTGAGTCTGTTTTTTTTTAATCAGTTCTTTGTTAAAAATAGGACAGGACACAAAATTGGGGTTTATAAGTTTGGGAACTCCCTAACTCCCCAAATATGGAATTACCAGGTCTATTTATTTGGGTAAAACATCCAATTAAGCCTTGCCATCAGACTCAGGTATGTGTGGGAGAGACCTGCTTGGTTTGTGGACTCAAGCTGACTCAGGAGGGACCATCCTACCCAGGTGTGCAGAGCTGAGACAGAAGCAGGAAGCAGCTGCCAGGGAGTGTTACCTGCAGCCATCGTGGATGAGCCTGGATCAGATGCAGGCTCTAGTCCTGCCAGGGCAGGCAAGGGTGGCATCTTCTTGTTCTCCTTTATTGACAGCCTATTAAAAAGCTATCTTCCTCCTGCCCTATCTCATGAAACTTTTTGATTCAGTACAGGGAAAACACAAGTATAAAATGCACATGACTGTGAGCAGATCCTCTGATCTGTGTGTAGGGGGTTTCCTTCTGCAGAAAACAGACCACTAGTTTCCACCAAAAACTAAGTATGTCAACAACTAGCTTTATTCTACTGTTTCCACCATTGTGTCTCAAAAGTGCCTCGATTCATGACTTTCTTTGTTTTGTAACTGTCAACACATCATGAAGCTACATAAACTTTAGAACATGACATTTGGGCTACTCACATTTGCCTGCAGAATAAAGTGGCTTTTACTCCCTTTGAGGTGAGAGTGGTGCTTCGCACCAACATTGTGGACTCATAACTACACTGCTGCTGTTTTCTTTCTTCCTTGTGTACTTTGATGTGTTCTGCAGTACACATGAGAGGACTCTGGCAAGCTGCTGATTCTTTCCTTATGGAGGTTTACTAGTTGCATAGTTTATGTGTTAAATATTTAAACATTATCCATTGATAACTACTGTCAGATTTTAAATATTTCTGCTCTTCATGTATATTATTTATATATTTACTTATCTTCATTTAAGTATTAGGAGTTTATATTATTCTCGTAATCATCAGATACATTTCATCAATGAAGCCAGTTATTTTCTATCGAAGAAAAATGCCTCCATGTAGGTTAGGGGATTTGCTCATGACCACAGCCTTGTGTTCATGTGTTTTGCCTGCTTTGTTTTTCTGCATTCTGCATGACTAGATTCTACAATGGTATGACCAAGACTGTGTTCCTCCTATTTGAAAATAATCAGATAGCTTGGCGATTTATTTATTTTTTATTAGTAGTCTCTTACTTTCTAAAATAGTAAAGCTACAGATGAATTATAAAGTACCCTTTAGTGATGGAATTCTTTCACATAAATGTGATTTTTCTTATACTCTTACATTGTCAAGGTGATCTGACAAAGGAACAACAATCTGTGCTGAGACTCTTGCCTATCCTAAAGAATCCCTCTATATTTCACATACTGAGTGAGGTAAAGGTGGAAACTTTATTTGATAAGACAAGGTGGTGATGATTCTTACAAAAATACATTGTGAAGTGAGGCCAGTCCTTGAGCAATTCAGCTAACTCAGCCTCTGCCCCTCAAACACTACAGCATCACAAGGCTGTTCTCTCATGTTAATGCACTTCGTAAGAATTATGTGAATTTACTTTAGTTTTTTCTCTTTATTTAGCTTATTTTTTATAAGAAGAAATCTATAACAAATAATGGAAAACAGTTTAGAGTAGGATTGAAGTATCAAATAGCTACATTTTCTGACTGCACTCTTAACATAGGTTTATCTTCTATTTTGAGTTAAATTCATGTTCTTTATTGCATACAGATAGCCACATGTTCCTGCTTTTCTTATTGAAAATATTTTCTGTCATCTTTAAATCATCTTGTCATTTTATAAAGAAACAATTGATCACATGGCATGAATCTATTTCTGGACTATACATTATATTCCATAGGCATATATGTATGCATTTCTGACAATGTGAGGCATTATTATTTATAGTTTTTAGAATTATATATCTATAAAATTATTTGTTTTTTTTTGACACCTTCATACTGTGGTGGTTTGATTCAGGTGTCCCCTATAAGTTTAGGTATTCTGAATGCTAGTCTCCCCAGCTGATGACAATTGGAGATTAATGCCTGCTGGAGGCAGTGTATTGTTGGGGGCAGGCTTATGGGTATTATAACCAGTTTCCCTATGCCAAATGTTTGGCACAATCTCCTGTTGCTATTGTTCACCTTATGTTGCCCAAGGGGTGATGTCCACCCTCTGCTCAAGCCATAGTTTCCCCCTTCCATCATGGAGCTTCCTGCTTGAGCCTGTAAGTCAAAATAAACCTCTTTTTCCCCACAAGCTGCTCTTGGTTGGGTGATTTCTACCAGCAATGTGAATCTGACTGCAACACAAGCATATGAATTATATTTTGATCATATGAACTCCATATTACACTCCCTTATCTACCACACTGTCTCACTGTACTCCTTCTTCTCATTACTTACCAGGGACAATGCCATGAAAGAGAATGGCTCCCCCTCCCTGGAAGCTGTTAACTGTCGTTATCTCATTAGGGAGGGGAGTGGCCTCCCCAAGCCACTTTCCTGTCTATATCAGAATATTGGCTGGTCCCATCATGTGTAGATCTTGTTTAGGTAATCACATCTGGTTCATGAGTGCAATGGTCTTGTCATGTCTGAATGCTGGAGTTCCACAGTTTTCCTCTCTATCATCTAGCTCTTACATCCTTTCCATTTCATCTTCTGCACTCTTGCCCAAGCCCTGGAGAAGATGATGTGTATGTCTAATTTAGAACTGAGTGCTCATCAGTCATTTATTTTCAACACTTGACTAGTTATGATTCTCGACATTGACTGCCTTCCCCTGACAAATATTTATGAAAAGGCAAATATTGACAGAAATTTTGTTCATTGGACACAGTGAAAATTAGTGGAGTGATTTCTCTAAATCTTGATTTCCCACAATGTTTTCTTTTAGCTCTTTGCCAGAAGTGACTTCATATGTCACTGTGGTGGTTTGCATTGGGTATTACCCATAAACTCATGTATTTTGGTTACTTGGTCCCAACTGATGGCAGTTTTGGAGGTGGATCCTTGATATAGGAGGTGTGCTCCTGGTGGTGGGCTTTGGAGTGGTGTATCTCGCTCTCCCTTGTCAGAGCTCAGCTCACTCTTCTGCTGCTGTTCTCATCTGCTGTGGCAGAGGTGATGTCCAGCCTCTGCTCATGCCATGCTTTCCTCTGCCATCATGAAGCTTCTCTCCTAGACAGTAAGCCAAAATAAAAACTTTCCTCCCATAGACCGCTTTTGGTTGGGTGCTTTGTCCCAGCAATGAGAAGGTAATTAAGACAGGCAGGCTGCTTCATGTGAGGTACTCTTGATTCTACCAGACTCGGATTCAGCAGAGAAGTCAAGTAGTAAACAGAAAACTTTATTTCTGCTGTTACTGATCACAAAAGGCTTTGAGAATGGAGGTAGTAAATTTCTTTTGAAGGGTTGAATGAGGAAGTGATAAAGGCTTAGACCTTCAGTGTAAGAATATGATAAGAAAGGAGACTGGATCCATGAGAAACTTATTACTGTGGTATAAGCATTGTCATCCATAGCTGTTGGAATAAAATTACTTTCAGGTTTACAGTTCCTTCAGGGTATAATTTTTCTTTTAGATTTCTATGTAAATTTGTTCCAATTACATAAGGGTGAGGGTCTATTGTCTGTACAAATTTAATTTTAACAATACATTTTTAAAATGGTTTCTTAACCTTTAAGCTAGCCTTTAAACAGCTACAGGCAAACGTAAAAATAAGACCTCCCCAGAATATCTCTGATCATGTATAAGTGATATTAAAATCAACATTTTCCTAGATGCAAAGTTATAAAGCAGGGCTCATTGCCTTTGGCTGAAAAGCCAGCTACTGGATATTTTTGCTCTGAGTTCATTATGAACAGAGTTTGTGTCTGACTTATCTTTGCAGAAGGGTTGTTTCTAACCCCGTTGATCTAACTCAGTGAGCTGCTGGTCTATTTCTATACCTTCAGGGAACTGTGCTTTGGAACTGTGCAAGGCTACCTGCTCACTCTTCAGGTCTGTTTGGCAGTTAATACTGATGCCTGTGAATTCCTGTGAACTGATACTTTAGAGGTACACCTTGTTCTTTCTCTGTGAGTTCCTTCCTCTAGGAAAGCCTGGGATTTCACATCTGGGTAAATCCACACATATACTTTAATTTTGTTCTGTATACTCATTGATCCTGTCTTGGGGGATTCAAGCTTCAGTTTTATTTGGAAGAGAAAACTTATTTGGAGCAAGAAGTCCTGTGCTTTTAAAGAGCCATAAGCATGATTTTGTTTCAAAGTGATGTAGAGTATTTTATACTGTTTTCTACTTTGTGCCTTGGTACATCTTTGCATTTCTTGCTGCTATTGTCACAAGTAATACCACACTAACATAACATTTCTTACACTGTAAAATGTATGTAATGGCTGGCGAGGCATGAAAGCAGGTTGCTTCCCATGGGGAGCTGGTTGTCTAGTAGGGACAGGACAGGATACCTTATGTGTACTCACAAGAATACATGGAGAACCACCTACGTCAAAGACTAGGTTATAATACATATACCTATTGTGTTCAATAGTGCAGCAGTCTAGAGACTAGAATTAGTGAAGCATGTATGATGGTGGGGCAAGAATGCCTGGGGTGCACATGGGGCTGTGGTGGAAAATAGGTACAGAGTTAAGGATTTTATGGCTGTGGGTAAAGAGTTTGATTTTTATTAAAAATGGTAGGAATGTATTACAGTTTCTGAAGCATGGAGATGACATAATGGCTTTAGAAAGATTTATATGGCAGTGGCATATATAGGTAATTTATAGAGGGAGACTGTATGGGAACAGAAAAACTTTAAAAGCACACTTGAAATCTACTTAGTGGGGCTTCTGAGGTGTACTGCTTTGCCATTGCTTTACTGCACTTTCAGTTGTATTCAAGGTACAGCTGCTAACTATTTCCAAGTCTGATGATCAAAGCTGTTTTAGTTATTGCTTGTGACTATCTCTAAGAATGGACAACATTAATTTTCATCTCTGTGCATTTATCAGCTTAAAAAATTGTGCATATGTGTGACTGTGTGAGTGCCCCTCTGCCATGGTGTCCCTGCAGAGGTCAGAGAACAACCTCAGGTGTCAACCCTCACCTTCCATTTGCCAGAGTCTGGGTTGTTGTTTGCTGCTGCAGACGCTAGGTTGGCCCATGAGCTTCCAAGGATTCTCTTGTCTCTGCCTTCCTTGCCTTAGATGAGCCAGGATTATGGATGTGCACTTGAGCACCCTGTTTTATGTGGGTTCTGGGGATTCAAGCTCAGGTCCTCATGCTTGCATGGAAAATTCTTTATCTACCAAGCCATCTCTGCAGGCCACTTGCCAGCTGGCTTTTGTATTATTTATCATTGTAAAAGAGCTTAAATAGATGCATTAGGGCTGGCAAGATGGCATAGTGGTTAAGGCATTTGCATTCAAAGCTAAAGGACTGAGGTTCGATTCCCCAGGACCCACATTAGCCAGATGCACAAGGGGGCACATGTGTCTGGAGTTCATTTGCAGTGGTTGGAGGCCCTGGTGTGCCCATTCTCTCTCTCTCTCTCTTTCTCTGTCAAATAAATAAATAAATAAATAAAAATATTTTTTAAAATAGATGCATTACCCTTACTTTGTGAGTGGATTTCTAGAAATTTCTGGGCCTAGTAAGTCAAGATAAGCTAAACTTGTGGAACAGATAAGTAACTGCCAACTCTCAATGTCTTCCCATCATAAAAGTAATATTTACTCCTGATAAATATTTATAACATTTATTTATGTTAAATGTCTATTGTGAGTTATTTCAGTGATTCCCTGAGTGCAAGTGCAAGTATCTGCAGTTACTTGGAGCCCTTATTTTGTCCACCTTATTGTGTGCTTCAGTTCTTAACAAAGCAGGTGAAAAGTACTTCATGGGTAGATATTGTCTCTTGAAGCTTCTGAGCCAGGGAATCTGTGTGATTTTTAGTCAGGCTTTATTGGCCAAAGGACATTAACCTGGCTATGCCCAACTACAAAGTAGCAGGGTTGAGCTATGCTATCATAGACCCCAAATAATGGAAAACAGGGCATGCATGAATGGCTCTAATGACTACCACAGGGACGTCGTCCCCTCAAAGTTCTCATGAGTGTAGGGCTAGAAAGAATATATTTCAAATGAAATTATTTTACTGCACTGAGAATTATTTCATCCACTGACTAGGTCTATGGGCCCTTAGGCCCAGAGCAAATTAGAATTTTAATATAAATGGGCAAGGTGACCCCTAACATGACTAGAATATGATTCTCCATTAGAATTGGTAAATGTGAGGAGAGTTTATAAAAACTTCTGTCATAGAACTTCATATTAGATTCATACTAGTGTTTGGCACATCTAAGTGCAGAGAGGTCAATGTCTCTTTATGTCAACTTTGGATGGTGAAACAATTTAACATAATGTATAAATAACCATAGCTGCATATCACACAAATGCATGCTGTTCATGTATATACACACAAAGATATCATTACTCAGCTAACAACTGAGGGATGAACAATAAAAAGTGAGGACCCAGGGTGACTAAGGACCTCTGTTTATGTAGCATATAACCTAGATGACCTCTGAAGGCACAGTATGTGGACTTTAGCCTTAAGGTGAAATACTAGAATATTAGAATAAGAACCACACTTAAATTTATTCCATAATTCTTCAGTCACAGGCGATATAAGATTTATTATTCCTACAAAAGCTTGGATTTCACCTGCTATACTTTGCCATTTTAGATTTCATGACTAATTATTTTGTTATAAGAATTAATGTGCAGTGCACTGGAACTGTCTTGGGAGAGTTCAGACTTTGTATATGAAGCTACATCCCTGAGTCTCTAGCCAATGTCATATGCTTTAACATTCTGCATCTTCCCTTAAAACTCACTGTGAACACATGTTGTCTTCATTTCTGCTAGTTAGTATGAGTAGTATAAGCTCATGATTTCACCAGTGCCTTACATAACCGTGTATTTAAGTTGTTAAACCCTATGTAGTTCTTTGATATGACTTGGGAGGCATAAAGACACCTGCTTATACTTCAGTTACTGACTAAAGAACTTTCATCTGGAGTGGGAGGGAAAACATGGCTCTTCCCAGTGGTATATAGAGGTAGCAATTGTATTATTATTTTTCCCAATATCAGTACATCAATATTAATACTGTGGATCTCGGTATATGGGTCATTAGATTTTGTTATCATCAATTACATTGGCTTGTAATCATCATTAATTAGTAGACAGTAATTTCATGAACTGTAGTATGATAATAAACATTAAAAGAATTTTATGTAAAGTTTCAGAGAGAAACTGAAATTTAAAATTGAATCAGGAGCTACTAAGGACATAAAATAAATACTGTTTGGATAATACCTGTTTTAGCTTTTCTGTTTAGCTTGGTAAAATATTCAAGAGTCTTGTGAGTAATTAGTGGAGACAAAGTAACCTCAAACTTCTTAAAAATTGCAAAATATTAGTGGCACCAAAGAGCATGTAATTCCTTGTTATTAGTTCCTTCAGTATTTGTATCTGTGCTGATTAATTTGGACTTCAGACATTTAAATATTCACTGTTACCGGAGTCAGACATTACCATAGCTTTGAGTCTGGCCTTCAGTATTACTGGAGTCAGACATTACCATAGCTCTGAATTTTATCTGCATTGTTACTGAAGTCAGACATTACCATAGCTCTGAATTTTATCTGCATTGTTACTGAAGTCAGACATTACCATAGCTCTATGAATCTGGCCTTCACTATTACTGGAGTCAGACATTGCCATAGCTCCATCAGTCTGGCCTTCACTGGCTCCTGGCAAGATTGTTTTGGTTCTTTTTGTTGTTGTTGTTCTTTTTTTATTATTTATTTATTTGAGAGTGACAGAGAGAGAGAGAGGCAGATAGAGAGAGAGAGAGAGAGAATGGGTGCGCCAGGGCTTCCAGCCACTGCAAACAAACTCCAGATGCGTGCGCCCCCTTGTGCATCTGGCTAACGTGGGTCCTGGGGAATCGAGCCTTGAACCAGGGTCCTTAAGCTTCACAGGCAAGCGCTTAACTGCTAAGCCATGTCTCCAGCCCTGTTTTGGTTCTTTACAATGGACCCAGGAAGGTAATATTTATCAGGAACTTCTTATTAATTTACAATAAAGTATGTGCCATGTACTTATTTTCCTAACCATTAAGTAGTGCAACCAAATAATGTCTGCTTTTGTGTAGGTCTGTGTGGGTGTGCATATACAAGCATGCAACTTAAGGACGGAACTTCCTGATTGTGTTAAAATATTTAAAAAATGACTTTTTACTTGGGATTCTGCTCTGTAAAATATACCAATTTCCACAGATAATGCTCAGGTAGGCTAACAGTAGTATGTTCTGTCACACCTGCCATTTCTAGGCTACATTCCAGGGGCCTTTCTCCAGGGTGTCGGGGATGCCCAGCAACCCCTGGCTTTTTTTTTTTTTCTTTCTCTTTTTTTCCCCAAGAGTCTTGCTCTAGACCACGCTGACCTGGAATTCACTATTTAGTCTCAGGATGGCCTTGAACTCATGGCAATCTGCCTACCTCTGTCTTGTAAGTTCTGGGATTAAAGTCATGCATGCCTGGTTTAACCCTGGATTTTAATTTGTGCCTTTCTCTTGGCTTCTTCCCCCAAGTGCAGTATAAAATTTTCCTGGGAGTTTGCTTCATTTTCAATTCAATGATATGACTTGTATTAAAATAATGATTTGGAGGCATGATCTAGGTGACTCCTATATTCTGGGTTCCCACACAAGGGAACCCAAACCTAACTCAGTGGAAATGTTCAGCTGATTGCTAACTAGGGACATTCCACTGGGATGGATTCTGGGCCGTGCTTCTGTGTTCATCCCATGAGCGTCTTGTCAACTTCGTGTTCATTGGTATTGTTTGCTTTAATCAGCTCTTCAATGGTTTATGTGCTTCAGTTCCCCTTTTAGCACTTATGTGAATGTAATTCAATGGATTTGGATGTTGCAGACAAACCTGGGAGTACAAGAGCATAGCAGGCTAGAGCAGATGTATTTTGGTGCTCAGAGTAGGGCGTTTGTCTTAATTCTACACATACAAAGTCAGATGGCCCAGTAGAGAAGAAAGGTAAGGATTAGCAATGTTGTATGTATAGAATTAGAGCAGTCAAGGACTTGGGAGTGACATCAAAATGGGCTGGAATAGGGACACACTCGGTCACACTTATTTTCCTCATACTGTTAATTAAAGAATACATTATTTTACATATCATACATGCCAAGGCTAAATTCACATTGAAGGAGAATGTTGAGGCCATTATGCAAGTAATTTAAACCAAAAAGAAAAATCTCCCCACTTACATAATTATCTAGCCATTGCATGCAAACACATATTTTAGGTAATCAGTTATGAAGGTAATTCTTCTATTCACCATTTTTTAATTTTCCCTGACCTTTTCACAAGTACAGCATTGGCAAAATATAGAGGGACTAGACATATGTCAGAAACTCAAATGTCCCTTGGATTTATGTGTTATTATTGAGGTTGTCACCTACTTTCCTCTGGAAATATCATGATGTATGCATTCTGATTATAGCAATTTTCTTATTGTCATTGACACTGTGCCTAATGTGGGTTATATACTTTTAATCTATTTTTATTTATTTGAGAGGAGAGAGAGAGGGAGAGAGAGAGAGAGAGAGATTGAGAGAGAGAAAGACAGAATGGGCACACCAGGACCTCCAGCCACTGAAAATGAACTCCAGACGCAAGCACCACCTTGAGCACCTGGCTTATGTGGGTCCTGGGGAGTCAAATCTGGGTCATTTGGCTTTGCAGGCAAGCACTTTAACTGCTAAGCATCTCTCAAGCCTAGTGTTACATACTTTCATATTCCCTTTCATATTCAGAAATATTGCTGTTTATCTACAAAAAGATAATATTTATGTTTCTTGACATTTTTTTTCTCACACTTAACTTGTTTTGCAGCAGTATTCTCCAGATGGAGACACAATGTTATGAAGCCTAGACCAATCTCCCTTAGCCTTGGAAGTTAAGAGAAAGGGCTTGTGGGTAATATAAGGGAACCATGCTTGACTGGATCTGCATTGTGTGCGTCTATGATATTGGGATATTTAGAATGCCACTAATGAAAAGTTAAGTCACAGTCTGGAAACTCAGACAGGCCTGGGGAATCTTTCCCTCTTCTGATGCTTCCCTTTGACTCTGCAAATACTCCTTTTCACTGTGGAGGACACTGGCTTTATTCTGCCCACACTGAGCTTTATCTTTGCTCACCAATCATTAGTTCTTTAGTGTCTATGAGATGTAGGAAGGAGAAGGTTGGGCTTAATTTTGATTTTGAAGATTTTACTCAATGGATGAATTTGGACATCAAAGAAAAGGCAGATACTTCAAGTTGCTTACCCTTCCAGCTCCAAGTAAGATAGACATATTCAACAAATGAAAATCCAGGGAATACTTCTCAGCATCCATGAAAACTGAATATTTTTCTGGTAGATAATATATATGAGTCTAATAAAAATCAAGTCATTCCCAGTGAAGACTTAAATATCAATTCAAGACACTAGATAAACCAAACCCCCTATAAGTTCTGGACACATCATCATGTTTTGAGGAAGGCTCAGTGGTTTTCTGATACCTGTACTGATTTTATGGAATGCTTCTTGCTGGGACAGCAAGAAGAAGGGGACTAGACCCCCTGTCTTTGAAAATAACATATGTCTTTGAGGAAACGTCAAGGTCAGAAACCAGGGAAGAGCATAGTGCGTGCTTCCCTTGGACACAGTAGTGCTGACTACGATCAATCCCAAGCACCCCCTGGATCTGCTGTCTGTTTGTACTTCCTGCTTGTTTTCACTCTGGTTCCTCATTACGTTTGTACTGTGTGTAAGTGAACAGTCTTCATTTCTTCATAGAGGCTTGTTGTCTTTCAGGACTAACCCTCCATCCACATTATTTCTGCCGAGCCCCTTGTACTCTCTGTCCCATAATTGTCTGGATACTTGCTCTAGCCAAGGGTTAACACTTTGTTTCTAGGAAGAGTCCAATGGAGTTAAGGAGAAATGTGGAAGACGCTTTAGCATCTCACATAGAGTTTTCCTAGTTTGTACCATTAGGAACTTAAAAGGGAGACCTTATAAGGAACCATTAATACCCAAGATGTTGTTTTATAGATATAAATGTATGTCATTTTTCCTACTCTTAACTTCAACACATAGTAAGCTTGTATTTTAGTAGTAAGTTTTGTTTCCTTAGGAGAATAATATTCACAGTGCTCCAGGTACTCTATTTCTCTTGAAATATGTTACACTGGATCAAGTCACATAATCAGAATGTGCTAAATAGTTTTAAGTGAATTATGTACTGATGTCCAGCTCTTTATGCATCCTATGAAGTCCCATTCTTTGTAAAGCACTTTACTAATGGGATGTTAAGCATGATCTATCCTTGATAATCCAGCATGTCTGTCTTAGATTTATAAACAAGTGAAACACTGTACATTTTCTACAAGAGGCATATACACAATATTCACACTGCCACCATTCATACTAGTAGCCCCCTAAATAACCATCAATGACAGAATAAATGAGTAAATTCTGCTGTAGTCACACATAGAAGTTATAAGACAAGTTAAAGAAAAGAATTATAGCCACACACAATAATAGAGGTGAATCAGCAATATAATATGAAATAAGAAGAGAATGTAAGCCCTAAAATACATACAAAATAATACCATCTTTGTAAAGTTGAAACAACTAAAATAAAATTTAGGGGTAAGTTTAAATGCCATATACTTGCTTCCAAAGGGCACCAAGGTAATAAGGAGTATGTGGTTTGGGATGATGTGATTTCCTGGGGGACTGACCCATAGGATTGGCTTAGGTTAATGCAAGTTTCTACCTGAGGTTATTGGTAGTAGATTCACAGGTGCCTAATTATCATACTGTTAAAACTAACTCATTCACTAGTAACTAGAAATGGAGACAAGAACAAAGTTTAGCATAGCTCATAGAATCCTCTTAATGAAGGTCTTATGGAAGGTTCTTTTCTCAGACTTGAGAAATCTGAGCTTTTTTCTGAAAAAATGTAGTGTTTCTGTTACATTATTATTATTATTATTATTTGCTTTAGTTACTAGCACGCTAAGAGTTTGGATTTGGTGGCCACTTTCAGTAATTATGATGTACATTTCTATATCTCACTTGAATCTTTCAATAATCTTACTATTCTATCCATTTATCTTATTTTTGATTTCTTAACCCTACCTTAAAATATCATTGTATTATATTATTTCTATGAGCCTTCATTAATTCCCTTCAACTAGGCAGGTGATATGAGAGAATTTGTCTGTTATTGGGCAGTATCCTGCATCAATTATTGATAATTGGGTCTCCACTGCAAGCCACAGTTCATCCTCATGGCTCTGGTCTCCATGCAAAGTATCCAGCAAACGTGCTTCACACTGCCCAGGGCTGTTTCCAAAACACAAGACCATGTTTCAAACCCTTTCTCTTTCCTGCATTTCTTATACTCCACGATACCAGGTAGGGTGCCATTTTGTTAATCCGGTGGGGAATAAAGCAGATTTTGAAGAACAGGACACTTCTTGAGCATTCAGGCCCCTTCAAAAGAGTTTACATTCTTTCCGTTGCCTCAGTGCAGGTCTCTTACTACTGCAGCTTAATGGGCAGAAATATCAGCCCAAAGATTTCATTTCAGTGCCATATTCCTCTTCACATGTCAGTCCATTTCTATGTAAAGCAACCCTACACAAGTTGTCAGGATATGGACATAACAGCAAGCCTCTCACACAAACTGCTTCTAGCTCAGTCCAGGCAAAGCTTTTTCTCACCCTCACAAGCCACATCTCACAGTCCATAGTTTTGTTTTTAATTTTTAAAAAATATTTTATTTTAATTAATTAATTAATTTGACAGGGAAAGAGAGAGAGGGAGAGAGTATGGGCGTATCAGGGCCTCCAGCCACTGCAAACGAACTCCAGATGTGTGCACCCCCTTGTACATCTGGCTTAATATAGGTCCTGGGGAATTGAACCTGGGTCCTTTAGCTTTGCAGGCAAATGCTAAGCCATCCCTCCAGCCCACAGTCTATAGTTCTTACTGCATTCAGGTCTTTCAACTCTGACCAGAACAGTCCATGAAGCAGTAATTACATCAGTGCAAGGCGTCTCTTAGGCCAAGGTTTCAAATTCTTGCACAGACTTCTTGAAAATCAGCTCCAAAAGGCCAAAGCCACACAGTCAGGTGTCTAGCAGCAATCTTACTCCTCGGTACAAACATTACTATTGCAGTCCGGTTCACATTGCTGGAAGAAATCACCCAACCAAGAGCAGATTGTGGGAAATAAAAGGTTTATTTTGGCTTATAGACTCAAGGGGGAAGCTCCATGATGGCAGGGGAAAACGATGACATAAGGAGAAGGTGGATATCACCCTCTGGTCAACATAAGGTTGACAATAGCAACAGGAGAGTGTGCCAAACACTGGCAAGGGTACACTGGCTTTAATACCCTTAAGCCTATCCCCAACAATACACTGCCTCCAGGGGGTGTTAATTTCCAAATTGCCATTGGCTGGGGACCTAGCATTCAGAACACCTAAGTTTATGGGGGAACACCTGAATCAAACCACTATACCCTTACAGTGCTAGGATGGAAGGTGAAGGAAAGCTCAAATGGTTTTCCTTAGCTACTCAGAGGACATCAAATCAGGATATTTTCTTTTAGGTTGATCCTAAAGCTGTAATACCCTCCAAGTCCCCAGTGACTCATAAAGCATACTATGATATTAGATTTGCACTCCCCTGATCTGCTTTTAGCCAAATGGCTTGATTGCTTTTTAAATTACTTTCTCATGTTTATGGAACAACTAAGCAGTCATTTTGTTCTTTGTAGAATATCAAAGAAATAGGCTTTATCTACATACACAACACAGGAACTACGGAACTGGCATTATTATAGTTACCATTATCCCTTGGTAGCATGGGGATTGGCTACAGGACCCAGTTGATACTAATATCCACACATGTTCATGCCCTCTATATGAAATGGTTATTTAAGACATTAAATAACATCTAAATTACTTACAATACCTAGCACCATGTAAATGTTATATAAACAGTTGTTATACTGTATTGTTTAAGGAAGATGATAAGAAAAAAATCTGTACATGTTTGGTACATTTACATTTCTTTCAAAATACATTCATTTTGTGTTAGTTGAGTCTGTGGATATAGGAATATAGATGGGGAGGGCCTGCTGTAATGGAAGATAATAGGCATTATTCCTGAGATACTGTATATTTGAAGAGACATCTTTTTCTATTGACTTGACCATTACCTACAAATGATTCCTGTTAACCTTTCATTTTGCTTCTGAGGCAGACACAGCTAAAATATCCACTCAGTAGCTTACTTCAGTCTTTCATGCAAGTCTTATCCACAGCTTTCTGGTCATGTTTACTTTCTTGTGTGATATGACTCCACTTAAGGTGAAGATGGTATGATTTTTCCTACCAGTCTTAGACTCCATTTAATAATATTTATTGGATTCTCCCTAAAACTAAATCTCACCTTAAATATTAAAAAATATTAGGAATTATATTTCATACTATTTAACTTAAACAATAAGTAAAATAGCACAAAATATGAAAATGTATACTTCTTATTGAATACCTAATATATACAGAGGTTATTCAACATATTTTTTGCAGTGACTCTGTAAAATAGGTGTCACTATCATTATTTCCTATTGAGAGAGCAGAAATGCTGTGACTGGGGTTTGGACCCATGGCCTAGTTTGTTTCAATACTGCACTCCCGAACAGAAGGTGACAGCACAAGCAGCATTTTCAAGCTGAGAGGTAATGAGGCTGATTTGACCATGTGGATGGTGGAAATGATCTCATCTATTCATTTTCTCCAGAAGTTTCTGTTCTGTTAATCCCTTGGTTCCAGCAGATCTACTGGCTCCAGGTGCTTGGGGTTTCTTAGCAGCAAAGATAGAACACAGTCTTTTTGACCCTTTCAAATGCAACACATAAGATTTATTTGATTTTGAGGCATGCTTATTTCCAGGATAGCTCTGCAAATATTGTGTAGCAATTTCTTCTGAACTGAAGGAGGAGGGAAGCTAATGATTTCAGTCAGAAGCCCATCAGTATAGTAACATTTTTTCCTGTCTCATGTCTCAGAGTCAGATTGTTAGTTGTGAACTAAAGAAGACTTCAGGCAGTTGCCTAAATAAATATTCCAACTTTGTTTACTTGGGAATAGATACATGAGCATTTTGGAAAACACTTTGCTGATACATAGAGCTGTGAGGTGTTAGCTTTTATTTGTTTTGTTTTGTTTTCCTTTTTTTAAGTTATTTTTTTTTTCAAGGTGGGGGTCTCACTCTACCTCAGGATGACCTGGAATTCACTATGGAGTCTCAAGGTGGCCTCAAACTCACAGCGATCCTCCTACCTCTGCCTCCTGAGTGCTGGGATTAGAGGTGTGTGCCACCACACCCAGCAGGTATTAGCTTTTAAATGGGAGAGTTAGAACTAATTCTGAAACATATGACCAGTGTCCTGACTTTAAAAAATACTGATTTCGGTCAGATTAAAGGGAACTGACTCATGTATCAGGCCTACCCTGATGCTTATGTATTTATTATTTATTGAATGGATTAACATTACAGAGAAAACAAATGCTTGGGTGTAAATAATGTGGGTGGATTTGGGAGGTGCTTGTTTTGGTGCACTCATGGATACTCAGTGTTAAATATTGCCATGAGGTTAGATTGCTCTTGGGTCCATCTCCAATATTAATTATTTCAAATTGAGCATTTCCTCTGCAAAATGAAATGTGAGTCCAGCTAGCTGATCTCTGTTGGCAGTCTTTCAAAATTCTGCAGTTCCTAATTTTCTGCGAATTTAAAAGCTAAATATAATTTTTTTATGTCCCACATGAGCAAACCCCACTCATTTTCCAGCATAATCCTACACACTTCTCAGACAACTGGACAGATTTAGTCCTGATATTCCTGTGACTTATATATTATGTAAGGGAGGCAAAAATGTTGAAGGTACTTAAATGATTATAGAGAGTGAGAAAAGCAGTGTGTGGGTTATTGAGGAGGAAGCTGCTGTTATCATGGCCAGGATAATGTGTTTAAAGTCATGGAGAGATGAAAAGAGTCGCTGTTAACCTCCTGTTCTTGTTTTGATTCATTTATTGGCAAGCAGCGGCAGAGAAAGACAGAGAGAAAAGGGCATGCCTGGGCCTCTAGCCACTGCAAACAAACTCCAGACATATGTGCCACTTTGTGCATCTGTGTACACGTGGGTACTGAGGAATTGAACCCAGGTGGCTAGGCTTTGCAGGCAGGTGCCTTAACCACTGAGCAATCTCTCCAGCCCCTAACCTGTTTCATACCAGAGCTCTTTTTTTTGTTTGTTTTTTTGTTTTTTTTTTTTTTTTTACAAGGTAGGGTCTCACTCTAGCTCTGGATAACCTGGAATTAACTCTGTATTCTCAGGGTGGCCTCAAACTCACAGCAATCCTCCTACCTCTGCCTCCTGAGTACTGGGATTAAAGGCGTGTGCCATCATGGTTAGCTTCCAGAGCTCTTCTTACTTTAACAGATGGCATTAAATGATGATGATGTACAGTAGGTGCCAAGCATCTTTCTAAGCCCTGATTGAATAGATAGTAGAAGGTAAATTATTTAAATTATAAAAAATAATATAAAAATAAACATAATAAAAATAATTTAAATAATAAAAAATAAATTATTTTTATTATTTATTTATTTATTTATTTATGTATTTTGGTTTTTCAAGGTAGGGTCTCACTCTAGCCCAGGCCGACCTGGAATTCACTATTTAGTCTCAGACTGGCCTTTACCTCACAATGATCTTCCTACCTCTGTTTTTTGAGTGCTGGGATTAAAGGTTTGTGCCACCATACCCAGAAGTATAAACCATTATTATCCCCACTTTCCTAGGTAAAGATATCAAGGAAAAGAAAGCTTAAATAAGTTACCCCAAATCATCAACTTAGAAGATATATAGTAAGAATGTGGACTGCTGAATCTACATGTGTATTAGCAAGCTTACACTTTTAATTATGAAGAATTTTCATATTATCCTGTCTGTTCATTGCTTCTCTATGGAGATGAAGCTGCTAAATAGAGGCCTGTGATTTCTGTTTCAAATCTTGAGTTATTCGTACTCCCAAGTCCTCCTTGCTTGTTTTCTAGCTTTCCTGCATTTTCTCATTTCCCAGCCTTTGAAGAGAAGGCTTGTTCCTGGGAAGCAAGACATCAAGTCACAGTATAGTCAACCACAGGGTCACTGACAGTTCATGGGCTCATGAATGGCAGTGTGATCTGCTTGAATCAGGAAATACACATGATCCTAGGTACACATGATAATTGGGTTTCTTTATCCATATGCCTGATTTGGAGGGCCAGGGTTGTTATAGTGGTGCAGTAAATAAAATCTGCCAAGTCTCTGGAAGTGCACAGATTCAGGAAGCAAAAGTAAATGCGCATTCAGAATGATTCCTTTAGCGTACCCCAGCATCCCATCCATGCACATTCTAAGCTCCTCAGAATGATCCAAGCCCCAAACACTGTACGTGGCCCACCTACACTCCCAGGGATGAAGATAGGCTTTTTGACATTTTAATGTTGGGATAAAGAAATAACACTCAAAAGCCTCTAATGAGAATATGTACAGTGATCCATCTATAAATATGGCTTGTGTACAGCATAATTGTTTGGATTTGGGTGGAAGAGAAGGATTATTTATAGACCTTTCTTGCAGATGGTATGTGTGGATACATTTGCATGCTACTCAGGCAAAAACTTCACTGGGGTCACATTTTCATGATAGTAAGTGTTGAGCCATCTGAAGGCTGTGATTAAGCTAATAGCAAATTCAGCCAGGAAAAAAAAAAGTGCACTGTCATATGTACTTGGCTATTTCCTTTATTTTGAGAATTACTGGCTGTAAAGATCAATGAACCAAGACACATACTGACTTTAGTACCTACATCCCCCTTTACTGATAGGTTTTAGTGATTATTGTATTCCATATTGTACCCTTAGCATTTGAGCAAAAGGAAATTCAAGATGTCCATGACTGTATGATGGGCAGGTAGATGACTAAAGCTGAAGCCATGGGATGCTTCTTGAAAGGTATAAACCCTGGCCCACAAGTATGGAGATGGGATAGGAGAAAGCTATTTAAATATAAGTAAGAAAGTTTCTTTAATGGGAAGCTGCATCCCACACAGAAGTTAAAGAAAAGGAGAAACCCTCATGGTCAAGAGATCTCTGGGTTGGAAGTTCAGGTTCTGGTGCAACAGTGAGAATATCAGCCAGTCACTTTCCACGAATTCCATTTAAAACAAAAAGTATCACTGGTTTTCTTCATGTCCTATAAATCTTTCAACTTAAAATAATGAGCTACCTATTTCAGAGGATTGCTGTGGGTACCAAATCTAGTGGTCATCTGTAAAGTGGGTATTGAAATGTTTTCATTAAAGCCAGATTACTAAGCCTTTCAGAGAATGAAGCACGCTAATAATTGAACTCTCATCTCAAGCTAGTCAGGTGGATAAAGAAGCACTCAAAAATAATAAAAATGCAAAAGCAGTATGTCATTTCTGTGTAAGCAGGGAAGTGATTTCTCACCATTTAAAACAGGAATTCTATACCACTGGCTCTCTGATCTTCTTGTCACTATAATTATCCTAGAACTTTAAAAGCATGTTTTTGCCCAGGCTCTCATTTCAGAGATTTGATATGCCCAGCACCGTCTCATAAAATGTGCCCTACTAGTTCTCAATTTTAACTTAATCAGAATCACCTGAAGTTTGTTAAGCCTCAACCTATGGGGACTTACCTTCAGATATGATGGCTAGATCTGAGGATGAAGACAAGAATTCACATGTCACTTAACTTTTAGAGTAATTACTGATTATTTGCATTCCATATATCAAAACTGGTGCATGTACTGTTTTACAGTGGTGGCAATGCTATTTGTTGTGCATGTAATCCACATTGTATTTTATTTCTGGTTAAGGGAAGCAGGCAGATTCAAAAGTCTGCCCTTTCATGAATTAGTGAGAAGTTTTATAGCTGGGAAAATCAACAAGGTCTGGTCAAATGAATACTGTATCATTTGATCAACAAGAACTGCTGACAGGAAAAAGAAAATCTTCATATAAAAGATGCTTGCTTGCATTAGCTTGAAATTATCCTCTTTGAAAAGAAGACATTATTTGGCAGGCATTTGCTAAGCAATAAAATGTTCAACAAAGCAGATTTTTGAAAGAAACTTTAAGATTTGGAAAGAAATTCAGATTCCTACTTTCTGTAAATATCTTCTTAAGCAACAGAATGAATGATTCACCTTTCAAATCCTTGAGTTTTAGAATAGCTAAAGCAACTTAGCATGATTTTCAGAAATAGAACTCTATTAAACTTCCATAGCCCATGGAAGATGCCAGCGAGAAAATGTACAAAACTGATCATCACATCTTTATTGTTGTAGAGATTTTGATGGACACTCAAGGTTGATTTGGGTGTTAAAGATGTATGAATTATCTATTTCCAGAAGAGTATAAATCCTAAATGTCCATAAACATCAGTTATAGAACACTTCAGGGCTTTAGTCACCTTGAAATTAGGAAAATAAGAAATTTGTCTTGATGATTTCCTCCTAAGTGTGCATAGTAGAGACCTGATGTTTTGCAGATATGTGGAAGGAATAGCATCACTGGGAAGAACTTTTTTGGTTATTTTTAGTCACTTTTTGTATCATAAAGATATTTTGTAGTAAGTCCAGGAGGTTCTTTGCCAGAGTATCCTTATTTTTTTCTTGTCATGACCTGTCAGTTACAGTTTAGGTAGGAGAAACATTTTTTTGTTTAAATACATCTATTAAAGTAAAAATAAAAAAATTCAGTAGAAAATTTATGTCTGACACATTTGGTTTTAAAAGAGAAAGATAAAAGCAACAATATGTGAACTTGTCCTTGTGTTGCAGTAGAATAGATAAACATCAAAGTGAACTTTTATAGGCTTTTGGTTTCCATTTAGAGCTGGATGGCTGGACATCTGTATACTTACCCAACCTGACTCATATGACTGCAAGGTGATGCTGTTTAAGGACAGGAAGACTGAGAAAGCTTAATAGGATAGAAGGGGAGATCTTATTGTATTATAAAGAAAACACAGTGATATAGATTATAGAAGCTATAATGTTTGTAGCAGACAGCTTCAGGTTTGCTGAGATGAACTTCTAGACCAGGCACAGTTATGGAGGAAGGGATATTTATTGAAGCTTACAGATCCAGGGGAAGTTCCATAATGGCAGAAGAAACTGGCCTGCCTTCACAGGACCAAGCAGAGAGAGAGAGAGAGAGAGAAGCACAAGCCTAAAGCCAAAAGCCACAGCACACTTCAGGAACTCCAGCTAGGCACACTTTGCATATCTTTAGATTGAAATCTGAAACCCACCACCACACCTTAAGATCCACACAATGGCACTGACTCCAGCCAGGTGGCTACAGATGCAAACTACAAACAAACAACTGAATATATTGGGGACCATCTATTCTATTCAAACCACCACATTCCGCCCCTGGCCCCCAATAGATTTATAACCATTACACATTGTAAATTGTACTCAGTTCAATTTCAAAGGTCCCCACAGTCTTGACCAATTTAAGATATTAAGGCCTGTAAAATCAAACAAGTTAAACATTTCTAAGATATAAAGGCACAGAGTAAACATTTTCAACTGGTATAAGGCATAGCAAGGAGAGACTAAAACAATGCAAACTCAACCACTATCAAATCAACATCAAACTTCTGCAGTTCAAGTTCAATATATCCAGAGACAAACAGTCTCCAGACTTTCCAATTCCGCCCCTCCAGCTGGGCAGAGTAGCCGGGGAACACTTCCATCCCAGGCCAACAATGCGCTCTATGGTAGCCCTTGCACAGTCCTGGTATATCCAAAACATCTTGAGGTCTTCATGCAAACCACGGTCCATCTTCCAAAGGCTCTTTCAGCCTGTCAGGGCATCATGCCCTGCCTCATGCCGCATCTCAGCAGCAGCTCCTGGAACCATGTGCAATTCATGACCACTCCTCACATTTTCCAAAGGCTCTTTCAGCCTATCAGGGCATCAGGCCCTACCTCATGCTGCATCTCAGGGGCAGCTCCTGGAAGCATGTGCAATTCACCCACTCCTCACATTTTTCATGCTTCTGAAACCAATACCAGGTGTGCAGGACACAGCCATATTCTTAATTCACAGATGAAATAAATCATAACCTTGAAAAGCAGGTTCCTTCTCCAGTCAACTCTTTCCAAAAGAGTTTGCATTTCTTTTTTTTTTTTAATTTCAGATAATTTTTTTTCTTTATTAGTCAGTTTTGTATTCAGCAAATACAGTAAGTTTGGTACCATTATTAGGCTCATCCGTGACCTACCCCCTCCCCTTGGCCCCTCCTTGTTGAGGTATACGGGTCATGCATTGTGGAGTTAGCCCACAATTATGGGTAAGCTAAATGTCTCTGCATATCATGACCCCACATGTGGCTCTGACATTCTTTCTGCCCCCTCTTCTGCAAAATTTCACTGAGCCATGTTGGGTTCAATTTTGATTTGCTTCAGTGATGAGGTGTTGGGGGCCTCTGTGGCTCTGGTTCTCTGATTTGGTAGGAGTTGATTTTTCTCTGTGCTGATCTCCTTCCCCCTTGTGCTGGTATCCGGTTCATCAAGAAAACAGCCCCCTTGCTTGTTTCTCCAATTTTTCTTAGTTTCAGCCGGGGCCCTTTTGAGGTATGATGGGGTGGCTCTCTCCTTAGGATCTACATCAATCTGAAAAAGAGAAGCAGATTCTCCAACGGAGAGTAAGTTAGCACCAGGACAAATGAGATAACCCTTACTTTTTTTTTTTTAATAGAGAATTTAATAGGTGTAGGCCCTCTTGTAGCCCACAATTGATGGTAGCTTGATATTGGAGAGTGGGCTTATGTTTGGATATGGTGTGACTTGTTTCCCAGCTCCAGCTATGGGGGAGTTTGCATTTCTATGAGAGTCCTTCCTCAGGCATCCTTTCCATTGTTTTAATGTAAAGCAGTTGGACCATCTTCCTTAAGATTGCTAATGTGTTTGACAATAGCAGATTCAGTAACCTAAAACCAGTCTCTGTGCCAGTAAATTTAACTTGCTTAAAGTTTTCCAGCTTAAAATCTTAAATCTTTCAGTCCAGTATCTTTAACCAAGCACATCACTCCATTAAAAATTTAACCTTGATCAAACACTCTGGACCTGGGCAGCAGGATGCAGCCAGCCCTTATGCCAGTAGCCCAGTTCTAACAAAGTCCTCTGCAGTCTTTCCTTCCCCTTAGAAAGCTCATAAGCCAAGCCTCGAAGTCCAATGCTGTCTGCACTTAGCATTCTCAGACTCTCATCAGAATAGTCCATAAAACTTGGCTTACCACTCCAGAAGACATCTTCAGTTGCAAGCACCAAGTCCATGCCTATTCCTCCAAAACAAAGGTTCCAAAAGATCAACATCCACATAGTCAGGTTCATCTCAGCTCACTCCTCGGTACCAAGTTCTGTAGCAGACAGCTTCAGGTTTGCTGAGATGAACTTCTAGACCAGGCACAGTTATGGAGGAAGGGGTATTTATTGAAGCCTACAGATCCAGGGGAAGTTGCATAAATGGCAGAAGAAGCTGGCCTGCCTTCACAGGACCAAGCAGAGAGAGAGAGAGAGAAGCACAAGCCTAAATGTCGGGAACCATGAAGACCTCCCCCTCCTCAGCTCTCCGCCACTAACCTTTGGCTGACTTCCTGCCTGCCTTTCCTGCAAGATTGAAACAAGCAGCTGCCTGAAGGCTTGCCAAACAGGATGTGTGCAAACCAAATTTAACTGTCACAAGACAGGCTTGAGTAAATCAAGCGTTGCCGTCTTGCCCCCACCTTCACTCTGATCAAACAAGTAGTCATGGCCATGATATAGAACAGACTTAAGAAAACATTGGATACAGGAAATTCCTATGGGTTTAACAGTTACTCAGGAAGAATTTTGTGTGCGCATACTCTTGGGAACTAATCTGTGAAAACAACTTATCTTGCATACCATCGAAATGTGTACGTGCAGAACATGTCAGTGGTCCCATACCATCGAAATGTGTACGTGCAGAACATGTCAGTGGTCCCTGACCACTTCCCTTGTGCAATGTGATACCACAAAAGACTGTCTTGGCAACTACTGATTGGACGCCCCTCTCTCACTCCTCCTTCTCTTCCCCTCACCCTTTCTTCCTGCCTCCAACTGCATAAAAGGCTTCGCCCCCAGAAATAAAGTGCCTCAGACCTCATCCCTTGTCTGGAGTCATCCCTTCCCTACTAACCTTTTGCTTCCACAGGTACTCAGGAGAACTACACCCACCACGTTGTGCGGCAACCTCAGGGACAGCTTCGACTGCTGGCCAGTTGGAGCTAGGAGCCCCTAACGGGGTTCCCCCTTTTTTGGGAGCCGCACCTAAAGCCAAAAGCCACAGCACACTTCAGGAACTCCAGCTAGGCACACTTTGCATATCTTTAGATTGAAATCTGAAACCTACCACCACACCTTAAGATCCACACAATGGCACTGACTCCAGCCAGGTGGCTACAGATGCAAACTACAAACAAACAACTGAATATATTGGGGGCCATCTATTCTATTCAAACCACCACAATGTTCAAAAAGCCTTTTTAGGATTGTGTTAAAATAAGACAATAAAAAGACTAGACAAATTATAAAACAAATGCCAATGTGACATCAGAGATACAGTCAGACTTTATATCTACATCAACTTTACAATGAGAAGGAACTTGTTGCCAAAAGTCCAATTTTTAAATAAGAACTTCGAGTACTTGTAAAAGTCTTCTTAGATCTGGATGAACATTTACACTGTCAAAGATATTGATATAATGGCAGTATATGTGAAGTATGACAGACACCCTGTGATTTTTGTCCTCATCTGTGAGAATAGCATTCTTTTCGGCATCTCTTCACATGTCCCATTGGTCTGACCAGCTTCGCAGGCTACATTTTCTTCATGGCAATTCCTTTTCTCTGTGTCCACACTGTTCTTCACTTATTTCCACATGACTTCAATGGCAGCTTGTGTGTTTATGATTTTTTAATACTAGATCACAGGTCCAGACCTCTTTCTTAAACCCATATATGCAGATACTGCCCAATTTCTACCTGGGTATCTCTTTGGTAGGCATTTGAATTCTCTGTCCAAACATGCTGTGTTTTCATTGATGGAGGCATGCTTTTTGCTGCTGATGTCAATACTATTAGGTCTTCTTAAAGCACTGTCCCCTCCTTTATCTCCTTCAAATAGCCATTAGCTTCCAATAAATTCTACCCAAACTCTGCATGTATTTGTTGCCATTATTGCTTCTGTAAGATTTTAAATTTTGTTAAATTAAAAAAAAAATATGAGGGTGCCAAGAAAAAACACCATCACTTGTCTTATCTCATTCCCACTTGTGCCACATCCATCACTGCCACTCTGTCCTGCCATCCTTCACCTGGGTTATTCCATTAAAGTTTTCTTTCTGTTTCTACCTGTGCTTCCAACAATTTAGTCATCAGCCAAATTGATTATTTTAAAATAGATGGCAGGTCAAATGATTTCCTGCTCAAAACCTCCTATAGGTCTCTTGGCTTACTCAAAGTAAAAGCCATGCTGCCCACAGTGACCTGTAGAGAGCATGCTTTGAACCATGTATCTTTTTCTAACCCATTGTGTCCATTTTGACCTTCCCACTGGCAATCCCTCTGGGTTGTCTTTGTGGTCTTGAAGGATGCCCAATACAGTCTGCTCAAGGTCTGTCAGCTCAAGGTCTTTGCTCTTTCTGTTGTACACTATGGGATGTTCCTTCCCTTAGGAATCTCCATGTCTTGCTCCCTTTCTTCAAGCCGCTGCTCAAATATTACAGCCAGTTTTTGGCTCCCAAACCTTAGAAGCTCATCAGTATTACCTAGGTTGAACACATAATTTGCCATCCTGAACAGGGCAGTAAAAAGGAGCCCAATTTATCAGTAAGTAGGAGCCCAATTCAGACAGAAATTTGGAACAAGTCACAAATGAAGGCTGGTATTGGCACACTGGTATAAATGACCATACTGCTCTTGGGGTTTTTCCTTTATAGCTTATGTTACAACTAACATAGAACGCACTTAATTTTCATGTGTCTTTTGTCTGTATTCCCCTCCTCAGAACCTCCCTAAAGAGATTATTTTCCTTGCTATTCTACATTCATTGTACAACATCTTGGACACTACTTACTATGCCATGAGTTCTCAATAAGTGTTTTAAAAATTATTTTTATTTGAAAACAGAGAGCAAAAAAGGAGAGAGAGAAAGAGAGAGAGAGAGAGAGAGAGAGAATGAATATGGGCATGCCAAGGCTTTCAGCCACTGCAAACGAACCCCAGATGCGTGTGCCACTTTGTGCATCTGGCTTTACTTTACATGGGTACTGGGAAATTGAAGCCAGGTTGTTAAGTATTACAGGTAAGCACCTTAACCACTGGACAATCTCTGCAGCTCATAAATAAATATTTTCAAATAAATGAATGAATAAATCCATATTATCAACATCCACAATTATTAATAACTGAAATATTGACATATTAGTTTCCATTTTGGTAAAGATATAAACAGTATCAAAATCAATACTGGAAAGTACAGAAGCACTAAATCCCATCTCTTAAAAATTTCCATTTTGGGGCTGGATGGATGGTTTAGTGGTTAAGGTGTTTGCCTGAAAAGCCGAAGGACACCGGTTCGATTCTCCAGGACCCATGTTAGCCAAATGGAACACGCATCTGGAGTTTGTTTGCAGTGGCTGGAGGCCCTGGCACGCCCATTCTCTCTCTCTCCCTCTTTCTCTGTCAAATAAATAAATTAATTAAAATAAACTAAAAAATATTTTAAAACAATTTCCATTTGGGTCTGGAGGAATGGCTTAGCAGTTAAGGAATTTACCTGTGAAGCCAAATGACCCTGGTTCGATTCCTTAGGACCCACATAAACCAGATGCACAAGGTGGCGCATGCATTTGGAGTTCATTTGCAGTGGCTGAAGGTCCTGCAGCACCCATTCTGTCCATCTGCCTCTCTCTCTCTCTGTCTCTCTTTCTCAAAAAATAAAATAATAAAATTATTTTCTTTAATTTCATTTTGTAAACACTATTTAGATATCTTCCATTTGAACTCATAAATAGAAAGAATTTTAAAAAATATTTATTTATTTACTAGAGGGCGAGAATGGGTGCATCAGGGCCTCCTGCCACTGAAAGCTAACTCCAAATGCATGCACCATGTGCACCTGGCTTATGTGGGTTCTAGGGAGTTGGACCTAGGTCCTTAGGCTTATAAGCACCTTAACTGCTAAGCCATCTCTCCAAAAAGAGTTTTAAAGAAATGAAACTATATTATTTATATTTTCAAATGAAAGGGGTTTTGCTAAGTTTGCCTGAATTTAAGGTTACAAAAAAATGAATGAGTAAACTATTTAGCACAAGATTTTTGATACATTCTCTTTAAGTATGGAAAGGAATTTATAAACCACTAATGAGTTAATTTTTGGAAAAAAAAAAGTCCTGTATGTTGGATTTTTTACTTTTTACATGACCTCTCCCCTCATGTTTGTTGGCATTTAATTGAAAGAATTGCCCATATTCAGGAGTTGCCTTTTCTTTTCTTTTGAGGCAAACCCAACAGACTGTTCTCTTTTGTTTTTTATGAGAGGGAGGGAGGGAGAGGGAGAGAATTGGTGGCATAGGGCCTCCAGCTACTGTAATCGAACTCCAGAAGTGTGTGCCACCTTGTGGGCATGTGCAATCTTGCATGCTTGCATCACTTGTGCATCTATCTGTCTTATGTGGGACCTGGAGAATAGAACATGGGTCCTCAGGCTTTGCATGTAAGCTCCTTAACAGCTAAGACGTCTATCCAGCCTAGATTTTCTTTAATTTAACTTTTTTTTTGTTTGGTTTTCTCAGGTAGGGTCTCATTCTCATTCAGGCTGACCTGGAATTCACTATGTAGTCTCAGGGTGGCCTCAAACTCATGGTGATCCTCCTGTCTCTGCCTCTTGAGTGCTGGGATTAAAGGCATGTACCACCTGGGTTGGTTATTTTTATTGTCTTTTCATTAAACAGCTATAATTATATGCCCATAGTTGTTTAGGATGGGTTCCATCGTTAGTCTGATTCACATTTGCTACCTGGTTCTTTACTGAGGTTTCTTATTCTGAAGATACCTATATCTACATCTTTATTGGTTGGAGTTCACCGATGGGTAATTGTGAAAAACTTGCAGCCACTGTTACTTTAGTTATAATTTTGAGCTGCACTTTTTTGTCCATACTTGTGTACATTACTTTCTTACTTTCTCACATTGGATGTTCCAGCAGTAGCTTGATTTTTTTTTCTATGAAAATGATTCCTCTTGCCCCTCCTCACAACTTGTTAGTTTTTTTTTCTTTTCCTTTAAAATTCAAAATCTTAATGGTATATGCCCTTATGCTGAAAGTTTTTCTAATTTTCTTGGAAATCAAAATGGTCTTTAAACCTGAAGATAGGTGTTTCTTCATTTTTGGAGGGAAGGCTGTTTTTTTTATTTTGTAAAAACATTTTTCATTGACAATTTTATACATGTATATAGTGTCATTTTTTTGTCTCATATTGTGTCATCCTATACTTTGGTGTTTCTTTCTTTTTTTTTTTTTTTGCCTTCCTCTATCATCCATAATGAAATGATGATGGGCCCAAATTATGCAGCTGTTGTGCAGGACACGATGGTCACTATGATAGGTCATAAATGTAACAGCCAATCATGTCCAGAAGATAGCCTTTCAAAGCCTTCCTCTCCATTCTCTCCTTTTTATATCCCCCCCCTTTTGCAATGTTCCTGATAGAGATATCTTATTTAAGGCAGAAAATTCAACAGTTACTTATTAGTCACTTATTATCAACACTTTCATAAATTTGAAGTCTTCCCAGTAGTCACCACTATATGAAAAATGAAGTTTCTCTGACCAAATGTGAGAGCAGCACTGTGGCATCTATGAATATAAATGTAAATATTTACTAGAGGGGATTTGAAAAGTACAACATATTCATTTTAGCCAAACAACAGTAGTAGCTTCTCCCCAACCACTAGGGTCTATGACCTTCTTAGCCATAGGTTTTGACTAGGTCTTTAGCACCAGACATAAGTTCTCTCCATGGAGCAGCTCTTAACTCTAATCAGAGGGAATCTGGTTACCCATATAATAAACATGTCACTATTGCACCAGTGGGAACATCTTGCCTGGTTCCATTGCAGAGCTGACAGGATCTACTGCTGGTGAAGACTCAGCTCTAGCTTGATTTCTTTCTCACTGTCTAGCAGCTGAAGTATGTAGTGTCTTGTATTTCAGTGAAGGACACTGGAATTTTGGTGGGGATTATATTAAATCTATAGATTGATTTTGGTCAGATAGAAATTTTCACAATTTTGATTCTTCCAATCCATGGAAATGGGATGTCTTTCCATGTTCTGGTGTCTTCTTCATTTTCATTTTTTGGGTATTTAAAATTCTCGTTGTGGAAATATTTCACTCATTGGTTAGTTTTACTCCAAAGTCCATTCTTCTGTTTGTTTGAAGCAATTGTGAATGTTTCCCTCTCCACCCCTGGTTTCATCCTAAGCATGTTTGTTATTTGTATAAGAGAAGGCTACTGATTTCTTTGTGTTAATTTGTATCCTGCTACTTTGCTGAAAGTATTTATCAGTTCTAATAGGTTCCTGTGGAGTCTTTAGGGTATTTTATGTATAGTATGATATAATCTTCAAATAATGATAATTTGACTTCTTTTTCCATTCATAAGCTTTTATTTACTTCTCTTGTCTTATTGCAAAACCAAAGTCTTCTAGTACTATATGGAATAAGAGTAGAGAAAGTAGACACACTTTTACCTGATTTCATTGGAAATGCTTTGAGTTTTCCCCTATTTATTATAATGTTGGCTATATATAGATTTCTCATCAGTAGCCTTAATGTTGAGATATTTCCTTCCCATTCCATTTTTCTTCATGACTATTATCAAGAAGGGATGTTAGATTTTGTCAAGTGCCTTTTTGCATTGAAATGATCATGTGATTTTGTCCTTGAGTCCATTTATATTATATGACCTCATTCATCAATTTGCTTATATTGAACCATTTCTGCTTCCCAGGGATAAAGCCTACTTTATGGTAAATGACCTTTTTGATATGCTCCTGTATTCTGTTTGTAAGCATTTTGTTTGAATCTTTGTGTATTCATGAGTGAGGTTGGCCTATAATTATTTTGATGTTGTTGTGTGTTTATAAGGTTTTAGTGTGAGGGTAATACTGCCTTTATAAAAGGAGTTTGATAGTGTACCTTCCTTTGATATGTTATAAAATAGCTTGAGAAGCATTGGCATTAGTTCTTCTTTTCGTAAAATTCACCAGGTAATCAATCTGGTCCTAAACTTCTCTTAGTTAGGAGATCTTTTTAAAATAAGTGCCTTGGTCCCATTGATTGTTAGAAATCTGCTTAAGTGGTTTAATCTAATCTTGATTTAATCTTGATAGGTCATATGTACCTAGAAATTAATCCACTTCTTTTAGATATTTCCAATTTGGTGGAGCATATCTTTTTAAGGCATGTTTTTATGAGTTACTAAATTTCATTAGTATCTTCTGTATGACTCCCTTTTTATCTCTAATTTTATTAATTTTGGTCTTATCTCTTAGTTAGAGTCATTAAAAGTTTATTAATCTTGTTCATCCTTTCAAAGAACCAACTCTGGTTCTTTGTTTTTGTGGGTATTTTTTATTTTTTATTTTTTGGGTTTTGCTTTCTATTTGATTAATTTATGCCCTGTTCTTAGTTTTTGTTTTGGCTGGCTCTACTTTTTAATCCAGTAGTGTCTTTTGATTGGGCAACTGAGAACATTTAAATTCTGTGTTATGATTGAGGTGTTTATTAGTTCCTGTAATTATTACTGATTTGTAGTACTTGGTATCTTTATTCCTGTCTTATATAATCTGTTATTCAAGCATAGTTTGTTCTTTCCTATGGCCTCATGTTTTCCTTTTATTCAGTCTTAAGGATTTCTTCGAATATTTTTTTATAGAGTTGGTTTAGTAGTCATGAATCACTTAGCCTATATTGATCATGGAATGCTCTTCTTTTTCCAGTTGTGGCAGATAGCTTTGCTGGGTATAGTAGTATAGATTGGCAGGTACTGCCTTTAAGAACTAGAAATATATCATTCCAAGTTCTGGCTTTTCAAGTTTCTCTTGAGAAATCTGTTGATATTCTGAAGGTTCTTCCTTTATAAGTGACTTTATGCTTCTCTCATATGCATTCAATATATTTTATTTGGAAGCCGGGTGTGGTGGCGCACGCCTTTAATCCCAGCACTCGGGAGGCAGAGGTAGGAGGATCACCGTGAGTTTGAGGCCACCCTGAGACTACATAGTGAATTCCAGGTCAGCCTGAACTAAAGTGAGACCCTACCTCATAAAACCAAAAAAAAAATATATATATATATACATATATATATATTTTATTTGGTCTGTTTATTTATTAGCATAATTACAACAAGACAAGCGGGATGTTTTTCTTTGGTCTTGTTTGTTTAGTGTTCTAAATTCTTTCTGTATATTTTTGTGTATATTATATCTTTGTGTATATTCATATATCACTCCCTAATTTGGGGAAGTTTTCTTCTATGATCATGATGAAAAAAATCAGTATGCCTTTAGACTGAAATTATTCTTCCTCTATTCCCATAATTCTTAGACTTCATCACTTCATAGTGCCCAGAATGTCTTGAAAGTCCTGGCCAAAAATTCTTATTAACTTTTATTTCTCCTTGTTAGAATGTTTCAAAGCCTTCAGCTTGTTTCCAAGCTCAAATATTCTATCCTCATCTTGATCTATTGGTGTTGCTGTTTGTGGAGTTTGTTGTTTGACTTATTGTGTTTTTCATTTATAGTATTTTAGTTTGGATTTTGTTTTGTATTTATAGTTCCTTATTCATATCTTGTATTGACTTCCTTATATTCTTTAGCTAATTTCCTATGTTATCTTGGATTACTTCAGGAGTTTATTTTCTTTGATTCCTTTGAGCATACTTATTATCATGTTTTTGAATTCTCTGTCTAGCATTTCATATAATTCACTCTTGCTGAAAGCCATTACTATAAAATTCATAATTTTGGAAGGAATTATATTGTTTTGATCTTTTGTGTTTCTTGTAGTACTGCATTGGGATTTTCACATGTCAGCATATCTCCCTCTTGGATTTTCTGTTTTTTTATTAGATGACTTCTTAGGTATATAGTTATTAAGGTAACTCTTTAGTCCAGAATCTCAGTGTGTCTGGTGTGGCTTTTATTTTACTCCCAGAGTAGAAAAATAATAGCAGAAGTGGTCATAGCTGGTAGTTATGTCTGCTATGAAATGTCATAGTAGGGAATTAGCAACAGTTCCTTTTACTTCAATAACTGTTTGTGGATAAATGAACAAGGCTGATATGAAGTATGCTAGAATTTTTAAAAACTTTTTTATTGACAATTTCCATAATTATAGACAATAAACTATGGTAATTGCCTCCTCACCCCAATTATCCCCCTCAGAAATCCATTCTATATCATATCACCTCCCTCTGCAACACCTGATGGAATATTTTGTAGGTATCTATTAGGCCCATTTTTTTTCTATGGTATCATTCAATCCAGATGTATCTCTGTTTATTTTTTGCTGGGATGGCCTGCCAATTCATGACAGTAGGGTATTGAAGTGACCAATTACAATTGTGTTTTGGGTTATCTGTGACCTTATGTCTAAGTGTTTGTTTGATGAAACTGGGAGCACCCATGTTAGGTGCATATATGTTCAGAATTGTAATGTCTTCCTGTTAATTATTCCTTTAATCAATATAAAGTGATATTCTTCATCTTTCCTAAGTTATGTTGGTTTGAAGTCTATCCTGTCAGGTATTAGGATAGCAATACCTGCTTGTTTTCTAGGCCCGTTTTCTAGAAATACCATTTTCTATCCTTTCACCCTGTGCCATGGAAGGATCCGTTTCTGGCTGGTTGACTGCTTTCTAAAAGCTCTGGGGCTCTCCTGCTCTTCTGATTAGGTTGATATTTTCTTATACATGTTCACTTTTCAGTAGAAGAGTGTATTTTGCTTCTTGTCTGCTTATTTCCCCATCTAGACTGCCTTGGCATAGCTACTATGCTACCATACTACCCAGAAGTCTGGACTTTTTTTAACTGAGAAGTGAGATGAATGTAGGGTAGGTTTTATGGGGGTAGTGATAACTTTGTAAAAGTTGTATCAAAATAACATGTGAGATATCAAAGTTGGGATATTGTCAAATTCCACAAGTTTTTGTTTGTTTGTTTTTCTTTTTATTTCGAGGTAGGGTCTCCCTCTAGCTCAGACTGACATGAAATTCACTATGGAGTCTCAGGGTGGCCTCAAACTCATGGCAAATCCTCCTACCTCCATCCCCCAAGTGCTGGTATTAAAGGTGTGTGCCATCATGCCTGACCCAATTTCCACAAGTTTTAGCAGTTGTTGAGGCTATGGAAAGTGTAGTTATAGATAATAATAAGCAGGGATAAGGAGGAAAGAATGTGGAAAAGAGGCATATGAGTTGTGAGTGTGAGGAGTAGTAGAGAGATCATAATAGGAGACTATGTAGAGGAAAATGCAGAGCAATCCTAAAACCTAATTGAACAACATACAAACAAAAACAAAATCATTTTGGAATATATGCTAGTGTAGAGATTTTTTAAAAAAGAAGCACTTCTGGGCTGAACTTCTATCTCACCTATGTTGAG
This sequence comes from Dipus sagitta, assembly GCA_036346955.1. Lineage (NCBI taxonomy): Eukaryota > Metazoa > Chordata > Mammalia > Rodentia > Dipodidae > Dipus > Dipus sagitta. The sequence continues at coordinate 87,984,561 of CM070775.1, read as the reverse complement.
TTTTGAAGACTGAAACTTGGTGCCCTCTCACTTGGCTTGTCTCAGCTGGCTGATCAGCTGCTCCTGGTAGTATGTGGGGGAGGGGTAGGAGCCTTTGCTTCATGCAATCTCTGGTATTCCTGTGCTGGATTATTGAGGTGGTGAGGTTGTAGAATGACTCATGAAGGTACTCTTGAGGAGCTCAATTGGTCCTCATCCTCTCCTTCATGTTCTTCGGATTTTGCAAGGCTGTGTGAGTGGGACGAAGCCTTTCTCTATACTTTCTAAGACCATCACCAGTGTTGGTAGGGCAGTGAGGTTCTAAGCAAATGGAAACACTTCCTGATGCCTTGTGGGAGCCTATCCACATAAATTAGTAGCAGCTTCCTCAAGGCTAGTGTGAGTATGAAGAACCATTTCCCCATAGTTTCTATTATTCTTCAGAAATTTTTATACTATTTTTGGACACATCATGTTTTATTTGCTGAATTGCAGTTGTCCTGTGTATTGGGTTATTTGTGCATTTCATTTCTATGTACTTTTTCCTAATGTTTTAATTTTGGTGTTTTTATTTTTATTGTTTTATTAGAAGCTAATATAATACCACAACTTTTTATGTATTATCTAATACAATTTTCCACAGTGTCTGTGTTGTTACTTCTTTCAAATTTAATTACATGGTATTCTATCTTTCTATTTTATCCACTAGTCTTCAGGGCTCTTGTTTTTGAATTGTTAGTTTCACATTGTTATAAGTCATGAAGAACTTAATTATTTTATTCCTATTCACTGACTTAAATTTTTCTTATAGCTTTTTTCTCTTACCTTTCTTATGGTATAATATGTCTGCATAATGTCCACACCATTTCTTTTCACTTTGCTGAATGTGAGTGGCTCTGACTATAGTCTTTTACTAACATGGTACAAGTGATGAGTTAATCCTCTACCCAGACCACAGTTTTCCTTCTGAATATATGGAGGATTGGTTCCAGGACCCCCTGAGCATACCAAAATCTCTCCATATGCAAGTCTCTATAAACAATGTAGGAGTATTTGCAGATAGGCTGTTTAGATCCTCCTGTGTATATCAAGCCAACTCCAGGTTGCTTTATTACTAAATACAATGTAAAGCAATCTAACTAGTATTTGTACTTTATTGGTTAGGGAATGATGGTAAGCAAACAGTGTCTTCACATGTTAATATTTTGATCCATGTTTGGTTGGGGTTACAGATGTCTCACTGTATCATAAAAGGAATTATTTCTTCCCCTCCAAGTTTGGATTTCTCCTTTTTTTTTTTTGTCATGTGACGGACTATTCAGGAAGGAAATCCCCAGTGTTATTAGAATACGTGGAATGTCTTCTAAAAGAGTGTATAAGGCCAAGAACCAGAGTTTCCCTCACTTATCTGGTAGGAAATGCCCCATTTGGGAGGCTTTAGGACACTCCTCACTTTGAAAAATTAATAGCTTTGTTCCTTATTCTCCCAGCTTCCCTTGTTTGTCCTCATTGGTGGCTTCCTTTGCTTTTCAGTCCAACAAGCTGTATAGAGATATCTAAACTCCTTTCTCTCCAATATGATGGCTACAGGAAAGGCATGATACTCCCCCACGTGCCCCCTCCAGTCAACTCAAGCTCAACTTCTTGCTAGAGTCAGATGCTACAATTTCTTCTCAGACCAGCACCTTAACTGCTGAGCCAACTCTCCAGCCCCCTATTGTTTCTTCTTTTTATGAATCTATAGATTATTTTTTCTATATATTATATTTTGTTATTTTTCTAGAATGTTATTTTTCTTCCTTCCTCTGTCCATTTTTTTCTTTGTTATTTCTTTTTCTGCCTAAGGAAATTTTAGTTAAGCTTAAAGATATAGCTAAAACATAAACATTTCCTTGAAACTTAAAGATGTTTTCTGGGTTCCCATAAAGTTTACATATGGATTTCTTCTCATTGATATAATTTTTTGCCTACATATTCTTTTCCATACTAAACTCTGATCTTTCTCCCTAATGAAAATGCACCCAATAATTACATTGATGTAGAAAAATGAATACCCAACAGAAAAATCTAGCACGATGGAATATTTTCTTCGATGTGTGTGTGTGTGTGTGTGTGTGTGTGTGTGTGTGTTACAGGGGAACAAACCTAGGATTGAACAAGTACTCTTTCACTGAGCTATATTCTCATCATCCTTTTGAGAACTTTTTAAAAAATATTACATTTATTTATTTGAGAGAGAGAGAGAGAGAGAGAGAAGCAGAGAAAGAGAGAGAGAGAGGAGAGAGAGGAAGAGAAAGAGACACAGAGAAAGAAAGTGATAGATAGATAGTTAGATAGATAGATGGATAGATAGAGAGAGAGAGAGAGAGAAAATCTGCAAGTTAGGGCCTCTAGTCACCACAAATGAACTCTAGACACATGTGCCACCTTGAGCATCTGGCTTACATGGGTACTAGGGAATTGAACTTGGGTCCTTAGGCTTTGTAGGCAAGCACCTTAACTGCTAAGTCATCTCTCTAGCCTCCCTCTTGAGATCTTTAAAACTGAAATTTATGTAAAATACCCTGCAAAACTAAAGTAACTTCATTTATTGAGGCTTATTTTCAACTTCTGCCTTCACACCACAGCCAACTCTAATATGTACTGACTATATATGCCTGGGTGTGGAAGAACAGAATTTCTGAAGATGAAGAGGCTAATAGAAAACACATTTTCCATTATCTCTTATAGTTTAGGATGATTGTGACTGTCTCAGTATGTATTTTCAGAGCATCTGAAATAAAAGCACCTTTTGCCATCATCTTCAGGGAAAATATCTGTGATTAGCTTGGCTTGGCCACAGTACTTGTTCTCTGACTGAGAAAATGCTTCTAGTGAGTGGACAAACCTTCTGTATCCTCCATGCAATTTCCCTCACTACGGGTGAAAATTCATACTTGCCTTCCCTTCTCTTCCTAAGAAAAGTGTAATTGAATGTCTCTTTTCTTTGTTTTCTGAAATTACTCACTGTGTTTTTTTTCCTCAAGCAATTACTACCAAAAGGAAGATAAAAGAAATAATCACTGAAATTATTTCTTGTATTGCCTTTTCACTATCAAAGAAGAATCTAAGTAAAAGAAATAATTACATAGAGATCCTCAGTAAGTCACATGAAATGGCACTAAGCCAGAGGAGAGGATGACTTTCAAGTCTGGGACCTGATGCAAGCTGGGCATGCACTCCACTACTGATCTATATCCACAGCCCTTAGAATAGGGGCCATCTTTAAAGGAGAGCAGCCATTTAGTAACCTTGTGGTGTGAAATAATGTCAGATCACAAAAGACACCAACCACCTAAAGCTGATTACAAATTGATAACTAGGGCAAACGTTTCTGTTATTCTTTTAACACTACTGTGTATATTTATTTTTATTGGCATATATGCATTGTACATGGGTTCATAAGACCATCTTCATACAAATAGATAATGTATTTTCTCCACCATACCTCCCCTATCTTCTCAGTTTTCTCCCCTCCTGTTCCCACTAATTTCTTTGTTACCCTAGACAGTTTCTCTTCTACTTTACTCTCATACGACCTTATATGATTTTATGTATCTATAGAAAATCTAGGTTCCACAAGTGAGAGAACAGTCATGATATTTTTCATTTTGAAACTGGCTTAATTTTATTGATATGTTAAACTCCAATTCCATCCATTTTCATGCAAGTGATATTATTTTGTTTTTTATTGCTCAGTTTTTTTAACTTAAAGGTACTTGTAGCTCTGATGACAATACTACTTACCTACAAAATGATAAAAGTGATTTTCATTCATATCACTTGGATAAACAATAGTGAATACTGCTATAACATGCAGGTAAAAACTATTCATGGACTATCAATAAAAACTGATTTGGGCTTGGTCCTCTGGCTCAGCTGGCAGAGTGCTGGCCTTGCACGTACAAGGCCCTGGGTTCAATCCCCAGCACTGCATATAAAACCAAGTGTGGTGATGCTTGCCTGTATTCCCAGCACTCAGAAGGTGGAGGCAGAAGGAGCCGAGGTTCACAGTAATCTTTGGCTACAGAGGGACTTCAAAGACAGCCTGGGCTGTTTCCAAGAAATGATTTGTTCATATAATTTACATAAAAGGATTAGGTAAAGAACGTGTATAAGAAAATAGTTACTTTCTCAAAGAGAACTCAATCAGAATCATATTTGTCTTTACATGATTACAATAGTGTGTGTGTGTGTGATTGTGTAGTACTGGGGATCCAATTCATGGTCTATATTTGTGTAAGATTTTGAGTTATAAAATTTTCATTGCTATTAAAACAACTATGAGATTCCACCTTACCCAAGTAAGGATAGCAAACATTAAAATATCAAATGAAAATAAATGCTAGCAAGGATGTGGAGAAATAGGAACCCTCATCCACTGTTGGTAGGAATGTAAGTTGGTACAAACCACCAACTTTGGAAAGAAATATGGAGACTCCTAAAAAAGCTGACTATACAGTTACCAACAGACCAAGTTATTCCCTTACTGGGCATGTCCCCTAAAAGCTCCACGCCTCAGTCCAGAGAGATTTGCTCCACCATGTTTATAGCTGCTCAATTCATAATTGCTAAGAGCTGGAATCAACCCAGATGTCCATCATTAGACAAATCGATAACTAAGATGTGGTATATCTACAAGATGGAATCCTACACAGTAGTAAGGAAAAATGACACAATGAAATTTGAGGAAAAATGGTCAAACCTGGAAAATATCATTCTCAGTGAACTCACCCGATCACAGAAAGATAATAGCTGCATAGTCTCACTCATCTAGAGCTCCTAACCTGATTCTGCCTGAGATGCTGACATACCTAACAAGCATCTTGAGAACAGGACAATAGGGTGGGTACGGAGGGAGGGGAGGGTAAGGGAGTGGGTGGCGGATACAAAACTGGGCCCAAATGGCAATGGTACCATAAAGCTCTACATCCTAAAAGACAGACCAAATGGCTGAAACTTCTTCACCAGGCCCTCAGAGGGAACACCTGAGTCACAAGGCACTGGAGAGGGTATGATGAAGACTGACTTTAATCTTCTCCTGTTTCTGTTTCTCTCTCTCTCCCTCTTCTCTCTCGTCTCTCTATCTCTTTTATAATATTTATCTTTTTCTCTCCTCCCTTCTTGGGCACTGACCTGTAAGTCCCAGTACCAGCAGGTGTCTATCATCCACAATGAGCTCTTGATCATAGAGACCTACAAGGTTTCCCAAAAGAAGACAGATTTCTGTCAGAGTACTTGATGACACACTAAAGGTTAGTGGTAAGACCCTACTGCTGAAGACACCATATGCTGCTGGCACATAACAAGGAGTGACATGGCTTGAAGCTGGAAGAGTCAATTCCCAGACAGTCAGCACGTTTAGTGCCAGAAGGTGCTACATGGGCTATTGGAGGAAAATGACCAACATCTGTCCAAACAACTCATGGTCTAACCTGCTTAGCAGCAAACAACTTGACGTGATGCTCATACAAGTGCAATAGTGGTACACAGCCAGGGTGGGAAACCAACAGCTCTTGATTTGACTAATTTATCTGCTCAGTGGAACAGAACCCATAGCTGGATCTGGGAAACAAGTCAGAACCATATCCAAACATAAGCCTGCTCTCCATTATCAAGCTTCTACCAATCGTGGGCTACAAGAGGGCCTTCACCTATTAAATTCTCTCTAAAAAATAATGATTATCCCATTTATGTTGTGCTAAGTTTATTCTCTGTCAGAGAATGTGCTTCTCCTTTTTAGATACATGCAGATCCTAAGGACAGAACCACCCCACCATACCTCAAAAGGGCCCCAGCTAAAACTAAGAATAATTGGGGAAGCATGCAAGAGTGCTGTTTTCTTCGTGAACCAGGTACCACAACAAGAGTGAAGGAGATAGACACAGAGAACAATCAACTCCTACCAAACCAGATATCCAGAGGCACAGAGGCTCCCAAGACCTTATTACTGAAGCAGACCTAAAATGAACTGAACATGTCTCAGGGAAATTTGTGGGAGAGGGGGTGCAGAGAATGTTAGAGCCACATGTTGGGTCATGATACAAAAAGACGTTTCCTCCTACCCATAACTGATGGCTAACCCCACAAAGCACGACCCACATACCCCAACAAGAAGGGTCCCTGCGGAGTGGAGAGAACAGGGAGGAGGCTAACCATGGTTACCAACTTGACTGTATTTACTGAGTACAAAACTAATAAAAAATTTTTCATTGCTGTGTCAATTAGACTAGTCATTAATAAGCATAATTCAAATCTCTCTGCCTTTATGTCTTTATGGGTTATGGAGATATAACCTCAGATCGAAGTATACAAATATTGTGAATATACAATTTTTGGATGAATATTGTGGGTAAACATTTATTCTAATGATCTTTTTGGTCATTTTCCATAAACAGTATGAAATGATACTTGTGACTCTTTTCTGATAATGGGAACCATTATGTCAGGAACACTTCATTTTCAACACTTCTGTGGGCTGCCTGTAAGATAAGTAAATGCTGACAGGATGGCTGTGATCATGTGTTGCTTGATATTCAACCCACCATTTACATTTCAATTTTTGAAATCCAGCAAAATTCAACAATGAATGCCATTTCTTTGCAACTTCCTCACATGAGTTCTAGAAAATTACTTATAACAATAGTTTCTGCATAGGAATAACTCTGCTGTCAGTAACAGATACCATAGTGGTGATTCTGCAAGTCTTTAAGTAAGCTACAACTGCTGAGCAGTAAAATACCATTTGGTATCATTTACATTAATTTCCATTGGGAAATCTGATTTTAAACATTTTATTAATTCAGCTTACTAGTTTAGTGCTCTTTCTGACTTTTAAAAAAATCATCCCCTACTCTATCATGGTGTGGTATTATATTTTCCAAATAGTTATTTGGCTTATAATTTAATCACTTTTGGAAATTAAAAGAAAATAAGCATAATATCCTGCTCTAGGGATAGTTTGGAACCAAAGAAACCCACTGGTTCTGAGGATAGCATATATTCTTTTTCTTCAACACTGCTACTATATGGATGTCACATTACTCATCTTGAATGTATCATTTGCTGCTCACATCTGATTTATATATCCGTGGAAGTTGGGCATGTTCCCATTGCTGATGTGAATAATGAAAGTTTTGAAATTTTAGCCAATAGCATCAAGCTGTTTGGTTATATAAGCAAGGATAAAAAGAGACTTTGAAATAAATAAGCTTTTTTATTATCATATTAAATATGTATGTTGTAACATAAAATATCCCAAGGTTTTACAGTGTGCATACACAAGGCCCTGAAGATGTCTCTTTATATAGTACAAAACCTCATAAACTGTTCATCTGACCAAAGAATATCCATCTTCCCTTTGTGGCTGGAGAGAGAACTGAGTATAAAGCCATGTATAATGCAAGCAGTTCTTTCCTCGGGGCACTGTTCTCTGAAACAGTTCACCTTAATGGCCACCCTCATTTATGTAGTCACTGTACTTTCACTGATGGATCATGATGACACTGAGAGACTATCTGTAAAAGATGAGGACAAGGGGGCAGAGGAGTTTAATACATGCTGCAGAATTGCCTCCATCCCAGAACTGGTGCTGAATTCAGGCTATGTCCACATGTTCAGGCCAATCTACATTTTTTTTTTTTTTTTGAAACACAGTTCTCACTATGTAGCTCAAGCTAGCCTTGAACTCCTAATGCTACAGCCTCATCCTCTTGAGTGCAAAGATTACAATGTGTACCACAATGCTTGTCCATTCTGCATATTTTATTGACTTGCCCAGTAATACTGGAAATTCATCCCCACCCAATGTATTGAAACATAAAACTCCCATTTCAAAAGAGCTAAATCTAGAAAGATTACTTTTTTTGTATGTTTAGATAGAGCCTTGGCACTAAGGCTATTCAAGAGTGTTCTTAGTTCCTTATAGCAAGTTATGCGTAAGAATATTTTAAAGATATTTCATTTAAGGGTTCAGGTGAGAATTGATTCAACAACTGTTCAATACTGCTGTGTTCTGGGTTTTGTAAGGAGCACAGAGGGTAGAGTGATTACCTAGCAAGTGTAAGGCTCTGTTTGATCCTTAGTACCACACAAGAAAGCTGCTTTTTTCATTTTTAGAGCAAGAGTGAGAACGAGCGCAAGAGCGAGAGTGAGAGAGAGCATGCCAGGGCCTCAGCCACTGAAATTGAGCTCCAGATGCTTGTGCCACCTAGTGGGCATGTGCAACCTTGCACTTTCCTCACCTTTATGTGTCTGGCTTACATAGGATCTGGAGAGTTGAACATGGTTCCTTAGGCTTCGCAGGCAAGTGCCTTAACTGCTAAGCCATCTCTCCAGCCCTGGAAAGCTTCTTTTAATTATATATAAGTTCAGAATTTTATATATAAATAATGAAAATAAATAAAAAGTGTCATAAGTTTATGGGCCACTGTTATTTGTTATAACATTGTAGTATTATAATCTCACAAAATAGGACACTGTCGATCTGAGTTTGCAAAACTGAAGGACTGAAAAAAAAGTAATGGATCAGGGATTGTGGCAGACACCTATAATTTTATAATCCCAGCATTTGGGAGTCTGATACAGGAGGATCTTCAATTCAAGACTAGCCTGCATTATATAATGAAACCCTGTCTGAAAACAAACAACAAAACAAAAGCTGTGACATTTTCCAGAAAGCTGGACTAATTTTTCTCTGATCCTATGGTTAATTTAGTTAAGAATAATCTAAAACTGGACAAAGAAAACTACTGGCTCACATTTATTAAAAATTCAAGAGCAAAATATTTACCTAATGAGGCTTATATAAATAGTTTCTGGTAACCAATTTGACTGATTAATTATCTCCTTCCTCCATCTTTGACCTTAGCAACTTATTTTGCTAAATTTGAGGAATTGTTTTACTGCATAAACATTATAAGTAAGAGCATTGATGTTGGAGAAAAAAGGAAGTCATACCAGACCAAATAATACTTTAATATGCACATGTATACATTTATGTACAACATACAGTTTTTTGCCTGTTTTGAGTATACAAAGGGGTACATCAATATCATCAATATTATGCTAAGATTTATCCTTATTGATACATGTACACAAATATGGAAACTTTTGCTGTTTTAAAAAGTTAAAAATAAAAGAGTTGGGCTGGAGATATGGTTTAGAGGTTAAGGCATTTGCCTGTGAAGCCTAAGGACCCAGATTTGATTCCCTAGTACCCATGTAAGCCAGATGCACAAGGTATCACGTGTGTTGCGAGTTCGTTTGCAGTGGCTAGAGGCCCTGTTGTGTCCCTTCTCTCTCTCTCTCTCCCTTTATCTCTCTCACACAAATAAAATAAAATAAAATGGAAGAGTTTATGATGTTTTTCTGAAACACTGAGGTGTCAAATTTCTTTGTCACATCAATCGCCATTTTTCTGTTATCTAATAAAACAAGTGTTTAGCTTGATTTCTACTTTTATTACTCTGTGATCTGATAGAATGCCAGATAGTATCTCTGTTTTTTTTTTTTTTTTTTTTTTTGTATTTGTTTAGGTTTGGTTTTTGGACAATTATGTAATAAATTTTGGAGATGGTTCTTTGAACTGCTGAGAAGAATGTGCATTTCCTATCCATTGGGTGTGATACTCTAAACATGTCTATTAGGTCTAATAGATCAATCATGGGGTTTAACTTTGAAGTTTTATTTCTGATTTTTAGTCAGGATGACCTATCTGGATGTGAGAGTGAGGAGATTAAGTGTGTCACTACTACTGTGTCTGGACGTATGTGTCCTTGTGTGCCCCTAGTGTTTGCTTTATATAGTTAGGAGCCCAGTATTTGCTGTATAAATATTCACAACTGTAATATCCTCTTGATGAATTGTTTCCTTGAGTAAAATGAAATCTTCCTTTTTGTCTTTTTGGATTAGTTTCATTTTGAAGTCCGCTTTGCCTGATATAAGGATGGCTACTCCTGCTAGCTTCTGGCTATAATTTGCTTGGGAGTTTGTTTCCCATCCCCTTATACTCATTTTCTGGACATATTTTCTGGCTAGATGTGTATCTTTGAGGGAATAATAGTTGAATCTCATTTTTTGATCCAATCATTCAGTCTGTGACTTTTTATTGGTGAAACAATTCCATTTACATTTAGGGTTATAGAGAGATGCTTGCTGTTCCCTGGTGTTTTGTTGTTCCTTCTGGCTTAGTGGATTCTTGGAATTTTTTCCTTCTAATTCTTTTTCAATCCATTCTTCAGTGGAATACAACTTCTGGTGAGCATTTTTGCACGTGAAAAATCAAACCAAGAGAAATAAAGAAATAGATGAACTCAACTAGATGTGTATTAAATACATACTAGAGATCTTGGACACAGAAAGCTCTCAAGAAATGGGAGGTAATTATGACAATAATATAAATGTAATCAAATGGCAGAGTATGTTTTTATGTCATTTCTTTTCATTTTCTTGTTTTAGATTTAGAAAAATTAAGACAAAGACTTTTTTTTTTGTTTAAGATAATAAGGAATGGGGACTATGTTTTTATTCACTGTTCTTTATTCCCTTATTATTTGAGGTGGTCAGGAGGCCAGAGGAAACTGCCGCACTTAGTTCATGAGGACAGAGGTAAGAGACAGGGCAAGAAGTGGAGAAAGAGTTGACTTCAACCTTGTATATGCATAATAAGCCTCATGGAAATGAGAACCACAGATAACAGCCATTGTAATAAAATAAAAAACCACAAAACAAAGGTGGTTAGGAAAAGGGGTTAAGTCTTAAAAACAGGGTAGAAAACACATTGCAAATATAATATATTTCATTCATATTTTATGCTACTGTAGTTTATTCCTTAAATAACAAATACCATCTGGGACAAGGCAGAAGAAAATGAATTTATTTTCATAAATGCTATAAAATTTTGTTATAACTGTATATTTTCTGATTGACCTTTATATGCTATGGTAATATCTGAAGTTGGCTTTCCCAATGGATGAGTTGCAATTATAAAGCAATAGTTATAATAGCTCAGGTCACAAGTGGAATAATTGAATAACATTAACAATGACATTTGATTATGTTTCTTCATTTTTTTTTCAAATAATTTGTCAGTTCCTTATGAAATCAGAGACCATGGGGATCCATTATTACTGGGGTTGATGGTATTTCAGTGTTACAACTATGAAATAAATTAACATTTAATACTGAGAGATTTTTATCTTTGACTCAAAGGTTTAGTTTGCTTTAAAGATTTCTTCAAGGAGAATCAAGGGAACCATTAAGAAATTACAGGAAACAGGAATCCTATCTAAATATTGTGGATTTTGATATAATCTTTTGATATGTCACAATAATATTTTATGGTAAAAATTAGAAAGAGGTTCATAACTCAAATCACTAAATCAAAATTCTAGAGTTCACTAATTTTTAATACTATTTCCTATTTCCAGTTATTTTTTCTTTTTTTTTTTTTTTTTTTTGGTTTTTCGAGGTAGGGTTTCACTCTAGCCCAGGCTGACCTGGAATTCACTATGGAGTCTCAGGGTGGCCTCGAACTCACGGTGATCCTCCTACCTCTGCCTCCCGAGTGCTGGGATTAAAGGCGTGTGCCACCACGCCCGGCTCCAGTTATGTTTTCTACATATTCTTTTCCTCATTCTAGTTACGTTTGTTCTTTGAAACTTACTCCTAGCTAAAGAGAATCATAGCTACAATGTCTTATGCAGAGTAATAAATCTCAGATATGCAGATTTGCATGAATATCAAAGAAAAAGTATATTTATGACTATTTTCTCTTTTGGTTTAATGACTATTTTGTTATATCAGATATGATTTTGATTAGGCCCTTCATGGCCTGGTAGTTTGTTTTGTTTCTAGATAATTCATTTAATTAACATGTTGACAAGATATCATTGTAAGTCATACTTTAGCTTTATTAACAACATGTGCCTATTTCTACTGGAATGGGACATCATTTCTACTTAACATCTAAATCAGATTTAAATGTTCTCAAATATGTGTGCATCTCTGTGGGACATGTGTATGTGTGTGTTGGCATTTCATATATCCATATCTTGTACTAGTAAAGGTTTGGGAGTTGATCCTTAATGGAATATAAACTTCCCGACTTTATAGAGGCAATTAAAGAATCTTTGGCATTATTGTTAAATTTAATCTCTTAACATAGGACAATGCATTTCTCAATCCTTTAATACACACTTGTAACTCATTTTCCTTCAGGAAAAAAGGGGGAAAAAGTCAGTGTCATCAAATATGTGGATGAATATATAATGTGACATTTTACATTTTATTTATTGACATTTAGTGTTCTGAAAAGTGTCTAAGCCTGCTTAATTTGCTATTAAATGAAAAAATGGGCTGTTTTCAAAACAGCTACAACATTGCAGTGCACGGATATGGCTTCATGCTCATCTTATCAAGAACAAGATATTAAGAGGATTTATGATGTACATGGAAATGTCAGCTGTAGTATTCTGATGTCTCAATGAATGTTTATGCCTCAAATCCTTATTCAGTGGTGACTTTGAGCTCAGAATTGTATCTCTAACATCACCAGGAAAATTTAGACAAAAGTGGGGAAAGATTTGACAACTCCGTATGGTTCTCTTGGGGATGTGGGTTTGAATTACTGTGTACCTGTATGGTTTGTTCATGGCTTTCATTTCTTATGGCACTAGCACTATCAGTTGGACCACTGTATTCCAATCATTTAACTAGTTTGACTTTAAGATGATTTTCAAACAGACAGTACAAACTTATCTAGGTTTTCAGCTATATTCAGCCACATTTTTAAGCATGTTGCTTAATTTTGAGTGGCTCCTATGGAATAAATGGAAGGTGATTCTGAAGTAAAAGCCTAAGAGGTTCTATGAAGGGCTAAGCAGACTACTTAGTACAAGTCTTCAAAGGACTCATCTACACCTGGACATTTTTGAAGCTGCTGAAATCTGGAGCCTCATTGTTCAAATATGTACTGGAGCTGTGCATTTTGGCTGTGGGAACCTTATTCTCCCATCTGGTCCTCATGGTCACTTTTTAGATATCTGTATTGCTTAACAGACATTTGTGTCAAGATATAGAAGGCATTGAAATGTTAAACCTCACTTTTAACCATTCAGGGAAATAAGAAAAATATTGACAAATGAAAGAAATAACTCTTCATCTAAATGTTGATTATAAGTATTCTGAAGTAAAGCCTACAAGGTTTTATGAATGCTAAGAAAGCTATACCTAATTTTTGACAAAGGTGTCAAAAATGTGCATTGGAGAAAAGTCAAGTTTTTTAAAAAATAAATGATACTGAGAAAACTTGATTTCTATACATGGAAGAATAAAATTAGACCTACATCTTTCAGCCTGCACAAAACAATTCAAAATGGATCAAAGACCTGAATGTAAGATCTAAAACTTTGAAAATGCTGAAGGTAAATGCAGATAAAATACTTGAAGATAATAGGCATAGGCAAAGAATTTCTGAAAATGAACCCAACAACACATGGAATAATCCTAAAATTAGAAAACGTGTTTACATGAAATAAAAGTTTCTGTACCTCAAAGTAAACAATCATCAGATGAAGAGACAGTCTGAAGTATGGGAGATCATTGTCAATTGTATATGACAGGGTATTGATGTTCAGAATATATTAAAAAACTGCAAAAACTAAACACCCAAAATCAAATCTTCCAATCAGTAAATGGGATAATGAATTAAATAGAGTTCTCAAAAGAAAAAAATACAAATAGCCAATAAATATTTGAAAAACTGTTCAATATCCTTGGCCACCAGAGAAGTACAAATTAAAGCTGCTTTGAGGTTCTGTCTCACCCCAGTCAGAATAGATATCATCAAGAAGAGAAATGACAACACATGTTGTTGATGCTGTGGATAAAGAGGAATCTCTAATGACTGTTGGAGGAAATGTAAACTTGTGTAACCACCATGGGTATCACTTCCTAATCAACTGAAAGTAAAGCTGCCATATGATTCAGCCATATTACTCTTGGGTATATACCCAGAGATTTCTAAGTACATGTGTATTGCTGTACTATTCACAATACTCAGGAAATTGTTAGCCTACATGTCTCTTAACAGATGAACACATAAAGAAAATGTAGTTATAGATATATTGGAATTATATATATTATATATATAATAGACTATATAATGGAATAATAATACATATAGTGGAATTTAATGGAGCTGTCAAGAAAGATGAAATCATGAGATCTTCAGGAAAATGAAAGCAGGTGCACATCATTACATTAAGTGAAATAAGCCAGACTCAAAAGGACAAATGCCACATTTTTTCTCTTATATGTGGGACCTATGCTTATAAGTGTGTGTGTTAAAAAATGGAAAGGGGCCCTGAAATGAGAGGAAAAGTATGAGATGGAAATAAAGAGGATAATGGAATATGTATGATGAAGCAGAAAGGAGGAAGGAAGGGAATTCTCCAGAGGGAGGAAGGGGTTTGTTTGGGAAGGAAGTAGGGGAGGAGAAAGAATGAGAACAAAGTATAATGACACATGTGTGAAGGTACTAGGATGAAACCAATACTTTATATGGTAACCTAAGAAATAATAAAAAGAAGGAAAACCAGATAAGTGGATAAATTAAAAAAATATGCTTTTGAGCTGGGCATGGTGGCACACGCCTTTAATCCCAGCACTATGGAGGCAGAGGTAGGAGGATCGCTATGAGTTTGAGGCCAACCTGAGACTCCATAGTGAATTCCAGGTCAGCCTGAGCTGGAGTGAGACCCTACCTCCAAAAACCAAATATATATATATATATATATATACATATATATATATATATATATATATATATGTATATATATATATATATATATGCTTTTGGTATACAGATACTTTTCTGGAGATAAACATTTGTAGCTGCAGTCTTCTCTCATCATGGTAAATAATAGATACATTTGGAACAAAAACTATTTCAAATATTTCACCACAATTGCTATGCCATCCATCTCTCTTGCCTCTAATTTGTTGCTGAACCATTTAGATATAAGTAACAGAATCATAACATTTCACCTTAAGTATACCAATATCAAAGTCTTACAAACCATAATTCTATTATTACACTTAAGATAATCAATAGTAGTAATTTGATAATATCATCTAATATGCATTCATATTCAAAAATTTTCAATTATCTCCAGACTGTCTTTTAGAAGAACTGAAACAAGTGTTTTGATGTGATATTTTGTTAAGTGAATCAAGTTTCATAGAAATATGTTATATTTTCTCAAAATGGTTATTGGCGGTTGAATAGGCGTGGATTTTCATGGCACCATGCCACCAACTGAAGCCACCAGGGTGATTTGCTGGAATGAGAAATGCTAACTGCCAAAACCAAAGAATGTTAATCAGGAACCAGCCTGGCCATGATTTCCAAGGTGCTAATCACTTGGAAAAATTGCCTCTCATTGGCTCAGTCTATAGGTAATTACTAATTGAAAAGCAGCTCAAGTAGTGAGAAGGTATATTAGCATGTTAATAGGCCTTTGTGCCCAAAAGCTTTGGATTATAAATTATCAAGATTGCATTAGCCAGATGGGCAAGATTAATTAGCAGGCTAGCATTACCTGGCATCCTATGGCGGTTGAGTGTAAAGAAAGTGACCATAACCATCTCAGCATAGCTTGTCATAAACTCTCACTCTTGGTAGCTTGGAATAGGGTTTTATTCCGTAGCTAGAGCATGGAGAACCAGTAATTCTGGATGCCAATGACTAGAAAAATGTTTTTTTTTTTTTTAATGGGCAAAAATCCGTCTTCATGTGCTTTGGTTTCCTCCATCATTAAAAACGAAGAAAGAAAGCTGCATGGCAGACCAAAAAAATACTTACTGGAATTCTAGATAGGTAGGTTTAAATTCTGGGGTTGGGTAACCAACTTAATTTCTTAAAATGCCATTTTCTTCATCTGGAATATAATGATGCTGACTAGTAATTCTCTGAGATTCTTTCCAGCTTTGAGGCTTCATGAGACTGTGTAGGGTCATGCTCAGTAACAGATCAGAAATGAGAGGAGAAATAGGCAAAATGCAAGTTGCTTCTCTAGAGAATGGAAACCAGTGTTTAATGAAGACATATCAGGTACGATTTTATTTTTTCTAAGGTTTTTTTTTTTAATTGACTTTCTAAGTGGATACCCTTGCTAGGTAAGTGGATTAATACTTTCTTTGCTTCCCCCCCACCCCCGCCCTGTAACCATCATTTTAATACAGCTGTGAGATACCTGGTGTGGTAGTTTGAATGTGAAATTTCCTCGATAGCCTCATGTTTGTGATTAAGCCTCATACTTGGTCCCTAGCTGGTGGCAATTTGAAAGGTGGATCCTTGGTGGAGGAGGTGTGTTTCTGGGGGTGGACTTTGGGGTGTTATAGCCATCTTTCCTTTGCCAGAGCACAGCTCACTCTTGTCACTATCTCCGAGATGATGTTTGAAATGTGATCCCCAGCCTCTGCTCTGCCATGATTTCCATCGTATGATGAAGCTTCCCCTTGAAATGATAAGTGGAAATAAACCCTGTCCTCCCATAAGCTGCTTTTGGTTTGGTATTTTTGTCCCAGCAATAAGAAGGTAACTTCAACACCTGGGAAGGAAAGGAGGATAAGATTCACATCTCAGCTCACTAGGAAATATTTAAGACTCGTGAGCTCAGTAGGGAGTGATGTTACTTTCAGATATCTTCATCCTAATGGTTTTAGTTGTGCTAAGGTAAAAACTAACAGAGTAAAATTCTTCTATAATTGTAAAATGAAGATATCAATTTGTGTTAGATCACCTCCTTCAGTAAGTATACGGTTTTGATAGAGATGCTTTTTACTATCAGCCTTAATTAATAACAAATTATATTTAGTGAGCATTTACTGTTTGATGGGCACAGGGGTAAATACCTCATAAGGGCTATTATTATTGTTCCTCCAAAAGCACATGACATCAAGTCTTTAACAGGCTCAACTCATAGTTCAAGCATCTTCCTGTTATTGCTGATGCAGCATCTTGGGTTATGATTTGCTCAACAATACCTGTTGCTCCATGTCTCCTGGAGGAGAAGCATCCAGGGAATCCTTAAAGCTTTTTGCCTTCTTTGCTTTATCCTTGATTTTGTAGGCATAGCACTTGGTGATTACATTGTAGATGGGTTTAAGAATTTGGGGGGGGGTAGGTGATACACCCCCATCCATGCTCATGCAAGCAACCCTAATTCATTAAACTCAGTAGACACCCACCCACCCCCACACACAGGACATCAAAGTAGAACTAGTTGAGAAGATGGAAGAAAGGGTTCAGTGGGAGGGAGAAGAAGGAGAAGGTAATTCTGATCTAAATATATTATATACATGTACAAAAATTGATTGCCAATACATAAAATTAAAAGAGATTGGTGGGGGAGGGGATTGATTCCCAAGGTGCATTTGAGTTCTATCTTCAACTCGCCTGTAACTTACAATGTAAGCCATAACAAGTGGTACTTTAGTGTTGGTACTTAGCTTCATTTCAGGGGGTGCTCAGACCCTGTCATTTTCATGTCTAATGGTGGCATTGACAAAAAAATCCAAAAATTAAGTGTGCTCTTGTGCCAACTTTTGCACTTGTCAAAATGAGATGAGACACATCACACTGCACATTTGGTCAGAAGCTCAAGGCCAATGTTTTGTTGACTCCCCAAAGTACCTTCCTCTTCACTTTGTGTAACAATAGTACAATAGACAGTATCACGCTTAAGGAGAAGAATTTAGTGACAGCTTATAGTTGTATTTGAAAGGTTTTCTTCTTCTTAAAAAATTCATGTAAAATATGGAATATAACTTGAGAATTATTATATTTGAATAACTAGTTAAATACATTAGTGGAATGTCCATAAAATATACAGTACTATACTGTGAATTACTAAATAAAATAACCTTGTATCTGTCCCCCAAGTAGCTCTGGTTCTATTGCTGCCCAACACTGATGATATTCTTAACAATTATTAGTAATAATAATAATTATTATCATTAGCAAATATCTCCTTATATCAGATGTTGGAATATATATTTATTAAGTATTCTATCATTTAATCTTTAAATTACTTGACAAAGTAAATACTAATGGTTATTATTATTTTTTTTGGTGGTGTTGGGAATCAAACATGCCAAGCAAGTGCTCTACCATTGAACTATACCCTACCCTAGTATCTTCATTTTAAAAATTAAAATTCTTATTTACTTATTTAGAGATATCCTCTTATTATGTGAACCAGGATGGTCTTAAAATTCATCATCTATCTGCCTTAGCCTCCCAAGTACTTGGATTACAGGGGGGGCTCCATCATGCTCAGCTAAAACTCATTTCTAAAAATGAAATGTTAAAGCAATATATACATATATTGAACTGTAAAGAAGGACTTAAATGAACAGCAACTTTGCATGTTCTTTCTGCTTTACCTCACATCCCACTCAGTTTCTCCAGAAATAAGTTTGTTTATCATCTTTATTATTTATCTTTAAACTCTAGTTATATGCTAATACTTCTGTTTAATAAATGTAGTTGAATCTTATTATGTTGACCCATTTTATATGAAATATCTCAAATAGGATAGGAGAACCCCTGGAGATGGACAGCAGACTCATGGTGCCTGGAGCTCATGGTAGAGGATGCAGAGTGTTTGCTAGGCTGTTGAATGGGACTGTAGTTTGTTTCTGAGGTTGTTGAATGTGAACTTAGAGTAGACGGGAATCTTAGAGCATTGGGAATTTGCTAAAAAAAACACTACAATGCACAATATATGGTCTTTAAAATAGTGAACTTATGTTATATAAATTTACCTTAAGAGAAAATTAGGTCATTGTCTCACTAGAAACTAGACCTACATTATTTTCACTTACCAATGTTTCATATTATGTTTTTAGTTCCTTTTTCATTTATTAAGCATTGAGGAAATTGAAGCTGAAGGTGGGATTGGGTACTACATACTATACTCCACAGATTGTACATATAACAACTGATTACTCCTGACATGGCAGTTGTGATGGTATATCTGCAAAGGAAATATCAGAACTGATTAATCTTTCCATTGTCTACAGACAGGAAATTTAACTCAAACATGAATTTTCCTTTAGAAAATGCATTTTTTTTTGCACTGGGAAGATGGCTCAGTGGATAAAACACTTGCTGTTCAAGCCTGAGCACCTGAGTTTGATCCTTAGACCCCATGTACAAAGCCAAAAGCCATGGAGGGCTTCTGTAATTTGACAAGTGCAGCGGAAACAGTAGCAGAATGTGATTGAGAGAAACCCTGCCTCTTATGATGTGGAACTGTGAGGATAGATATGAAAGCCGTCTTTTGATTTTCACATGCATACAATGGTATGGATGAACCTGCAGTCTCTCTCACACACAAACACACAAGTAAATAAATAATAAAAACTTAAAATATTATTTCTATTGCATCATTTGCTTAATCACCAAAGTTATCATTTGACATTATTTACTTTTACTGTCTGTGAAAATGTGAATATGCCAATAAATTAAAGAATGCTTTTAAGTTGATTTGAGAGTTCATGAAAGTAGAAGCAATACAGCTTTGAGCATGAGGAATTATAGTAGCTCACTTCTAATGTCTGCTCAACAAGGTAATTTTGAAATTAAGACATGGCTATTTACTGTTCACTTACACTAATAGTATGAGTCCATTGAATTCCAGTAGCAATTTAGCAGTGAGGCAAATGTGAATAATTCATGCTTAGGGTTGACTGAATCTACAACAACTGGAAGTAAAGAGTGTATTCAGTTTCCAAAAGAGATAAAACAGCCCCCTTTTATCGATGCCAAGCAACAGTAGGGAGGAGAGTTATTGTGGATCAGGGCTAATAAATGACATCAACTATTACCACAAGACTGGGAAAACGGCACAGTGAGTAAAGTGGTTGCCTTTCAAGTATGAGGACCTGAATTCGGATCACCAGCACCCATGTCATGCAGGATGCAACAGCTCACATCTGTAATTCTAGTTTGTCTCCAAGTGATATATATGAGAGGAGGAGACAGGAGAATACCTGGAAGCTTGTGGTGTAAATAGCAGTGAGCTAGAGTTCTTGCTTCAAAAAAAAAAAAAAAGGAAGTGAGGACCAACACCTGAAGTTGTCCTCTGACTACCACATGCATGCCACCACATGTGTGTATCCACTTACAAACACATATAACACACACACACACACACACACATGATTAAAAAATACTTTTATAGACCCAGATAAAGTATTTAAGCAAGGAGAGGAAAATTCAGTCTCAGAAATGAGAAGAGCTTATAAAATAGTTCCTGTATCTTGTAGCCCCATGTTATTCTCCATTTTGATATTTTGTTTAACATTTAGTAATTCAACACACAAGTAAAAATTTATTATACACTAATGGACTGTAACAGTGAATCCATTGAGCTAGGTTTTTTTTTTTTCTGGAGACAACAAAAAGTGTAGAAGATATAGCTACTCTTAAGA
The DNA here is from genome assembly GCA_036346955.1 of Dipus sagitta. Lineage (NCBI taxonomy): Eukaryota > Metazoa > Chordata > Mammalia > Rodentia > Dipodidae > Dipus > Dipus sagitta. The sequence continues at coordinate 87,964,041 of CM070775.1, read as the reverse complement.
AATTTATATCAATCATGCTGGCAGGCAATATGTATATAAACCATGAAATTCCTAAAGTTCTTTCTTTGATTGACGACAGAATTGAGTTTTCCACTATGTGATGTGAGAGAAAAATGCTAAGATACTCTAGAAATAAATTTTCTTCTGCTCTTATATTAGTTACTTTTCTCACTGCTATGACAAAATGTCTGATAAAAGTAACTCGAGGAGAGAAGGAGTTATTCTGGCTCACAGTTTTAGGGTACAATCTATCATAGCAGAAAGGATGATGGCAGAAGGAGTGAGGTGGCTGCTCACGTTGCCTTCATGTTAGAAAGTAGAGAGAATGCTGGTATTCTACTTGCTTCCTCCCTTTTTTTCTATTTTTTGAAGTAGGGTCTCTCTTTAGCCCAGGATGACCTGGAATTCACTTTGTTGTCTCATGGTGCCCTTGAACTCACAGTGATCCTCCTACCTCTGCCTCCCAAGTACTGGGATTAAAGGCATGTGTCACCACGCCTGGCACTTTCTGCTTTTTATTTAGACCAGCCTATGCTATAGTGCCATCCACATTCAGGCTGGGCCTTCCCTCTGGAAACACCTCTGTAGACACAACCAGAAGTGTGTTTCTATAGAGATTCTAAATTCGTCAACTTAACAGTGAAGACTGACCTCCACAGTTATTATCATATAAAATAATTTCTAATTTTTAACCATAAGTTGAATAAAATAGTATCTAAAATACAACATGGTTTTTAAAAGTGTCAATGGTTGGGGTTTGGGTTTTCTATCTTTTGCTAACTTTTAAAACTTGGCTAAATTATTGAATGTTATCAAGCTTCAGCTCTCTTGATTATAAAATGAGGAAAATAATGGTGGTTCCACTGCAGAGTTTTTTTTTCTGACAATTAGTGCAGATAATTTGAACCACTTAGTACAGACATGATACTTAGTGATAGCTTTTGTTACTATTACCAATATTCAAGAAGTTACTAAAATTTTTAAAAGATTGCTCCTAGTTTCAACTTCAAAACCCAGTAACTGATAAAACTTTGATATATTCTAATCTTTGGCCATATATGAACATTTTTTCTTAAAAAATTATAATTTCTCCATTAGCTCAAAATATTGATCATGCCACTGGCAAAGTTGTATTTAATATGCTACCTTAGCCCTTTGTGCATAACTGAGAATTCAATAATTTGTTGACAAGTCTCACTTAATCTCTTCTATCAGCTGCCATTGGCTCTCCCTTCCTTTCCCAGATGAAATTCCGAGGGATTGGCTTCACCATTAAACTCCCAGATGCCCATGAACTATTGTGCCTGACTTTGGCATTTAAACAATGCTTGCCAAAATCATCATATTTTCCTTGGCCCTGACTCCAAAGGATACTTTCAGTCCTTGCCATTTCGTTGATCTTGAGGACACTTGGAATAGTGTGAACTCTTGCCTTCTCCTGGAAATATATGCTCTGGGATATCCTGTCACTTCTCCTGTCTCTAGTTTTACCTCTTTCACCTTTATAGCGAAAGTGTACCCTATGAGCTGAATTTGTTCCTCTGAAATTCCAGTGTTGAAATACAGTTCTTGGTACCTTTGAATGTGACTTCTGGGAGTTTGGTCTTTTAAATAGTTACAGAAAGCGAACTGAGGTCATTAGGATGAGCCTTCATCCCTTATGACAGGCATCCTGGAAGAGATCCGAACACTGAGCAGGCACAGAGTGAAAACCAAGTGAAGAGAAAGGCAGGGACTGCATCCTTCCTTGGTACTCAGGCTCCTTCTGCCTGGCATGTACCCCTTTTCTCCTTCCCCTTCCATACTTTGTTCCAGATAACTCCATTGTTCCTTCAGGTCTCTCTTTGGACCTCTGTACTCTGGGAGGACTCTCCTAAGCTCTGCACTGCTATCCTCGCCTTCTATATTCATAGTCATTCAGCTCCCATTATACTGCTAAACCTGACCAGTCAGCAGTTCTTCCCTGGGTCATAGCACCCTGAAGGCAGAGGAATACCTCTCCTCACTTGTATCCATGGAGTTTGTAGTGTATCTGGGGTATAGGAACTGAGGAGAACCCACTGCTTGTCAAAAAAGACAAACATTTCCTAATTGTGATGGTTGTTTAACAGCACAAAGAATTGAGTAAAAATACAAATATTACAGTTACTTTCATTCTATGGGTCTACTTTTGAAAATTGCCCACAATAGCCAGTGTAAGAGGACAAGCATTCCACCATGCTTCTGTTGAGGGAACACCTCTCAGCTCAGTCCCCTTTGCTCTTTGAAATGCCTACAGCTGCATGAAACCTTCCAAACAGATTGCAGATGCATGCAAGAGAAAATGTCATTGTGAACATCTTAGATATTTATTTTGTACATCTTTTTGTTATATAAAATCTGATCAGAAAGGAACCATGAATAAATACTTTAGTTTGAAAATGATCTGTTTTCCTCCTGATACTATTTAAATGGGGGGAGTCATGCAGGAAATGAGCTGAAAAGGGGGGCTGCTTTTCAGTAGTCTTTTTAGTTCATACACCTATTTGGTATTTTTGGATTCTTGAGGAATGAACAAGGATTACTGGCTAGCTACATGCTTTTTTACTGGTGAAAAGAGATCAGATGAATTTATGCTTCAGAAGCCTCTGTAAACATCTGTGCAGATGCCAATTCTGCACAAGTCCTTGGAACCTGGGATGTGCTGCTCTTTTAAAATAAAGAGCTTGGCACTGCATGAGGGGAAGAGGGCCCTGCATCAGGAAGAGCTGTGTGGCTACGAAGAGGTGGTGGTGAGCCAGAAGGAGAAATAATTTCATCTGGTATTGATTAACATGTTTGTTGTTAAAAGCTAATTTTCTATAACAGCAGACAGGCTGCCTAGGGTTTCTGGATTGTTTTAAACTGTTAGGCATAATCGACATTTAAAAATTTTAAAACATACCCCACACAGAAGATATTCATCAGGGTCCAACTAAAGAAAATCAAAATTAGAATGTAGCAAAAATGCACAGGGCAGTGATATGTCACATTTATAATAAAAAAGGCATTCCCACAAGTAAATTCCCTGATATCATGGGTTACCTTACTTTGTTTCTAAGCAACAATAATAAAGTGAGAGAAAGGAATATGTTCTTTTCAGTTTAAAATTAAAAACTAAATGATAAACATCAGTGTCTACAATCTATTCAAAAAATCCCTTCCACTTTTTGAAGCAAATCCATTGAGGTACATTTTCTTTGATTCGGCTCGTTGTCCTTCGTTGACTTATGGTACCTGTAAAAAGTGGTGCATACCTTGGTCTGTGTGTTCCTGGAGCAGAATCACATCAGGTCCTGATGCTAAAGCTTCTGTAGTTACTGTGATCAAATGCTGAATCTCATTTTAGCTATGATAAAGGCTCCTAGTATTAAAACACTGGGTTTATAGATGAGAGATGAAAAATGTATTTTTCAAACCATGGCCTTTGTGGTAGAACATGACTTGCTTACTATGGAAATATCTCCAGCTGCCTAGAAACGTTGCCTAGCAACCCCTGGAAACACAGAAAACCTAATATCAGCTCTGAGTTGCTCGTGGGTAAAGGGATTATTAAAAAAAAATTAAAAAAAGGACTACAAAGTTTGTTCTTGGCCATAACAAGTAATACTTTCTCGTGTAAAAGCCCTTCTGGATCCCCTCCCACACAATTTCCAAGACTTTGTCTTTCCCCCATGAGTTCTCTTGTTAGACGTCTCAAAATCTAAGTAAAGAGGGTGACCTGGAAAGGTCATGCCCTCAGGGTCGCTGGCCAAGGACACAGCCCCTGGCTTGCAGCCCTCCTTCCTGGGCTGTTGTTTGCTTTGCCACAGTCACAGTCTTCGTGGTTGGTGATGGCTTTGAAAGCTGCCTGTTGCCGTGGCTGCTGGTTCCCTCACACCCCGTGCTGGCAGAGTGGACTGGGAGTGATTCGTGGTAGGCTGCTGGCCTGCCTCTGTTCTGCTGTGACAGCCAGGGCTGGAGGCGACTTGATCCTTCCGGGACGCCCTGTGCTCCTGCCCTCAGGTCTAGCCTTTGCTTCTTTGCTCACAGAAGTGAGAGTGGGGACGGAGCTTGGAGAGTCTCCTGCTTCTGCAACAGGCAGATGTGTGTTCTGTGTGGTAAGAGAAGCAAAATGACCCCCTGAGCTCAAGCTGCACTCTGCTTAATTCCTTGTTTTCTTTTTGTTTATCCAATCAGAAAATTGTTTAGTTAGACAAGTGTATTGGGTTCTAGTTAGTCTGGGCTGCTATCACAAAACACGTTTTTTTTTAAAAAAAATTAAAATTAAGTGGCTTAGAAACAACAATAATTTTTCACAATTCTGTAGGCAGAAAAGTCCATGATCAAGTACTGACAGGTTTATGTTGTTTTGTTTTGTTTTGCTTTTGCTTTCACCTTATATGGAGGAGGAGGCAAATGAGCTTCCTTCAGTTGATTCTTCTTCTTTTTCTCCTTTTGCTAGTGTTCATGTGTATGTGTTTGTATGGTTGGGTCCGTGTGTGCATGTGTGTGTAGGTGTGCCTGTGGAAGCATATGTGTGGAGGATAGAGGACAGCCTTGAGTGCCATTCTCAGGTATATTGTCCACCTCTTTTTTGAGACAAGGTCTCTCATTGGCCTGGAGTTCATTAAGAAGACTAGACTGGCTGGCCAGGGAGCTCTACTGAGCTTTCTGTCTCTGGCTTCCCAGCTCTGAGATTCTAAGTGTGCTAACATGCCCCAAATCTGGATTCTGGATTCTGGGGATTGAACTCAGGTCTTCATGCTTGTGAGACAAGCAGTTTACCGACTGAGCCATCTCCCAAGACCAATTCTCAGTCACTTGCTTCAGTAATTGCATTCAGGAAGGCAGAGACCCACAAAGGCTCCACCTCCTAGTATTTCTTGATACACTTATCTGGTTGTTTAGGATTTCAACACAAATTTAGGGAGCAAACATGCAGATCACAGCACTGAGTTTTTGATTTGTGAGACAAAGTAATTTTCCTAAGTTAATTTGAATAAATGAGTATATCCAACCTGAAATTGAGTCTAGTGTGCTCTCACTCAACTTTAAAAAATATTTTTGTTTATTTTTATTTATTTATTTGAGAGTGACAGATAGACAGAGGAGGCAGACACAGAGAGAGAGAATGGGCACTCCAGGGCCTCCAGCCACTACAAACGAACTCCAGATGCATGTGCCACCTTGTGCATCTGGCTTATGTGGGTCCTTGGGAACTGAGCCTTGAACTGGGGTCCTTTGGCTTTATAGCAAGCGCTTAACCACTAAGCCATCTCTCCAGCCCTCTCACTCAACTTTTAAAACGCCATCTTGACCAGGACTCTCTTAGAGAGTGGCATCTTGCTAGAAATACACTGGACATAGGTGAGATAAGAACCAACAGACTGTTTGCAAGGGTAAATGCTTTCTGTGAGAGGGAAACCTGACCACTGGCCACAGATGACATATGTCAGTCAGCATTATGCTGGCTACCAGAGCAAAGGTGCTTAAAGGTGTGTTGTAAGTGTCTATGACTGCATTCTTGGGGAATAGAGTAGAACTTAAAATCTTTCTAGAAACAGATCTCATTACCAAGTTAGAGGGAAATATAACAACTCTATATTAGGTCTTCATTAAGAAGATCCTAGGTAGGGATTCTTACCTTCTGCCCCACAAAGGAACAGCTATGTGAGAAAATAAGCCTGCTAATTTACTTACTATAGTAACACTTTCATTATGCATACCAACACATCATATGGTATACCTTAAATATACAATAATTTAAATTAGCCTAAGGTAATTCAAATAAATATTTAGAAGACAGTAACAATTTAGGAGAGAATGAAAATGGCAGGTAATTCTCACATAGTGGTTGCCTATCGCTATACCTAACAAGGCTGGGAAGGACACCTGTGTGGCTGACCCTTTTAACAAAGATCCTCTCATTTTAGGAATTTGTTTGAGCTCAACTTCCTTATAATTAGGATTGATTGTAGCTGAATTTACTTGGGTTTAATTATATAGTATCAAAACCTGGAACACATTATATGCCTTCTGTTTTCTAATACTTGTAAGTAGTGTGACACCTTCTTGTACATACATACCTTTACTTAGATGTTTTCTAAGGCAAGGCCTTACTGTATGCCTAGGGGACAAAGAGATTATGTAGTATATATTTTCTGAAATACGAGCCTTCATTTTGGCTTAGCAGTTAAGGTGCTTGCCTGTGAAGCCTAAGGACCCAGGTTCAATTCCCCAGTACCCATGAAAAGCTAGCTGCACAAAGTGGCACATGTGTCTGGAGTTCATTTGCAGTGGCTAAAGGCCCTGGAGTGTCCATAAATAAAAGAAAAAACAATAAAAAGCAAAGTGGACTCATCCTCAGGCCAAATGATTTTGACTAGATAATTACATCCAGAGTTTATGACAATGGGATCCAGGAACATCTGCACCTTTGCCATCTGAGTATGTTTGTCCTTCAGATTTCTAAGCACCATACCTCCATCTAGTCAGCTCTGACTCGGAGAAGGTGAATCTCTGGACCTCAGTTCTTAACACATGGCTGACACGACATTTGAGAATCACTGTGGGAAATTTCTTTGAATAAATTACATGCATACAGTACATACTTCTTCCATTCTCCATTTCACACTTTTCGTCTTTTTTGCTCAATATTACCTTGAGGGAGAAACGTGAAGGGCTTCCTTCTCTCCTTGTCCTCCCATCACTGATGTGCTGTTTTGGGATATAACCTGTTGGCGATGCTTCTCTTCCTCCCATATTAGGAATAACCTAGCTAAGTAGAAAAGAGCTTTCTTCTCGATGCCTGTAAAGCTTACACAGCACTTACTGTCTCTCAGCTTAGTGACTGTCCAGCATGCTGCTGAAGAGGAGCTGTGCATCCTGAATTCCAATTCCACAGCAACCATCATTCATCCCCTTCTGGGCTGAATGTTTGCAACTCAGTCAAAGAGAGTCACCAGACCTTGAAAGAGCACACTTAATGAAGAAGGTGTTTCCGGCCATATTGCTAGATGGAGCAAAAGTCTGCAGTACTTTGTGCCTCCATCAAACTGGCTTCTTGAACTTTCTATCCACTCATTTCACTTCCTATTTTAAAAGCTCTCCCTGTTCCATAGACTCTACACCTACCAGTCTATGAATAACTCTTTTCTTGAAAGCTTCCTTTACCTCTTCTGATATTCATGGTAACCAGACCACAGCTAGCACAAGCACCACAAAGAGATCAGCTGAAGACTGTTTGGAGAGGACTTAACTTTTTCTTTCCATGATATCCTTGTGTGTGGCTGGTTACATGGAGACTGACAGAGCTGGAAGCAGAGGCATATCCATTGTGTGCAGGGATGTGATCTGTCACTATTTGGGCTCCATTGCATCACCTCAGCTGTCACTTGAAATCCTTCTGCCTTGCATAGTTGATTATTCACAAATACCTGGTGTTGGCTTGTTTCTAAGTGCTCATCAGGGACAGGAGGGGCCCTCCCAGGTTTTCTGGAAGATCTGACTGGCAGCCTGATCTGAAGAAGGGCATGAGGTCTTCTAGGGTCAATGTGCTTATTCATTTCCCTTTGAAATAATTTAGTAAGGGGTCATTTAGGAGAGAAATAGGATGCATTGGACTTAGCCCAAAATCATTCTGTCATGAAATATCTATTAACATAGGAACATAATCCTATAAACTCCATGTGCCCTGAGGGACTCTGTGACTAACCACATCATCCTTGCTTACATTCTGCTCTCTTTGGATCCTCTACGGGGTACTGCCACTTCTGTTCGAGAAAGGGTAGGAAACAAAAAGGTTAAGCTGACTTTACTAAGAGCTAACAAGGTTTTTTTTTTTTTTTTTTTCATTGCCTTCTAAATTCAGATTTCATTTCTCACTTCATGCTGACTTTGTAGGTCATCTGTCAGGCCGTACTAACTACTATTCCAGCCACCCTTCTCCAGTATTTCTGAACACTTCCTTGGCTCCAGCCCCCTGTGGCTTAATGCATGTCTGTTTTCTCACCTGTGTGGCCTCCCTCACTCTGTTCCTCCTCCTTAGGATGCCCTCTATCTCATCTTTCTTTTTTTAATGAAGACTTTCCTATGTGACACCTTCCTTTTTCTCTGCTTAATTAGCTAATGACTTCATTCCACACATCCCAATTATGTGAAGGACCAGGCTGGCCTCTCAAGATATGGTAATGCTGAAGACAGACCTGGACTCTGTTACCATGGAGATGTGACTCTGCTTCTGAACCCCAACTCACTTTTCTTACACTGCTCTTACAACAAAGTGCTTTTACTTATTGCTTCCTTTAATAACTTAAATTTTAACAATTTCTAATTTATAGGAAAATTAATAATATAAATGGCATATGTATATCTATTACATAAACTCCATTTTAATTTACTTGATAGCAATATGATATCATCTGGGACCTTTCTGTACTCTCGGTGGTCATGTCAGTTAAATCTCTAACCTGAAGAAATTTTTCCGTCTTCCTTGGTGTATTGTGACTCTGGACAAATATTACGGATCTGTTTCATTTTCTTTGATGTTTCTTCATGATAAGACACAGAGTTGGGAGCCAGAATGATGCTGTTCTCATTTCCTCTTATCTGGCCACAGCTGCTGGTCTATTTTGACCCCTAGAGGTGTTAACTTTGACCTCAGGTTAAGATGATATCTGCCAGGTTTTTCCACTCTTATTTTTTTCTCCTTTGTAATAATAGATAATTCGTGGAGATATGCTTGGAAGTCTATATAAAATTTAATTGCCTTACTTACCAGATTAACATCTACTGATGTTTCTTATCTGAGTTAATTACTATTATGTTTACAAGGAGTGATTTTTTAATCCATTATTTATTAGTTGGCATTCTATGGCAGGAAAAGATATACGTATACATGTGTATGCATGTGTGTGTGTGCTGCTATTAATGTTTACTCTGAATTTATATGTTATTTGAAGAGCCAAAATCTATTTCAATCACTATTTTGATGATTTAATTGCTCAATGTTTGTCCAGTGGCAGGTTTAATCAGATGCTTCAGGAGGCTACAAATGGTTCTTCCTAGCCTACCTAGAATCAGCTGTTTTTCTTAGGTGTCCTGTGTGTATTTATGTGTATGAAAAAGTGGTAGTTAAAAGTCAAAATCTATCTGGTAGGTGTGCTCTAATACTATTGAGAAGTTGCTGTTCTAGTTTCTCTTAGTCAGTAGAACAAGAGAATCCACATAAGTACACACATGCACATTGATAGACTATTGGTATATCTGTGTACAAGCATATATCAAATGCATGTATCTATACATATCTATTTCTGTATCTACTTCTCTTGAGTTTATCCCATTACCTTAAACTCTAATCCAACACAGAAGGGACAAAATTTACTTTCTTGTTTTCATATGATGGTCCACTTCTCTGATATTCTTCTTTTCACATTTGTAACTCCTTACTTCCCGTTATTTCCAATATATTTACTGATCTTCTCAGTTATTCAGCAAGCAGTCAATTTCCCGACCTTACTGAGAAGGAGGGCCACTCTATCCCTTCCTTGTATGGCCCTGCCTGTCATCACTGGATGCTTTTCTGCACGGGTGGCAGCTCATCATCTTTCATGTGCTGTAAATAAATGAGACATGTTTTCAAATTATAAAATCTTGATAAATTACAAAGTTTATTTTCTACTTTTCCCCCTTTAGGCTTCCATATATTAGAAAATAGAAGTGTCTTTCCCTTAATATGAGTCAAATATACCAGCAAAGGTGATGACTTTATTTAAGCAAACATGTTTCTTCAACTAGATGACAGTAGGGGCTTAATTTGTCTCCTTGGATTAACACCAAAGGGCATTACTTCTAGTCATACATACATATTTTCCCTAGATCAGGACTGTAGGCTCCTTGAATTCAAAGGCTTGTTTCATTTTTCCCCCTTAAGTTAATGAAACACCTTGCACCAGGGTCTGGATTAGAACATGTGTTCGATTTGTGAAGTTGACTGTTTTCTGTCTCCCAGAACTTACCAGCTATTTTGCAGAATTGATTGAACTTACACAAACCTTTCCCTTGTAATGTTTTAGGAAGCTTGTGGGAAAAGCAGAGATCAGAAGTTTGTATAGCCAAATATCCTCTACAAACTGACTGATATATGCCAAAATATCATTAGCAGCTGAGTGATATTGTAAATGAAGAAATTTGGGAGATAAAATGGTGTGAATAAAACAGAAAAGGTGTTATAGTGAGGCTTACTTTATAGCATTGCTATGGATAGTTATTTACTTTTTATAGCACATGAAATACAATTCAAGAGCTGGATTGGTTAAAGGCACTTGCTGGCAAAGCCTAATGGCCTAGGTTTGATTCCCCAGTATGTACATACATCCAGACACATGAAGTGGCATATGCATCTGGAGTTTGTTGGCAGTGGTAAGAGGCCCTGGTGTGCGCATTCTGTTTGTCCCAGTCTCTGTTGCAATCAGGTTCGCATTGCTAGCAGAAAACACCTGACCAAGATCAGCTTGTGGGGGTAAAAAGGGGGCTTATTTTGAGTAACAGTCTTGAGGGGAAGCTCCATGATGGCAGGGGAAAATGATGGCATGAGTAGAGGGTAGACATCACCTTCGGGCCAACACCAGGTGGACAACAGCAACAGAAGAGTGTGCCAAACATTGGCAAGGGGATGCTGGCTATAACACCCATAACCCCACCCCCCAACAACACATTACCTCTAGGAGGCTTTAATTCCCAAATTGTCATGAACTGGGGACCTAGCATCCAGAACACCTAAGTTTTGGTGGACACCTGAATCAAACCACCACATTCCACCCCTGGCTCCCATAAACTCATAACCATACATAATATAAAATGCAATGCATTCATCCAACTTTAAAAGTCCTCATAAATTTTAACAATTCCAATGATGTTCAAACATCCTCATAGTCCAAGGTCAATTAACTGTGCTGTTATACCAAAACAAACAAAAAAACAAACCAAAAAATACATAATGGCACAGAATAAACATTCACACTGTAAAAGATGACATTGGGCATAGCAAAGAAATATTCAAACAATACAAGATTTAAATAGACCAAATGTCAAACTCTGTAGCTCCAAGTCTACCAACTCTAACCAGTGATAAGTCTCCAAGTCAATTCTAACCAGTAATGAGTCTTTGGAGTTCCAATTCTGCCCCTCCAGCTAGGCTATTCACAGTCCTGGAAAACTTCATCTGGTGCTGGCAGCTCTCCTTGGCAGCCATCCCATAGCCCTGGCATCTCTACTGGGTCTCTGCTGCAACCCACAGTTCATCTTTATGGCTCTATCAGATCTCCATATGGTAATACAACAAACCTGCTTCGCACTGCCCATGGCCATTTCCGGAATACAAAACCATGTTTTTCTTATTCAATTTCTTATATTCCATAATACCAAGTAGGCTACCAATTCATTAATCCGGGGGTGGGGATAAAGCAGACTTTGATGAACAGGACACTCCTTTAGCATTCAGGCCCCTTCAAAGGAGTCTACATTATTCCTTTTGTCCCAGTGCAGGTCAGCTGGTTCAATCTCAAAGGTTGTAATCTCTCATACAGTTGCATCTGAATGGGCAGCAGTTTCAGTTGAAGGATTTCTTTCCGTGCCATATTCCTCTGCACACACCTGCCCATTTCTATGCAACATATCCCTGCACAAGTCCTCAGGAAATGGGCATAACAGCAAGTTTCTCACATATACTGCTGGTAGTCCAGTCCAAGCAAAGCTCTTTCTCATCCTCATAAGCTAAACATCACAGCCCTTATTTCTTACTGCATTCAGGTCTTTCAATGTTGGGCACAATAGACCATCAAACTATACTTACAGCACTTCCAGGCGTCTCTTAGGTCAAGATTTCAAATCCTTCCACATTCCTCTCAAAAATCAGCTCCAAAAGACCAATGCCACACAGTCAGATTTCTAACAGCCATGACCCCACCCCACTCTTGGTACCAATTTTAATGTTGAGGTAAGGTTCACCTTGCTGGCAGAAAACACCTGACCAAGAAGAGCTTGTGGAGAAACAAGGGTTTATTTTGCCTTATAGACTCAGGGGAAGCTCCATGATGGCAGGGGAAAATGATTGCATGAGCAGAAGATGGGCATTGTCTCCTGGACATCAGGTGGACAACAGCAATAGGAGTGTGTGCCAAACATTGGCAAGGGGAAGCTGGCTATAACACCCATAACCCTACCCCCAACAATACACTGCCTTGAGGAGGCCTTAATTCCAAAATTGTCATCAGCTGGAGACCCAGCATTCAGAACACCTAAGTTTATGGGGGATACTTGAATCAAACCATGATATTCTCACCCCCAATTTCTTTCCCTCAAATAAATAAAGTTAAAAATTAAAATTAAAGAAAAATAAATATAACACCACAAATAGATTTACATTTGAAATAGAAATACCCATCAGGAGTGTGTAACATGTGGCCCTACAGGACACCAGGAGAGCTATGGATATGACCCACACAATGTCATAAACTTACTTTTTTTCTAGGAGAACTATGAATATGATCCACACAACGTCATAAACTTACATTTTTTTTCCAGGAGAGCTATGAATATGACCCACACCACATCATAAACTTACTTTTTTTCCCCAATTTTCTCTTTTGTAACTCAATGGCATGGTTCTCAAACTGTGATACCTGTAGATGACAATATAGTATTCTTTTTTTTTTTTTTTTTTGGTTTTTTTTTTGGTTTTTTGAGGTAGGGTCTCACTCTAGCCCAGGCTGACCTGGAATTCACTATGGAGTCTCAGGGTGGCCTCGAACTCACGGCGATCCTCCTACCTCTGCCTCCCGAGTGCTGGGATTAAAGGCGTGCGCCACCACGCCCGGCTTGACAATATAGTATTCTTTTATCAAACATTTGACACTGGCTGAGGAGATGGTTCATGCATGAGTGAGTACCTGAGTTCAGATCCTCAGAACTCACATGAAACCAGATGTAGTGGGCATCTGTAATCCCAATGTACCCATGGTGAGGTGGCAGTGGAGACAGTACAATCCCTTAAAGCTCATAGGCCAGATAGCCTGGCTTATTCAATGGTTGACAATGAGAGATCTTGCCTCAAACAAAGTAGAAGATTAACACTGGCAGCCAAGTTTTCCTCTGACCTCCACATAAGTGTTACACAAACCCACACTCATATATATGAACAGCACACACACACACACACACAAGTTGGACACATCTGGAACTTTTCTACTGCATAATATAAAATAGAATGTAGAAAATTTAAAAAAAATTGAGTGAAGTCTACTGTTGGAATTGTTTTAAGTGTAATTTGGCTTGGGAATCTCCTTCTCACATGTTGTCCCCATGATGTCTGGTATGTGAGTCTGCACCAGGATCTGACTCCATGTTACATCTTGTACAAGTTACAAAGACTTCAAAGTCCTACTACACTGTTTACCCTCTAGTATGATCTCAGGACATATCTGTAAATCAGCAGCCATTCTTACTGTCATTACCATGTTCTTAAAATGACTTTATAACAGGTCTTGGTTTTTCTCCATAACCATTGGCTATTTTTGCCCCTTTGCTGGTCTAATAAATTAGTTTTTGGAGCAAATTAGTTTTAGAGTCTAGTTCAGATACATTAATGAAATGATGATTGACACCTGGCAGAGCATTAGGTAAGGTTAGCAATGCAATTTCCACATTGTTAAATGACACAAAAAGATCAGCCTTTAATAATCTCACATAATCTACTAAACTAGGTTCACAAAAGGCTTCTGATAGAGTTTGTTGTGATAGAGATGTACACCTTTGAGCAAAGATAACCTCATTATGCTTTTGACACATGAATAATCAATTTAAGGTTTATTTGAGGAGTTTCATAGAAACAACTTTGGACTAAATACAATATGAAATATTTTTTTTCTTTTGTCAGTGGGTATGTTTAGAATTAGAAATGGAAATGATCTGGCCTCTGGGAGTATTAAATATGTATTTATCTAATGGCTTTGGTAATACATGATTTCTACATCTGTTTATAGAAATCAGCTTCACAGAAAGTTATATGGATAGACTCTTAATAGCCCAACACTGTGCTTACTATGGAAACTTACATCTTACCATAGACAGTAGTGACCACATTTTGTAGAGTGGAGGTTTCTTCTTAGTTGTCTCTTTGTTTAGTAGTCCTAACTTATTATTTTTTTTCTTTATTAGTCAGTTCTGTATTCAGCAAATACAGTAAGTTTGGTACCATTATTAGACTCATCTGTGACCTACCCCCTCCCCTTGGCCCCTCCTTGTTGAGGTATACGGGTCATGCATTGTGGAGTTAGCCCACAGTTATGGGTAAGCTAAATGTCTCTGCATATCATGACCCAACATGTGGCTCTGACATTCTTTCTGCCCCCTCTTCCGCAAAATTTCCCTGAGCCATGTTGGGTTCATTTTTGGTCTGCTTCAGTGATGAGGTGTTGGGGGCCTCTGAGGCTCTGGCTCTCTGATTTGGTAGGAGTTGATTTTTCTCTGTGCTGATCTCCTTCCCCTTGTGCTGGTATCCGGTTCATCAAGAAAACAGCCCCCTTGCTTGTTTCTCCAATTTTTCTTAGTTTCAGCCATGGCCCTTTTGAGGTATGATGGGGTGGCACTCTCCTTAGGATCTACATCTATCTGAAAAAGAGAAGCAGATTCTCCAACGGAGGGTAAGTTAGCACCAGAACAAATGAGATAACCCTTACTTTTTTTTTTTTTAATAGAGAATTTAATACGTGTAGGCCCTCTTGTAGCCCACAATTGATGGTAGCTTGATATTGGAAAGTGGGTTTACGTTTGGATCTGGTTCTGACTTGTTTCCCAGCTCCAGCTACGGGTCCCATACCAGTGAGGAGAGACTTCCTGAACAAAACCCCAGTAGCTCATGAACTTAAACAGTCACTCAACCAATGGGATCACATGAAGCTGAAGAGTTTCTTTACAGACAAGCATACAATAAGCAAAGCCAATAGATTACCCACAGAATGGGAGAAAATATTTATGGGTTATCCAACTGATAGAGGCCTAATCTCTAGAATCTACAAAGAACTCAAAAATCTAAACAGTAAGAAGTCAAACACCCCACTCACAAAGTGGGGCAAAGAGCTGAACAGGCAGTTCACAGAGGAAGAAATAGAAATGGCAAACATACACTTAAGAAAATGTTCATCATCCCTAATCATCAGAGAAATGCAAATTGAAACAACTATGAGATTCCACCTTACCCCAATAAGGATAGCAAACATCAAAAAATCAAATAAAAATAAATGCTGGCGAGGATGTGGAGAAGTAGGAACACTCATCCACTGTTGGTGGGAATGTAGGATGGCACAACCACTTTGGAAAGCAATATGGAGACTTCTGAAAAAGCTGAGTATAGAGATACCAATAGACCCAGTTATTCCCTTACTGGGCATCTACCCTAAAACCTTCAAACCGCAGACTAAAGAGATTTGCTCAACCATGTTTATAGCGGCTCAATTTGTAATAGCTAAGAGCTGGAATCAACCCAGATGTCCATCACTAGAAGAATGGATAACTAAGATGTGGTATATCTACACAATGGAATTCTATACAGCAGTAAGAAAAAATGACACAATGAAATTTGAGGAAAAATGGTTGAACCTGGAACACATCATTCTCAGTGAACTTACCCAATCACAGAAAAAAAATCGCCACATAGTCTCACTCATCTACAGCACCTAACCTGAATCTACCGAAGATACCTTACATACCTAGCAAGCATCTCCTAGACTAGACACTAGGATGGAAGGGGAGGGAGGGGAGGGCATCAAAGGGGTGGGAAACACAAATCTAGACCCAAATGGCAATGGTACCATAATCTTCTACTTACTAAAAGACAGACCAAATGGCTGATCCTTCACCAGGCCCTTACAGGGAACACCTGAACCACAAGACACTGGAGAGGGTAAGATTTAGACTAACCTTAATCTCCTACATCTTCCCTCCCTCACTTCCCCTCTCCCTGTCTCTCTCTCTCTTATCTCTAACTCTTGTATATTAGTTATCTTTTTCCTCATTTTCTCAGTGGGCACTGACCTGTAACTCCCAGATCCAGCATGGGGCTATCATCCACAATGAGCTTTTGATCAGAGAGACCTACAAGGTTTCCTAAAAGACAGACAGATTTCTGTCAGAGTACTTGATGACCCACCAAAGGCTAGTTGTAAGACCCTACTGCTGAAGATACCATATGTGATAGACATGCAAACTAGAATGGCATGGCTGGAAGTTGGAAGAGAGTCAGTCCCCAGACAGTCAGCGCGTCTAGTGCCAGAAGGTGCTACATGGGCGACTGGGGGAAATTGACCAATATCTGTCGAAGCAACGCATGGTCTAACCTACTTAGCAGCAAATAACTTGTTGTGATGCCCACACAAGTGCAGTGGTGGCACACAGCCATGGTGGGGAACCAACTGCTCTCAATTTGCCTAACTTATTTTTAGGGTTCTTAAAATGCTAGTACACATAGCCCAGGGCAATGAGAATGTAAAATTCTCTATGTAGATTAAATGCTACAAATGTGTGTCCACTCCAGAATTCAGCGTTTGGGCCTCAAAGATATGATGACAACCAAGATTAAGTTAATGTGTAGACAGTATGTTCTTTTAGAGTAAAACTAAGTGGATTGAGAATCTTAGCCTTAATATTTCTTAGGCAAGTGTCTTTATCTCTGTGAATCAGTTTTGTTGTCAGTCAATTGAAGGTAATACTCCACATAGAGTGATTGTAAGGATCACATGTCATGTCTACAAAGTGCTTTACACAGTCTCTAGCATAGAGTGAGCATTTAGAAATGGCAGCAATGATTATCACTACATAATATATTTGTGGATGAAGAATCCAACTTTTATAATCAACTCAGGCCCCATTCTCCAAATGAGAGTAAAACATTTCTAACTTAAAGTATAACACAAGTAATTGCAACGGTAAGCTCAAAATGCAAAAAGTTTATGCTATCAACTAACCTTCTTCAAAGAGGACCAGAAAAAGATGAGGATGCAGGCAAACAGTTTCAGACAGTCACTGCATTCTGCATTCTTAGTTTCTTCCTGTTCTTCCTATTTCTCCTCTTCCTCTTCCTCCTCCTCTTCCTCTTTTGAGAGAGAGAGCAAGAGAGAGAAAGAGAGCAATCCTTTGCTTACTTGAATACCAAACAAAGAGGAGATTATTTCTATTCTCTTATATAATTTCAATTGTTTTAAGAATAGAC
Source organism: Dipus sagitta (assembly GCA_036346955.1). Taxonomy (NCBI): domain Eukaryota; kingdom Metazoa; phylum Chordata; class Mammalia; order Rodentia; family Dipodidae; genus Dipus; species Dipus sagitta. Next base: position 87,946,778 of record CM070775.1, on the reverse strand, counting down.
TTAGGAGGGTTACACCATTTTGGTTAAACTAATGACTGATAATAATGAATGCTTGTGTATTTCTTTATGGCTTCACAATTAAGTTTTTGTTTGAAACCCATAAAATAGAAACTATAGACAGCTAATGTCAAAGTCAAATAATCTAATTTATTGAAAGAGGCTGTTAGTTAGCACCATTTACCCAAGGTCATATTTGTTAAAGAATGTGGTGGGTCTCTGGAGGGATTTAGAATGTATCTAGTTAATCTCAAAGGCCCAATATCTTCTATGTCCTTTGAGTCTCCACATTTCTACTTAACTCACATATCCAGTAATTCAGAATGGAGCATGCTTCACAGACATCACACAGAATGAGCATGTTGAAAGTCACTGCTACCCCTCTCCCTGGGTTTCCCCAATCCCCTATGATATCTCATTTTCTTTAAAGAACAAATACTTCACTGTGTTCAACAGTAGTGTACTCATTCACATAATAGAAGTCTATAGTGTTTATACATGGAGTTTATTCCCACCGGAATTGTGAAGGGAGGAGGAAAATCAGAGAAATACACTGTTAGTAATCCAAGAGAAGAAAACATCTTGAAGATGAGAGGATAGTTATCAAAAATATTAACTAGAGAAAATGGGCCATGAGAAGAAAGGGTTAAGGCAAAGCTACTGGATTCAGTAAGGTCTTAAGAAAAATCCTTGTGTATGCGCAGGAGAGATGGCATGGAGCAAAGGTGCTTGCCTGTGAAGCTTAAGGACCTAGGTTCGATTGCTAGTACCCACATAAACCAGATGCACAAGAATGGTGGCAGTGGCTAGAGGTGCTGACATGCCCATCCCCCACCCAAATAAATAAATAAAATTGTTTTTTTTTAAAGAATTTAAAAAATTCTTGAGTACCTTTAGAAGAAAAGTGGTTCAAAAAGCCCGATTCTTTTTAAATGAGTATGGAGTGGTGGTGGCTAATTATGGTAGGGATTGTAAGGAATTGGAGAGTGTAACTCACTACAAGTAGAATTCCTGTAAGGGGCTCTGTGAAAGGATGGATGGCTTGAGGATGGTGGTTGGGAGCCAAATGGCAGTATCAGCAAACAGCTGAGCACCTCTGAAGACATGGCTGCTCCAGCCTGGGGAAGATGTTGAAGATTCTGAACCAGGAATGGGTTGTTATGAGGACTATATCTTTAGGCATAGTAAATGCATCTCACTTTATGTTTTGACTTTCTAAACATTCAAGATACTTTTAGAGTCAGTATATTAGAATGATGACTGGGTTTTGTAAAATACTGTCTGGTTTGCAAAGGACTCTTGTCCTCAAGTTAATGACTGAGGAAAATTGCTGAGTGTCTTGAGCTGGACTGACATCCTTCAATTTCTCTTGCCAGAAGCTCAGCTAATGGGAAGAACTATTCACGGTCCTGTTTTGGGATCCATCCCCTTCATGGAGCTGGTTATGGATGGTCTACAACATCTTGTCAATTCTGCCATCTAAATGCAATAAATGTTCCCGTTGGAATGCAGAACTTAAAAATACTATAGTAAATAATAGTTCTAAGCTGTCAATGTCAAGTGATCGCTGCTCTTTCCATCTCTACTCTGTTCTTTTATTCTAAAGGCCAAATGAGTTCTGAGACTATTTATGTTCCATTCAGATTAACTAATTGAGATTTGGGCCTTTGTCTCTAGTTGCCTGTTCCTTTGCTCAGAATTAATTTGTTACAAGGCGCTAGTAAGTTAATGAGAATGATTAGCTCCCATGTCTCCACGCTTGCATCTTTAAGAGCTTTAAAGCCAAGGTACTGCTTACACAGGTGATTCCCTGTAGGCATTTAATTCCTGAGTTTTTGTATTGGGTTGACTATTATCATATTATTAGTATGTCCTTTGTATTTTCTGATGGCCTAGGAAGAAAAATCTCACCTTTGTATCCCATCACAGGTTTCAATCATTAGTAAATATCAACAAAAAACTTTCTTTCTTTCCAAATATTTTGTGTTGTAGATTTTCAAAATGTGAGATTTCAAACTCATAAAGAATTAAAAGTTTAAACAGGTGCTGCTAATAATCTTTTCATTCATCAAGTTGTCATCATAACAAATGATCAGTGACTATTGATTGATCTACCTGTAGATACTTTGAAGCCAAACAGAGTTCACCACTAGGGGCCACTATGATCTTAAAGCTTAAATCAACTAATAACATGTGCAAGGATAATGTGTGTGTGGGTGTGGGGGGTATAAAAAAAGGCTTATTTATGATAAAATGGAGGTGTTTGTATGAATTTATTATACTTGTTACTTAAATTGGGATATTAAGTTGTAAAAGTTTTTGCCAAAGATGATTTTTTTCAGATAATTGATCACATATTATTAAATCATCTATAAAATCAGCAAATGTGGAAATATTGCTAACTTTTATAAAGGATAAAGGTGTAGTTTGATGATCTTATGATAGGGAGCTGTCTATTTCATGTCTCTATCAGCTTTCACTACCATGCAGAGAAAACTACTTAACTGTTCTATTCTGGTTTGGTTACCCTCAAAGAGAATATAGGCTTATCTCCCTCTCAGGACTATTTTGAGGAAAACATGCTTAGAGTGTGAAAAGTATCCTGATGATAGTAACTGTTAATAACTGTTATATAGAACAATGTAACCATAGTAAAAATCAATGAATGTATGAATGTAGGATTTGCTTGGTGATCCAGCTACGTATTGAAACATCAATCACCCATGGTAATTAAAAGTTGTTTTTATATAAACTATTTACAAAGAAAGCAAGCAAGCACAGTGTTCTCTAGTTGTTAATATTTGGCTTGAAAAGTAGTCACTGGTTTACAAAAACTCACCTGCTGATCAGCCCTGAGCTGGCAGTGGAGAGCTGAGTAGCTCAGCTCTTCACCTGGAAGAAGTTCCTGGGAAAGTCTATGAAACCCTCGAGACTAATTGTCAGCAAAGCACAAGTATGTTACAATGTGTAGGAGCAGCAAACAGACACACATTTGTAGCTTTTGTAAGAATGTCAAATAAACCTATAATAAAAAAATAGGTTGCACTCATTGTATTAAGGTTTTTGATAGTAGCAAAAGCTAGCATCATATCAAATTGTTTGTCTAAGGTAAATAAAATAAGTCATTGAAAACGAACATCAGAAAAATTTCAGTGAGGAGGCAACCAAAGTTCAACCAGAAGTCTGAACAGGAATTTTGTGTGACTTCACACATGTGTTCCATATGTTTATTTTTCAGCTCTAGTTTTTAAAATCACTTTTTATGCATGTGCTGCTCTTTTGTTCTTTCTCTTTTCCACACCAAATTTAGTTCACTTTTTCTCTAGCTTTCCCAAAACTGAAGGTTTGTGTGTGATTTTTGAACCCTGTCACCCCACCTGTTAAAGTCATGATGAATGGGACAGTGTAGAACAATATGATTAATTTTTTTATTAGAAAGGGCATGATGACAGAAGATAGGATTATTTAGAGAAAGGCAGAATCCATGTGCTGATTAAAATCAGAACATTGCCTCTGGGTGAGCATGGTAAGTAGCCATCTTTAAGGTGTGAAGAAATTAACAGACCACCTAATCAGCCTCATTGGAATAACAGCTTTCTCTTGTCATGGTTTGAGGAGATTGGGCAAAGAGCATAGCTTAAGATCAGCCAGCATCTCTAAACACTGTATGTCAGTCAACATCGGTCATCTGTGCTGTTCAAGCCATAGGTACACCAAGGCCGAGGAAACCAAGTCATATTGCTTTAAGTGGCTGGGTTACAGGGTTGTAAGTTTAACTTTGAGGCAAGTTACAAGTAAGGAATTTAGTATCTCACAGCAATAATCTCCAAACAGTTACCTGTAAGGTCCATAAGAAATATTCTCAAAGTTTTTCCCCATAGTACTTTCTCAGTTTGTTCTTATAGTTCATCCCTGCAATGGCTGGAGTTGTATATGAAGGCACATCTAAGGAAGAATTTACATCTTTTGACTGACTGACATTGAACATGAATGCTCTCACACATAGTAATGAAGACACTTAGAGCAGATGTCTCTGCTCACGTTTGAGTAAAATGTTGACTTCAGGTGGCTCAAGCACTGATGGGGTCTGAATTTGTGCATCTGACTACTTTCTACCACGTAGGCATCTTCCCTATGGTATTTTTCACTAGGTGACTCAATATTGCCTTTCCTCACCTTTGCTTCTGTTATGTCCTTGACCACAGGGCAGAATTATTGACTCTGTATGTATCTGGGCACTTATTTCCCTATATCACATGCCACATTACTGTACCCATGTGTTCTAACCTGTGCATAATCACAATTTTACTGTGAATTTAATTTATGTGTCTTAATTTTTTAATTGGCTAAAAGATTTAAAGCGTTAGTAACAACATCAAGTGAAGAAGACCAGACTTCAGTTATAATTTAAAGGAGTATATTTATTTAGACTAATGAATAATTATTAACCTTAAGGAAAAGAAAACAGTAACAGCCACATGTTTAAATTGAGTTGTACTGTTCATTATATAAACATATAAAGTTGCATTTTACATTATGCTCATTGATTCAGTCACCACAACAGAGGTGTGAGAGAGGTACTGTTGAAGAATAGAACTTAGACATAATCACTCTTAGTTTAAATGAGACAAGCAAATACCTATATATATGTCTAGGAAAAGTACAGTTCATTTTTGCTGTTGTGTTTCTGTATTTAGAGTCTTGATTTGGGACCCCATGGGTTTGCAACTGTCAGCTAACAGCTGACAACTGTCTGATTTGATATGTCAGATATAGAAAATAACATAACTTGCAAATAGTTTACTAAGAATTCTGGCTTTTAGGAAGCAAACTTCCACACCGGGAATGGCATTTGTCTAATGAGTAATTAGATGACTTGAGAGGCTTGATGAGAAAAAAAAAATCATGAAATCCTAAAGTAAATATAATTAACTGAGGTAGGAACAGTGTACTTTGTGGTAAGTAGCCTTGGACATATTTAATGAGAATCCCAGAGTAATCTGCTTAAAAGTTATATCATTCTGTGGCTTTCTGGATTATTTGTATGCAGAAGTAGAAAGACAATGGACATGTGAAATGAAGAGGAAAGGGACCTATGCAGTGAAGACACAAACTAAGTTATAAGGCAAACAGAATGTCACAGAAAACATAGCACTTGTCCTTAAAGTGAAATAATGGTGGGACAGAAGGTAAAAGAAATTCCACACAATATTTGGATCTACTAGTAGGCCCCAGGTATGTAAGTGATATGAGGTTGATCACCATATTAAATTAGTTTGATACTTGATTATTGTGTGAAATTATTTAAGCAAGGTATCTAATTTATTTTACTCCTTAAAAAATATATAAGGAAATTTAGGCAAACAGAAAATCCACAAGACTGACTAACTCAATTGTTCAGTCTCCTTTCCCCTGTACTAATTGTATTAGCACTAGAGCTACAGGAATGTATTTGATGTAGTCTATAAATGTATATTATAGATTTGCCTCAACGTGAGGTGGAGAAACTATGACAGGAGAGAGCTTGGGTTGGAATCAGGTTTCATTTTGAACACTACATTTAGTGTCAGGCTTCATTAGATGCCTAAATGTAAATGTTGTGAAGTGGGGTTTATATATGAATCTAGAATTTATAGGAAAGGCTGGGCAGGAGAGAAGTTTGAAGACTTTGGTAATCATTAGTGCTGCTCACCAAATATTTCTGCTTCCCTTTCTAATTCATGTTGGAGTTGTACTTTTCTGTGCATGGTGGCCATGTGACTTACTCTATCTAATTAAAATCAAGTGTAAAGGATATGTACAACCTCTGGGTGAATATTTTTTATGATCAATGAATAATTTATCACATTCTTTTTTGACACTTTCACAGTTTCCTTTGCCTCCCTCACAGCCCCTTTCTAGTTTATTGGTCTTGATAGACTCACCCCAGCTTATCCTCACTAATTTGGACATTTGAAGCTAGGATGCACATATGCAGAGAATGTGGTGTTTGTTTTTATAAGCCTGGACTACCTCACTCAGTATGATCTTTTCTAGTTCCTGTAAATTTATATATATATATATATATATATATATATATATATATATATATATTCTCCCATATTCATTATTCACTTACCAGTTGATGATCATCTAGTCTGATGCCATCTCCTACTTATTGTATATAGAGAAACATTAAACATGGATGAATAAGTACGTCTGAAGTAGAATGTAGAATCATTAAGGAAAATGCTTATTGTGGTATATAGCTGGATCATAAGGTAGTTCTACTTCAGCTTTTCAATTTTAATTTATTTTTTTATTTGAGAGAGAGATTGAGAGTAAGTGAGATAGAGAGAAAATTGGCACTATAGGGCCTCAGCCACTGAAATTGAACTCAAGATGCTTGCATCACCTAGAGGGCATGTGCGACCTTGTACTTGCCTGTGATCTGGAGAATCAAACATGGGTCCTTAGGCTTCATAGGCAAGTGCCTTAGCTGCTAAGCCATCTTTCCAGCCCGCCAATTTTAATTTACTTTTAATGTCCTTCTCTCTCTCTTTTTCTCTCTGTCTCTCATGTGTGTGCATGGAATGTATGTGGCCATCAGAGGACAACCTTAGTGTGTCAGTCCTTTACTTTCCACCTTCTTTTGAATAAGGGTTTCCCTTGTTGTTGGTTTGCCACTGGGTAGGCCTGTGAGCTTCTGGATTCTTCTGGATCTACTCCTACTGCTGTAGGTGTGTTCATATTACAGATGTGTGTGCCACTTGGTGGTTGCATTTACATGGGAGCTGGGCAATTGAACTCAGTTCAATATATTTGCAAGTAAGCACTTTTAACTTCTGATCCATCTTCCAAGTCCCATTTTTAGCTTTTTGAGAAACCTCTGCACTAATTTCTATAATGACTACACTGGTTTGCACTCCAACCAACCCTGAATGAATAAAGGTCCTTGTTTTTACATGCCCTTGCCAGCATGTGTTGATATTTGTTTTGTTTTGTTTTGTTTTTATGCTGGCTAGTCAGTCTGACTGTGAGATGGAATCTCAAAGTAGATTTAGTTTGCATTTCCCTGATGGCTTAGCATGCTGAACATTTTCTTTAAAAAAAAATTGTTAGACATTTGTTTTTTTTTTTTTGTTTTAAGAATACTCTGTACAGTTCTAGTACATGTTTTTATTGGGTTGTTTCTTTTCTTATTGTTGTATGTTTTTAATTTTTTTGTATATACTAGATATCACTCCTCAGATATATAGATGGCAAAGATTTTCTTCCATTCTGTAGGCTGCTTCTTCACTCAATTGACCATGTCCAGTACTGTACAAAATATTTTTAATTTTATGAAGTTCTGTTTATAAATTTTTTAAGCATTTTCTCTACAATTTCTGTAAACATAGACTATACACCATGATCATAATCCTCTCCCACCACCCTCCCTCTTCCCCCTCTCAAATGCTCCCTCTATTTAATCTCATCTTCTTTCTAAGCAGTCTCTTTTTTCTTTATATTTTGATGTGTTTTATTTCTTATTATGCAGGTCTTTTTTGGGTAGCTGATAGGCTTTCATATGTTGGGTTCTTATATTCATATAAGAACCTCTCAAATAAATAAATAAGTAAAAATAAAATGTTTTTTATTTGTTATATATATATACTTAGCCTGTAAACAGCCATGTTGGTACCATCGTTAGCCTCCTCCCTGTCCCCCGCCCCCTCCAAAGGGACTCTCCTCATTGGGGATTATGGGCCATGCATTATGGGGGTAGCCATCAGTTATGGGTAAGAGGCAATGTCTCTGTGCATAATGTCCTAACTTGTGGCTCTGACAATCTTTCCAACCCCTCTTCCATGAATTTCCCTGAGCTTTGTTTGGTTTGTTTTAGGTCTACTTCAGTGATGAGGTCTTGGGAACCTCTGTGTCTCTGGATATCTGGTTTGGTAGGAGTTGAGTGTTCTCTGTGTCTATCTCCTTTACCCTTGTGCTGGTACCAGCTTCACCAAGAAAGCAGCACTCTTGCTCATTTCCCCAATTCCTCTATGGTTTCAGCTGGGGCCCTGGAGAGGTGTGATGGGCTAAATCTCTCCTCAGATTCTGCGTCCATCTGAAAAAGAGAAGCAGATTCTTCAATAGAGAGTGAAGTAAGCAGTGGATAAATGGGATAGCTGTTATAATTTTAGAGGGAATTTAATACATGTAGGCCCTCTTGTAGCCCATGATTGGTGAAAGCTTGATATTGGAGAGCAGACTCAATTTTAGGATATGGTTCTGACTTGTTTCCCAGATCCAGCTATGGATTCCATTCCACTGAGCAGATCCGTTAATCAATTCAAGAGCAGTTGGCTACCCACCATGGCTGTGTGCCACTATCGTACTTGTGTGAACATCATGTCAGGTTGTTTGCTGATGAGTATCTTAGACCACAAGTTTCTTGGACAGATGTTGGTCATTTTCCCCCAATTGCTCATGTAGCACCTTCTGGCACTAGATGTGCTAACTGTCTGATGACTGACTCCTTCCAGATTCCAGCCAGCTCTCTCCATGTTCTGTACCAACAGCATATGATGTGATGTCTTCAGCAGTAGAGTTTTACCATTAATTTTTGGTGGGTAATCAAGTGCTCTGATGGAAATCTGTCTTCTTTTGGGAAACCTTGTAGATCTCTTTGATCAACAACAGCTCACTGTGGATGTTAAGTGCATCCTGGTACTGGGAGTTACAGGCCATCACCAAGGGAAAAGAAGGAAGAAAAAGATAGGTAATAAAAAATGGAAAGAAAGGAGGGAGGGAGGGAGAGAGAGAGAGAGAGAGAGAGAGAGAGAGAGAGGAGAAGATTAAGGTTAGTCTTCATTATACCCTTTCCAGGGCCTTGTGATTCAGGTATTCCCTCTAAGGACCTGATGAAGATTCAACCTTTCAGGATATAGGATTTTATGGTACCATTTCCATTTGGGTCCAGTTTTGTGTCTCCCCCCCCCCTTCCTTTACTCTCCCCTCCTGCCCCACCTTCCCTATTGTCTGGTCCTTGAGATGCCTGTTAGGTATGTCAGCATTTCTGGCAGATTCAGGTTAGGAGCCACAGATGAGTGAGGCCATGTGAAGATTGTCTTTTGGAGATTGGGTGAGTTCATTGAGAATGACCTGTTCCAAGTTCAACCATTTTTCTCCAGATTTCATTGTCATTATTCCTTACTGCTATGTAGAATTCCATTGTGTAGGTATACCACATCTTGGTTATCCATTCGTCTAATGATGGACATCTTGGGTTGATTCCAGCTCTTAGCTTTTATGAATTGAGCAGCTATAAGCATAGTTGAGCAAATCTCTCTGAACTGAGGCATAGAGCTTTTAGGGTAAATGCCCAGTAAGGGAATAACTAGGTCCGTTGTTAACTCTGGAGTTAACCATTTTAGGGGTCTCCATATTGCTCTTCAAGTGGCTGTACTAATTCCTAGTGGTTCCTAATTCTTCGTATCGCATCCTCACTATCATTTGTTTTCATTTGATTTTTTAATGTATGGTATATTTATGGGGTAAGGTGGAATCTTATGGTTGTTTTAATTTGCATTTCCCTGATGATTCAGGATGATGAACATTTTCTTTTTTTCTTTCTTTCTTTTTTTTTTTTGTTTATTTACTTATATTTGAGAGCGACAGACATAGAGAGAAAGAAGCAGATAGACAGAGAATGGGCGTGCCAGGGCCACCGGCCACTGCAAATGAACTCCAGACGCGTGAGCCCCCTTGTGCATCTGGCTAATGTGAGTCCTGGGGAACCGAGCCTCGAACCGGGGTCCTTAGGCTTCACAGGCAAGTGCTTAACCGCTAAGCCATCTCTCCAGCCCAGGATGATGAACATTTTCTTAAGTGTGTGTTTGCTATTTGTATTTCTTTCTCTGAGAACTCCCTGTTCAGTTCTCTGCCCCATTTTGTGAGTGGGTTGTTTGACTTTTTATTGTTTAGGATTTTGAGTTCTTTGTAGATTCTAGAAATTAGGCCTCTGTCTGTTGTATAGCTGGCAAAATTTTTCTCCCATTCTCTATTAGCTCTACTTATTGTATGTTTTTCTGTGAAAAAACTTTTCAGCTTCATGAGATCCCAATGGTTGAGTGATTGTTTAAATTTCTGAGCTATTGGTATTTTGCTCAGGAAGTCTTTTCCCACTCCTATATCATGAAAAATTCTTCCTATTTTTTTCTTCCGGTAGTAGCAGAGTTTCTGGTCTTACATTGAGGTCTTTGATCCATTTGGACTTGATTTCTATGCATGGCAAGATGTATGGCTATAGTTTCATTTTCCTGCCTATGGTTATCCAGTTTGTCCAGCACCATTTGTTGAAGATGCTGTCTTTTTTCCAATTTACATTATTAGGGCCTCTGTCAAATGTCAAGTAGCTGCAGTTACTTGACCCAAAGACCAGGTCCTCTATTCTGTTTCATTGGTCTATATTCCTGTTTTTATGCCAGTGCCATGTTGTTTTTGTTACTATGGCTTTGTAGTATAGCTTTAGATCAGGTATGGTGATGCCTCCAGAGGTGTTTCTTTGGCTGAGGATGTGCTTGGATATCCATGGCTTTCTGCCTTTCCATATGAATTCTAAGATCATTTTTTCTATCTCTGTGAAGAAAAACGTTGGGATTTTTATTGGTATTGCATTAAATCTGTACATTGCTTTTGATAAGATTGCTATTTTCACAATGTTAAATCTGCCTATCCAGGAGCATGGGATGTCTTTCCATTTTCTCAAGTCCTCCTTAATTTCTTTTTTGAGTGTTTTTATGTTTTCATTGTATAGATCTTTCACATCTTTGGTTAATGTTATTCCAAGGTATTTTTGTTGTTGTTGCTATTGAAAATCAGACAATCTTGCTAATTTCTTTCTCTGTATCTTTGTCTTTTGCATATAGAAAGGCTACTGATTTTTTGCATTGATTTTATAACCTGCTAATTTGCTGAAGGAGTTAATAACCTTTAAGAGTTTTGAGATGGAGGTTCTCGGGTCACTTATGTTTAGAATCATGTCATCTGAAAATGGGGCTAACTTAACTCATTTCTTTCCTATTTGTATCTCTTTTATTTCTTTCTCCTATCTTATTGCTTAAGCTAGGACTTCCAGTACTATGTTGAAGAGCAGAGGTGTGAATGGATACCTCTGTCTTGTTCCTGATCTCAATGGGAATTCCTTCAGTCTCTCCCTATTGGGTATTATGTGGGCTTTAGGAGCTTTATATATAGCCTTTATTATGTTGAGATATAAACCGTCCAATGCATATTCTCTCCAATGTTTTGATCATGATGTGATGTTTTATTTTGTCAAAGGCCTTTCCTTCATCTCCCAAAATGATCATGTGGTTTTTGTGTTTATGCTTATTTATGTAGTGTATTACATTGGCAGATTTCCATATGTTGAACAACCCCTGCATTCCTGGGATGAAGCCTACTTGATCAAGGTGAACAATGCTTTTGATGTGTTGTTGAATTTGGTTTGTGAGGATTTTGTTCAGGATCTTTGTGTCTAAGTTCATCAGGGAAATAGGCCTATAGTTATCTTTTCTTGTGTCATCTCTGCCTGGTTTTTGTACTAGGGTGATACTAGCTTCATCAAAGGAGTTGTGGATCTTTCCCTGTTCTCTGATTATGTGGCACAGTTTGAAAAAATTGGTTTCAGTTCTTCCATGAAGGTTTGATATAATTCAGCTGAGAAGTCATCTGATCCTGGACTCTTCCTCTTGGTGAGGTTTTTGATTACCTTTTTTAATCTCAATGCGTGTGATAGGTTTGTTTAGGAGATTAATTTGCTCAGAATTTTGCTTTGGTAAGTGGTTTGTGTCCAGGAATTTATCCATTTCCTCCACATTATCCAGTTTCATGGAGTAAAGGTTTTTGAAATAAGTCCTGATGATTCTCCCAATTTCACTTATGTGTGTTGTGATCTCTCCTTTTTCAGTTATAGTTTTGTTAATTTGAAGTGCCTCTTTGTTTTGCTTGATCAGATTGGCCAGAGGTTTATCAATCTTGTTTAATTTTTCAAAGAACCAGCTACTTGTTTTATCATTTTTCTTAATTGTTTTCTTAGTTTCCAATTCATTAATTTCTTCTCTGATTTTAATTATTTCTTCCTTTCTGAAGTTTTTTGGGTTGGATTCTTCTTGGTTTTCCAATGTCTTTAGGTGGATGGTTAGGTTATCAATTTGGGATCTCTCTGTTTTTGTTATGAAGGCATTTAGTGCTATAAAGTTTTCCCTAAGGATTGCCTTCATTCTGTTCCATAAGATTTGGTAAGATGAGTTCTCATTGTCATTCATTTCTAGAAATTTTTTAAGTTCAGTTTTTTAAAATTTCATCCACTACCCATTTATTGTTTAAAAGTGTGTTACTCAGTTTCAGGAGCTGGTGGGATTTGTGGTGCATGTTTTTTTTTTTCTCTTAATTTCTAGCAATATAGCATTGTGATCTAATATCACACAGGAAATTATGTTGATCTTCCTAAATATATGGAGGTAGGCTTTGTGACCCAGTATATGATCTACTTTAGAGAAGGTTCATGGACTGCTGAGAAGAATGCATAGTCTGTGGATATGGGGTAGAATGTTCTGTAGATGTCTGTTAGGTCTAGTTTTTGTTGTGCTTTCTCACTTCCCTGTAAATTTTCTGGATGGGTGATTTATCCATTGCTGATAGTGGAGTATTGAAGTCTCTAACTATGATGGTGTTGGTGGTTATTTCTGTTTGTTTTCAAGTAGGTTTTGTTTCATGAATTATGGTGCACTTGTGTTTCGTGTATAAAGATTGATTATTCTGATATCCTCTTGTTGAATCATTCCCTTGATAAATAAGAAGTGGCTTTCTTAGTCTTTAGTTCATTACTTTTGGTTTGAAATCTATTTTATCTGATATTAGTATAGCTATGCCTGCTTGTTTCTTATTTTTGCTTGCTTGGAATATCATTTTCAAACCTTTTACCCTGAGGAGGTATCTGTCTTTAGTGGTGAGATGGGTTTCTTGAAGACAGCAGATTGAGGGTCTGATTTTCTGATCCACCGTGTTAGCTTATGTCTCTTGATGGGTGAATTAAGGCCATTAATGTTTAGGTGAGGTTTGAGTTAATCCCTGCCATATTTATGGTTTATGTGGTTTGTTTTTTTCTTGGACTTTGTAGTTTTTTGTGTCTTCTATGAGTTTGGTTATTGTTATCTGCTTCTTGTAAGCACTTGAGGTTGTTTATTCTATTCTGTGTGAAGAATTCTCTGAAGTACTCTCCATAGTTTTGGCTTTGTGTTGATATAATTGTAAAGCTGAGTTTTATCATCAAAAGTTTTTCTTTCACCATCTATTATGAGGAATACTTTTGCTAGGTAGAGTAGCTTGGGTTGGAAGCCATAAGTTCTTAGACATTGCAGTCTTCCATTCCAGGCCTTTGTGGCTTTCAGGGTTTCCATTGAGAAGTCTGGAGTAATTCTGATGAGTTTACCTTTACATGTAATGTGTTGTTTCTCCCTAAGTGCATTTTAGGTTTTTCTCTTTGCTATCAATGCTTAGAGTTTTAATGATAATATGTCCTGGAGAATTTCTCTTTTGGTACAGTCTGTTTGGCATTTTGTTGGCTTCTTGATAATTTTATTGAATAAAATTTCCATGCCTTTGGTCTGAATTTCTTCCCCTTCTGGTATTCCCATGATCTGAATGTTGGGACATTTAAGGGTATCCCACAGTTTCCTCATGTTCTGTTCACAAAAAATTTGAACTTTTTGAAACTTTTGGACTCACAGACTGTTTATTCTGTTTTTTTGGTCTTCCACTTCTGAGTTTCTATCCTTCACATGGCTGACTCTATTCTTAAGAGCTTCTGTAGTGTTTTGGGCTTCTCAATTTGGTTTGTATTTTCTACTGCTTTTTATGTATAGTTTATATCCCTCTGTCAAGTTCCCTTTACACATCAGTTTCTGATTTACTTAATGCTTCTTGGAATTAATCCTTGCATTTCTTTATGTCTTCATTGAACTTAGCCAGGTGGTTATTGAAGTCCTCTTTTTTTTTTCTCTCCTTCAGATCATTTAACTGTCTTTGGTATCCTTCCTAGTTCTTTTCTATTAGGTCTAATCTAGCAAGGACAGCATCATACAATTATTAGCCCTTTGCTGATTTTCTGCAAGTTCTGTTATTTGCTTCACTAGGGTTGCATACCTTGTGTCTTCATTTTGGGGTTCTGATCCTATTGTCTCTTCTATGTTTTGATTGGAGACATCCATTGTGGGGCTATGCAATGTTGTTGGAATTACTTGCATTTGATTTTTCATGTTATTCCTTTTGCACTGTGGTCTGCCCATCACAGTGTAGGAATCTTATTTAATTTAGGAGGAAGCTGTAGTTTTCCTTTGAAGTGTCTTCAGTGATTATTCCCATTCATATTTGCTTGATTAGGCTTCTGATGGCAATGGGGCCTGTCTGCTCAGAGGGAAGGAGACTGTGAGGCTCAGGTGGGGACCCAAAGACCAGATGAAGGGGTTTGTTGGTCATTGGTCCATGGTATGGATCTGCTTGGTCAGGTGGACCAAGAGGACCAGGGGTAGGGAGGAATTGGACAAAGTAGACTGGTTTTGCAGTTGGGCTATGGAAGGGGAGAGGATGGGATTGCCTGGTGGTTCTGTGATGCTGAGGTGTGAGTGGATGGGACAGCTGCACCATTGGGACTGTGTAACAGGGTATGATGGAACTTCATGGTCCTGTCACAAGGTGGGGTGGGGATCCTGTCACAAGGTGGGGTGGGGATAGGGGACTGTTGCGGGTCAGGTGTTACTTGGGGTGGATGGACGGTGGTCCAGTGGGGTGGTGGGAAGGGGGATGGAGGGGTAAACCATAGCCTGCTGGCTTGGGTCCAAGTAGTCTGCAGGAAGTGTGGGCTTGGAGGTAGGAAGACAGGTGGGACTGAGGTCACTGTGTGGGAAAACCAAAGAGGGGAGGGAAGGGGAATTCTGGCCTGCTTGTCTGGGTCAGAGCCCAGAAGGGTGGCGGTTGGGACAGCAGTCCTCCAGGAAAACCCTGAGGAAGGTAGGGAAGAGGAATGCTAGCTTGCTGGTCTGGGTCTGCGTATGGAGGGGCAGCGGCTGAGACTGCACCTGGGATGGCTGCTTGAGGGGATTGGGGGACTGGTGTGCTACCTGAGAGTGTGGGAATCAGCGGATTCCTTACTTTGCCCCTCCATGCCCTTCTACTGGAGGTCTACTAGGATCTGCATACTCCAAAGGACCCCAAGTATCTTGCCTTTCCTTCCCTGAGAGGTGAGTTGTGGTTAGGCAGACACCATGTTGACCAGAAGTAAAATAAAATACTTTAAAACAGATCTTAAAAAACATTTCTTCAATGACTCATTAATCACGCAAATGTGTTGCTTAATTTCCACATGTTTATGCATTTTCTATAATTTTTCTTGCTATTGATTTCTAGCTTTGTTTTATTGTGGTCAGATAGAATACAAGAATTTATTTCAATTTTCCTATACTTGTTGAGTCTTGTTTTGTGTCCTATTTTTTGATCTACTTTAGAGAAAGTTCCACGGGCTGCTGAGAATGTGTATTCTGTACTGTTTGGGTACAATGTTCTGTAAATGTCTGTTAGGCCCATTGGATATATGACGTCCTTTAACTCCAATGTTTCTCTGTTTATTTTTTGTCTAGATGACCTGTTTATTGGAGTGTGGTATTAAAGTCACCCACTGTTATTGTGTTGAGGTTAATCTTTGACTTTATGTGTAGTAACATTTGTTTTATGAAATTAGGTACACCTGTCAGATATATACATATGTAGAACTTTAATATCCTCTTGACAGATTTTCCTCTTAATCAGTATGAGAGGACTTTTTAAAATCTCTTTTGTTTAATTTCAGTTTGATGTCTACTTTGTCAAATTAGAACAGTGACATCTATTTGTTTCCTGGTTCCATTTGCTTAGACTGTCTTTTTCAATCTTTTACCCCAAGGTAGTATCTGTTTTTCTTTTTTGAGGTGTGTTTTATACAGACAGCAAAAAGGTGGATCCTGTTTTGTAATCCAATCTGGTAGTCTGTCTGTGTCTTTTGGTTTGGGTAACATGAGTGAGAATCTTTCATTAAAGCTTCTGGGATATGGTGGAGGGTGTTAGCTGTATATCACCTAGCCTATTCCAACTTGAATGAAAATCATTACAAGCAGGTAAATATAAGTAGAGATATAGACAGACAGTAGAAAAGTTTCAGGGAAAGTGAGTCTTGGAACACTCTGGTATTGTGATGCTGCTGAGTAAAGGAACTGGTCAACATGACTAAGGAACAAACATTTGGGAACATGTGGTATTCTGGAAGTCAAATGAAGAGTCTCTGGGAAAAATAATGTACAACAATGTCAAAAGTTGCTAAGTTAAGAAGATGAGGAATACAGTTCTATACTGTGGAGAACACAGGAGAAATTGTCTACAGTACTTCAGATAGAGCAGCAGACAAAAAGTGTTCTCTGGAGGAGGTTTAATTGAGGACCAGAAGAGAGAAATTATACAGAATAAAAAAGGTAATAATCTTTTTCAAGGTGTTGAAATGGGGCTATATTAGAAAAGGGAAATGGCTTGTGAGTGCTTTTTTTTTTTTCCAGATGATGGAAATCCTGCATAATAACTATGGATGGAAAAATTAATAATGAAGGAGTTGAGGGAGTAATATACTGAAGCAGGGTAGATGGAACTGGATCTAGTGTTCAAATGAAGTCTGACTTAGTAGGAAATTGATAGTTATGCATTGAAGGCGAGATCAGTCAACACAAACCAATGTTTTCCTCCAGGTATAGCTGGCTGTGTGGTTGCAGTGTGGAGTGGATGAAGCACTGTACCCAGCCAAGCTTGAGTGGTGACTGGATTTGCACTTTCAAGTCTCCTAGTCTTTGTTCTTAACGTTACTGAGAAACCAGATAAAAGGATTAGTTTAAATACTAAAATTGTACAAACAACCCTGTGATACTTGAAGTCACTCATATCTATTTATGACCAAACTAAGAAATTACCACAAAACTGGCATGATATTTTACTCCTAAAGAAGGTTATTAGTTTCTTTCAGCTGAAAATAGAAGATTTTCTCTTATTATAAAAGATGTTTAGGTAAAGTAAGTAAGTAGACTTGCTAATCTGAATACCTGTTGATTTTGATTGTTTAAAAAGTAACAAACAGCTCTTACTTTGTGTCTTCTTTACTTTCCCTCCATGGTATGTAGTTATGTTTTGTTAGTAGCTATGGGAATCTCCTACTTCAGCCTGTGAGGTGCTGGAATTAAAGGTGTGAGCCACCACACCCAGCTGTGTTAGTAGCTTTTTAAGAGGGTGCAAGTAAATGAGGCAACAATATAAGCAAGCGCTCTCTGAGATAAATTCATCCTAGTAATTGGTTCACATTTATTAAGGCATCTGGATAGGAAATCTTTACTGAGTGGGAGTAAGTCAATGAAGTGAGCAAATGAAGAATTCATGCTGGAAGTACATGTCCAGATTGCCAGCATATACATGTATATAAAGTGTGTGCACTTGTGTATGTATAATGTACATGTATGTGAATTTGTTGTGTATATATGAATGTACATACATGTGAATTTAGCACTAATTTGCTGCAGTAGTTGTTGCAGGACTCACTAAGGAGTTTCAGGTTAGAAGAGGATTTGAGTTACCATAAATGACTGTGATGTGGTGTTTCTCCAACGTGTTGGTGTTGGCATTTCATCTGGACTACTGAGTCAGCTGCTCTGATGAGGGGAGAGAATTGTGATTAAGATTAGGAGAGTTAGGCCTCCTTGTTAGTTCTAAGAAAGCCAGCTGAGCCACACTTGTCTGTCATGATTGGCTATTTCTGTGAGCTAAGGCCAGACAGAGAAACCTGGGAGAACATTACTGTATCCAAGAAAAGCTACATATTTCAAATGTGTCTGAAAATGGCTGATTTTTTAATGGCAAAGAATATGCATATGAAAAGATGTTGAGTAACATAACTCAGAAAGAAATCTCATGTGAAGTATGCTATGAACCATTAATTTAAAGGCATAGGAAAATAGGACAGAAGGAATTGTATAAATAACCATGTCTATTTGAGGTTGGGTACAGTGCTGAACCTCAAACTACTGAGGCAAATCTTTTTTTTTTTTCTGCTGAGAAGCTCTTTTATTTATTTTTTTCTCCATTTTTATTAATATTTTCCATGATAACAAAAAAAATCCCATGGTATTACCCTCCCCCCTTGCCCCTTTGAAATTCCATTCTCCATCATATCCCCTCCCCATCTCAATCTTTCTACTTACATATATACAATACCAACCTAATAAAAGCCCTCCTCCCTTTCTTTCTCTTCCCTTTCTATCTCCTTTTTTAACTTACTGGCCTCTGCTACTGAGTTTTTTCCTTCTCACACAGAAGCCCAATCATCTCTAGCTAAGATCCACATATGAGGGAGAACATGTGGCGCTTGGCTTTCTGGGCCTGGGTTACCTCACTTAGTATAATTCTTTCCAGATCCATCCACTTTCCTGCAAATTTCATAACTTCATTTCTCTTTACTGCTGAGTAAAACTCCATTGTATAAATGTGCCACATCTTCATTATCCACTCATCAGTTGAGGGACATCTAGGCTGGTTCCATTTCCCAGCTATTATAAATTGAGCAGCAATAAACATGGTTGAGCAAGTATCTCTAAGGTAATGAGATGAGTCCTTAGGATATATGCCTAGGAGAGCTATAGCTGGGTCATATGGTAGATCAATCTTTAGCTGTTTTAGGAACCTCCACACTGATTTCCACAATGGCTGGACCAGATTGCATTCCCACCAACAATGTAGAGGGTTCCTCTTTTTCCACATCCCCGCCAACATTTATGATCATTTGTTTTCATGATGGTAGCCAATCTGACAGGAGTGAGATGGAATCTCAATGTAGTCTTAATCTGCATTTCCCTGATGACTAGGGATGTAGAACATTTTTTTAGATGCGTATATGCCATTCGTATTTCTTCCTTTGAGAATTCTCTATTTAGCTCCATTTCCCATTTTTTGATTGGTTTGTTTGATTCCTTATTATTTAACTTCTTGAGTTCTTTGTATATCTTAGATATTAATCCTCTATCAGATGTATAGCTGGTGAAGATTTTTTCCCATTCTGTAGGTTGCCTCTTTGCTTTCTTCACCGTGTCCTTTGCAGTGCAGAATCTTTGTATTTTCATGAGGTCCCAGTGGTTAATCTGTAGTTTTATTGCCTGAGCAATTGGGGTTGTATTCAGAAAGTCTTTGCCAAGACCAATATGTTGAAGGGTTTCCCCTACTTTTTCCTCTAGCAGTTTCAGAGTTTCAGGTCTGATGTTAAGGTCCTTAATCCATTTGGACTTAATTCTTGTGCACGGAGAAAGAGAAGAATCTATTTTCATCCTTCTACAGATATATATCCAGTTTTCCCAACACCATTTGCTGAAGAGGCTGTCTTTTCTCCAATGAGTATTTTTGGCATTTTTATCAAATATCAGGTGGCTATAACTACATGGGGTTACATTTGGGTCCTCTATTCTGTTCCATTGATCTACGAGTCTGCTTTTGTGCCAGTACCATGCTGTTTTTGTTACTATGGCTCTGTAGTATAGGTTAAAATCAGGTATGGTGATACCACCAGCCTTATTTTTGTTGCTCAGTATTATTTTAGATATTCGAGGTTTTTTGTGATTCCAAATGAATTTTTGGATTGTTTTTTCTATTTCCGTGAAGAATGCCTTTGGAATTTTGATGGGGATTGCGTTAAATGTGTAGATTGCTTTTGGTAAGATTGCCATTTTCACAATATTGATTCTTCCAATCCAGGAACAAGGGATGTTTTTCCACTTCCTAGTGTCTTCTGCAATTTCTCGCTTGAGTGTTTTAAAGTTCTCATTGTATAGATTCTTTACTTCCTTAGTAAGGTTTATTCCAAGGTACTTTATTTTTTTTGATGCAATTGTGAATGGGAGTGATTCTCTGATCTCATCCTCTGTGTGTTTGTTGTTAGCATATATGAAGGCTACTGATTTCTGTGTATTTATTTTGTATCCTGCTACATGACTGTAGGTTTTTATCAGCTCTAACAGTTTGCTAGTAGAGTCTTTA
Source organism: Dipus sagitta (assembly GCA_036346955.1). Classification (NCBI taxonomy): domain Eukaryota; kingdom Metazoa; phylum Chordata; class Mammalia; order Rodentia; family Dipodidae; genus Dipus; species Dipus sagitta. The sequence continues at coordinate 87,926,678 of CM070775.1, read as the reverse complement.
GGGTCCTTTATATATAGAATCATGTCATCTGCAAATAATGATAACTTGACCTCTTCCTTTCCGATTTGTATCCCTTTTATGCATGTCTCTTGCCTTATTGCTATGGCTAAGACTTCCAGAACTATATTAAATAAAAGTGGGGACAGTGGACACCCTTGTCTTGTTCCTGATTTTAGTGGAAAAGCATCCAGTTTTTCCCCATTTAGTAATATGTTGGCTGTAGGCTTATCATAAATAGCCTTTATTATATTGAGATATGTTCCTTCTATTCCCAGTCTCTGTAGGACTTTTATCATGAAGGGATGTTGGATTTTGTCGAATGCTTTCTCTGCGTCTAATGAGATGATCATGTGATTTTTGTCCTTCAACCCATTTATATAATGTATAACATTTATAGATTTGCGTATGTTGAACCATCCCTGCATCTCTGGGATAAAGCCTACTTGGTCAGGGTGAATGATCTTTCTAATGTATTCTTGTATTCTGTTTGCCAATATTTTGTTGAGAATTTTTGCATCTATGTTCATGAGGGAGATTGGTCTGTAATTTTCCTTTTTTGTTCTATCTTTGCCTGGTTTTGGTATCAGAGTGATGCTGGCTTCATAGAAGGAGTTTGGTAGAATTCCTTCTTTTTCTATTTCATGGAAAAGCTTAAGAAGCAATGGTGTTAGCTCTTCCCTGAAGGTCTGGTAAAATTCAGCAGTGAATCCATCTGGGCCTGGGCTTTTTTTAGTTGGGAGATTTTTGATAACTGTTAGGATCTCCATGCTTGTTATAGGTCTATTTAAGTGATTAATCTCATCTTGATTTAATTTAGGTAGGTCATATAAATCAAGGAAATCATCCATTTCTTTCAGATTTTCATACTTTGTGGAGTATATGTTTTTATAATATGTCCCTATGATTTTTTGAATTTCTCTGGCATCTGTCGTGATGTTACCTTTTTCATCTCTAATTTTATTAATTTGTGTCTCTTCTCTCTTTCTTTTGGTCAGATTTGCTAAGGGTTTATCAATCTTGTTTATCCTTTCAAAGAACCAGCTCTTTGTTTCATTAATTCTTTGTGTTGTTTTTTTGGTTTCTATTTCATTAATTTCTGCCCTAATCTTTATTATTTCTTCCCGTCTACTGATTTTTGGTTTGCCTTGTTCTTCTTTTTCCAAGGCTTTAAGGTGAAGCATTAGGTCATTTATTTGCGACCTTTCTAATTTCTTAATATAGGCACTTAAAGCTATAAATTTACCTCTTAGAACTGCCTTCATTGTGTCCCAGAGATTTTGGTATGTTGTGTTCTCATTATTGTTTGACTCTATAATTTTGATTTCCTTCTTGATTTCTTCATTGACCCATTCATCATTTAGTAATGTATTGTTTAGTTTCCATGATTTTGTGTATGCTCTATATCCTTTCTTGCTATTGATTTGTAGTTTGATTCCATTGTGGTCAGATAGAATGCAAGGAATTATTTCAATTTTCCTGAATTTGTTAAGATTTGCTTTGTGTCCTAATATATGGTCTATTTTAGAGAATGATCCATGTGCTGCTGAAAAGAATGTATATTCTGCAGCATTTGGATGAAATGTCCTGTATATGTCTGTTAGGTCCATTCCTTCTATGACCTCGTTTAGTCCACATGCCTCTCTGTTTATTTTTTCCTGGGATGACCTGTCAATTGATGAGAGTGGGGTGTTAAAGTCACCAACTACCACTGTGTTTGGTGTTATCTGTGACCTTAGTTCTAACAGTGTTTGTTTGATGAATTTGGGAGCCCCCATGTTAGGTGCATATATGTTTAGGATTGTAATGTCCTCCTGTTGGAGTGTGCCCTTAATCAATATAAAGTGACCTTCCTTATCTTTCTTGACTAATGTTGGAGTGAAGTCTGCCTTGTCAGCTATTAGGATAGCAACCCCTGCTTGCTTTCTGGGTCCATTTGCTTGAAACACCGTTTTCCAACCTTTCACCCTAAGATAATGTCCATCCTTTGTAGAAAGGTGAGTTTCTTGGAGACAACAAATTGTAGGGTCCTGCTTTTTAACCCAGTCTGCAAATCTATGTCTTTTGGTTGGAGCATTGAGGCCATTGATATTAAGAGATATTATTGAAAGATGTGTATTTATGCTTGCCATTTTTTTTTTTTTTTGTGGTTCTGGTTCTACCTTTGCTCTCTTATATTAACTAGTATTTGAGTGTTGTTTGCTGTTTTCCAGGTTCCTTATATGTGTGTTTTTCTTTCTCTTCGGCATGGAGGATTCTTTCAAGTATTTTGTGTAGAGCTGGTTTTGTCTTCAAATACTCCTTTAGCCTGCTTTTGTCATGGAATGTCCTTATTTCTCCATCTATTTGAATGGATAGTTTTGCAGGATAAAGTAGTCTTGGTTGACAGTTGTTATCTTTCAGAGTTTGGAATACTTCACTCCAAGCCCTTCTGGCTTTGAAAGTTTGTGTTGAGTAATCTGCTGTGATCCTGATGGGCTTGCCTTTGTAGGTAACTTGATTTTTCTCTAACTGCTTTCAATATTTTTTCTTTGGATTGTGTGTTTGGTAGTTTGATTATAATATGGCGAGGAGAGGTTCTTTCCAGGTTTTGTCTGGCTGGTGTTCTAAATGCTTCCTGTATCTGCATTGGCACCTCTTTCCCAATTTGGGGGAAGTTTTCTTCTATGATTTTGTTGAAGATGCCTACTATACCTTTGGATTGAAATTCTTCTCCTTCTACTATACCCTGAATTCTTATATTTGATCTTTTCATAGTGTCCCGAATATCTTGAAATTCCCATTCATACTTTTCTATTAGTTTGTCTTTCTCTTTGTTGGATTGTATTAGATCTGCCACCTGGTCTTCTAGCTTAGATATTCTGTCCTCTCCTTCATCCATTCTACTGGTGAGATTTTCTACAGAGTTTTTTATTTCATTAACTGTGTTCTTCATTGCTAGTAATTCTGACTGGTTTTTCTTCATTATTTCTATTTCCTTATTTATGTCTTGTATTGATTTCTTTATTTCGTTAAATTGGTGTCCTGTATCTTCTCTGATTCCTTTGATTTCTTCTTTGAGTTCATTGAACATATTTACAATCATTCTTTTGAAATCTTTCTCAGGCATTTTCTCTAACTCGTTTTCACTAGAGGTCATTTCTGAAGCATTGATGCTTTTTGGTGGATTTATATTGCCTTGGTTTTTGGTGTTTCTTGTATTATAATGTATATATTTTTGCATCTTGGATTAAGTTACTGCTTAGATTTTCCAGTTAGCTGGGTATCCTTTGCTGTATCTATTGATCTGATATTGTATATCTTCTATGTAGGAGATTAAGATGTTAGGTGTGGCTCTTACCACTCTCAGAGTATCTAGACACGTGGTCCTAGGGGTTAAGTTTGCCTGCTATGGGGGTATTCAAATAGGTTGAGTGGAATAAAATACAGGTATATTCTAAAATTTAACTAAACCCTATACACATTCAGTCAAGAACAGCACCGAGCATTTATGCAAGATTAGGTATTATAAAAACCAGATCCTCTATCAACAAAGAAGTTAAGATTTCTGGTCTGTTGAGGGATCCAAGTCAGCTTGTGACCAGGTGAGACCCTTCCCTGGTTCAATCCCAGTTACCTCTTTGGATGCTTTTGGTCTCAGTCAAGTTGCTGGCTGGGATGTTGGGCCGCTGTTCTGCTTTCTGGAACTGGGTACTGGCTTTTCCTGTGGGGCAAACCAAGCCTGGCAACTGTGGCCCTGCAGATTGGCGCCCCTGATGCTGGATCCCCGCTGCTGCCGCTGGAGCTGCCGCTGCTGGGACCACTGCTGCTGGATCTGCCACTGGAGATGCCGCTGCTGGGTCTGCCCCCGCTGATCCGCTGGAGCTGCCGCTGCTGGGTCCTCCGCCTCTGATCCGCTGGTGCTGCCGCTGCGGGATCCGCCTCTGCCGCTGAAGCCGCTGGAGCCTCCGCTGCTGGATTCGCTGCCCTGAAGCCGCTGTGGCCGGTACCGGAGCAGCTGATGGTGTTTTTGGGGCTGGAGTCACGGCTTCCACCGCCGCTTCCGGCTTCCACCGCCGCTTCCGCTGCCGGGGTCTGAGCCGCCGCTGTTGGATCCCGAGTCGCCACTGCTGGAGCCCGTGATGCAGCTGCCAGTGCCCGTGCTGCCGCTGCCGCTGCCAGAGTCTGAATCGCCGCTACCGGGTCCCGAGGTGCCGCTGCCGGAGCCCAAGTCGCCGCTACCGGTCCCGAGCTGCCGCTGCCGGAACCCGAGCTGCCGCTACCGGGTCCCGAGCTGCCGCTGCCGGAGCTGTTTCGGCCTGCCCGTGTGGGCTCTGGATATCTCCTACTTCTCCGCTGCTGTTTTAATCTCTTATACACCTCCCTTGTGTATTTTGCTGGGTTTTCTTTGGCTTTTTCTCCCCTAGGCTGCTTAGGCGTGGTTCCTATGCCGCCATCTTGACCGGAAGTCCCTGAGGCAAATCTTGATCAAACACTTATGAGTATTGAAAACATTAATTATTTGTGGGTTTATTTTCCTTTTGATCACCAATTTCATTTGTGTTATAATTTGTACATCAGTAGCCTAGAAACAGATTCAATATATGGCTATTGCATCTTATATTATATTAATGCCTGCAGAATAGACTTTTAGACATAATATTTGTGAATTATGTCTCAGGAATGACCCAGATATGTTTTTACATGTGATACTTACTTACTGGACTGCTGCTATGTGTCATATATTCTATTAGTCACTGGACCTGTCACACAAAATCCTTAACCTTATGGAGCTTATAGTCTAATGAAGGGTGTATTTGTTTCCTACTGCTGCATACCATATTATGGTATACTAAGCAGCTAAAGGCAGTCCTAATTGCTGACTCATAGTTTCCGTGGTCAGGATCCAGTGTATGGCTTAGCTAGGTCTTTACTCAGGGTCCCACAGGCTGCAGTCAAAGTGTCAGGATGCATCTAAAGGTTTAACTGGAGAAGTATCTGTTTTAGTTTGTTTTGTGTTCAAGGTAGTATAACGGGGTGCTCAGGGTCCCAGAAAGTCCTTGAACTCTATATGCTAGGTTTTTTTTTTGGTAATTTTAATCAAAGAATTAAATTAAAAAGACTGAGAATGATAATTATTAGGTTACTGTATTTACTGAGGGAAGTACAGAGCCAAGGAAAGGTGCCTACGTGGCTAGAGATCCCATGTGGAGGGCCTGGAAAAACTATTAGACAAAAAAAAAAAAAAAAAAAGAAAACAGAAAGGTCAAACATCTCCAGCCATGTGATGAGATGGTGGGGGTAAAGAGCCCATGTGGAGAGTAAGAGCTAGGGGGCTGGGCCTGGGCTGAGCCATGGAGAAACTCACCAACAGCTGGAAGTTCCCAAGTGGTCAGGCAGCTCAGAGAGCATGCCCTCCCCTCACAAATGTATTTATAACCTTATGGTGGTGGGCCCTGCCTTCCAGCTCAGGTGAACCAGAGGGGCAGCTGGTTGGTTGGGGCTAGGGGCTGACTCAGGAAGAAGCTAGCTCTGACATCAAGTTCCAGGGGCTGAACTTGACCAACCACAATGTTTAAATCCTATGAAAGACCTCTCTCCCAAGAGGGATCCTTGTTGTTTGTGAGAAAATAGGTCTAAGGAACTAGGCAAGAGATAAGAAGACAGATGATTTTTCATTTCTAGCAAGTGCAGACTTCCCTATCTTTTTTTGCTTTCAGAGGCCCATCACCCTAACTGCCTACTCCCTCTCAGTAGGGTCTCATTCTAGCCCAGGCTGACTTGGAACTCACTCTGTAGCCCCAGGCTGGTCTTGAACAGTGATCCTCTTACCCCAGCCTCTTAAATGCTGAGATTAAAGGCATGACCCACTATGCCTGGTTTTAAGCATTTGTTTCTAAGCTCATTTGTAAAATTTACTCCATGCAGTCATATGGTGGAGGCTCTGGCTTCTTGCTGGGTGTTAGTTGGAGCCAGGTTTAACTTCGGCAGACCTCCTTCCATTCCTTGACATATGGACCTCTCACCATGGCCACTTGATTCTTCAGAGGCAGCTTAGGAAAGAGAACCTATACAGTGAGTCTGCCAAAGATGCATATAATGTACCATTATCACAGGCATGACATGCTGCCACTTTTGCGTGGTCTACTAGTTGCAAAGGAAGCCACATTTCTACATACTGCTGCCTATGCTACTGGTGACTTGGGCATGTCCTGCTGGGGACATGCTGAAGGGTCTTATAGAGTGTACTTCAGAATTGACTCTGTCTCTTACTCATGGATGGCCGAGAGTTACCATATAATGGGAGAACTGTTGCCACAAGGGTCAGATGTGTCAAAATGAATGAGCAAATTCTGAAAGATATCTCTCATGGGGGCAGCGACTGGCAAGAGTTATCTACCTAATGCAGATAAAGTGGGCTCTTGTTGGGTTAGAGATATGCAATCGTGGGCCAATGGAAGATAAGTTGAAGATAGGAAACATTTGGTACACAAAGCTAGTGAGAGGCAGAGGTGGAGGTTAAGTCCAATCAATGCCACTGTTACAGTGTCATCTCCTGTACTTTTCACAAATGTCCATTTTTGATTGGCATTGGGTTTTTCTTTTCTTTTGCACTGAAAATCTCAGTTTAACTCTCCTTATGTTTAATAAAATTATTAACAGTGGAACTTCTTAATGTTTAATGTGCGTACAAATCACCTTGGGATCTTGTTAAACTGTGGGTCCCATTTCAGCATATGGAAATGTGGATTTACAGATTGCATTTCTAATAGGCGAAGGTAGATCTGCTCCTGCTATCGGGCAGGGTATACCTTGAGCAGCAAGTTAATAAGATAAGAAAATAAATGAAAAGCATAACTAGGTTGGTATTAGGATGAACTGAATAAAAGACAGGTGCAAGTGATGTGCTTTGAAATAGCTAACTCAACAGAACTTTTGTCAAACATTTGCCTTTTCCATGGCCCAAAGGCTTACAAGAACCTCTAAGTATATTTTGAATGATGGTTTGAATAATATTGTTATGTAAAACCTCTCCCAGAGCAGTGCAAAGTGCTTTTTACAGCATTAGCCATCTGGTCATTGCCCTCTGTGGGTACTAATTTCCTTACAGGAAAATAGGAATAATATGCTAGTAATGTGAAAAATCAAATATATTCTCCCCACAGAACATTATTTTCTTGCTCTACAAGTATATCCTCATTACAAACTGCATTCCCTAAACCAAAATAAAAGCATCATTAGGATACATGGAGCCTATCAGAGTTTTGTCTCCCCTTCCTAAAGGAAAAAAAAAAAAAAAACAACAACAACAACAACAACATTTAGTTTCAAAGTCTTGCATCATCTGTTAAGAAATTTCATTCTGGGTCGGGTGTGGTGGCACACACCTTTAATCCCAGCACTCGGGAGGCAGAGGTAGGAGGATTGCTGTGAGTTCGAGGCCACCCTGAGACTCCATAGTGAATTCCAGGTCAGCCTGGGCTAGATAGAGTGAGACCCTACCTCGAAAAACCAAAAAAAAAAAAAAAAAAAAAAAAAAAAAAAAAAGAAATTTCATTCTGGGAACACTATGTTTACTACTGACTGATTCGATTTGATTAGATTTTTGTTCATGGTGCCTATAATTCTAAAGAAGAAATAAATGAGGTAATCTTGTAGATCTTGGAAAGACACGATTATCTTCTGCTATATGATTTCTGAATGTGGAATGTGGAAAAACATACCTCCAACATTTTAAGTTAAATTGAGATTTGATGTAATATGCCACAGAAGATAAGAAACTGGCTTGAAACATGGAGTCTTAAGAAACAAAAGTTCCTGCTATATTTCTTCACTTAGGCTCATTACTTATTTACTCAGTGTTCAACAAACATCCACAAAGCCTTCACAGTAAGCAGTGACATTGTCCTCAGTTTGCTGAGGAAACAGGAGAAGAGTTCCTGGCCTCACAGAAGTTACAGCTGGAAGGATGGTGACCATTAAGCAAAACACCATATGCATGCATGTAATAACCTATGTGATAAGTGCTAGGAAGGAAAAATGGCCTGTAGAGTCCTGGAGGGGGGTATGTGATTATTACATTTGAGGAATTAAGGAAGCTAAGTGTGTGGAATATGGGCCAATGAAGACTCTACTGGTAAATGCCTATATAGTCTAGCACACAGAGTATAACAGGTACCGTGCCATCGTTCATTAAATCCTTACTACCACATTGTGGGGCAAGTACCATTAGTATACTCATTTTACTGGTCAGAGGCCTGGAGGGACATAGATTGCTCCATGTTTCACAGGCAGTGAATTTCGCCCTGGAAGTCTGGCTTCAGAGCCTTCATTACTGCCCTGCATGGCCCCTCTGCAGGAAAAAGCAGCAGGCCCAGCAGATCACACAAACTGGCAGCTCTGTATTTTCACTCTTTTCTCAGCATTATAGCATGAGACTTCAAAGATTTCGTCTCTGTGTGACAGAACAGTGGACTAACTGACCTAATGAAATAAAAAAAAACCTGACAGTGAATTAAAATAATAATAGCTCATTACGTTACAAGACAACATATAGTCCTGGTAAGCAGACACTCAAAATGCATAGCCATGTAGCCATGTCAAAAGATCTCCCCAGCAAGGACTCCATGTGGGAGACATGGCTGTAAGCTATTTTCACATCTCAGCATGTGAAAGTCAGCTCTTCATTTTCTCACTGTGCTATTAACATGCCTTTCCCATAATTTCTTGAGAATATACTGATATAACCCAAACAAGGACATCTATTTTCTTTGTATTTTCTAAGGCAGGAAAAGTGATGTAGTAAATGTTCAGAGGTCACGGTGGGATTCTAAGAAATGTAATCTTAAAGTCTTTTTTTCTGTATCACTCAGAGTAGTTTACTTTCAATACAGATTCATCTCAACATCTGAGTAATGAAATAAAAATATTTATTAGAAATTGAATTTATTTTATTTTCATTTATTTATTTATTTGACAGAGAAAGAGAGAGAGTGAGAGAAAATGGGCATGCCAAGGCCTCCAGCCTCTGCAAATGAACTCCAGATGCGTGTGCCCCCTTGTGCATCTGGCTAATGTGGGTCCTGAGGAATTGAACCAAGGTCCTTTGGCTTTCCAGGCAAATGCCTTAACCTCTAAGCCATCCCTCCAGCCCAGAAATTAAATTTTTAAAAAGGTTTCATTTATTTATTTGCAAGCAGAGAAAGACAGAGAAGACACACACACACACACACACACACATATACAAATGCACACTCACTGTGGAGGAGGGACAGAGACTGGGCATGCTAGGGTCTCTAGCCACTGCTAACAAACTCCAGATCCATGTGCCACTTTGTGCATCTGGCTTTATGTGGGTACTGGGGAATTGAACCTGCGGCGTTAGGCTTTGCAGGCAAGTGCTTAACCATTGAGCAATCTCTCCAGCCCCAGAAATTACATTTTGTTTCATACTTTTTCAACATTTATTCCCCAGTCCCTTAGACACATTATTGCTGTTATAACTCTGTAAGTGACAATTCTGTAGAGAACACAGCAGGTGTAGGGTCATTACTTATCACATCTAGGAATCCAGAATCCTCCAAGCAGATAGTGTCTGAGGGGAAACTCAAAAGAATAGATATGAAGTTCTTCATTTCATGGGCTGAGCTCCTGAGAGCTTTACTTTCTGCAGCTGGTTTTTAAAAAATGGAAAGGTTAACAGTTTATAGGGGGATTAACAGGTAATTACTGGAGGTAAAAAATGATAGAGTTCAGGCAAACTATAGCCCAAGGGCTAAATTTAACTAGTGGTCCCATTGACTAAGAATGGCTATTACATTTTTAAAGGATTATAAATAAAATACTAAAAAGAAATTACCACCAAAAAATACTCCAGAAAAACCCCTCAAGGCAAAATATGTAATAGAGACTGTATGTGGCTTATCATGCTTAAAATAATTACTATCTGCTTTCCCTTCCTGCCTGCCCTCTCTCCTTTCCTCCCTTCCTCCCTTCCTTCCTTCCTTCCTTTCTTTCTTTCTTTCTTTCTTTCTTTCTTTCTTTCTTTCTTTCTTTCTTTCTTTCTCTCTTTCTCTCTCTCTCTCTCTCTCTCTCTCTCTCTCTTTCTTCTTTCTTTTACTGAAATCACAAGGGCTAGACTCAAGTTCAGTCTCTAGTTTCAGCTGAATTTTCTGGACCCAAATTCTATACCTCAAAATGAGAACTAGCATTATTTATATTGCATCTCCTTAGAAAGAATAAATTGCTCTACTCATCAGTTGTAGCAAGAGACATCCCTAAATCTAAGAATGAGGACTATCCCTGGATAAAGTCTCTTGGATTGGATCCTTATTCACTTTGGAGGTTCTATATTCCTGCTTTAGAAAATGATGGCACATGTACCTGGTTAATGATGGTGGCATGCTTTGAAAGTGCCTTGCCAAACTCACATGTAGATATTTAGATTCCAATGTGATAGTATTAGTAAGTGAGTCCTTTAGGACAGAATCCTAAAAGAATTGGCTTAGCAACCATATAAAGTGGTCTCTACAAGAGGAACCATCTATCCCCCTTTTGTATTTTTGATCCTCTTACCATGGAAATTCATATTGTTCCTCCTGGGGCGAGGATATACAGCAAAGTTTCATCTTGAAAACAGAGAGTGGATCTGTCCTAATACTACTCCTGATAGGTCCTTGAGCCTGGATTTCCAAACCTCCCAAAAGTCAGAGAAAATTTTCTTTTCTTTATAAATTATCTAGTTTGTGGTATTTTCTAATATTAGCACAAAATTAATAACCAGACATCCTGTTGTACAGTAGTGATGGACATGCCTTAGAAGAGATGATTAGGGATAAAGTGTCCAAAACAAGTTCTGTTCGTGTGGTATTGATGGCATGGGTAATAAGGATGCCAAGAAATAATGGTGGTTTAGATGTTTCTAGAAGAGATGGTCTCAATGGGACTCTAGTGCTGTGATCACAAATAGAGAGGTCATATGAGAAGAAGCTTTTGGTTATGTAGTGGCTGATAATGTCAGAAACCAGATAGATACATCTGAGTGCAGGAGCATGACCTGTTTTACTCTGTGTCTTTTAAGCAGTTAGATGTCACTGAAAAAAAGTGTGAGATAGTCACGTTCATGCTTCTTTATTCTCCATGTGTCCTCAACTGTTCAGTGCTACCCTGGCAGGATACCTAGTTTCTAACATTTTGTCTCATAGCAGCAATGAATAAACACTTTAAGGCTAATTAGAAATTTCCAATGAATACAAAACATACCAATCCAAGAGGTGAGAAGAAATAGTCTGGGACCGTCGGTATAGCTGTTGACTAGGTCATGAAACCCAGGATGACTTCATCTACCATCTACTAATCTAGGAGCTCTCAGCTGGCTTAGAAGGCATGACATCAGACCCAGTATGTTTAAAACACATTTCTTAAAGACGTTTCAATTATAACTCCTATTTCTCTTTAGGTTATTTTGGTAAAGTGATCAAGCATTTGAGACTGTGACTGTAACTCAGTTGTAGAAGAGCTCCGGCCTGGTAAAAATGTTATTTGCTTCATGGTAGTATGCCACTGTTATGCCTTTGCCTTTCATATCAGTTTCATTGAACTTCAAGTTGCTTAAGCAGAAAAGCTCTTGCTGAAATTCCCGTTGCTTGACAACCCCTAAGTGCATGCTGGGTGCCGACTGTTGCCTTGGAGAGCACTCCGTAGTTGATCACTTGGTTCAGTGACCCATGTTATAATTTTTTTCTCTTCTCATGCCTTATTACCTATTTAAAACACTTTCATCAGATCAGAGAACTATGTACATTTTGTTCTTGAAGTTTTTACTCAACAGGACTATTTCCTATTAGTGTTTATTTCACAAAAAGGAAAATGAGCTGGTCAATTTTATTTATAAAGATATTTTTCTGCCAGCTAGATTTCAAGGTTGTTCACACAGTCTTACACATTTACATATTACCTATGGTTGTCAAAAAGGAAGTGAGCATGTTTTGAGAACAGGAGAAAATACATTACATACTAAAGGTCACTTGGCTGCTTGAACAGTTGTTCAGAAAAGGTCAGAACCTGTAAGGAGCAAAGCGCATATGGGCATGGAGCTGTCTAGATGTTTCAGATTTAAATCATATGCAGTATGGCAGATAGTGCACAAGATGAAGGCAAAAGACAAAATCATATAGAGTGTCTTGAATATTTTTCCAAAGCATGAAATTCTTTCTGCTGGTTGAATATAAAGGGTCCAGAGAGCAAGCGTAGTTACTGAGCTGTGGGAGGGGAGGACAGAAGAGTCCAGGGCTCACAGAAAGTACAAAGCCCTTCATGCGCCCTCCATTGTGTTATTGGAACCAAAGGCAAGGAAAGGTTTGTTATGATCTCTAAAGCACACAAACAAAATTTGAGGAGATTAGGGTTTCTTGTCAGCAGAGGTGGCCAGTTAGGAATCCTAAGAATACTGGACTAAAATCTAAAATACTGTGTTTTACATTGGCATGAAGAAATTTCTGGCCAGTTTTTCTTTTTTGTATAAGAAGCTCTCAATTATCTGTTATATTGAGAAAATGTTGTTTGGATTATAGAAAATATAGATATTAAACTAAAGATAAAAAGTTGTTAGTCTTTAATAGACCCCATGAATCCTATGTCTTCCAGCATAGCCTGTGGCCCTAACTGCTGCCAACATTTAAATGTACTGTATTTAATTTCTTTTTACTTTGTTTATTCTCTAGAAAGACAGGACTTCTATCTTCTCTTAACTTCTGATTTGTATAGTTCCTGATACCTTCAGTCAATAGGCTTTCCCCCTTAATATATGTGTAGTTCCTATGGCTGCATTTAATATTTTCTCCTTATTTCTGATTTTCAGAAAGTTGAATGTGATGTTTATTGGTATGGTTTTTCTTTATGATTCTATGATTCTTCTTACTGGGATATGTTGAGTTGCTTGTATCTGTGAATATGTGTCAAGAATTCTGAAGGGTGTGAGAGTTATTTGTGAATTTAAGACCGTTTATTTTGGTTCCACAGCATACTTCACTACTTACAGCAATAGTAGTAATGCCAACACTTCTCCCATCTACAGAGTACCTCACTACTCACAGCAATGGTAGTAATTTCAACACTTTTCTCATCTTCATTTATTATTAGGTAACATGGAGAGGTCAAAGGACATCTGAAGTTTCAAGTGTTACAGATAAGGCCCTAAACTTAGGGAACCTGAATTAAAAAAAACAAAACAAAACAAAACTGAGATGTCTTCCCTTTGCTCCAGATGATGATACTCTCTTTATATTCCAAGACTGTGGACAAAACTCATCCTTTTTTTCAGAGGAGATAACATTTCCATCACCTTCCAAGATTGTTTACTCTATAAAAATCTTTCAAAAAAATAGTTCAGGACAAAGGTAAGCAATGCTTCTGCTTGTTAAACAGGCATCTCACGTATCCTATGAAAAATTAATGCACTATGTTATAGGCTTTTCATCAATTTTGGATGATTTCCAGCAGTTGCTTTTAATAATATTTTTTTTTCTGATGCCCTCTTCTTTTAGAACTTCTAGTCCACATGTTTTGGAATGCTTGGAATTGTCAGAAAAATTATTTTGGTTTCATTCATTCCTTTCTTTTACTATGTATTTTATTTGTGTAGTTCCTGTTTCTACCGTTTCAAGTTTATGAGCCTTTTCATTTGCACTATCTAGTATGCTTATCAGTGCCTTTCAGTATAATTTTCACTTTAGGGATTCTTTTAATAAACACAATGTGGGTGTATTTTTATGCCTTCTGTTCACCTCTTCTTCATGTACATGGTTCTTTCTATCTTCTTGGATATACACAGCAAATTTATAACAGGTATTTTACAATATCTTTGGTAAATTGTATTATCTCTGTCATGTCCGTGTAGTTGTGTTGGCTGTCTCTCCCCCCACCATCATAGGTATTGCTTATATTTTTTCTGATTTTTCACTGTCTTAGTCATTTCTGATTAGATGTGAAATATTGTCATTTTTAATTTTGAGGTGCTAGATTTTATTTTATTCCTTAAATATAGATTTGTTTTTGTGGTGCTAGGGGTTTAACCTAGAGCCTTACTCATGCCAGGGAAGCATTCCACTGCTGAGTTATATGCCAAGACTTCTTTTTACTTTTTAGTTTGAAACAGGATCTCACTAAGTTGTACAGGCTGGCAACAAACTCACTCTGTAGCCTAGGCAGGGTTTGAACTTTCAATCTTTCGGCTTTAGCCTCCTAAGTAGCTAGGAATAAAGACCTGGCTATAGGACTTCTGGCAAAGATGGAGACCGCCTAGCTGCACTGCAGATCCCGTGGCAAGAAAGGCAAGACATTAAGGGTTCACTGGGTCTTTTAGGGGAGAGAAATCTCCAATAGATTGCCAGTGGGAGGGCACAGAGGGGGGAAAAACAGGGAATTGCTGATTCCCTCGCGGGTGGGTAGCCCACCCCTCCCCCCAAGTAGCCGCCATATTGCGCCGATCAATCCCTGCATGTGGAAGCTTAGACTGCTCCGCCCACTTGCCCACTTACTGGTCTGGCCACCACAGGTTCAGCAAGTCCAGGAAAAAACAGGGAATTGCTGATTCCCTTGCGGGTGGGTAGTCCACCCCTCCCCCAAAGTAGCCACCATATCCATGGCCTCCGGTGCGCCAATCAATCCTTGCGTGTGGAAGCTCTGCCCAAGTTCTCACTTACTGCTCTCACCACCACACATTCACACGAGCCCAGGCCCATAGCAACTGCCACACGAGTCCAGACTCTGCCTGTCACTTGTGCCAACTCAGGTGCCATCCCCTACTTGTCTGCCATGCCGGCCAGCCACCATTGTCCTGTGGTGGGAGAGCGGAGACTGCTTCTGGTTCCCAGTGTTCCCTGCCAGAGTTTGGGCTGCTTTAGTGCTTGGTGCCTCAGTGTCCCTCCTAGTTTGAATGCAGACAGCTTTGGTGCAGTACTGCTTGAGAGATCAGGCAACTTTGATACCACAGGCAGGCAGTAGATCAGGCCGCTTTGCCAAGTGAGAGCCAAAGCCGAGGCTGCTTGGCAACTGCCTCAGGCTGCCTCAGATTCCCATTGTGCTTGAGCCCAGGCTGATCCACCCACCTATGGGCCCATACACTGTGATGGGCAGACCACAACGCAAAAGAAATAACATGAAAAATCAAATGCAAGAATATCCAGTTAGATCACTCAGTCCAACAATGAACATCTCTAATCAAAACATAGAGAGTCATTAGGATCAAAACACCAAAATGAAGCTATGAGCAATGCAACCTTGACCAAGCTGCTTGTAGAACTTGAAGAAAAGCAACAAAGGACTGATAGTCATGTGGATGCTGCGATCACTAAACTAGACCTAATAGATAAGAAAATGGAAGGAGTTCAAAGACAGTTAAGAGTTGAGGGAGAGTGAAAAAAAAGAAGACCTCAAAAATTAGCTGGCCATGCTAAATGAAGACATAAAGAAATGCAAGGATGAATTCCAAGAAGCATCAAGAAAATCAGAAAATGATGTGAAAAGGGAGCTTGACAGAGGGATGGAAATTATACATAGAAAAGTAGTAGAAAATCCAAACCTAATTGAACAAGTCCAAAACTCTCTAGAAGCTCTCAAGAATAGAGTCAGCCACGTGGAGGATAGAAACTCTGATCTGGAAGACAAGATGGAAGAAACAGTTAGAGAGTTCAATAATTTCAGTAAGCTCAAAAGTTTCTGTGAACAGAACATGAGGGAATTGTGGGATACACTTAAACGTCCTAATATCAGGATCATTGGAATACCAGCAGGAGAAGAAATTCAGGCCAAAGGCATGGAGAACTTATTTAACAAAATAATAGAAGAAAACTTCCCCAGTCTCTTAAAAGAAAGGCCCATAAAGATAAAGGAAGCCAACAGAACACCAAACAGACTGGACCAAAGGAGAAATTCTCCAAGACATATTGTCATTAAGACTCTAAACACTGACACCAAAGAGAAAATTCTAAAAGCAGCTAAGGAAAAACAACACACCGCTTTCAAAGGTAACCCCATCAGAATTACTCCGGACTTCTCAATGGAAATGCTGAAAACTAGAAGGGCCTGGAATGAAACACTGCAAAGTCTAAGAACCTATGGCTTCCAACCCAAACTACTCTACCAAGCAAAAGTATCCCTCATAATAGATGGTGAAAGAAAAACTTTCCAGGACAAAACTCAGCTTTACAATTATATGAACACAAAACCAAACCTATAGAGAGTATTTCAGGAAATTCTCCACAGAGAAGAAACAAATAATCAAACTCAAATACCTACACGAAGCAGATCACAATAACCAAACTCAGAGTAGGCACAAAAAATTTCAAAGTCCTGTGAAAATACCAACCCACATATACCATCACAATATGGCAGGGATCAAATCTAATCTCACAGTCATTACCCTAAATATTAATGGCCTTAATTCACCCATGAAGAGACACAAGGTAACAGGATGGATCAAAAAATTAGACCCCTCAATCTGTTGTCTTCAAGAAACCCACCTCACCAATAAAGACAGACACCTCCTCAGGGTGAAAGGGTGGAAAACAATATTCCAAGGAAATGGGAATGAGAAACAAGCAGGTGTAGTTATGTTAATATCAGATAAAATAGACTTCAAACCAAAAATAATCAAAAAAGACAAAGAAGGCCACTTCCTACTTATCAAGGGAATAATCCATCTAGAGCATATTACAATCATAAATCTGAATTCACTAAACACAGGGGCACCACGGTTCATAAACCAAAACCTACTTGACAACAAAACAGAAATAACCACCAACACCATCATAGCTGGGGTCTTCAATATACCATTATCAGTAATAGATAGAACATCCAAACAGAAACTCAACAGTGAAGTAAGAGAGCTTGACAAAACCAAAAATCACTTAGACCTAACAGACATCTACAGAACTTTCCATCCCAAATCCACAGGCTACACATTCTTCTCAGCAGCCACTGGAACATTCTCTAAAATAGACCATATACTGGGTCACAAAGACTGCCTCCACATATTTAGGAAGATTGACATAATTCCCTGCATGATATTCGATAAAGGCCCAAACAATATTGGCTGGAAAAAAGACAGCATCTTCAACAAATGGTGCTGGACAAACTGGATAACTATATGCAGGAAACTGAAACTTGATCCACACATTTCATCATGCACTACACTCAAGTACAAATGGATCAAAGACCTCAATATAAGACCAGAAACTCGACTACTACTGGATGAAAATTTAGGAAGTACTTTCCATGATATAGGAATGGATAAAGACTTCCTGAACAAAACCCCAGTAGCTCACGATCTTGAACAGTCACTCAACCAATGGGATCACATGAAACTGAAGAGTTTCTTTACAGACAAGCATACAATAAGCAAAGCCAATAGATTTCCCACAGAATGTGAGAAAATATTTGTGGGTTATCCAAGTGATAGAGGCCTAATCTCTAGAATCTACAAAGAACTCAAAAATCTAAACAGTGAAAATCAAACACCCCACCCACCAAATAGGGCAAAGAGCTGAACAGGCAGTTTACAGAGGAAGAAATACAAATGGCAAATGTACACTTAAGAAAATGTTCAGCATCCCTAATTATCAGGGAAATGCAAATTAAAACAACTATCAGATTCCACCTTACTCCAGTTAGGATAGCAAACATCAAAAAATCAAATGAAAATAAATGCCAGCAAGGTTTTGGAGAAGTAGGAACACTCCTCCACTGTTGGTGGGAATGTAAGGTGGTACAACCACTTTGGAAAGCAATATGGAGACTCCTGAAAAAGCTGAGTATAGAGATACCAACAGACCCAGTTATTCCCTTACTGGGCATCTATCCTAAAACCTTCAAACCACATGCCTGAGAGATTTGCTCAACCATGTTTGTAGTGGCTCAATTTGTAATAGCTAAGTGCTGGAATCAACCCAGATGTCCATCACTAGAAGAATGGATAACTAAGATGTGGCATATCTACACAATGGAATTCTATACAGCACTAACAAAAAATGACACAATGAAAATTGAGGAAAAATGGTTGAACCTGGAACAGATCATTCTCAGTGAACTTACCCATTCACAGAAAAAAAAATTGCCACATAGTCTCACTGACCTACAGCACCTAACCTGAATCTACACAAGATGCCTTATATACCCAGCAAGCAGCTCATGGACTAGATAATAGGATGGGTGGGGAGGGAGGTGAGGATAATGGAGTGGTGGGAAACACAAATCTAGACCAAAACAGCAATGGTACCATAAAATTCTACTTCCTAAAAGGCAGACCAAATGGCTGAACCTTCAGCAGGCCCTGACAGGGAACACCTGAACCACAAGACACTGGAGAGGGTATGATGAAGACTAACCTTAATCTTCTACAGCTTCTCTCCCTCCCTCCCCCTCCCTCCCCCTCCCTTCCTCCCTCCCTCCCTCCCTCCCTCTCTCTCTCTCTCTTCTTTCTATCTCTTTTATATTAGTTATCTTTTTCTTCCTTTTCTTAGTGGGCACTGACCTGTAACTCCCACTACCAGCATGTGGCTGTCATCCACAATGAGCTTTTGATCAGAGAGACCTACAAGATTTCCTAAAATAAAGACAGATTTCTGTCCGAGTACTTGATGACCCACCAAAGGTTAGTGGTAAGACCCTACTTCTGAAGACACCTTATGTGGTTGACACGTAAAATGGAATGGCATGGCTGGAAGCTGGAAGAGAGTCAGTCCCCAGACAGCCAGCGCGTCTAGTGCCAGAAGGGGCCACATGGATGACTGGGGGAAAATGACCAATATCTGTCCAAACAACTCATGGTCTAACCTACTTAGAAGAAAATAACCTGTTGTGATGCCCACACAAGTGCAATAGTGGCACAAAGCCATGGTGGGAAACCAACTGCTCTTGATTCAGCTAACTGCTCCCCTCAGTGATACGGGACCCATAGCTGGAGCTGAGAAACAAGTCAGAACCATATCCAAACATAAGCCCACTCTCCTTTATCAAGCTGCCATCACTCGTGGGCTACAAGAGGGCCTACACCTATTAAATTCTCTATAAAAAATGTAAGGGTTATCTCATTTGTCCTGGTGCTAACTTACTCTCCGTTGGAGAATCTGTTTCTCTTTTTCAGATAGATGTAGATCCTAAGGGGAGAGCCACCCCATTATACCTCAAAAGGGCCCCGGCGGAAAGTAAGAAAAATTGGCGAAACAAACAAGGGTGCTGTTTTCCTGGTGAACCGGGTACCAGCACAAGGGTGATGGAGATCAACACAGAGAAAAATCAACTCCTACCAAATCAGAGAGCCAGAGACCCAGAGGCCACAACACTCATCACTGAAGCAGACCAAAAATGAACCCAACATGGCTCAGGGAAATTTTGTGGAAGAGGGAGTGGAATGAATGTCAGAACCACATGTTGGGTCATGATATGTAGAGACATTTATCCTACCCATAACTGTGGGCTAACTCCACAATGCATGACCCATATCCCTCAACAAGGAGGGGTCAAGGGGAGGGGGTAGGTCATGCATGAGCCTAATAATGGTACCAAAGTGACTGTATTTGCTGAATACAAAACTAACTAATAAAGAAAAAAAGAAAAAAAATTTAAACAATAATAAAAATTAAAAAAAAAAAGACCTGTCTATAAGACTGAGTTAGAAAAAAAATATACTGTTTTTTCTTTCTTTTTTTGTGGTATCACAGCTTGAACCCAGGGTCTTATCCCAGCCAAGCAACTGCTCTACCACTGAACTATATCCTAGCGAAATTACTTGCAAAGCGTTCCTTTGACAGCTTGCTTTTTAAGTTTGTTATAATATGTTTAGAGACGGCTATAGTCAAAGATTAAGTTAGCTTCAATTCTAAGCAGTTACTTTCCTGAGAAGCCCATCTGATGCCGTCTATTACAAGGTATTTCTACTGTGGTGGTGTAAACGCTAACTGTTCCTAGACCTGAGTGTTTGAGTTCTGGCTTATGACTTACTCTCCTGAAGATTCAAAGGAATGTCTTTATTTAGATCTAAATCTCTCTCTCTCTCTCTCTCTCTCTCTCCCTCTCTTTCCTACTATGTCTCCCAAACTCTAGCTGCCTGGCTGGCCTCCCTGGGTTCCAGTCCCTAGCTCCTCAGCTCAGTAAGGCTGGGGGTCTTTGTGTATGTTCCTTCTCCTTGCATGGCATGGACACCAAAACCATGAGTTAGAGCAACTTCAGAGGTAGGCTCATTGGTTTCTTTAGTCTCATGAGACACTACGTGCCTTTACTATGGATGGCCAACATGTAGAACTATTGTCTTATATGTGTAATCTGCTTTAGTTGTTAATGCTGGAAGGAAAACTCAAATCACTATTCCTTCAATTTTTTTAACCATTGCATTTTAAATTATTTATGAGAGATAGAAAGAGAGAGAGGGAGAGGAAGAGGAAGAGAAGAAGGAGAGGGCAGCTAGCCAGCAAGGGGCTTCCAGCTCAGTTCCACTTGATTCTCAGTATCTGTCAACCAATGTATGTGGTATCTTTAGCAATAGGGTCTTTCATTGTAGTTCTGATGGGAACCAGGAGAATTGGCAATACCTGTATTATTTGGAGGGCCTCATGGGCCTCCTTGACCAACAATGTACTGGGAGGTTTCCCACCCACCCTTGAAACTGGGATTTTCTTATAACAACCTATGGTTTAAATTAGATTTTTAAATTATCTTACAAAGAAATCAGTGTCCATAAAGCTTAGTAGTATCATCCCCACCATGATTTGGCTCTTACATCCTCTTGACACAACCTCATTAGTCTTTTAATGTTTCTATAGTTTTTGATATAAGATAAATATTTTCTGTGTATAAGAAAAACCTAAAATGGATTTCTCCAAGGATCCTGATTTATTTTAGGATAGTGGAATTTGGAACTCTTATATAAATACTAGAAAATTCCTGGATCCCTGAAAATCTTATTTTCATTTTTTTTTCTCCAACCTGGATTTCTCCATGTATGATCTGAAGGTAGACTAAACTTCCATCGTTACCTTAGTTAATTATATAGGTTGTAACATATTTAGACAGGGAGTAATTGATACTTCCAGCCAGGTTGTGGAAAATGGTTGGGACACTATACAAGTGAGAGAGCATCATTAGATAATGAGACTTACAGGTTGATGGAATAATTCAGATCTGGATAATTTTGTGGACAAAAGAAATAAGAAGAGTAGCACTAAAGATAAAAGGGAAATGGTAACTACTGAGTGAAAATCTGGAGGGATAAGGTGGAGTAAAAGAAACCTAGTTTGAAGGAATGGAGTTGAAAATAGAGACATCTGACAGAGAAGATGTGTTTAGAATTGTGAGTTGAAGGCTTTGGAGTTCTCAAGATCTTGGCAGGAGAGAGACCTTACTTGCTGTATGGAAACCTTCTTCTATTAATCATGACACCAGGAGAAGTGGATTATGGTAAGCGAGCCCATAGCTGATAACACTGAACTGGATTAATGTTATTCATGTTGCTTTATTATAAATCAACAGCTGATACACATATGTAATACACTTCTTGGTAAGCGAGGTGTCCTCTTAAAGTGGTGCTAAAACTGTGGCTCTGACTTATAATTTTACACCATGCAGTCAAGTCTTCTTATGAGGGAACATTGTATATCCAGAAAGATACTACATAGTTATTAAGCTTAAACTTGTCTAGATCACAATATTGTTATATATGTCCCCAAATTTATATTCAGGTCACTGTGGTTAGGTTTTTAACTTTCTTGGAACTCTTAATCTGAGGTTGAGAGTCTCTTCTCTGGTGTTATTGGTACAAATGGCTTCTTGTCATTATAGTTTCTGAATTCACTCCTTGATGATAACTTAAACTTCACAGTGGATATTAGTACTTTCTGTCCTATATTACTCCAAAATAGATAAAGAGCCTCCTTAGACAATTATTTGGAGAGTGCACTTACTTCTCACATAAGCCTAAGTAGAATTTACTATTGAGTATCAAATATATTTTGCTGAATTTATTTGATCATAATATTTAACTGTGTTTATAGTATCTTCATTGTGTTTTATGTTTATGCATCATCTTTGTTACACACATATACTCCACCTTACAATTCTATTCTCTGTGTATTTTTTTTTTCGTATTGGAAAATCAATGGGGGAAAAGCTGCTGTAGTAAAGAAGACATTGTAGTATGTGTCCACTCTGTAATATTCACTTTTGGGTTTTGTTCTTTCCTTAAGATTTCAATGTTCTCTTGTAAACAGAGATCAGTTGTAAAGTAAGACCATTCATTAACATGGATTTGGAATCTAAAGAGCAGTTACTATAATTCTCAGCCAACTTTTATAATTTTACATAATGACATTTGCATCATTTAAGCAATATCTTTCTCTCCCATTTGCTTCTACTTTCCTTTCAGAGATGGGGATCCTAGCTTAATTTTAATAATTTACTTTCATTGAATGTATACTTAGTACCTCTCTATGTACTTACTATGCAAGTACTTACTATGGTATGCCTTTTTAAAATTTATTTCTAAGTAAAAACAATAGACTTTCATTGGGATGGTCATGGGCCATGGGAATAAAAAAGACAGTAGAAATCAGTCATTAATAAAAGAAACCCATCAAAATTAAATATACTCTTTCTCTCTGGTGGAGAAACGTAGGGCTAGTGCTGGGGAAGTCATGAGTATGGAAGTGTGCATGGTAGTTACTTAAGGAACAAACTGAAGGACATGACAAAAATCTCAGTGATAAAAACAATATTTTTTTTAGAGACAGAAACAGAGAAGGGGAGATAATTGGTGTGACAGGGTCTCAGCCACCGCAGTCGAACTCCAGATGCTTGCACTACCTAATGCATGTGTATGACCTTGCATTTGTGTCACCTTTGTGCATCTGGCTTACATGGGATCTGGAGAGTTGAACATGGGCCTTAGGTTTTGCAGACAAGTGCCTTAACTGCTAAGCTATCTCTCCAGCCATAAAGGCAATAGTTTAATGCAGTGTTTATTTGATTATAATTTAAAAAATCAAATGTAATGCAAAATCCATGATGAACAAAATATTAAAAATAAATACTTGCTGTGTAGGGGAACTTTGGGTCAGGTAAGTGAAGTAACTTGTGCAGCTTCATGGCTGCCTCATGTGTTTGTGACTTACATCAGCAGCAGCGATTTCTGTAAATTTATTTCTCCAGGCCAAGAAAATTGCATGTACAATTAACTCTCTAGGAATAATCCTCTGATTGCACATGGATCTAAGATGTTTACTAATGCACCAAAAATAACATTCACCAAGTTCCCTATCATTAGCCTGTGGATGACTGTAGATTTTTCAGAAACTGTTCATGGAATATCAACGTTGGCTAGTCATTGCTTAGAGATTATAAAAGTCTTCTCAAATATTTTCCCAAATAGCAACTCACTATATAAGAGCCTTGTATTAAATAGTTTCTTATGAAAGGGAAGAACAAAATAAATGTTATAAAATTAGAATGTACTTAACAAGGATCCCTGTGACTTCCTATTAAGGAGCAATCTTGGCTGAAGAGGCCCAAAGGGCCCCTTGTGATTTAGTATGTGGCTTTGATGCTATATCTGGTGAGTTCAGCACAGATCCCAATCCCTCAGCTTTTGAGTCACAGAGATTTCTAATCTATAGTGAGATCAGCATGGGATTCCTATGGATGCCTTTTTCTAATGCAAGGAAAAGAACTTAAATCACCAGCATTTTCATGTTGAAGAAGAGGGTGGAAAGAGAAACACACACACACACACACACACACACACACACACACACACACACAGCAAACAAACAAACAGAAGGTGAGAAGGGTGGGCTTTAGATTCACCTTTGGACCAAAACTGTCAGAAATCTTTTTGTGTTATATCACTATATATATATATATATATATATATATATATATATATATATATATATATTCCTCAACAGATATAGGTTATGTTGAAGTAGTTATCTTTTTCTTTCTTTTTTTCCTCTCTTTCTACCCTCCAAAATAAACTTTTGATATTTCTTCCTCCTTACTCCCTAGTAAAGAGTTTGTAAGATAACTTGTTAGACTTGTGTTTCTCAACAGAACACACATTATTGGGCTATATTTATACAACACCAGGTAGACAAACAAATGGAAAATGGTGCCACTACCCAACAAAGAATTCTTGATTAGAAAGCTGCATAAATCCCTTTCCTAGGATAAAATGAAAGTCTGGATTTACTTTAATACTATTTTTTATAATTTACTATTCCCATGATAATCTAATCAGCAATGTCAGACTGCCAGCTTAGAAATTCAAAGATTGTTTCCATTAATGAGTTTTACATCTGAATGGCTTGACTCTTGTTGCCATATGAAAACTAGCAGAGATGAATTTGTTGTGCTTAACAAAATAAATAACTGCTGAATTTGAAAAATGGAGTCAATTTGTCTTCTCTCTTTCAGTGGCAGATGTGAGATGACAGCTAAATGAGTGATCAGTCCATTTAAGAGGAGACTGTATGTCAGTATTGCCACCTACTGCCATTGAGCACACATATATAATTTGATGGGCTGGCATACTTCTATAGGCAAGTGATATAAAAGTGACTAAGATTATGGTAATCTTAATCTATGGCAATGAACTATGAAGTCTTGGTCATTTATTTATCTAAGTACTGGAGGTGTTTTCAAACTGCTTCTTCAGGGGAGATTTGGCCTTACCCTTAGGCACCTTTCTCACTACTTTCTAATCTACATCTTAGGCTGACTTCTCAAGTTTCCACAAATCAGGTGGCTATGGTAGCCATGAGAACTTCACTTTCAGGCCCTCCCAACCCTTGTGAAGAGCAGTCTAGCCTTCTGTCAACTTTGGTTGACAGTTTATTGTGTCGGTCAGTTCAGGTCAGTGTACAGATATCAGACTAGGTGGTTTAAGATGTTTGTTTCTTAGAGCTCTGGAGGTGAGGAAGTTCAAAATCAAGGTGCTTATCCACTAGGTGTTCGTTGTGGGCCATTTCCTGGTTTACAGACATCTGTCTCTTTGTTGTATCTTCACATGGGGAAGATAGAAATAATGTCTTTTGTGTTTGTTTTTGTAGAAAAACTGGTCTTAAATTATGAGGGCTCCACCCTCATGACTGTTTCCTAATACTACCACATTAAGAATTTGGTTGATTATGTGAACGGTGGAAGGTATCCATAACCCCTGTGTTGTCTCAGGCTCTGTGCTGAGGAGGAGGGAAACAAGATGAATCAATGACAGCTCAGGTCTTATGGAGATAAATGAAATTTACATGAAGACCCTTAGGCTGTGTTTTCTTCCACATTAGTGGTTTAAAGCCTTTCTCTTGCAGACTTTTCTTGAGAATATGATAATCTGCATAATATTGTTCCTTGAAAAATTCAGGAGACAAGGACAAAGAGTAGTTATGTGCCAAATTCTAAAAGGCCAAATGTGTATGTCACTATCACATTCTTGGGGAAATGCCTGGTTGGAGGTGTCGTACTATGTGTACTGTGAAGGCAGGATTTGAGGATATGAAATTTAAGATAAGGAGAGAAGTTAAGAGAATACTGCAGGGCTGGAGAGATGGCTTAGCAGTTAGGCACTTGCCTGTGAAGCATAAGGACCCTGGTTTGAGGCTTGATTCCTCAAAACCCATGCAAGCCAGGTGCACAAGGTGGCACATGCATCTGGAGTTCATTTGCAGTGGTTGGAGGCCCTGGCATGGCCATTCTCTCTGAATCTATCTGCCTCTTTCTCTCTGTTGCTCAAATAAATAAATAAAAAATAGAGAGAGAGAGAGAGAGAGAGAGAGACTACTGCAACAATAAGCCCAAGAGGGCAAGAAGCAGTGGTTATGGGTTGGAAAGCCATAGTCTTACTCTCTTCTCTGCTTTTCCCCTCCCCCTTCTCCCCTCCCCTCCCCTCCCCTCCCTTCCTCCCCTCATTCCTCTGACTTCCCCTTTCTTCCAATGGTACTTTTTGAGGAGGCATGACCTCTCCTGACTGATCAGCCCTCAGTCCACCTTTGACTGATTCTTGAAAATTAAACTTGAGTTTTATTCCTCTGGCAGGAATTTGGTTCAAGCAATATTTCTCTACTTGCTGAATATTTATTTGAGTTGGTTAGGGCTTTACATGGATGATCTTCCCATTCCTTCTACTCCAAAGTGTTCCACATGCCACCTTTTCCAAAATCAGTCTTTGAACTGGTAACAATACACTTATGCTAATGAAGCATTTTAGACTGTGTGAGAGCTACCATGAGAGAAGAGAGCATTCCAGCTTGGTATATCACAGGACCTGAACGGGAAGACTGGATTCATTTTCTAACTAAGCAATATAGCCTTGGGCCATCCTGAGCTGTTATTTCTTTGAAAGTATTAGCTCTTAAATAGCCAAGTATGACGATTAAGTGAAATGATGCATGTAGAATCACTCAGTCAACGGCAAAGCTCTTGTTAGGTGCACAGAGCTGGCCATGTGAAGATGGATGGACCTGCAGAGTAGGGAGCCATCCTAACTTGGACGGAGCAGCCAGGTCTGTCTTTGGAGGCTTTGAACGCTTCTCACTTCTAGAATTGTGAGAGGATATATCGTTGTTATTGCAAGGCACCCATGTGGCAGTTTGTCACAACAGTCTGGGGAATGTACATAGAATATGGTATCATTTGGTATCCATAGAGGCTGGCCATCCCCAGAGAGAATGTTTTTTCAAAAATATTTTTTATTTATTTATGTGTGAGAGAGAGACAGAGAGAGAGAGAGGAAGAGACAGACAGAAAAAGAGTATGGGAGAGCCTCCTTCCACTGCAAACAAACTCCAGATGCATGCATCACTTTGTGCATCTGGCTATACATGGGTGCTGGGTAATTGAACCTGGACCATGTGGCTTTACAAATAAGTGCCCTTAACCACTGAGTCATCTCTCTAGCCCACAGAGGGAATCTAGTTCTCTCAGCTCTGCTTTTGGTTTCTGAATTTTCTGTCTGATTTCTATGGAAACAGGGGCTGCAGCTCTTTGCACCTGCATCAGTGGTGGTGGTTGCAGGGGGTAGGAGGAGGGACCATGGGATGAGAAGAGTAGCAGTCGTGGATGTGTGTGTTGGAGGGGGGTGGTAGCTTTTGTAAGTCAGAGATTACTGACATGTGGAGGAATTTGAACCAACACAGGCAGAAGAACCAGTTGCTTGTATGAGAGTTGGTCCTTGTTTATTGTGGCAACTAAACTTGGCCCATGACTGTCATCTACATGCAAAGAATTAGCATAATAAAGTCTTTAAAGGTGTCCTATAATCATGTTTGCACTATTGATTTACTTAGTAAATTATTTGTGGGGATAGTACAAATGTTGGTTCCAACCTGCTTAATTTATGTGAGTCTAATTTAGTTGATTCTAAATTATTGACACTGTATGGTACACAAATGCAAATCATATATTTGCTTTTATGCTTACCCTCAACTTTACTATAGGTCATATAAACAGAATAAATTAAGAGAAAATATCTTGGCAGAAATAATTTTGTGCTTACATATTCTTTTATGTAACTATTCTAGAGTCATTTTTGTTGATCTGAAAATGTGCACTGTTATATCTTTTGTGAAAATATTGCCTTTTGTTAATTAGAATGTTTCCTATTTTTTAATTTTGAATTATTTTATTTTAGATATGTTCTACATTGCCAGGGATTATATTCTTTTCAAAAGCAGATATAATCCTAAAAACATAAAAATCTAAATGTCTGTAGGAAACTGAAACCTTCCTTCTTCCTAATTCACTGTGGCATTTTATGAACAGCTATAAGCGTCCTCTAAAATGTGTATAGAGGAAACACTTAGAATTCAAATAGTCCTGTGGTTTCATCTGAGGTATCAGGGTCTTTTCTTACAACTGCATGAAAATAGAAATGTGCTTGCACAGAACTTTAAATATTCTTGCAAAGGGAAAAGTCCAAATGAGTTCATAATGCCTTTATTTTTATTATTATCTTTGAAATATGACAATTTCTCTTTGTGCCTATAGTAAGGAATCTTAGATTATTCTTTTCTTCTCTTATTTTATACTTTTAGGTATTTTATTTGCTTTTTATAACATACGACTGGTACCATTGCTATCTTTTAAACCTAAGCTTTGTGAGTGAAAGTTACTGTTCACAGAATGGGTAATGGATAGTAATAGAGAGATAGGTAGATAGAGAGGCAGAAACACATAGGAATAGGGTCTCTTAAGATGGCTTAAGGACTTTTTTTAAAGATTGATTTATTTGACTGGGTAGAGAGAGAGGAATACAAAGAGCAAGAGTATGCAGAGAGAGTATTGGTGGGCCAGGGCCTCCTGCCACTACAAATGGGCTCTGGATGCATGCACCAATTTGTGTATCTGGCTTTTTACGTGGGTACTGGAGAATTGAAGCAATGCTGTTAGGCTTTGTAAGAAAATACTTTTAACCATTGAACCATCTCTTGAGCCTCAACGTCTATTTTTTAAAAACCAGAATAAAGAAGTTCAGTCTATATTATGAGGAATACTCACTATGTACTCTGTTCCCTTTATTAATCTAGTTTGCTTACTGGGTAAGACAGAGAAGATAAATGCAGAACTACCTCATTGAATGTGCTTTATAAACCTCACACTTGGCTTCAGTGTGTGGATCAAGGTTCATTAATCAATCTGAAAAGTATTGATTAAACTTCAGACTTCTGTTTTAAATCAACAGCTGCAGTTGAGGCCCAGATATGCTAATGAGGCCTATTGTTGGTGAAAAAATGTGAGACAAATGTCTTGTATCATTTCAAATCAGGATCACCAGAGACCTGAGGATGTTATAGTAGATTAAAAATTGGTTGTAGCTGGAGATTTAGAACATTTCATTTCTGCAGACCTGTGGAAATAAAATTGAAAATAATTGTAAAATAAAGTTGTGCAGACTATCATAGGTACATTACAAATGTAAAAGTTCTTGAAAGGTTTCATAAAACAACAATTTACTTTCATGTCTAAAGGAAATTAATTATTGTACAGAGGCCTAAAGATTTAATTCACCTTAATAAACTGCAGAGAGAAACTGTAGGGAAACTAGAGGTAAGGGAGTCATTCCATTGGGAACCAAGGAATGGATAGTTGGCAGCTCTCTCTGGTGCTGCTAGAGGCTGAAATTGTGTTAGATGGTAGTTAGATTAGAACTAAGAGAAGCTCCAGGGTTGCTGGGAGGCAGTTCACCTTCAAAGGATCAAGTCATTGAAGCTTAATTGTTATGTTCATATTTCTTTTTTCCTTTTTTATTGTTTTTTGAAGGTAGGGTCTCTCTCTAGCCCAGGCTGACCTGGTACTCACTATGTACTCTCGGGTTGGCCTTGAACTCATGGTGATCCTCCTACCTCTGCCTCCCAAGTGCTGGGATTAAAGGCTTATGCCACCATGCCCGGCTATGTTCATATTCCAGAGAGGCTAGATATTTTGGGTGGAGTCCATCCTCTGTAGTTTTGCTCCTTCTTCCTCACATCTTTAATGGCTCATACTAAAGATTTTTGAAGTATGAGAGAAGCAGCAGTCCTTCTTTTACCTTAACACCATCTACCCATAATACTTCTGATTGTCTCTGCTTCTAAACGTCCCATTCAAACCATTTAGGGCTTTTGGTTTGAGTGGGAGTGAGGGCAGTAGCAATAGATATACAGCTTGGGGATGGGGGCCTTACTTTAGATGAACTGAATATGGTGAGATTATAAAAGAGTGTGTGTGCTGAAATGCCAGATATTTGCTGTATAAATTTAGATAAATTTAACTTCTCTGAGCCATCTATAAAATGAAACGTTGGCCTTCAGGTCACAGTCTGAATTGCCAATATTCAACCTTTCTGACCCACAATAATAGAAATTTCATGTGGTTCAAAATAAAATTTACTTCATAGAATCGTTCTGAGGATTTCATGAAGTCAATATGTAGAATGCCTGGTATATAGTGGATGTTCAATAAATAGTGGATTGTTCTCCTTATATGAAAATGCCTTAAATATAGCACTCAACAGACATTTTTGAATAAAATAATCACAGAATTAAATAATTTTCTATGTATAAATATTAGGTCAGTCCTAGATATTCTTATAATAGCTACTTTCATGTCAAGCAACATTCTTTAACCTGGTTACCAAATTATTTTCCAAGATATTCATAGTTTTAGGGGAGCCTGAGGATTTTTTAAAACTTCACCTTGATTAATTTTATAGACTTAAAATGTATTATCATATATGCATATTTTTATTATTTAAGGTATTCATAATTTATTTTTTGGTACTTGTGTTGAAATAGATTTTGAATTCCACATAACACTCACTCTTTGACTGAGGAGAAAAACAACTTAAGGTGCTCAGCTTTGGTATATTAAAAAACATTATTCATGTTTTGGTTTAAGCTCTTTTGCATGTCACAGATCCTGAGAAATGACCACGGAGCAGCGCTAACCCTGTGATTACTGTTTCCACCGTGGCACATCTCTAGTAGGCAAGAATCGGTCAAATCTTCCTAAGTGACATGCAGTCCACATCAATGAGAAGTTTTTCTCAAGCCAGGTTATCATAAGGAATAATCTAGAGAAATGATAATGCTGTTCAGAAAACAGTGCCAAAAGCTGAGTACTTGCATGTGTAGGAAAGAAAGCATATGGGCTTGAACATGTTATATAGGTTATTCTTTAAGAAAATAGTCATTGTGGCCTTATTACCCTTGATGTCAGCAGTGACTTAAGATACTGGAAAAGCTGGTTTCCATCTCAAATCTTTATCTTAGAGTTGCAGCATCTTAGATTTTCCACAGTTCCAAGACAGCATTCTGTTTGGGGTCAAAAGATTGTGTAATTTCTTAAAATTGCTAGCAAAATCCATCTAGAGAGTGTCATGCTTGCTACTTGCTTAGGCAGTGGTTCTGTCTTTCTATTTCTTCAGTATGAAAAATTGTTTCCAAAGGAGGATATGCATTGTCTTATTCCCAGATCTTCTGTTTCATTTTTCTTTCTCTGATGTAAATTGGAAAAAAAAGTCAGTGATTGTGAATCTTAGAAACTCACATGTTAAAAAAATCACTTCTAATCAGAAGGTAGAAGTTGCAGGTATGATGGAAAGGGCATAGAACCAGATAGCCTCACTTAGTTATTCATTTTCCTATTAAAATAAAGATATTAGATTATATTATGAATATATAAATTTCTATTCATGAAGTCTGCTGATTCTGACAAATCATATTAGAGTCTAACTCTATTGTGTCTATAAGATTCAATGGGCTTTCTTGTTATATGTGTGAAGGCATAATCATTTCTTTTATCAAGTGAAAAAAACTGTTACCGTAAAAATGTTTATACCTTGAGTTTAGTTAGGAAACATGGAGTAGAAAAAGTACTAGATGTTTTTGTACCTTTTCTATTGTCACTATCTGAGAATTAAAAAAAAATGTCTGTTAAATATGTTTGCTAAGTTGGATTGGAAGCTATAAAATGTGAGTTCTATCTTAGAAAAATCTAACTGTGTGACTTTAGCCCATTCCCTATAAATCCTATGGCCTCCATCTTACCACTTCTGGTGAGTTGACTGAGGTGGCAAATGGGTCTTTCCTAGCTATAAATTTCTGTGAACCTGTGATCCAAAAGAAATTGCTATGGGAAAGCACTGTACAATTTTCATAGATGACTTAGTGGCTGGTTGCAGTGAAAATACTCACCAAGATTAATTTGGTTAACCAGATGCCTTTTGAAACCTCATAGGAAATTAACATTGGTACCTCAGTCTTTTTTATGTTTTTTGAAGGGTAGAATTGGAAAAGGGAGGGAGAAAGGAAAGTAGGACAAAGAGAAGATGAACTGTTGAACTTGTAGTTGCTGGAGGTTTTGTAAAGGTGAAGCCAGACTCTAAATTTTGGTGTGGAAGGACAGTTAAGTAAAAGTTAGGACATCTCTGATGGATTTGACCAGGTCATGGTTAAGAAAAAATCCCTAGTTCTGTGTACTGCTGACCACTCTGTGCTCACATGGGCTAGTAAATCTGCTGCCCAGATCTGTGGCTACAAATCTTAGCAGACCTGGCCTGAATGTCTACACTTTCTGGTTTGAATTCTAGCTCCTCAGGTCATTTTAAACATCTTTGTGCTTCAATACTATCTTTAAATTAGAAACTGTTACAGTTGCCTTCTTATTATTACTGGGACAACACTCAACTAGAAGCAGCTTATAGAAGGAAAGTATTTATTTCAGGTTTACAGATTCCAGGGGAAGCTTCATCATGGTGGAAGAAGTTGGCTCACTTCATCATACATCCCTTCAT
Organism: Dipus sagitta; assembly: GCA_036346955.1. Lineage (NCBI taxonomy): Eukaryota > Metazoa > Chordata > Mammalia > Rodentia > Dipodidae > Dipus > Dipus sagitta. The sequence continues at coordinate 87,894,394 of CM070775.1, read as the reverse complement.
TGTACAACAAACACCAGTAAGCATGAGCTTATGGAACACTATAAGGCTGGACTCAAGATCGGCACCCCCCTTACCTCTTCCCATAACATACCTCCTCCAACATGGCTCCACCTACTGGAGACCATGTAGGAAGCTTAATCAAAAATACCTAAGGCTAGAGCCGGGTGTGGTGGCGCACGCCTTTAATCCCAGCACTTGGGATGCAGAGGTAGGAGGATCGCCCTGAGTTCGAGGCCACCCTGAGACTCCATAGTGAATTCCAGGTCAGCCTGGGCTAGAGTGAGACCCTACCTTGAAAAACCAAAAAAAAAAAAAAAAAAAAAAAAAAAAAAACCTAAGGCTATAGGGATATGCATATTCAAAACAACCACATTAGACCACTGGGTCAATAGACTCATGACCATCTCACAATGCAATTGCACTCTGTGCACCTTCAAAAGTCCCTACCATTATTTATTTATTTATTTATTTTTTTACCAATTTTAACTCTGTATAAAAGTTCATAATCTCAGATGAGATTCAAGACAGTCTCTTAACTATGAGCCCTGTAAAGTCAAAACACAAGTTACATATTTCTAATACATAAGAGCAAAGAGTATAAATTATTATTGCAACAAAGAGGCATAATAAGGAGACTGAAACAATGTAAGGTCAATAACCAGCAGGGCATACACCAAACATCTGCAGATCCAAGTCTGACATCTGTAACCAATAATGAATTCTTTGGGGTTCCAATTCTTTCCCTCCAGCTGGACTGGAGAGAGAACTCCATCATGAGCCAGCAGCTCTCCTTGGTAGCCAACCCATAGTCCTGGCATCCCCATATTCCTTAGGTATCCATTGCAATCCATGGTTCATGTTCATAACTCCATACAGTGTCCTAACTGGGTCTCAATACATGGATTTCAACCCTGCTTCACACTGCCACATCTTATCAGCTCTTGGAACCATGTATATATCATGACCCTCTTTCCTGTATACTTCATACTTCTAAAACCAGTACCAGGTGGGTGTAATAATCAAACTTGTAAATCCAGTGGGGAATAAAGCTTGACCTTGAAGAGCAGGATACTCCCTTGTCAGCCTTAATTCAAGGCCCCTCCTTCCATTCTTATTATCTTCCATGGGTTAGGTTTCACCTTTTATCATTGTTTCAGTGCATGATACTTGGCTCATCTTTAATGGTGGTAATCTTAACAATTGCAGATTAAGTCTAAAACCAGTTTCTGTTCCTATAACTTTGAACTTGTTGAATTTTTCCTGTAATAAAAATTCATATCTTTCTGTTCTATACCTTCTGCCAAGCACGGCAGTTCATTACTTTTAAACTCAAATTTGCTCAGATTCTCAGAAAATGGGCCGAATGCAGCCAGCCTTTCTGCTAGTAACCTAGTTCTAAGAAAATTCTGTTTTTCTCCTTTGGAAGTCATAAGCCATGCTTTGACAGTTCACAGCTCTCTCTCTGCATTTATGATTTTCAAACTCTCACTAAAATAGCCATCAAAGTCTGCTTACAGCACTGCAAGGCTTCCCCAGTCCAAAGTACCAAATTCTTCCATATATGTTGCCGTCAAGTTCATGTTGCTGGCAGAAAACACCCAACAAAGAGCAGCTTATTTGATAAAAGGGTTTATTTTGCCTTACAGACTTGAGGGAAGATCCTTGATGGCAGGGGAAAATGATGGCATGAGCACAGGGCAGACAGCACCTCCTGGCCAACAGCATATGGACAACAGCAGCATCAGAGTATGCCAAACACTGGCACGGGGAAGCTGACTATAATAGCCACAAGCCTAACCCCAACAATACACTTCTTCTAGGAGGCTTTCAATTCCTAAATTTCCACTAGCTGGGGACCTAAGCATTCAGAACACATAAGTTTATGGGGGACATCTGAATCAAATAACTATATCCTGGCCCTAGGGCCCCCAAACTGATAACCATACATAATATAAAATGCAATGCATTCAGTCCAACTTCAAAAGTCCCCATAGTTTTTATCAATCCCATTGGTGCTTAATATCCCCATAGTCTAAGTCTTTTAACTGAACCATAATACCCCTACCCCCCCCCAAAAAAATGCCATGATGGCACAGAATAAACATTCAAACTGCAAAATATGGCATTAGGCATAGCAAAGAAATATTCAACCAATACAAGACTTAAAACAACCAGGGCAAACATCAAACTCTGTAGCTCCAATTTCTGAACTTTAATCAGTGACAAGTCTCTAAGTCCAATAATTCTATCCAGTGACATATCTCTAGAGTTCCATTTCCACCCCTCCAGCTATACTACTCAAGTCCTGGAAAACTTTACCAGTGTCATAAGCTCTCCTTTGCAGCTATCCCATCATCCTGGCAACCCACAGTAGATCCTCATGGCTCCATAAGGTCTCCACACAGGTAATCCAACAGTCCTGCTTCACACTGTCCATGGCTATTTCCAAAATACAAAACCGTGTTGTAAATCCAATGATCTTCTCTCTCCTGCATTTATTACACTCCATAATATCAGATGGGCTACCAATTTGTTGATCCAAGGGGAATAAATCAGACTTTGAAGAACAGGGTGCTCCTTTAGCATTCAGGCCCCTTCAAAAGAGTCTGCAATCTTCCTGTTGTCCCAATGCAGGTCAGCTGGCCCAATCTCAATAGTTATAATCTCTCAAACAATTACAGCTGAATGGGCAAAAGTTTTGGCCCAAACATGTTTTTTTTTTTTTTTTCTGTGCCATATCCCTCTGCTCATACCAGTCCAGTTCTATGCAATGCAACCCTGCACAAGGACATGAGCATAATAGCAAGCCTCTCCCACAAACTGCTTCTATCCTAGTCCAGGCAAAGTTCTTTCTCATTCTCATAAGCCAAATCTCATAGTCCATAGTTCTTACTACATTTAGGTCTTTCAACTCTGACCAGAATGGTCCATCAAGCTGTACTTACAGCACTGCAAGGCATCTCTTAGGACAAGGTTTCAAATCCCTCTAGTTTCCTCCCTCAAATCAGTTCCAATTGCCCAAAGCCACATAGTCAGGTTTCCAGCAGCAATGATTCCACTTCTCAGAACCACTTTTACTGTTGGAGTGAAGTTTGCATTCCTGGCAGAAAACAGTCAACCAAGAGCAGCTTGTTGGAGGAAAGGGTTTGTTCTGGCTTACAGATTTGAGGGGAAGCTTCATGATGGCAGGAGAAAATGATGGCATGAACAGAGGGTGTACATCACCTCTTGGTCAACATTAGGTGGAAAATAGTAACAGGAGAGTGTGCCAAACACTGGCAAGGGGCAGCTGGGTATAACGCCCCTAATTCCACCTCCAACAATACACTGCCTCCAGGAAGATTCATTTACCAAATTTCCACCCACTGGGGATTTAAGTATTGAGAACACATAAGTTTATGGGAGATACCTGAATCAAACCACCACAATATTCCTCCTATAAATACCTTTCAAAAGACCAAAAACCACATGGTAAGATTCATAACAAGAATGACTCCTCTCTTCTGATACCAATTTTATAGGCTACAGGGACATTTAAATTCATAACCACCACAGAAATAATAATGGGGATCAAGTGGCAATACATTTGAAATGCTTAGACCAGAATGCAACAAATGGGAATTAATAATGATATAAACATCCAAACACAAGCTTCATTACTACTACTACCACTACTCATTAGAGGAGATATGCCAATTAATTACTTCATGTAAATGAGTGCCTATAACAAGATATATCTTCTTTATGATCATCAAAAAAGTCCCCAACAAATCCCCTTTCTTTTCGTATGAATAATTCCGTTTAGAGCAATTCAATCACTTGGGCAAAGTATTACCCTCTTGCACTTTCCTCATTTAAAATCGAAAAAATATACTAGGGGCAGCATATTAAATCCTCAATATCTTACTATGAATAATATCTAGATATCTGGAATATACTGAGAGAGAGGAGGGAGAAAGAGAGAAGAAAGAGAAAGACAGAGAGAAGCATATTAAATACATAAAAAGAAAATCAGAGCTGGAGAGATGGCTTTCCTGAAAAGCCTAAGGACCCATGTTCAACTCACCATGTCCTGTGTAAGCCATATGCACAAGATGATGCAAGTGTGCAAGGTAGCACATGCGCACATCCATCTGGAGTATGATTGCAGTGGCTGGAGGACCTGGTGTGCCAATTCTCTCCCTGTCTTTCCTTCCCTCTTCCTCTCTCTTTCATTAAAAAACAAAAAGTCAGTATATTGGGCTTGCCTCAAAAGAGAGAGAGAGAGAGAGAGAGAGAATAATTTGGACCTTAAGGGATACAAAAACAGTAGAGGTAGAAAGAGTGCACTCATTTGAATGTAAAATATCCCCCATAGGCTCGTGTGTTTGACTATTGTGGTAGTTTGAATGTGTGTCCCCCAAAGTCTCAGGTGTTTTATTAAAGTTTGTAACTTGGGTCTCCAGCTGCCTTGGCTGGAAGAGGTGTCACTGAGGGTCAATCCTGGGGCCCAGCCCAAGGGTATGTTTTTGGTTGGATCTGTATTCCAGCCCAAAGGGGTGCACTCTAGTCTAGTCTGAGCTCTGGCGGATTTTGTTCTTGGTGTTTTTTTGGTGTTTACTGTCTGTTGGTGGTTTCTCTCTCTGCTTGGATTTGTGGATGGGATCCAGCTCTTTTGCCATAGATGGAACTCCCCTGTATTTGTAATCTTGCAAGAGGTCCCTGTATCCCGTAAAACTGTGTTTGGTTGGGTGCTTATCCCAGCATTGTGGAGCTGTTGGTTAAAGAAATTTGGTACCAGGAGTTAGGTGTTACTGAGATAAATCTGACCATGTGGATTTTGGTCTTTTGGAATTAATATGCTGGAGGAGGAATATGTATAGATTTGGTACTTGTGACTGTAGAATACTCACAGTGTGGTAAGCTAAATTTTAGGGGTCATTTTGATGAGAGTTTAAAAATACTAAGTGCAGGGAGAATTGTGTTGGCTTATGAACTTTCTTTTTTTTATTTATTTATTTTATTTTATTTTATTTTATTTTTGGTTTTTCGAGGCAGGGTCTTACTCTAGCCCAGGCTGACCTGGAATTCACTATGGAGTCTCAGGGTGGCCTTGAACTCACGGCAATCCTCCTACCTCTGCCTCCCGAGTGCGGGGATTAAAGGCGTGCGCCACCACGCCCGGCGGCTTATGAACTTTCAAAGGGGAAGGAAAAACAGCAAAGAAATTGGTTTGAATTGGGCATAAAGGCTAGCTGTGCTTTGCTGCCTATTCCCAGAGAGTTTGAACAAGGTTGAATCTGAAAGTAATAGACTAATGTGCTTGGAAGAACATATAAATCTGAAAGATGTAAGATCTTAAGGTGGAAAAATTCAAACAGACATAAAGTTACTGGCACAGAGAAAGGCATTGGGTTTCTGAAGCTGCTATTGTCAAGTGTATTACCACCATTAACTGCTTCTCATTGAAACAAGGGAAAGATTCTTGAGATAAATTCCATGCCGGGGGGCTGGAGAGATGGCTTAGCAGTTAAGCCTGTGAAGCCTAAGGACCCCAAGTTGAGGCTCGATTTCCCAGGACCCACGTTAGCCAGATGATGCACCAGGGGGCGCGCACATCTGGAGTTCGTATGCAGTGGCTGGAAGCACTGGCACACCCATTCTCTCTCTGTCACTCTCAAATAAATAAATAAAATAAAAATGAACAAAAGAAATTAAAAAAATATATGCAGGGGAAGATAGAATGATAGAAATGAAAACTCTTTAGAAAGGAGATGACTACAGGGGGAAAAGAAAACAAAACCTTGTTCTTTAAGGTCACAATGTATTTTCTCCCAGGGTTAACAAAAATGGTTATGTCCTGCACACCTAGTGTTAGTTTTGGAAGCATGAAAAATATATGGAAGTGGTCATGAAATACACATGGTTTCAGGAGCTGCTGCTGAGATATGACATGTGAAACAGGGTGATTTCTCTGTGTGGTCAGTGAGGCCGTTATTTGAAGTTAAATAGGAACTTCTGCTGAGATGAAGCATTGGAAATAGGATATTTAAGTTTTAAAGGCTGAAAAGGCCAATGTGTGAAGCTGAATATAGACCATGATTTACAGTGGCCCAAAGATGTTTTGAATATCCTGAGACTGTGCAAAGACTATCATGGAGCACTGTTGGATAAGGATGGAAGTTTTCCCTCACTACTCAGCCAGCTGGAAGGATACAAATTGTAATCCCAAAGGCTGTCATCACTCGTTATAGATGTCAGACTTAAACTGCAGATGTTTGATGTTTATAGATGGTTATTGATTTTGCATTGGTCCATTCTCTCCTTGTTATACCTTGTAACAATGGAAATGTTTACTCTGTGCCATTATATGTTAGAAGTATGTAACTTGTTTTGATTTTATCAGATTCACAGTGAAGGGACAGTCTTAAAGTTGGGAAAGACTAGGAGCCCTTAAAAGTTGGACTGAGTAGAATTTAAAGTGTGAGATGTTTGAGTTTATGGAAGTTAGTCACTGGGGATAGGCCTTGTAGTCCAGTGCCACTGCATTTATTTTTCTTTCTACTGTCTCCCTGCTGATATAATGATGTGATAGTGGCTTTCTGCTCCTGGAATGCTTTCTCCACAGTGATGGACCTACCCTATGGAACTGTAAGCTAAAATAAACCTCTTCCTTTCATAAGCTGCTTCTGGTCAGGTATTTTGTCCCAGTGAGAAGAAGGTAACTGAGACTAATGGCAAAATAAGAGTCATGAATGATATGTGTTCTACATTTCAGAGCTTTATTTGGGGTTTCAAAGAGTAAATATGTTTTTTTAATTCTGAAACTTTTGCTATAGGGACATTTCTGGAACACAAATGATAGCTCAAATGCATAAAGTGGAATCTGCATCTATACATAGAAATACATTATGGCATTTGCAATTCTTGAATATTCTGGTAATATCCTATTTTGATATTTTAAATATATTTTACTTATTTGTTTGCAAGCAGAGAGAGATAGAGAGAAAAGAGACAGACAGAGAGAATGGGTATACCAGAGCCTCCAGGTACTGTGAACAGATTCCAGATGCATACTGGCTTTATGTGGGCACTGGGGAATCAAATCCAGGTTGTTAGGTTTTGCAGACAAGTGCCTTAACTGCTAAGCCATCTACCCAGCCCATATTCTATTCTTGCCAGGTTCTTGTGTGTTTTTAATAAAGATATAATAGGATTTGCTCAATGTGAATCTGACGGTGACAGAAGATACAAAAGATAAAAAATATGGAAATCAAAATATTACCAGGGAACTCTGTAGGAACAGTATATGATTATACAAACCTGCAGTTAGAAGACTCCTGAGAATGATCAGTTCTCAGCATGGATATTGCAGAAATGTGCATATTGGCAAAGAATGAGGCTAGTTAAAATATCTATGGTAACTATATTAGATTTTCATCACTGCGACAAACTACCTGTGAAAGTAACATAAAGGAAGAAAAGTTTACTTTGAACCTCAGCTTCAGAGGTTCCTGCCCACCAATAGTGAGGACAGTATTGTGGAATAGAGCATCTCACATGGCCTCCAAGGAGAGAGAGAAGGGTGCCCATGTTAGCAGCTCCCTCCTCTTCCTCATTTATTCCATTTCTTCCACAGCTAATTGTATGGTGTCACTCATACTCAGGACAGGTTCCCCTCTCCACATTAATGAATCCTTTCTAGAAATGCCTTCACAAACACATTCATAAATATGTTTAAATTTAGAAACCTCTAAATTTAATCAAGCTGACAATCAAAATTAACTATTACACTAAGATAAAAATGGAAAGTCTTTATAGGAAAAATTCAATTAAAATCTTATTAATCAAAACCAGGGCACTCTGGAGTTACATATTACCATGAACACATTTGGAAGCTCAACTGTGAGAAAGAATGATGCTAGACTCTCTTCTCTCTTGACATAACCTTCACATCCGAGAAAACACGTGTGCATTGCATAAAGCCTTTATGATTCCCCCTTGTACAATCCTAAGCCTATTTTTTTCCATGAGGCATTTCTTCAGACAGCTCAAAATGCTTTTGATTCTACTGAATCCTTCTTACCTGGAATAGCTCATAAACCCTCACCTTGATAATTATTGTAAATGATTTCTCTCCCTGTCTTTATTACAAAGTCTTAGAGAGGAGACTTGATATTCTATACAGTACCCATTTCTGTGATATGGGCATCACACATATAAAAGAAATAGTTTTGCCAAAGTACATGTCTAGTTTTTATAGGGAGGAATTTTTTTTATTAGTTATGTACACAGTGTATACAGTCTTGTTGGTACCATTGTTAGCCTCCTCTCTGCCCTCCTCCCTCCACAGGGACCATCATCATTGGGGAATATGGTTCATGCATTGTGGGATTAGCCATCAGTGTGGGTAAGAAGCAATGTCTCTGAGAATAGTGACACAATGTGTGGCTCTAACATTCTTTCTGCCCCCTCTTCCACAGATTTCCCTGAACCATGTTGCGTTCATTTTAGGTCTGCTTCAGTGATGAGGTCTTGGGAGTCTCTGTATCTCTGGATATCTGGCTTGGTAGGAGTTGTATGTTCTCTGTGTCTGTCTCCTTCACCCTTGTGCTAGTCCCAGGTTCACCAAGAAAGCAGCACTCTTGCTTATTTCTCCAATTAATCTTAATTTCAGCTAGGATCCTTTTGAGGTATGATGAGCTGGTTCTCTCCTTAGGATCTGCGTCTATCTGAAAAAGAGAAGCAAATTCTCCAATGGAGAGTAAAGTTAGCATCAGATAAATTGGATAACCATTGTTTTTTTTTAGAGAGAATTTAATAGGTGTAGGCCTTCTTGTAGCTCATGATTGGTGGGAGCTTGATACTGGAGAATGGGCTCATTTTTGGATACGGTTCTGACTTGTTTCCCAGTTCCAGCTATGGGTTTTGTTCCACTGAGCAGATCAGTTAGCCAAATCAAGAGCAGTTGGTTTCCACCATGGCTTTGTGTGACTATTACACTTGTGTGAGCATCATGTCAGATTATTTGCTGCTGAGTATCTTAGACCACAAGTTGCTTGGACAGATGTTGGTCATTTTCCCCCAGTCACTCATGTAGCACCTTCTGGCACTAGATGAGCTAACTGTCTAGGGACCAACTCTCTTTCAGATTCCAGCCAGGTCACTCCATGTTCCATACAAACAGCATATGGTGTCTTCAGCAGTAGGGTCTTACCACTAACCTTTGGTGGGTCATCAAGTGCTCTGACAGTAATCTGTCTTCTTTTGGGAAACCTTGTAGGTCTCTCTGATCAACAGCTCATTGTGGATGTTAGCCACATGCTGGTACTGTGAGTTACAGGTCAGCACCAAAGAAAAGAAGGAAGAAAAAGATAGGTAATATGAGAGAGATAGAGAAAAAAGAGAGAAGAGGGAGAGAGACAGAGAAATAGGAGAAGACTAAGGTCAGTCTTCATCACATCCTCTCCAGTGCCTTGTGACTCAGGTGTTCCCTCTGAGGACCTGATGAAGGTTCAACCACTTAGTCTGTCTCTTAGGATGTAGAATTTTATGGTACCATTAACATTTGGATCTCACTTTGTGTCCTCCATCCCCACCCTTACCCTCTCCTATGCCCCACCCACCCTATTGTCCACTACTGGAGATGCTTATTAGGTATGTCAGCATCTCTGGTAGATTCAGGTTGGGAGCCATAGAAGAGTGAGACTATGCGATGATTATCTTTCTGTGATTGGCTGAGTTCACTGAGAATGATTTGTTCCAAGGTTGACCATTTTTCTTAAAATTTCGTTGTGTCATTTTTCCTTACTGCTGTGTAGAATTCAATCATGTAGATATACCACATCTTCGTAATCCATTTGTCTAATGATGGACATCTGGATTGTTTCCAGCTCTTAGCTATTATAAATTGAGCAGCTATAAACATGGTTGAGCAAATCTCTCTGGACTGAGGTTTAAAGGTTTTAGGGTACATGCCCAGTAAGGAAAGGGAATAACTGGGTCTGTTGATAACTCTATAGTCAGCCTTTTTTTAGGAGTCTCCATATTGCTTTCCAAAGTGGTTATACCATCTTACATTCCCACCAACAGTGGATGAGTGTTCCTACTTCTCCACATCCTCGCCAGCATTTATTTTCATTTGATTTTTTGATGTTCGCTATCCTTTACTGGGGTAAGGTGGAATCTCATAGTTGTTTTAATTTGCATTTCCTTGATGATTAGGGATGATGAACATTTTCTTAAGTGTGTGTTTGCCATTTGTATTTCTTCCTCTGAGAATTGCCTGTCCAGTTCTTTGTCCCATTTTGTGAGTGGGTTGTTTGACTTTTTATTGTTTAGGGTTTTGAGTTCTTTGTAGATTCTAGATATTAGTTTTCTGTTTGTTGAATAGTCAGCAAATATTTTCTCCCATTCTGTGGGTAATCTATTGGCTCTTCTTATTGTATGTTTGTCTGTGAAGAAACTTTTCAGCTTCATGAGATACCAATGGTTGAGTGATTGTTTAAGATCCTGAGCTACTGGGGTTTTCTTCAGGAAGTCTTTGCATATAGGGAGGAAAATTTAAAATTTAAAAGAAATTAGTTGATCTGGAATTGGTGATTTGAAAATGACTGCCACTATGCTGAACAAGATGTTGACTAAGCAGTAATTGAAGTTCAAACATGGCAAAAAGTTTCATTTTAAAGTGAAGCCAATATGACAATACTTAAATACATTGTTCATGTATCATAATTATCCTTATACTTGTCATTTAATTTTCTTTCAATCAAAATAATTTTGCTGTCAAAGTACTAGAAATTCCAATGTACAGAATAATTTAGTTAACCAATACATGCAGATTTAAATTAAGAGATTATTCAAGTAAGAGTTATTTGTCACAATTCTCAGAATGCTAAGAAAGTGTTTTCTGATTACTTGGTATTGTGGGTTAGTGTCTAATTTCTCCCTAAATGTTCTTAAATTTCTAGTTTGATTTAAAACAGCTATGAACCAGTTATTATTAGCACCAGGCAAGCTATCAGAGCCAGGAGAAGGTATAACACAACCTCCATTTAGATGTGTATACAGGACCTGGGCCACTCTGCATGCATTCTTGCTATAGTGGGTCAATGCCATAGTAGCATTCCATTCTCCTTCCACAATCCTCCCCCTCTTTTTTACTCTCTTGTCCTTCCCTGCATCTTCCTTCTGCTCCCCTCTCATCTCTTCCCCTTCCCTTCCCTTTTTTCCTTTCCCATCCACTCTTCTCTCTTCCTCTCCTTCCTTCTCTCTGTGATAGATCAACAAGAACATTTTGTGGTCTGATAGCACCATTCTGCCTCTTTCAAAAGAAACTATGAAATACATGATTTTGGGGCAGCAAAATTTCAGGAGGAAAATTTTAGTGGGGGAAGAACAATTAATGAATTTGAGAAGGTAGATTTCTTTTCTTTTTCTTACTTGGACAGAACTATTTATTTACTTATTTGCATGCATGTGTGTACATGCATGCATGTGTATGTGTGCACATATGTGTTGGAGGGCAAGGGCTTCTTGCCACTGTAAATGAACTCCAGATGTTTGTGCACCTTTTCGTGTCTATCTTATGTGGGTGTTAACGGAATGAGGTCCAGCCGACTTTGAAGAAGTACCTTTAACCATACAACCATCTCCCCAGCCCTGTGGACGGAGCTTTTTGCAGTGGACTTTAGAGAGTCCTACTCAGCCTGTGGGGTTGGCACACATCCTTAAGTTAGCTTTGCTGCCACCTAAATAGGCCCTTGTCACTTTAAAAATTGATTTAAAAATATTTTAATTTATTGATTTACAAGGAGAGAGTGAGAGCAAGAGAGTGAGAAAGTGAGCAAGAAAGACAGAGAGAATGGGTTGCTAGGACCTCTAGCCACTGCAAATGAACTCCAGATGCATGTGCCACTTTGTGCATCTGGCTTTATGTGGGTACTGGGGACTCAAACCCAGGTTGTTAGACTTTGCAGGCAAGTGTCTAAGCTCTACGCCATCCCAGTAGCCCTAAAATTATTGATTTATACTTTAGTTAAGGATAGTTTTTCTATTGGTTGACATTCAATTTTTTTAATTTGAATTAGAAAGAATGTAATTGAAACAGTTTGGAATTCTATATAAATTTGCATTTTTTGTGATTGTACTTTTGTGTGGTGTGTGTGTGTATACATGTGTGTGGGTGTGAATGTGTGTGTGTGTGTGTGTATGTGGAGGCTACTGGTTGAGATATGATGTCTTCCTCCATTGCTTTCTTTATTTTATAAAGGCGGGATCTCTCACTTGAACCCAGAGTTTATCATTTCAGCTAGTCTGGCTAGCCAGCTTCCTGTGCCTGCTTCCCACACACTAGGATTGGAGGCAGGCCACCATGTCCACCTAGCATTTATTTACATGGATTTTGGGGATTTGAGCTCTCCTCCTCACAATTGTGAGATGGGTACTTTATCCCTAGGTCTTTGTTTTTGGAATTCTTTGCCGGAGATGGCAAGCATGCCATTTCAGGATCACGATGAACCGAGCGCTGAAGAGCTGCCTTCAGCATTAGCCTGTCAGCTTGCACCAGAACTTGACTTTGAGTCATTATTGTGCCGCTCCCTTTCACACCTCTCTTTGGGGACTCTCCTTCAAGCCAGGGCTGGACCCCAGCAATTCTTATTTCAAATATATGTTATGCTAATAACTTAAAAAATAAAAAAATGAAATAAAGTAGTATATTGAAAAACATTTAAAATATCCTTAAAAGTATGATATCAGATGTTCCAAGGTATATTAGTGAGAAGCTAATAGGAAGCTTGGTGAGAGCATTTTTTTTCTTCAGAAATTGCCAATTTGGTACATTTGAAAATCAGATTAATTAAAATAACATCTAAAACATAAAACTAGCATAAAAATATGTATCATTTTGATAAAAATTACTGAACACTCACTACATGTTGGGTACTATGTTAAGAACAAAGAGTATTTTTCGGTGTCATCATAGAACATAGAGTCAACCAAGAATAGTGCCAGAATAGAACTAACCATTTGAGTGACAAAATGGGAATTCTAAAGACTCCTTTTAATGAATCACTAGAATGCCTTACATGGAGGCATCTCTTTACAAAGTCAAGGTGTTTCAACAAGAGTAGAGATGGTTCAATACTAAGCTATATGATGTATTTAGAACTGGATTAAATAAGAATTTACAGTATTCAGTTTTTTGTTTTTTATTCTTTCTGTTGAGGTCAAAGAGGAACAAACTCATTCATTTTTATATCAAGCAGAAAAGCAAAGGTTGTCACATCTTTCAGGTTAGGTCCTGCACCCTGGACATGAGGTGAAGTTCAGATTCAACTGTGTGCCCTTTATTTTATCTGCGAACATGTGGAATGCACTGTGTGACAGATGGTTATGAAACTTGCTAAGGAGAAATGTGAAGCAGGGAAGGAGGATAAAGAAGGGGCTTCCATCTAAAACATGGTCAATGAGAATAATGTATCAGTTTGATCCTATTTATATAACAAACTTGTCATATAAAACCTGGATACTATATAAATAGAAGAAATTTATTTTTCATTGTTTTGGTGGCTGGGAGGCATAAGATCAAGATGCCATAGATAGGTGCTGGGCCAAGCCTTACCTTCTGATCCATAGGTGGTGCTTCTGGTTGGATTTCACATGGTCAATGAGAGAATACAGATGGTGTCCACTTGTTCTTTAAAAGAACAGAGCCTCCAAGAACTACTATTCCCCCAAATCCTTATTTCGCAGTACTGGTGCATTGGTAGTTACAGTTCAATGCACAAAATTTAGAGAGACATCAACATGCAGACCATAGCAGCAGTCCCCAGTGAACAATATTTGAACAAAGCCTTGTTGGAGGAGCAGTGATTCTGTGGACCTGGGAGAAGGGCAGTTCAGTCAAAGGGAAGGGAGTCCTGGTACTTTCAAAGGGTAGCATTCATAGCTACAGAGGAATGAACAAGAGGAAAAGAATACCATGTGAGGATGGAAAAGTAAAAGGGGTTAGACTGTGTTAAACCTTGAAAGCCATTATAAAGACCTTCCATTAAAAAACAAAAACAAACTCTGAGCAGGAAAACATAGGAGGGCTCTGACAGGAATAGTGACACAATTTGAAGTTTTGTTTTAAAGGATCACTTTGGCTGCTATGTAAAGAATCAGTGAGTATAGTGGAAATTTTGAGACTCATTTTAAGCTTATATAGAAGTCCAAGAATGTATTAGTGCTACATATCTGTCCATCTATCTCCTATCTATTTCTCTATCTCCTATAATCTATATGGATCTATCTACTACCTATCCTCTATCATTGTATCCAGAGAAAAGCAGGGGGATAGAGTCTACTTAAGATAAAGGAATAATTGCATATTTTTATACATACAGGGTGGAACAGGAAGAAAGTGTGGTAAATTCAGGGATAGAAATATTCGTGGAGAAATGTCCTTAATAGCAAAGCGAATTGAGATTGAATCCTAAAGGAAGGGTTGGCTTTAGAGAAGCAGGGTCAGCTCATGTATGGAGACACCAGAAGGGAAGGAAGGCTAGAAGTCATGGATGTGGAACTTAGGAATGTTAGGTGTCTTCTGACTGCTTCTGCCTCAGAATAAGACCAAGGTTACATAAGTAGAGTGAAGTAGCAGGAAGATGTCAGAGGTTTGAGAGGGAATCAGGTATGTGGTTATCCTGAAGGCCTGAGGAGTGAGTAGTCTGAGGAAGTTCTGAGTGAAGCTACAAATTCATTTGAGGTTTCTGGTGCGAGTTTAAAACATGTTGAGTATCTTATGCAGTTTAGCATCACACACATTTAATTGCTTAGGTGCAGGTGAGTAGTCAATGGAAAAAGTTAGATATAACTGTATATCTATATATAGGGTGGGTGTTTGCCAGCAAGTGCAGTAACTTGACAGAAGATCAGGAGAACTGAGTGATGGTAAAGCTAGATTGTGGCTGGTCCTCATAGTACTGTCATAAATAGCTAGCTTGTTTTCTGGGACCAGCACAAGAGTACCATGGTGCATGGAGCTGTAAGAAGGTATGGTCATAGGATGGTACCATATGGACAAAGTTAAAAGAGTAATGCAAAGAAAAGAATAGCTAGTCAGGACCTAATGTATAACAATGAGAATGAATTTCCAAAATTACAAGACATATTTTATTTCAATGACCTTAAGGATATTAGAATTCTGCTTATAGAACCATAGTAAAGGAGGCTTAAAGAAACTTTCTTTATCTAACCAGAGCTAATATAACTCAGTGTACAGACACCTGTTATTGAATGCAGGCACTGTGGTAGGCTCTGAGGTGAACAAGAAGCTATAAGGGAATTTGAATACTCACACAGAAATTCTCAATCTGTATTATCTCTGGGGAGGACTTTTCTCCTTTTCTTCCTCCTCCGCTGCATTTACTCACAGTATCCTGTGAAAATGTTAAGGAAGAAAACAAATATAGAAATATCACAGGCACCTTTAAGAAAGTAACTCATAGACCTAAAAAGTAGGTAAAATCTTCCTAAGTATAAAAAAAAATGTTATGGGCTCTGATATTCAGAGAGGAAACCCTCTCCTAATGTCCTCTATTGAGGGGAGGAAGGTGAAGCTCACTGGGGACATCAGGGCAGGCTTCATGCTAAAGGTGACTCAAGCAGAACTGTGGAGAAGGACTAAAGATTCTTTTTTTTTTTCCCAAGGTAAGATAGGGTCTCATCTCTAGCTCAGGCTGACCTGGAATTCACGATGTAGTCTCAGGGTGGCCTTGAACTCATGACAATCCTCCTACCTCTGCCTCCTGAGTGCTGGGATTAAAGATGTGCACCACCTTGTCCGGCTGGCTAAAGATTCTTGATTGTGTGTTATGTCAGATGGAGACCCTATCCTCTGTAACGTCATTCTCATCTTCCATGCTCTGTGGTTCATTGCTTTCATCTTTCCAAGTCTGTATTGATGACTTATGCTCTTCTGAATACAAGTTTCTGCTTCTAATAGCAAGGGCTTAATGGCTAGAGAGATGGCTTAGAGGTTAAGGTGCTTGCCTGTGAAGTTTAAGGACCAAGGTTTCACTCCCCAGTACCCACATAAGGCAGATGTACATGGTGGCATATGCATCTGGAGCTGGTTTGCAGTGGTTAGAGGCCTTGGTGTGCCTATTCTCTCTTTCACCCTCTCTCAAATAAATAAATAAAAATTCAAGTTTTTTAAAAAGAAAGGCTTAAAAGAATACTCATTATAAATAATAACTTAGTGTTTTTTGATTAATTTATAAGCTTATTATCTCTGATTCTGTTTCTTTTTGTATTATCAGTTTGCCAACTTTATATCTAGCTATTCCTGAGTTTTCTGATATCATCCCATGTGAGAGCAAACTGTTGTAGCAGAATGGTGCCCTGGAGGTGCTGCAGCCCTTGGATATCATTTCATAGATAAGAACATAGTTGTGGAAGAACAAAGTCATTTATTTTCACCCCTTCTAGGTAAATAAAAGTTTATTTATATGATGTACTTTGATTTTGAGTTGTTCTGAAATCAACTGCTATCCTGAATATCTTGATTGCTATTTTTGGATGTTATCATTTAGATTCATTCCCTTGTATACTTTTAAGGCATGAAAAATTTTAACAAGAAATTATTTCACAATGGGAGATTAGCTGAAACTAGGATGTTATCTCCCAAATTCACTCCTGATCCCATAAAAATGAGCTCTTCACTTCTTTCCCGGTGGGTGAAGTGTTCCTGTCACGCCTTACCCAGCTGCTGCTGTTGACTTCACTTTTTTTTCCCTTAGGCGGGCATGAGGAGACACCAAAGTTTCTTTTAAACAAATGTGAAGCAGGTGCAGATAAGCTCTCAACTCAAATATTCTTTGAAGTAGAAAATAACTGGAAGATGTTATTAAGAGATTAAATAAGTGCAGTGAAAAGTATTTCTCTTAATAAAAAAATCTATTTAGTTTCTAAATGAAATATATGCATATGTGTCATGTGATGTAGAAAATACATGGCATTGCTGGCTCTAGATGGGTATTGGATCATTCTTCCCTGGCAATGTGACTGTAGATGAGGGACAAGCAGGTGGTGTCTCATTATCTACAACAGAGCTTTGAATGCAGCCTTCCAGCCTTTGAATAGTCCATTCCTGTATCTAAATGAATGGCTTTTGAGTTCAGTCTTTTCTTTTTCCTTCTTCTGTTTCTGCAGTGATGTGTTACTAGGATGTATTAACTGAAAATCAATTTGATTTCTACCTCTGTACTTTGGAAAATGCTTAATTTCTAAAGAAAGGACATATAGTTCATAGTATGGATTTAAAGTCACAATATACAGAATATGAGCGAGAATATAAAAAAATAGAGCCACTCAAGAATAGACTTAGAATCGACATGAACAAATAAGTTATTGCAGAAGTTTACTCAGGTGAGTACTAAGGGGTTTGAAGTGTCAGAGATTAATTCTGTTCAGGATAGGACAGATATTGTCATCATTAAACAACTTCTTAATGTCTTCCTGCCCCAACATCTTGAAAACACAGTAAATAGTACTATGTTACCTAGAAGAGATTTCACTAATTTTGTTGATTGACTGAAAATAATTTGTTTCAATTAATTGATTTTTTACAGTTTATCTTTTGGTGATTGGCTGGTCCTAGTACATTTTAACACATACTCATTAAATTTATAATGACTGAATAGGTTGTTTCTGCTATGGCTGAAAACAAATGACAGATGCTTGGCTCTTTTATTTTATTTTATTTTTTGATTCGGTCTTTAGTAGGTGCTGAGGAATTAAACCCAAGTTGGTAGGCTTTGCAAGCAAGCACCTCTAACCACTGAGCCAGTCTCCCCAGCCCCAGCACAGATTGCTTCCAAAAGAATTTTGTTGTGATATAATGTAGTATTTTAGCAAAGTGTTAATTACAGCCACTTTTGGCATAGATTTCATAATTATATATCTCATTGTATAAATACATGTACAGACACATGCTCCAGAGATAATGGAGTGCAATGGAATATTCACTATTTTAAATTCAGGCTGTTAGCATTAAGTTTATGCATATCCCTTTAGTCATTTCAGGCTACCACAACCAAATATAGACTGTGTGCCTTAGACAAAAGGAATTTGCTTCTCACAGTTCTGGAGGTTGGGAAGTCCAAGATCAAAGCACCACCATGGTTGGGAATATAAATGTGTACAGCAACCACTGAAATCAGTATGGAGGGTTCCCACCAAAAGTGAATACAATAAGGTGATGCCACTCTTGGTGTATACCTGAAGGACTGCAAGTCAACATGCCGCAAAGATATTTGCACATCCATTTTTATTGCTGCACTTTTCACAATATAGCCATGCAGTGGAGCCAGCCGAGATGCTCACCTAGATAAAGCAAGAAGTGACACACACATACACACACACACACACACACACACACACACACATATAAAAATGTGTATATATATATATATATATATATATATATATATATATATATCTGATGAAATTTTATGGCGCCATAAAAAACAAATCATGGAATTTGCAATAAAATGGATGAAACTACAAATCATTATTTTAGGTGAAATATACCAGACTCAGCAAGATAGATACTGCATATCTTCCCTCATCCATAGATGCTAGTTTTTAAATTATGGACGTGCGCATATTTACGCCTATGTGTCTACAGGGCATGGAACCAGTAAGGGAGTCATTGAGAGGGAAGGAAGAGATCTTAAAGGAAGGAGGAAATTGAACAATGAGATATATGTGTTAAGAAAGTAGAAGGAGAGTTGCTGGGAAGATGAGCCAGTGGTTAAAGGTCCTAATTGCAAAGCACGCTGGCCTGGGTTCAGTTCCCCAGCACACATGTCAAGACAGATGCAAAAAGTGTCACATGTGTCTGGCATTCATTTGCAGTGGCAAGACACCCTGGTGTACACACACACACACACACACACACACTACACACATAAAAATTAAAACCTGAGAAAGTAGACAGGGGGCTAAATTCAGGGAAGCAAACAAGGTGTGGGGAGAAGGGAGAACAAAGTATAATGAACCCCAGATATGGACATGCCATTATGAAACCCATTACTTTGTAGGCTATCCTGAAATATATAAAGCAACTACATCCTCAGTTAAATGAAGCTTTTTTAAAAAGTACCTGTTTATTTGGTTCTTAGTGAGATGTCTCTTCTTACCTATCAGATGGGTCTATCTCCTCACATAGCTTCATGTGCCTTTTCTTTGGCGTATAGGGAGGGCGTGAGAGAAAGGCTGTGGGAGCACACTAGCTCTATAACATCTGTCTTTTTTGGAGGGGGGATCGAGGTAGGATTTCACTCTAGCCCAGGCTGACATGAATTCACTGCGTAGTCTCAGGGTGGCCTTGAACTCAAGGTGATTCTCCTACCTCTGCCTCCCGAGTCATGTTATTAAAGGCATGCGTCACCATGCCCAGCTATAACATCTTTAATAAGGACACTAATTTCACCAGGAATTTCCACTCCTATAGCATTATTTAACCCTTACCACCTCCCAAGGGCCCCATTTCAAATACCACACACTGGGAATTAAGCCTTCAACATATGAATGTAGAGGTGGGTGGTATACACAGTCTAACACATACAGAATTCATTTCTTGCTCATCAGTGCTTACCATAGCCACCATCTTAAAAGTCTTCTAAGCCAATGATTTTTTTGCATATGACATTTCTGCTGATCTAAAACGTGGGCTAAGGGCAAAAGCCACAAACTGGTAAGTGCAGAGGAATCAATAAAAGAAAAGATAAACCCCTTGCTGGGAACATAACCCATGAAACAGTCAGATTGTCATTATTTTAACTATCAATAAGTTTAAGAGGGCTGGAGAGATGCCTTAGTGGTTAAGATGCATGCCTGCGAAGCCCAAGGACCCAGGTTCAATTCTCTAGGTCCCATGTAAGCCAGATGCACATGGTGGCACGTGGTCTGGAGTTTGTTTGCAGTGGCTGGAGGCCCTAGCATGCCCATTCTCACTCTTTCTCTCTCTGTCTCTTTCTCTCTCTCTTTCTATCTGTCTCAAATAAATAAATAAAATAGATAAGTAAAAAATGTTTAAAACTATTTTTAAAAATGTTTAAGAAGGGGCTGGATGGATGGCTTTGTGGCTAAGGCACTTATGTGTGAAGGCTAAGGACCCAAGTTTGATTCCCCAATACCCATGTAAGCCAAATGCACAAGGTGGTGCATGTGTCTAGAGTTCATTTGCAGTGGCTGGAGGCCCTGGTGCATCCATTCTCTCTCTTTCTATCTTAAATAAATAAATGAAATAAATAAATGTTTTCTAAAAAGTTTAAGAAAAGCCCAAAATTATGTGAGGCGTAGTCAGAAAAAGAACATCAACTAGTGTTATAAAGTGGATATAGACACCTGTCAAGGGATTTCTGATACATCCTGGCTGATGCCACTTGGACAAACTGCTCCAGAGGTGCTTGGTTGTGGGTATATAGGCCACCTTGCTGGGAACAGAAAAGAGTAGAGTGGTATCTGGATACTGAGAGATGTGCATTTCTTTACCCAGTTTGGGTCTGTGGCCCAAGAAGCCCAGGTCTGTGTCTCTGTGTGCTTATTCATCAGTCAAGGTAGCCAAGAAACTCCAGCCACTGCTTCATTAAAATAGACCATGCAGATGAAATCGCAGAGGCTTCCCTCACACTGCTCAGGTGACCTGCCTGGGGAGGGACAACAACTCATTACCTAAGGTTTTTCTTCCAGATTTCAGCAATAACTTGGAAATTCTGACTCTAGCATGGTGACAGCGTTGGTGCAGTGACTTTCCCACTACATAAAGCCTCTTAACATTCTTGGTAGGTCTACTAGTCCCTTTGCATTCAGTATGAAACAAGAATACTATTTTCTTACACAATCTTTTGATCAGGTTTTCTTTCCCCAGAATACCATTTGTGCAAGTATGGCATCAGAGAAAGAAGGATCAAGTAATTAAATCGGTAATTTCTGCCCATGAGATTCCTCCCTGAGCAGCCCTCTAGTTCTAAGGGTCCTTTTCTGTTTGATCACTTTGTTTCTAGAATTTTGAGCTTGCAGTGGTGAGAAAAACCTATTAATGATTTAACTACTGTGTTATTTTCCACATTAATAATTGCCTTTATTAATGAGAGATTTTTAAGGTCCAGAATCACATAGTATTCACCAATGTATCTTAAATACTAAACATTTTAATGAATGGAATAATTATGCATAAGGCAAAAATATATACAAGACTGGCATTAAGAAAAAAAATTCAGGATTGCACAGTGTAATTCTGACTCTGAGACAGGAAAAAAACACAACTCTATCCTTTAAAATTGTGTTCATATCAAATGTTTATAGAAAAAAAAATTCCCCTTTCATTTGTCTTCAGTTTCCTGAGTTGATTCTAACAATCATGAGATACCATGTTGCATGCTTAAAACAGTTTAAGAACTTAAGAGACACTTAAAGTTACACTAGTAATAATCACAGAAGCAGCTGATATTTATGGAGGATTTGATGTAGGCCCTGTATTAAAGAATTTATATGTTATAATTACTTTACTCCTATCAGATCCACATGGTAAATGAGAAACTAAGCTCAGAGGGGCAGGCATGAACCCGTTTTCACTTGGCTGAGGATTGTGGAGTCAATTCTAAACTTAAGTCATGTGCTGGTTCTTAACTCCTCTATGGTGCTGTTTCCTGTGTTGTGTTACCTACCCCCCAAGCTTCCATGGACCCTTTTGGTGCCTTTATGCAACTTAGAAAAATAATCTTCATTAAAAGGAATAATGCATAGAGATAGTGAGTTACACAAGCCATTCTGTGGGAATTATCCACATTGCACTATAAAAATAACAGATGAGTATTGGAATTCTTTGTAGGATAGAACTTATGGCTTATCTGTCATCTATTATCATTCTGTCATGTATCTAATCTATCTAGCCATCCAATGGTGAGTGTGTGTGTGTGTGTGTGTGTGTGTGTTTAAGAAGGAATTGGCTCATATAACTATGAGTACCTGACAAGTCTCAACATTACAGAGGAAGTGAGCAAGCTGGCGACCTAGGAGAGCTGATGTAGTTAGTCTGAAGGCATGCAGGCCGGAGACCCAGAAAGAGCAGATGTTTTTCAGTATGAGAACAAAACCAGGAAGGCACCAATGTACTAGTTTTAAAGTAGGCAGGAAGAATTCTGTCTAACTTGGAGAAGAGCCAAGATTGTTGTTTCATTGATGCCTTTAACTGATAGAGTCCACTCACATTAAGGAGCACAGTCTGTTTTACTCATTCTGCCAATTTAAATGTTAATTTTGTCCAAAAAGACCCAGAATATTTTGTTAAATAGATATTTAATAGATATTCTCAGATGAGCATTTTGTGGTCTAGTCAAGTTGACACATAAAGGTAACACATTATAAAATGTTTTGAATTTTTAACCAAAATTGGAAAAATATTCACTGGAATACATAAGTCTGTTTCAAAATATACATCTTGCTTTACTGTGTTGTCTGTATAGTATGTGTGCTATGTTGGTTATGTGGTGTGTGTGTGTGTGTGTGTGTGTGTGCACATAGCTGTGCCCTGGGTGCACACAGAGGGAGGCCAGAGAAGAATGTTGGATGTCCTCCTCTGACACTCTTCTGCTTTGTTCCCCTAAGGTTCTTTCTCTGAACCCAGGGCTACCTTTTTCAGTCAGACTGGCTGACCAGACTAGCCCACGCGATCCTCTAGTCTTTACCCCTCCTCAAAACTGGGGTTACAGCTGTGTGTGGCCATGCTTGGCTTTTTATATGGATAATGGAGATTGGACACAGCAAACACTCTTACCTGCTGAGCCATCTCCCCAGTCCTACATCTAGCTTTAGAGAAATTACATAACTTAGAATGTACTGAATAAACTTGTACTGAAGATATATTGAGTACTTTCTCCAAAATCTCCTTTTATATAGAAATGGTTACTACATCTGACAGTCTCTTTTGTAAAATTTTAGGCTTTAAAGAATTCATAAATTCTAAGATACTTTCTTCATTAGTAATCAATATTGGCAAAGCTAATTATGTTCTGATAACTATAAAAGTATTTGGAAATGTGTCTTGTAAACAAAAAGGTCAAACTATGTTGTAGTAATTTAATGGGAGATATAACTGATCTTTCAAAATAGGCAAAATTGATATTGCAATAAATTGTATATGTTTAAGGAAGACAATTTGATATTTTGATACATGCATACATTATTATTAACACAATC
The DNA here is from genome assembly GCA_036346955.1 of Dipus sagitta. Lineage (NCBI taxonomy): Eukaryota > Metazoa > Chordata > Mammalia > Rodentia > Dipodidae > Dipus > Dipus sagitta. The sequence continues at coordinate 87,871,162 of CM070775.1, read as the reverse complement.
AAGCTAATCTGTCACCTCATACTAACCTTTTTGTATGTTTGGTGAGAATATTTACTCAGTAAATTTCAAGTAAGCAATACACTATTATAAACTATATAGACTATGCATACACTAGATTCCCTGAACTTATTTGTCTTATGTTTAAAGCTTTTGATTTTTTTCACCATTTCCCCATTTCTGTCACCTCTTGCCCCTCTCTCATTCTCTTCTCTTTTTCTATGAGTTTGACTTTTTTTTTAAGATTCTATATAAATGTGAGAATGTATAGAATTTATTTTCCTGTATCTAGCTTATTTCCTTTTATTCCAATAAGGTATAAGTCCTTCAGGTTTTTCAGATAGTTTAAAATGACAGGATTTAAGTTTCTAAAGGATGAATTATACATATAAATTATAGTTTCTCTCTCCTTTTTTTGTCTCTTTCCTCAGGAATTGAGAATAAGCCCAGGGCTTTGTACATGCCAGACAATCACTACCCCTGACCTTTATGGTCAGCCTTCCCCCCCTTTTTTTGATTTATGGCCTAAGCTGATATGCAATTTACTATATAGTCCAGGATGTCCTTGAACTTATGATATTCTTACCTCAGCCTCTTGAGTGCTGAGATTTCAGACATTTACTACCATATGCATATGAAAAGCATAGTCTTTATCAAATCATCTATTTATCAATCCATTTATAACCTCAAACATTTAAAGATCCATTTCCCCCTGTTAATCAAATCTGTTTCTGCTCTTTCCTTCCTAAAGTTGAGTATCAAGTGTGTATTCAATGGTTTCCATATCTTTTAAAAAGTTATAATTTTATTTATTTATTTATGAGGGTCAGACACACAGAGAAAGAGGGAGAGGGAAGGAGGAAGGGACAGAGAGAGAGAGAGAGAGAGAGAGAGAGAGAGATAATGGGCACATCAGGGCCTCCAGCCTCTGTAAATGAACTCCAGATGCATGCGCCAGCTTGTGCATCTGGCTTATGTAGGTACTGGGGAATGGAGCCTCCACCTGGGGCCCTTAGGCTTCACAGGCAAGTGCTTAACTGCTAAGCCATCTCTCCAGCCCCCCTGGTTTCCATATCTCGATTATTGTGAATAATGCTAAAATGAACATGGGAGTTGTGGTGGATGAGTTTATCAAGGTTACTTACAGATCAGGGTGAGGTGTTGCTTACAGGAGTAAATAGATGACTCAAAGGCAGATGCATCATGGAAAAACCCTCCCTGTGTCATTGGAGCATACTGCACAGCCTGCAGGTAGCTCAGTGGTGAGTCTCATCTACAAGCTCGTGTTTTCCCTTTATATAGCTGTAGGATGGCATCTTGCAACCCTTTCCCAGACTTGTTCACTTCCTGAGTCTCTGGAACTCTCTTCCTGCCACCCCCCACCCTTGGAAGGAATGTTTTGGTTTCTAATTAACCTAACTTTTGGGAATGGTTGTGTGACCTTTAAGTTTCAGGTCTCTCAGACTTGACTTCCTGAATGCCAGAGCCTCTTTCCTCTTTTTAGGAGAATAATTTTTTAAATTTATTTATTTTTTGAGAGAGAGAGAGAGAGAGAGAGAGAGAGAGAGAGAGAGAGAGGTGGGGGGGCACACCAAGGCCTTTCAGTCACTGTGTGGCTCCAGATGCCTGTGCCGCCTTGTGGGCATGTGTAGCATTGCATGCTTGTGGCACTGTTACCTCTGGCTGTAAGTGGGATCTGGAGGACCTGAACTGGAGTCCTTAGGCTTTGCAGGCAAGTCCCTTAACCACTAAGCCATTGCTCCAGCCTGAGAATTTTTTTTAAATATTTCATTTATTTATTTGAGAGAGAACAAGTGGTAGGAGAGAGAGAGAGAGAGAAGGGGCACACCACCCACTGCAAAAGAACTCAGAATATTTTAATTTGGAGGACTGTGCTACACAACAGGAGAGAAGATAATCTTTTGGATATATACTAAGAAGTAGGATTATAGAACAAATGATAGTTCTGTTTGTAGAGGCACCCCATACTGTTCTCATCATATTGTTAGCCTCAACAGTGTGTAAGAGTTTTTCTTTCTTCACATTCTCAGTTGAGTTTTTGACTTTTAAAATACTTATTTCTGAGAGAGAGAGAGAGAGAGAGAGAGAGGGAGAGAGAGAGAATGGGCAGGCTAAGACCTTTAGCCACTGCAAATGAACTCCAGATGCATTCATCACATTGTATATCTGGCTTATATGGGTACTGGGGAATCAAACCTTGGTCCTTGGGCTTCGGAGGGAAGCGCCTTAACTGCTAAGCCATCTCTCCAGGCCACCTTTTGACATTTTTTTTTTTTTATTTTAGAGAGAGCAAGAGAGTGGGAGAGAGAGATAATTGGTACACCGGGACCTCAGCTGCTGCAATCAAACTCCAGACGCTTGCACCACCTAGTGGGCATGTGCAATCTTGTGCTTGCCTCACCTTTGTGTGTCTGGCTTACATGGGAACTGGACAGTTGAACATGGGTCCTTACGCTTCGCAGGCAAGCACCTTAACTGCTAAGCCATCTCTCCAGGCCAGCTTTTGACTTTTTGATACCTATTTTAACAGGTGTGAAGGCATATCTCATTGTGGTTTTGATTTGTATTTCCCTGATGATATTTCATATACTTGCTGGTCATTTGTATGTCTTCTTTGGAAAAGTGGCAATTCAGGCTCTTTGGAAAATTTTAACTGGGTTTTCCTGGTTGTTGTGTTGCATAAGTTCTTTATTTTTTATTTTTTATTATTTTTAAAATTTTTTATTAATTAGTTTTGTATTCAGCAAATACAGTCAGTTTGGTACCATTATTAGGCTCATCCGTGACCTACCCTCTCCCCTTGGCCCCTCCTTGTTGAGGTATATGGGTCATGCATTGTGGAGTTAGCCCACAGTTATGGGTAAGATAAATGTCTCTGCATATCATGACCCAACATGTGGCTCTGACATTCTTTCCGCCCCCTCTTCCGCAAAATTTCCCTGAGCCATGTTGGGTTCATTTTTGGTCTGCTTCAGTGATGAGGTGTTGGGGGCCTCTGGGTCTCTGGCTCTCTGATTTGGTAGGAGTTGATTTTTCTCTGTGTTATCTCCTTAAGCACTTCTTTATTTTTAATGTTAACCCCTTGACAGCTAGATGGTTCATGAATATTTTCTTTCATTTTGTAAATTGCCTTTTCATTTTTTATTATGTTCTTTTTCATGTCACACTTTCCAGTTTGATGTATCCTCACTTGTTTATTGTTTCTTCTCTTGCTGGTCATGGACCACACTTCTAGAGTGATTATCTGGGTCACTGAAAAGGCCATAATAGTCTTTCATTAGCATGTCTTAATTTAAAGTAAATGGTATATACAACTTTGCCAGTTTTCCTTTCTTTTCTTTCTGTTTTTTTTTGTTTTGTTTTGTTTTGTTTTTTGTTTTTGGTTGTTGTTCTGTGCACAAGACTAAATAAACCTGTATTAAGTATGGTTTTCTAGTAGCAGCAATGTAAAAACTGGAATGATTAAGAGAAAGAACAGTGACATCTAAAGTTTTAAAAAGTAGACTAGGTGTTAGGGTACAAAAACACAAAGAAAGACAAGGCCGTTAATATTATATATCTCCCCTATGTACAGAATGTTGCATATACACAAGACCTCCATTTTTATTTATTGACTTAACAGTAAGTTTCTTTATGCAATCCACTGTATATATGTGATATCCAACTTTGGGATGGTGAGAGTAGAAGTAGACTTGGTTAATGGTGGGAAAATAATGTTTTAAAATATGTATTTATTTGAGAGAGACAGAAAGAAAGAGGCAGGCAGAGAGAGAGAGAGAGAGGGAGAGAGAGAGAGGGGGGGGGCATGCCAAGGCCTCCTGCCACTGCAAACAAATGCCAGATGCATGTACAACTTTGTGTATCTGAATTTACATGGGTACTAGGGAATCAAACCTAGGCATTCAGGTTTTGTAACCAAGCACTTTTAGCTGCTGAGCCATGTCAAAAGTCAGGAGAATAAATTTTGGGGGGGAAGGGGGTTAGGTAGGGTCTTTCTGTAGCCCAGGTTGACCTAGAATTTGCTATTTAGTTTCAGGATGGCCTCAAAGTCACAGCAGTCATCCTACCTCTGCCTCATAAGTGTTGGGATTAAAGGTGGGAGCCCCTACACCTTAAATAAATTTTAAATGTTTTGGGTTATAGCTAGAATGATAGGTCTTAGGTGAATGAAACCTTCTTCCTCTGTATATGGTAATTTAGTGTTGGAGAAGTTGATGCCAGATTCAGGAAACTATAACTGGGTCGACATCACTAATATAATTTTAATAAGCACCACTGCTTCTTGTTTACCTCCCAAAGAATATCTTATTCCATCTTACTCTGTCAAGAGAACTATTGATTGGATTTTGGTTCCTGAACATTTTAAATATAGCATTAAATAATGCCTTTGTGGCAGGAGGCTACAGTATTTTTAATTTTATTTTAATGGTAGTTAATATTTGTACTGCCAGAATATCTGTAACAAAAAACAATCAGTTGATATATTAAGTGGAAGATTACATAGCAATCTCTAATTTATGTCAAAGTAGTACTTACTTTGTACATTATTAATGGAGAATGAATATTTGTACTTACACAGTGATTTGTGTCATCATGAAAATATTTGTAAACTTAAATTAAAAATCCGACAATATGATTCTGACACAGCAAACCAACAGCAAATGATGTAAACTGTACCAGAGAGCATCATATTTAATCAGTGTGCTTATGACAACAGAGGACGACTTTGCTGATATTTCCATAATACTTACCTGTTATTGTACTGGTCATAAATGTGATTCCTTGTGTAAAAATACAGGTTATTTTAAATATTTGTCCAACAAGATCTTTATTATCAACCTTGGTCATTCTTTGCCAAGGAACAGTTGAAAAACACTGACTTTGCTAGAATAAGATATAAAGTTATTTTTCATTAGAAAATTGTCATAGACAAATTGCCCATTTTTGGAGTCAATGAACTTGTAATATAAGCCTGGCCCACAGCTGACCTCAGCGGGCTTCCACAGCCAGGCTGTCGCTTGCGGTGCTTTTCGCTGAGTGGTTCTGTTTCCATCATGCCCCCATCTCCACTCTCCAAATTCACCACCAAAAGCTGTTTGAAGAGAACCAGCAATGGTGTTTGAAGGTTAAAGCAGTTACCACATGCAGAAACAATGAGAGTCATTTGGGTTCTGTGTGGTCACTAGTTGGAGAAGAAACTGTTCTCTTAAAAACATGCTTTTTTAAAGTTTTAATTGACACATACTAAGTGTACCTATTTATGGGGCATAGGGTGACATTTCAATACATGTATAAAATATATAATGAATAGTCCAGTCACTGGTGTCTATATCACCTCCAACATTTATCATTTCTGAGTGTTCAAACAAGACCATGAAAGACTTTCAACCCTTTCTACTAGCTATTTTGAAATACACTGCAATCATGGTTGTCCTTTGGTGCTAAGAATGGTAGACAGTACCCCTCCAACCAACTGCACCCTGTACTAGTTACTCATTCCCTCTCCACTCCTCCCTCCCCCTCTCCTGCTCCCTTCCCAGACTCTGGTAATCAATGCTCTCCTCTTTACTTATGTGGGGTCACCTTTTATTTTTAATAGTGGTTTTTGTGGTGTATGTATAGTATTGGCATGTGTGCGTGGTATATGCCTGTATGTGTGCAGATAGGCACGCATGTGGGGTGCAGAGGAAGACATTGGGTATCCTCTTTTATTGGCCTTCTACCTAATTTCCCTTAGATGAAGTCTGTCACTAAACCTGGAGCTCAATGTTTTTCTATTAGGTTGGCTGACCACGGGTCCTAAAGATCCTGTCTCTGATCCAGCCTCATTGTTGAAGTTATAGGCATGCACACAATACCTGGCCTTTTAGTTGAGTGCTGAAGATTGAACACAGACCCTTACTCTTACCCACAGAGTCATCTCTCCAACCCCAGATCAGCTTTTAAAATTTTATTTTTTATTGTTTCCAGGTAGGCTCTTACTCTAGCCAAGACTGACCTGGAACTCAGTCTGTAGTCCCAGCTGGCATCGAACTCCTGGCAATCCTTCTACCTCTGCCTTCCAAATGCTGAGATCAAAGGCATGAGGCACTGCGCCCTGCTCCATCCAGATCAGGTTTTTGAAACTGCCTTTTGTAGGTCATCTAACCAGGGAGTGTAGATCAGTTCTTAAGCAGAAAGCAGGAGGATGCATTCTATAATTAAAGGCCTTTGTGAGATAGCCTTGGCTTTTAACATCTTTGTAGAAAGCAGGCAAGGCCTTATAGATTTATATAAGAGCAAATCTACCATCATTGAGATCAATGGTAGTGGGAATGGTAGTGGGAATCAGCTGGAAGGCCCCTCCGTTGTTAAAAGACCACTTCTCTTTAACAGCTAGGTCACACCCAGTCTTGAATTACATGTTAACCTTTACTGGAAATGCCAAGTGCATGATGTGTTGTTATGTTTGGAAGGGACCTGTGGCATCTCCTTGCCCCCTCTCCTCCCAACTGTAGGAATCCCCTTTCCAGCTTTGTTGCCCATTTGTCCCCTATTATGGCACTAGGAATGGCTGCTCAGTATCCTATTTCATTTTAGCATATTTCATAAGCCCAGCTCTAATTATACTCCATCTCCTAAGTTTGCTTAATTAGTGAATTAATTACTAGTTTCCTTGTAGCCCCATCATTTACATATTAAATTATTCTTCTGAAAATGCACAACTGAATTTAAAAAGTCTACATATAGCTACAATCAAATTTATAGAGGCAGAATATAGGATTATAGAAGTTCAGAATAGGAGAAAGTTATGTAATGATTTGCATTTGATTTTCTTCACTTAGCCCTTCCTCCACAACTGCTCAGTATTGTATGTGTCTTTTTTTAACTATCAAAAGCATCTCTTCTAGCTTGTGAGATAAAAGCTGAATTCTTATCAAAATACAATGGAAAATAAGTGCTGTGTAGAATGACTGTATAGAACTGTTCAAGGTCATTTAGTCTAATTAACAGTAAAGTCAATCAATATGCACTGAATTCAATGAATGTTCTAGAAATTTTCTTTAGGGAATCCATGGTACAGATTTCTTTTCCAATTTGCCACACTGTTTCTGAGGTTGCCCTTCCCCTACTTGATCTAGTTCTTATCTTTTCACTTGAAATCAATAATAATCATCAGAACTTAGAATGAAAGGGTTCTCATGGGAGCCCCAACTCCATCCTCTCTTCATCCTTTTCAACCTTCTTCTTGCCTTTCTTGTTCATCAATGGTTTGGCCTTGGCTTGAATAAATCATCACCATTGTCTATCTACCAGCAAGCTACTGAGAGAGGAAAGAGGTGGTGCTGGGAAGACAATTTGATGGCCACTTTCAGGGGGTTAGACCATATGTCTGAGGACCGCTATGTGCTAGGGTGGTTGTGTCATAAATCTGGGTCTACTGCTCACATTAGTTATCACTGGTAGGGAGGATCATTAGCACAGACTATTATAAAAGAGACAGTCTACTAGACTAATAGCCAATGCCACGATGGTTTATGAGACCTGGGGACTTGCTCAAAGCAGTCTATCTAGAGAGATACAGAGATATTCAGGCCTGAGATTTGGCTTGTGACTACTGTCCCATACATCCAACATGTAATCTAAAATAATTACCAGGAGACATTTTAAAGTTGGAATCATAGCAAAAGACAAACATTATAGTTGAGCTTTTCCTTTGGTACTTTCTAAACCTTTCTGCTCTTTTCTGTTTGTATATAACAGCAAGTGCTTTGAGAAGAAAAATCAACAAATATCAATGGATGGGATGTTTTTGTAGAGAAATTATCAAGTCTAAAAGAAAATCCCCAATTTATTTGTAATCTAATTTAAGGAGAAAGGATAAGTGTTGTGCAAGAAAGCTGTTCTAGTTCATTTCTTTAAGAAGCTAAAATAAGTGGGTGGATTTTACCAATAAAACTCTTATGCTAATTTACCACCATATAGTAGACGAACAGTATCAATTTAAATGTTATGACCTATTAACTCCATGCGTTATCTAAATGCCTTAGTTGTGTTTTTTATAATCTCACACTTATTTTTTTAATTGACCTCTTTTTCCTGTATATACTGTGTCTCCCCCAACACCCCTATTTTTAGGATCTTATCAGTGGTGTTTAGTAATTTGATGATGATATATTTTGGCATTATTATGATTGATGTTATTTAAGATGAATATGTGGATTTATATTTTTCCATCAAAGACAGTAAGGCCATTGTTTATTCATTTTCTTTCTATCCACTGACCCTTTTGTTCTCCAATTGTATGTTAGGATATCAGATATTTATTCACAAATGGCTGATACTTTGCCTTGGTTGTTGTTTGTTCTTTAGATTTTTTGTTTTGGTCAATTTTTAAAATGTTTGAGAGTTTCTGTGGGCGTGTCTTCAAATCATTGATTTCTTCTTTTCATGCACGTGATACATATGTGCAGGTACACATATGGGTACAGGTACATGTGCATGCATGTGGAAACCAGGACAGTCTTGGGGCTATATTCAGTAAAGCTGTCTAACTTTTTGTGAAACATGGTCTCTCATTGCTCTAGGACTTACCTAATAGTCTATACTTGCTGGCCAGCAGGCCCCAGAGATCCACTCCCCAGCACTGGAATTCCAATGATGCGCCATCATACTTAGCTTTTTTTTTTTTTTTTTAACATGGTTTCAAGGATCAAGATCTGGTTGACATGCTTGTTAAGTAAGCACTTTACTGACTAAACTAGCTCCTTAGCCCTAATCTTTTCTTTTATAGTTCTGATATTATATTTTCCCCTCTGAAAGTTTTTTTATGTTTTCCATTTTTTTCCTAAGCGTGCTCATATTCCCTTTACCTTCTTGAAATATGAAACCTTTTTAACACCCTGGATGATGAACTTCAATGACACTTTTCCTGTCTGTTTTTACGACTCATATCTCCCCACTCTCCCATGGTAAGCCATAGTGTTCTGTCTTGTACCTACCTGTGAATTTTTGATTGGATGTAAGACACTGTGACATGTACACTAGTGGGAATAGATTTTGTTTCTATTTCAGTAACATTTGATTTTGTGCTGGTGTGTTGAAAAGCTACTTTATATCAGTTAGAAGGTTTTAAGGTTTGTTTTAAATTTTGTTTGTCTTTTTTTTTGTTTTGTTTTGTTTTTTGAGGTAGGTCTCACTCTGGCTCAGGCTGACCTGGAATTCACTATGTAATCTCAGGGTGGTCTTAAACTGTCAGCAATCCTCCTAGCTCTGCCTCCTGAGTGCTAGGATTAAAGGTGTGGCCACCACACCTGGTTTTGTTTGTCTTTTAATCTGTGGCTAACATAGCCCTGCTGCTTTGAAAATAGGCTTCTGAAGACTTTATTCAATACCTCCTAAGGTCTTTTCACTCTGGCTAATGGGAGCAAGCCGTGCCCAGACCTTTGTGCTTAGGAAATTCTCTTTTCTGGAGGCTTTCCTCTGTGGTGTAGTTTCCCCAGCCACGTATACACAAGGGCCCTCTGCAGATTTCTAGAGCCCTCTGCTCCTGCATTCTGCCCTACACGTTCTAGCTGTTTTGGTTTCTCTGACTTTTTGTTTCTGTTTCCTCCACCCAGCAAGACGCCTTGGAGTGTTTAGATTTCACCTTCCCCTACCACCCTCACTGCAGTGGGGAAACTGCCCTGAACATAAACTTGTTCCAGAGAAGGGCTCATCTTGCAGAACCCATTCTCTCATGCACCATAGTCCTATCTTGCTTTTGGTCCAATGTCTGAAAACTGTCATTTCATATTCCTTGTCTAATATTCTATTGTTTATGATAAACTAGCAAAATATCTATTGTTTTAGTTCTCTTTTATGAATACATAGCTTTTGAAAAATTGTGTAGATTAAAGATGATTGTTTCAGTGTTTTGTAGAAGTTGAGGTTTGCTTGGGACTTTCAGTTTTTGCCTCTGCTCTATCAATTACTGAAAGGAGTGTTAGTATGCACAACAAGATTCTGAGTTTGTTTTCCCCTATTATTTAATATTTTTTCTTTTATACATGGAACTTCTGTTTCTAGTATTTTTGGAATGATGTTATTAGTTTGTGTCAACTTTAATATTGCTTTATCCTTTGGGATTCAAGGAACCATCATTACCAGTATTGTTTCTTTTACCTTGAAGTGCACTGGTGTTAATATAACTTTTGTTTTCATAGTATATTCTCTTTTTTTTAGCTTTGTTTTATATATTTAAATAACTCTTTTCTGTATTTAAAAAAAATTTTGTTTATTTTTTGGGGGGCTGGAGAGATGGCTTAGCAGTTAAGCACTTGCCTATGAAGCCTAAGAACCCTGGTTCAAGGCTCGATTCCCCAGGACTCACGTTAGCCAGATGAACAAGGGAGCGCATGCATCTGGAGTTCCTTTTGCAGTGGCTGGAGGCCCTGGCACGCCCATTCATTCTCTCTCTCTCTCTCTTTCTCTGTCTCTCGCTCTCAAATAAATAAATAAAAATAAACCAAAAAATTCTTTTAAAATTTTGTTTATTTTTATTTATTATTTATTTGAGAGTGACAGACAAAGAGAGAAAGAGGTAGGGAGAGAGAGAGAGGGAGAGAGAGAATGGGCGCACCACGGCCTCTAGCCACTGCAAACAAACTCCAGATGCATGCGCCACCTTGTGCATATGGCTTACATGGATCATGGGAAATCGAGCCTCAATCCAGGGGCCTTAGGTTTCACAGGCAAGTGCCGAACCACTAAGCCATCTCTCATCCCTCTTTTCTGTATCTTTTGTATATCCATCTCTGATTTAATCTCCTAAACTTTTTCACTGAGTCCACTGTTGTTGCGAATATAAAAATAAAACTTATTGATTTTAAAATATTTTAATTTATTTATTTGCAAGGAGTCAAAGAGAGAATAGAGAGAGAATGGGCATGTCAGGACCTCTTGTCACTGCAAATGAACTCCATACATATGCACCACTTTGTGCTTCAGTCTTTACATAGGTACTGAAGAATCAAACCTAAGCCATCAAGTTTTAAAAGCAAGCACCTTAACTGCTGAGCCATCTCTCCGTGTCCCTATTTTAAATATCGGCTCTCTGGTGCCTTTTCTTTTTATTCTATATTACTTTATTTTATAAATTTTATTTTATTTTGCTTTATTTATTTTTTGGCTTATATTTTAAATAGTAATTTTTCTAAAATTACATAAAGTAAAAATAACATTTACATAGTACACAATTTAAACTAAATTTAAATAATGCCAAACAAAATATAGTTGTTTTCAAAAGAAAAAGAAAGAAAAGCTGTTTCTCCTTATGTAAAAATATCTTTTTGTTTTTGAATTGCTATTTTTAATTGGACTTAAAACAGTAATTTTCACTGAACTTAAGACTCAACTATTTTAAAAAATATTTTTATTTATTTATTTGCAAGCAGAGAGAGGTAGAAAGAAGAGAGACAGATAGAATAGACAAGTCAGGGTCACCAGCCACTGCAAATGAACTCCAGATGCATGTGCCACGTTGTGCATCTGGCTTCATGTGGGTACTGGGGAGTCAAACCTAGGTCATCAGGCTTTGCAGGCAAGTACCTTAACTGCTAAGCCATCCCTCCAGCCTAAGATGGCTCAACTATTAAATTGTACTTAAAATTAAAAATGATAGCAGTTTTTAGAGTACATAAAACATCTAAAAATACTCTTCAACAATAGTTTCTTAAGTAAATTGGCTTCTAAAATTGTATACAATTTATACAATATTAAATATGTAGACCTTTTTATCCAAAGGTAATTTTTATGACTCATTCTTAAAAGTAGGCCAGTTGTAATTCCACAGAGTTTTTTAAACTTATTTTAAACTAACAGATATGCATATGTGTGTGGATTTGTATATATACATATTATGTGGTGCTTTACATGTGTACATTGTGTGATGGTTGAATCAAACTAGTGTATCTATTATAACATGCACCTATTATTCTTAGAACAAATCACATTTAAAGTTTATTCTTATTTTGAAATATGTATTATATATAATTATTGCACAGTATATTACCTCTCAAAAATATCATATTCTACTGAAATCATATACCTTTTGACCACCAACTCTCCTTCTCTTCTTATCTCTAGATTCTGCTATTTTACTCTTAACTTCTGTGAATTGTTTTCACATCCTTGGTTAAATTTATTCCCAAGTGGTTTTATGTTATCATAAGTGGGATTGTTTTCTAAATTTCTCTTTGTATAAGTATTAGTGTATACAAATGTTACTGATTTTAAGTGTTGATTTTAAAATTTGAAACTTTATAGAGTTACTTTTTATTTCTAACAGTTTTCTGTGTAGTCTTAGAGTTTCCTTTATTTATAATCATATCGTCTGAAACTAAGGATAATGTAACCCCTTCTGCAGTTTGTATGCCTTTTGTTTCCTTTTCTGTACAATTACTTCCAGTACTCTGCCAAGGACTTCAAGTGCAGTGTTAAATAGATGTGGGAGTTGGAGCATCTTTGTCTTGTTTCTGAGCTAAGAGGAAAAGTCTTAACATTCAACACTGAGTATGGTGTTAGCTGTGATTTTCTTTCATACAAAACAATTATATTGATGTACATCTCTTCTATACCTAATTTGTTAAGAGTAGTTTTATCATGAAAGGATGTTGAATTTTGTCAAATGACTATTCTGTATCTACCTAAGATCCTTAATGCTAGTACTTCAAAGCATGTTTACGAACTTCAAGGACAAAAATGAAACAATTCTTTTAACTTTAAAATTACAAAGAAGACCTGCTCTGGAGGGTGTGCACAGAACAAGTATGCCAGAGCTGACACTTTACTCCCCACCTCCCAGTACACGGGTCCCAGTACCTCTGCTGCTGGCTTGAGGGCTGTCTGGATCCTCTGCACCACCTTCTTGACTGAATGGCCCCTGGGTCACTAACTCCACATCCCCTTCTCTGGAGGGTGCACTGGCAAAGTTAGTATTCCAGAGCTCCTGGTTCTTCCCCACCCCCAGTTCCCTGGTCCTGGTACCCCCTGCTGCTGGTTTAGGGTGGCTTGAACCCTGTGTGTATACTATGGAAGCAGGCCTTTTGCTTCAACTTCCTGACTGACTGATCCCTGGTTCCCCAAGTTCTTGTTCCCCTAAGCCAGAGGGTGCACAGGCCACTGTGGGAGCTGGCCCTCCTGCCCCTGCCTCCCCAGGTTCCCAGCTTCTGGTTCCCTAATCATGGATCCCCTTTACTGAAGAGTGTGCTCAAGTAAGGTGAGTAGGCCTGAGCTCCCTGTTCCCCAGGTACCTTTGATATACTTACAATCTCCATAGCTGTGGTTATAACCCCATCCTACCCCAATCTGGTTCACATTTAAAACAGAACACTCACTGAAGATCCTATAAGGATAAATACTTACTTCCTCCTCAATAAAATAAGACTTTTACCCCAAGTTGAATAGACCACAGTACAGAAAAACCAATGAAAGTCAGAAAACTGAGAGATCTCTACTAAGGATACCTAGTCCCACAATGGAAGCCTCCAGTGAAATAATAGAGAAAACAACTAAAACTGAATCCCAAAATGAAACACAACAAGCTATGTGACCCTGATCAAAAGAATTGCTGAACTGGAAGCAAATGATCAAAAAACCAACAACTGCATTAGTGCACTTAGCTTTTGTCACCAAGCTTAACTTAATTAAAGAAAACCAGAAAAGTCTCAAAAGAGAGATAAATGAATTGGAGGTAAATAAATAAATAGAGGATATCTTAGTGAAGACATGATCAAATGTAAGAATAAATTTCAAGAACCATCAAGAAAATCAGATTTTGAACTGAAATTGTGCTTCAAAAAAAGATATGGACATGATGCAAAATAACACAACAGAAAACAAAATTCAAATAGAGCATATAAAAACCTCTCTAGAACACCTCACTAATAGAGTCACTCATGTGGAAGGCAGGACCACTGAGATGGAAGACAAGACAGAAGAATTTTTTGGGAGTCCAAAAACTTTGCTAAGTTCAAAAATTCATACAAACAGAACACAAAGGAACTGTGGGATACCCTAAAACAACCAAACATCCTGATCATGGGTGTACCAGAAGGGGAACAAATCCAGACCAGAGGAATAGACAACATATTCAACAAAATTATTGAAGAAAAATTACCCAATCTCACAAAAGAGAGGCCTTCCCAGATACAATAAGTTCACAGAACACCAAACAGACAGGACCAAAGAAGCAACTGTCCAAGGCAAGATCCCAAATGAATAACCTAACCTTCCACCTAAAGGTTTTGGAAAACCAAGAAGAATCCAACTCTAAGAGCTCCAGACATAAATAAGTAATTGTGGTAGTTTGATTCAGGTGTCCCTCATAAACTTAGGTGTTCTGAATGCTAGCTAGGTTCCCAGCTGATGGAGATTTGAGAATTAACACCTCTTGGAGGCAGTGTATTGTTGGGGGTGGGCTTATGGGTATTATAGCCAGTGTCCCCTTGCCAGTGTTTGGCACACTATCCTGTTGCTATGGTCCACCTGATGTTGGCCAGAGGGTGATGTTCACCTTCTTCTCATGCCATTGTTTTCCCCTGACATCATGGAGCTTCCCCTCGAGTCTATAAGCCAAAATAAACTTTTTTTCCCCCCAAAGCTGCTCTTGGTCAGGTGATTTCTGCCAGCAATGTGAACCTGATTGCAACAGTAATGTTGGTAATGAGAGTGGGGTCATTTGCTACTAGACATCTGACTGTGTGGCTTTGGCCTTTTGGATATGATTTTCAAGAGGAATGTGGATTAATTTGAAACCTTGGCCCAAGAGACACCTTGCAGTACTGAAAGTACAGCTTGATGGAGACTGCAGGTCAGAGTTGCAAGACCTGAATGCAGTAAGAACTATGGACTGTGAGGTTGGGCTTATGAGGATGAAAAGGAGCTTTGTCTGGACTGGGCTAGGAGTAGTTTGTGTGAGAGGCTTACTGTTATGGCTGGGTCCTGAGAAGTTGTGCAGGATTGCATTGTGTAGAAACAGACTGGTGTGAGCAGAGGGATATGGCACAGAAATGAAATCTTTGGGCTGAAGCATCTGCCCATTCAGCTGCAATTATATGAGAAATTACAACCTTTGAGATTAGGCCAGCTGACTTGCATGGGGGCAATAGGAAGAATGTAGACTCTTTTGAAGGGACCTGAGTGCTCAAGTAGTGTCCTGTTCTTCAAAGTCTGCTTTATTCCCCACCCCCCAGATTAACAAATTGGTACCCTACTTTGTATTGTGGAGTATAAGAAATGCAGGAAAGAGAGGGTAATTGAGTTGTATATGGCCTTGTTTTTTGTATTATGGCTCAGTTAAAAGACCGGGGACTATGGGAATGTTTGAATATCATAGGATTGATAAAAATATGGGGACTTTTAAAGTTGGATGAATGCATTGCATTTTATATCATATATGGTTATCAGTTTATGGGAGCTAGGGGAAGAATGTGGTGTCCCCCATAAACTTAGGTGTTCTGAATGTAAGGTTCCCAGCTAATGGAGATTTGAGAATTAGCACCTCTTGCAGGCAATGTATTGTTGGGCTTATGGGTATTATAGCCAGTGTCCCCTTGCCAGTGTTTGGCATACTCTCTTGTTACTATGGTCCACCTGATGCTGGCCAGGGGGTGATGTTCACCCTTTGCTCATGTCATCATTTTCCCCTGCCATCATGGAGCTTCCCCTCAAGTCTATAAGCCAAAATAAACCCTTTTTTCCCCAAACTGATCTTGGTCAGGTGATTTCTGCCAGCAATGTGAACCTGACTGCAGCATTAATCAAGATCAGAGCAGAAGTTTATGAATTATAAACTAAGGAAACAACTAAGAAAATAGGGATGGAAGGGCTTGGGGGAGGCGAAGGGGAGCATGGGGGAAATGAATACAAAACTAAACCCAAAATGAACTGGTACAATAGAAATCTTCTCCTTGATGGTAAACTAAAAGATACAACCTCCATCAGGCATATGAGGGGAGTGCCTGGAAAAAAGGGTCCTGGATAGGGTGGGATGAAGCCTATCCTCAAAAATTTGGGGCTCTGACCTGTAACTCACAGCACCAGAAATAGGCACTACCCACATTGAGCTGTTGATCAGAGAGACCTACAATATCTCCAAAACAAGAAAGGCTTCCGACAAAGCCCTTGGATTACCTGCCTGAGATAAAAGCTAAGATCCTGTTGCTGAAGATGTCATATTCTGCTGACACAGAACATGGAAAGACCTCGTTGGAATCCACAAGAGAGCCAGTCCCTAGACAGTTAGCATGTCTAGTGCTGGAAAGTGCTACATGAGCTACTGGGAGAAGGGAGCTAAAAAAAGTGTGAGCAAGCTGGGGTCTAAGCTACTCAGAAGCAACCAGCCCGACAAGAAGTACATACCAGTGCAATGGTGGCACCCAACCTTGGTGGGTAACTAGTGACTTTCTAATTGACTAAGAGATCCACTCACTGTGTAAAGGAGCCCATATCTGGAACTGGGAACCAGATCTGAATCCTATAGAGACAAGGATCACATTCCCCAGTGTCACGCTCCCACTAGTTTTTGCCTAATCAAGGGCTGTATCCATATAACTCTTCCTAAATTAATAATGATTATTTAATTTAAACTATGCTAACTTCACTCTCTGATGCAGAATCTGTTTTTCTTTTTCAGAAGGTAGTGAGACCTGGGGAAATAAACCACTCCTCACATTTCAGCCAAGGTTCAGCTGAAACTACAGAGGAATTGGGGAGATGATCAAGAGTGCTCCTTCCATAGTGAGCCTGACAATCAGCACCAGGATGAAGGAGAGAGTCGCTGAGGAAACTCAGTACATACCAATGCAGAAACCCAGAGACTACAAGGAGCTCTTCGCTGAAGTAGACTTAAAATTCACCCAACAAGTCTCAGGGGATATTGCAAAAGAGAAGGTGGAAAGACTGTAAGAGCCACAGGTTAGGACGTCATACTCAGAGGCATTGCCTCCTTCCAATAACTGACTACTGCTCCCGCAATGCATAACCCACAACCCAATGGGGAATACCAACAACCCCACTGAGGAGGGCCCCCTCTTGAATAGGGACAGGGAGGAAGGAAAAGATGGTACCAACACATGATGTATCCATACAAAGTATGTTCTTTTTAAAAATATTTTATTTTTATTTATTTACTTATTTGTCAGAGAAAGAGGAGGGATGGAGGGAGGGAGGGAGAGAGGGAGAGGGAGAGAGAGAGAGAGAGAGAGAGAGAGAGAGAGAGAGAGAATGGGCACACCAGGGCCTCCAGCCACTGCAAACAAACTCCAGACGCGTGAGGCCCCTTGTGCATCTGGCTAATGTGGGTCCTGGGGAATCAAACGTGGGTCCTTTGGCTTTGCAGGCAAATGCTTTAACCACTAAGCAAACTCTCCACCTCACAAAGTATGTTCTTAATATAAAAATGGAAGAGTTTTTTTTTTTAATTTATATTCCAAACATTGTGGAAACAGGTCTAAAACTAACATGATTTTTTTTCATTGAAATGTTAATACTTATTTTTTGTGTATTACTGTTAACTGTATAAAGTAAGTTAATATTGTTTGAGAAGTTGTCAACCAGATTTAGACTGTAACTTTTCAAAAGGAGCTCTTAAGACACTTCTCTAAAAAAATAAAACAACAAAAGAACTTGTGCTGCTAGCCTATTGTGTTCATTTCCCTTGCTAATTTAAAGTGAGATTTTACAGTCATTCAGTAGCAAACCATTTTATTTAGGATATGCACATAGGTGTAAACAGATATATATCAGTATGTATGCATGTGTGGAAGACAAAAGTAAATATCTGCTTATGCATCTGACTAGCTTAAGACTAGTGAGTTAGGGTTATTTATATAACTTGTCAAATAGTTGGCAATATATTTATTTGTAACCTCACAAGGGATCAAACAGTGGGTATGCTGGTTTGAAAATAGTTCTAAGTATCTAGTCATATTAAAATGGTGTTTATTTTTATGTTATTTCTTGTCAAATACTTATTATACAGTTTTTTTCTTATATTAATTTCTATTGACAACTTGGATGATTAAAAGAATAAGTGTTTTACCATCTCTCAGTTATTTCTACTTTATCCTATTTTGCTTTCAGGAGAAGAAGCAGAGTATATGTAAATCCCCTATAAAGTGAAAATACAGCTGAAATTTCTGAATATTGACACACACTCAAAAACAGACTACAATGTTTAAGAGGTCTTGATAACAGAAATAAGTAGCTGTGTAGACAATATAAACTGATGATGAAAGATTAATGGAGATCTCTGATCCTTATCATGAAGAAAAACCCAGTATAAATATTACAGAATAATGAGGTGTTGGGGGCCTCTGAGGCGCCTAATAATGGTACCAAACTGACTGTAAAAAAATAAAATAAAAAAAAATAAAAATGGGAAAAAAAAGAGGAAAAAAAAAGAAAGGGAAGAATCTTTTCCTTAGAGCTAATGGAGCATACTCTGCAATTAAAAACAAACACATTTCCACTTCAAAAGAAAAAAATATTACAGAATAAAAAAAAATCCGAGGCACTTTGGTGGTCCATTCCTTTGTAATGTCACAATTCTGCTGGAAGATGTCAGATTGACATCTGAAATATAAGTCTAAAATACAAGGATCAGCGACAATATTCTGTTTGCAAAGAGCAAATCCTTGATAAAATCATGTTCTTTGCTACACAGTTTTCTACAACCTTAATAACTAGTATTCTCAGTTTCACTTCCTGACTCTCTTGAACTCCTTTGATTCTTCTATGGGTACACCAAAGCACCTTGGGGAAGTATCCTTCCGGCAGTGTTTATGTGGCCTTATCATGTCACTTGTAGTCATTATATCTTCAGTTTATTCAGGGATAGCCAGTACTCAGGTATCTGTTCGTAGTTTCCATGTTCACTTTATGGGAGAACAAATTCAAGTTTTTTTTCTCAAAATATAAAGAAATCTCCATAACTGCTATTCTTTTTCCAGATAAAAGAAATGACTATCTTGAGTGAAATATACTAATTATTCTAAATTTGTTGAAATGATTCATGATTAACTAGCACATTTCTAAGATTACCATAACACTTAACCAAACAGAGGTTCTTTGAAAGCTTGAGTTCCCTCCCAAATGGACTTTTTAATCACCTGTGATGGCTCAAAACCATGATGGCTCCAGATCCTCAACAGAGAAGCAGTGGTGGTAGGCATTCTCACAACCTGTGGACTTATAATTTCTGACATTATTAACTTGTTTGGCTTTGTTTTTAAATTATTCATGTTCCCACTTATGTTGTTATGGAAAGCATTAGCATCTTTTCTTTTGCTCTTAATGTCTATCCTAGAAATTACAAAATGCACCATTGACTTATCAAAGTCTACATTGATAGTTTTATTGTTTTATTAGGCAAATCATAATCTTAAGAATATTTGACTTCCAAATTAACACATTACCATTTTTCTGCATAGTCAATGCTGAGTGAGATTTACTCACATATTTGAATTTTCTTTGCTCTTTATTCATCTGGTACTTCTTAATATCTTGATCTGGAAATCATTTTCCTGTACCTAAAGAACAACTTTTACAAACACCTCTGGGTATAGGTGTCTTTGGTGGTGGCTAACATCTCACGTTTTTTATGCACCTAAAATATATTTATTTTGTTTGTTATAAATGATTGGCATTCCAATTTCTGAGACCAATAATTTTATCAGTTTTAAAATTTCTAAGCCAAAACTTTCTACACACATTGCCTGTGTCTGTTCTTTTTATGTTCTTCTAGATGCCATAATATAGAAATTTTCTGTTTTCCATTGTGTTTTAGTTGCTTTTGTGTTACTATGAACAAATACCTGTCCCAAAGCAACTTTGGGAGGAAGAGTTTATTTGGGCTCACAATTCAAGGTATCTACTCCATCATAATGAGGAAAACACAGTAGGAGCATGAAGGATCTGGTTACATTCATGTACAGTCAAGAAGCAGACAGAAGAAAGCTGCTGCTCGACCTTTTATAGTCCAGGACTCCAGCCAGTGGAATGGTGATGCCCACGTTCAGGGTGAATCTTCCCACAGCCATACCCAGATTTTTTTTTTTTTTTTTTTTTTTTTTTTTTTTTTTTTTTTTTTTTTTTTTTTCTGACTCTAAACCCTGTCAAAGTGACAATTGATATTAACCACCACAATTCTCTCCTAGCTTTTCCCACTTTGGCAGTTGGTGTGTTACATTTTGAGCATTTTTTCTGACCTGTGTTTGGTTTGCTGACTGTCTTTCCAACTGCCAAAATGTTGCTAAAGGCTCCCAGTTCTTGAGCACACTTTATCTCTCCATGCTTCAGTATGTGTTGGGCATTGCTTGAAAAGAGTGTTTTTCCTCTGAAGAAGGTTATAGGCCATCTGCACCCTTACTCCAAGCTTTATGGGATATTAAGAATAAAAGGGTAAAATGAGACTCTAGGTTAGACAGAAGTTGGCATATTTTTGGTTCACCATCACTCCTAGAGAAAAGCCGTTTGGAGTCCCCATGTCTTGCATTGGCTGGGGACTCACATCTGAACTCCCTCCCTCAGCTCTCAGAGGTTTACTAAAGCACTATCAGGTATATGTCAAGATTAGCAAATGCAGCCACAATAAAGCTTTCCCCAAGTCTTGGATTTCTGCCTTTGATTCTTTCAGGTAGATTTTTAATAATATATTTTAGCAAGGTTTTATGAACTAGTCCCCTAGAAGGTAGTTTAATTTGTTTGAATTACTTGGTCTTTTATTACTCAAAACAGAAACCTCTTTATTTTTGCCTTCCATTCTGTTTTCTTGACTGCATTCCTCCTTTCTTCCCCCAAATGTCTTAAATATATAGATATATCTTAATCAGAATACTTGTTGGATAAACTTTCTGATTTTTAAATATAATTGTTTTATTTTATGTGATATGTTTTGATTATAAATATAAGTTTTGATTTAAGGTCATTTTACTTCGAATGAATTATAGGAATTTTCTGCTTTTACACTTATTGTTGCTAATGCAGAGACTAACATTGCTATATATTTTGTTCTTTTGTTTATATAAGAAGTCTTCTGTTTCCTAGGAAAATTAGCACCAGGAAAGTCCAGATAATATAAATCTGCTTAAAATGAATTGTCTTAGATTACTGTGTTCTAATGGAAAAAAAATGATAGCATGATCTACCAGCTTCTAAGTTTACATTTTATTTCCAGTACAATTATAAGAATAGTAATTTTTATGATACAGGGTCTCATGTATCCTAGGCTAACTTCAAACTTGCTAAGTAACAGAGAACGGTCTTGACATTCTGGAACTTTTGCATTTACCTCTTAAACACTGGAATTATAGTTGTCTGCTATTATGCCTGGTATATATAGTGTTGAGTATTGAACCCAGGACTTTGTGCATACTAGCATTCTATTAACAGGAACATGTCCACACCAAGAATAGTAATTTTTACAAAAATATTTCAAAGTGTTCTTCACAAGCCTATCCTACATCTTTTAATGTTTAAAGAATTTTCCTTCAAAACCATTAAAATTTTTTGTCAATTTTCTGGGTGATTCTCTTCATCTATTTTCATTGATCTAACCTTGTTAATTCTTGTTTTACTAGCTTTGTTGTGACTCACAAAGTGACAAAGGCTTTTCATTAACTCTATTAAATTTAATACTTTTCCAGACTTGCAATTTTACTTTGAAGTAAAATTTATTAAAATATGGGATGAGTATCTGAACCAGCACTAATTCTGCTAATGGTCATTAAGAAATATTTTTTGAGGTATGATTCTACTTACCTAAGTAGCCAAATGACTAAAAAAACTAAGAAAATGAGTCAGACAAAAGGATCTTATGTAACTTCTATAACTTTTTCCTTCATTTCCTAGAAGCTTCCAGGATACTATCTTTATCTTTGGTGTATTATGAATTTCATAGAGGTGTTTCTGGATATTGTTCTTTGCCATTCATTCTGCTCATCATCCACTCATTTCAATTTGAAGTCAGGCTTCCTCAGTGTGGGGCCATTGGCCTCTTCATTCGTATTTTATCTGACAACATGATCTCATCTGCTTGTTCTTTCCTGGAGATCTCACCAACCTCTGGTCTGCTGATGGCTCTTTCTCCTCCTTTTTGGTGCTGTTATGAGACTACTGACATCCCTTTTCTTTTACTGTCATTTTTATAGACACTTTGGAGGAACAGGATATAAAAACCTATGCACATAATCTGCTATTAGGAACCAATATATCAGTGTTATAGTGTGTTTGCATTAGACACAGAATACTTGCCTAAGTGGAGCTATGAATCTATAATTCTATTCCATCCCACTCTATCTGCCCATATATTCATTCATGTATCCAAACTTCTTATTATTTAGGATATTTACAATTATTTAAAATTATTTTAAAGATATTGTTCATTATTTTTGATGTTTATGATTTGTAGCATATCTGTAAGTGTTCTCTTGAGAAATTACTTATAAAAAGATACTAATAAAACACAAATATACTTGTGCTCTAAGTTAAAGATCCCATTCTTTCTGAATATAGTGACCATTTGTGGACCACTGAGGACAGACTGACTTTTTTTAGAGCCAAATAAGAAGATTCAGTGGAAAGGACTTTGATTCATCTGTAGATGAATGAATACCAATTCAGGACTTCATTTTACAACACAATGGAAACTGAACCTAAAGGAGAGAAAGGTATAACTGCTGGTATTGAGAGGATTTCAGACTAAAGATAATGAAAACTGGGAAGATGGCCATCTTCAAGACAAGTTGAAATGAGAGCAATGGGAGATATCTTCAATCTGTGTGGGTCAAACCCAAACGTCAAAAACAAAGGTCTATGAAATACATTTTTGGCTGCCTTTTAGGAAATAAATGTTTTGAATATAAGCCCCAAATCAATTATTCCACTCAATTTTTGAAGTTTCTCATTACTGATTTACTAAGGCAAAAAATAAGCTTAATATATATGATCATATTGCTAGGGTCAACTGATGCTAATGACTAAGTTTCTGAAATCTTTATTAGTTTTATGACATTTATATCAGATATGTAAAAACAACATGAGATCTTTGAAGGGCTTTTCACAGGGCTCAAAGACTTCAGTCTTCCAGAAAGTTCTTGCTTCTTTCAATGCTCTGCTGGTTCAAATTAATCAGAGGGGTGGGAGTGCTTGGGTTTAGGCTGTAGCTGAGTTCTTTCTCCTAGGATTAGCTCTACATGATGTGTCTCAGAACTTGTCCCGTAGCTATTTCCTTTGAATAGAAACACTCCTTTCTGCAGGGAGGAGGGAAATTCATAAGACTCAGGAAGTAAACACAATTTACAAAGCTCAGGAAGCTCCTAAACTCTACAAAATTCACAATTCCTCGCTCCAAAGTTAAATAAGCAGTAATAATTGCTGCACAAAGAGGCTTGGTGGATTGAGCTGCCGGCAAGTTTTGCAGGGAGCTCCCGGGATGCAGCAGGCATGGATCTTGTTCATTCCTTTCCATGATGCAGCTGCCCTTGGGTCACCCATGCTCTTGTAAGTAACCTTGCCAACTCACTGGTTCACTAAACTAGACTTGCGTAGAATTTTTTTTTGTTTGTCATTGGTGCCCTATCTTGGATGCATGGAAATTTGTTCACATATCTCCAGGAAAAGTCACACAACACGAGGTATAGCCAACATTTACTCCTTTGTGTGACAGATATTGAAACTGCAAATGTGCCGTATAAAGCTGGGCTAGGGATATGTGTCAGTGGTTAAAGGCAAAGCCTGTCTTTCTGAGTTTGGTCCTCCTTAGAGCTTATGTAAAGTTAGGCACAAAGTGGCACATGCATCTTTAATCCCAATATGCCTGTGGAAATGGGAGATTGAGCCAGAAGAATCCAGAAGCTTGCAAGAAAAAGCCTAAATTAAGTGATTGAGAGATGAGCACAAGGTCAGGTTTAGTTTTAATACCTTCTCTTCAACTTTGTTGATTGCAACTGGTTCTCTTGAGTTATGTTAAAAAGTTACAAAAAGAAGTTATTTATAAATCTAGTGTCTTGTCCTTGAAATAGTGCAAGGCTCTCACAAAATGCTCTAATTATGAGCAAACTCAGAAGTGTAAAGTTTTCTAGAGCTAGTCTGAGCCTGTTGGCCTAAGGTAGAGTGAAAGAAGTCAAAAGGTCAAGGTCAAATCTTCGTTTAGACACCTTAGCTCATACTAAAAGAATAAACAGTACCAAGTATATAAAAATAGAATGAAAAGTAAGACATTAATATTTTTATGTGCACTTGGGAAATTATGGGAGAAAGAGGAAGTCAATGACTTCATTTCTTATATTCATCAGTTATTGGGTTGGCTTGGGCTGTTATAACAAAATATCCTATGTTGGTTTAAACAACAGACATTTTGCCACAGTTATGGGGCCAGAGGTACAAGATCAAGTCACCTGACAGTTCAGTGTGTGGTGACACCAGGTTGCTTTCCTCTTTTGCAGATAGCCTCCTTCTAGCTGTGTCCTCACATCGCCTTTCTTCCATGTGAGCATGAAGAAACCTCTCTTTGGCCTCTTCCTGTAAGTCTTGTTAGATCAGGGCTGTATCTTTATTTATTCTTAATTACCTTCTCACTCCAATTACCAAGGGTTAGGCCTCCAACATATGCATTTGTGTGGAACAGGGTGGGATGGAGGACATAATTATTCAGTTCAAAATATCAGGGAAGATTGCATTGGTCCAGCATCTACAGAGTCGGCAGCTGTGGCTTCACAAATAGCAGTGCCTCCAAGGAGCTCTCCATGTTGGATAAAGGACCAGGTGCAAAAGATTTGTGAGCCAGAATTTCTCCAGTAATTTACCATGAAGATACTTTCATACTTGATCAGTACTTGGAAAAAGTAGAAAATCTTGAAATTTTCATATAGCTTTGGATGTTGCCAAAATGTCTTCAGAACTATTGGACTCAGGATATCTGTATTGGAGTCATAACACTTAACTGTTTTTATTGATCTTCCCATTGCAAATCTCTTAAAACCACATAAATTAAGTATCTTATGTTTGTATAAGTTCTAAAGGCAGAGAAGAAAAAGATGTAATTTTAATTTTAATCAAAATAAGGCAGTGACTTTGTGTAAGCCATACAAAATACTAGAGAAAATTTCTTAGAAACTAATAAGAGGGTAAGGGAGGAAACACTGTACACAACATGATTTTACAAAGATACATTCTTTTATTCCTGTCAGCGCTATTTGGAATAATGTGTATTCTGTATACTATGGGATTCCGGGGTGAACTAGGTGCTGTGATGGGCAGTGGACCTTTGTTCTGTTCTAGGGTGAAAGAATAGCTGACAGAGAGTCTGCTGTGAGCTGCGGAGTGTCCCTGAGGCAAGAGAAGACAGAAGCACACAGCATTTATAAATCAGGAGGCATTCTCTGGGAGATATCTACTAACAGGAACCCACGTCCTTTAATTTTAATTTTTTGTCTTCTGTTTATGTTATGGGCTGTATGAGCCTCAAGTGACAGGTTGTATTTTCTTGGAGAGTCTACTCAAAAACTTTAAACAATTATATTGTTCTTTTTCAATTTGGGGTAAGACTGAAGGCTAATGATTTACTCAGTTTCACAAAAAATATCCAATATCCAGGGGCAGCATCAGAATTAGGAGATAAATCCATTTTCCTCAATGGGAAATATTAGAAAATGATTGCCTAGAGGCAGTCAATTTTTTATTGTGTGGTGTGTTATTCATTTTCCCAAGCACCTTTTTTTATGTTTTGAAATAGAATGTTAAATGAAACTGTCTTGAATTCAGCTGAGGCCTCAAAGGCAAAGAACAAGATACAATTATTTGCTAAGCAGCCAAGTATTCCAAAGCAGATGCCAAAAATCCCTTATCATCCAGGGTATAAGAGACACTGAGATGGAAGACACATTGCCTTGATGCTGAGATAGTCCATGATGTTTCCTTGTCAAGAGAGCAACAGCTAAGTGCTTCCAGTTTACCTCAAGCCTGAGGGAGGTAGAACTTGACACACTGGGGCTGGAGAGATGGCTTAGTGGTTAAGGAATTTGTCTGCAAAGCCAAAGGACCTTGGTTCGATTCTCTAGGACCCAGTTAAGCCAGATGCATAATGTGGCACATGCATCTGGAGTTCGTTTGCAGTGGCTAGAAGTCCTGGCACACCCATTCTCTCTCTCTCTCCTCTCTCTCTCTGCCTCTTTCCCTCTCTCAAATAAATAAATAAAAATAAAATAATAATAAAAAGAGAACTTGACACACTGAGCTGAGGGGGCCATTGGACTTGGTCTTCATCAGACTAAGGACTCAGATGGTGGGAAACCACTCTGCTACGTTGGAGGAAACTGCTGCACTGTTCTCCTGGCAGGAGTGATGATGTCATCTCTGATAGTGCAGCTGAAAGAGAAACACCTGTAAAGCCAGCCATTAAAGATTATTCGTGTGGTGGTGGTCGGCTGATAGGAACCCAATGTTAGCAATATGTCTACAGTCTGAGAATGAGAACACAATCCAAAGTGTATTGGCAAGGCAACGTTTATTTCTGCAGATGGTGCTTAGCTTTTTAAAGGGTTCAGGCAGGCAATCACATCTGTGGAGGTCTGCTGGCCTTTTTATAATCCCTAAAGGAGTCAGGATCCTGGGTGCTATGCTGAGTCAGAATTTGGCCTCACAATTTCTAAAATATAAAAATGGCAGTTTCCAGGAGAACCCTAAAAGAATGGAAGATTTAGGGAGGTTTCATCAAATGCAGACATAAAAGCCCTCATTTCACTGATATCAACTCTTTTGGTCTCATGGATAGCTTACTTATGAAGGTGGGCTTCTCACAGAATGACATTCTTCCAGAATTGGATTTCTCTATTTGAAAGAAAGTACGCGCCCCCCACCACACACATTTCTCACATCAACAATGTCATCTGTGTGAGGTGGGCCCCTAGAGTGTTGCAGTTGGGGACTGGGGTTTGGACTATGCTAGCAGTACTATGGGGGTCACCTGTGCTTTGGGCCATGCAGTCACAGGTACCCATTGGGGGGGATGGTTAAATCTTTAAATCATGGAGCTTCTTGTGTGTGTGAGTGTGAACAAATGCCAAATCGAGAGAGGAGCTCTGGCCTCCTGCTCTCCCAGGGGTTCATAAAACATGGATTGGGAAAGAAAGAGCAGAAGAGCAAGGCAGGGATCAGACATGGCCTAAGGTAGGTTCTAACTTAGAAAGGATGAAGAATTTAATTATCCTACTGTACCACATAGTTCAGCTAATAAAAGAGCAAGTTCTTTTTATATTTGAGTGTAGATGGAGAAAATTTTTGGAGTCATATATATTGTCTTTGGATAGATTCAGAATTATTCCCAATAATTTAAGTTTAAGGGCATATGTATGGATGGATGGGTGGAGGACACAAAAGGTAAAAATGGTAGGATTTTTTTTGCTTGTGTGCATTCTGTGACACAATACCTTATCAGCTCAACAGTTTGATTTTTGGAGTACACTGAGTAAAACTCCTTTGAAACCCAACAAACTCTCAGGTACTTGTAGCTATTTTCTTGTGAGTAAGTGAGCATCATGAGTGTGAAGCCTTATTCTCAAATGCATAATGTGTTGCCTGCCAAGTTGGACACCTCTGGTGGAGTTTTACACTTTTATTACTCACGGTTCTTGGAAAGAATGTGGCATGCCATGGAGAATAGGAAAATAGGAGGGTCAGTCATGAGGCAGAGGAGAATGGGTAACTGTGAGTAAGCCTGTTTACTGTGGCTTCTGGGGATTGAGAGAGTGAGGCAGGGGCAAACAGGCTTAGTACTGCTTGCACTGCATAATCTCAGTGGGAGTGGGGTCTAGGGGCTGTCCCTTGGAGCAATTAGGGTTGATAGTTAGGCTCCTGAGTGTGGAGAAGTGGCTTATGCTTAACTATTCAAAAAGAAACTGATGGGCTAGAGAGATGGCTTAGTGGTTAAGGTGCTTGTCTGTGAAGCCTAAGGACATGTTCTATTCTCCAGATTCTACCTTAGCCAGATGCACAAAGATGAGGCAAGTGCAAGGCGGCACATGCCCAGTAGGTGGCATAAGCGTCTAGAGTTCGATTGCAATGGCTGAGGCCCTGGGGCACTCATTCTCTCTCTCTCTCTCCCTTTTTCTTCCTCTCTTGCTCTCTATAAAAAAAGTGAAATGAAAAGAGAAGTAAGAAATTGATATTGGAGAGCAAACCCATTATTTGGATATGATTCTGACTTGTTTCCCAATTCCAGTGGTGGGTTCCTTTTCACTGAGCAGATCTGTTATCAATATTGGGCTACAAGAAGGTCTACACCTATTAAAATCTCTCTAAACTAACAATGATTATCCCATTTAACCAGTGCTGACTTCACTCTCTGATGGTTTCTCTTTTTCAGAAGGATGGAGAACCTGAGGAGAGAATCAGCCCATTGAACTTCACTAGAGCCCCAGCTGAAACCATAGAGTAATTGTGGAAATGAGCAAGAGCACTGCTTTCTTGGTGAACCTGATATCAGCACAAGGGTGAAGGAGATAGACACAGAGCACACTCAACTCCTACCAAACCAGATATTCAGAGACACAGAGGCTTCCAAGAGCCCATCACTGAAGTAGACCTAAAACAAACCCAACATGGCTCAGGGAAATTCATGGAAGAGGGGGCAGAAAGATTGTTAGAGCCACAAGTTGGTACATTATGCACAGAGACATTGCCTCTTCCTCATAACTGATGACTACCACCATAATGCTTGACCCACAATCCCCATGGGGATAGCTGGCATCCCCAGTGAAGAGGCGAGGAGGCGAGGAGGGTCCCTCCGAAGGAGACAGGGATGAGGGTAAGGATGGTACCAACATGTGCTGTTTACACACTGAGTATGTCCATAATTAATAATTTTTTTTTAAAGTAAGAAACTGAATGGCCTCTAGCCAGGGCCTCAGAACTGGGTCAAGATAGTATTTTAAGAGCTATGATATGCTGCATAGTCTGATGTTAGAAAGCATGAGGCTCAAAGGGAAAGAATGTGCCCTGTAACTGTGTGTGCGTGTATGTGTGTGTGTGTGTTACTATCTGCAGCACCTTCCCCTGGCCATGGCTTGATAAGCCATGCCATTACCCTCCACAGTGCCCTTTAAAACTTGTTTATTAGCATACAAAGAATTAGGCTTCATTATGTTGTTTTCAAATACATTTTTGTTTCTCTTTCCCCTTGTCCCCTCCCCCACCAGGCACTTAGCCTCTTTTTTGCCTTTTTTGGTTTCCCCCTGCTCCCCCAGCTCCGCTTCTCACCTCTTGTCTATCTCAAACTAGGAAATAGAATCAACCTAAATGTACATCAACTGACAATTGGATAATGACAAAAGAGTTTTACTCAGTAGTAAAGAAAAATGAAGGTATGAACTTTAAAAGATAATGGATGAAATTGTAAGTGAGGTAACTCAAACCCAGAGAGACAAAAACAAAACGAAACAAAAAACAACACATCTCGCATATGTAGATCCTAACTTTTAATGTTTGTATGAATGACAGTGAAGGGATGTGAGACTAACAATGGACTAATGCATGAAAATTTCTACCCAAGGGAAGAGCAAGAGCTTATTGTTACTTAAATTTTGCTTAACAAAGCACTCTGGAAAATATTCAGAACACCCAATGGATGATTGGATCCTGATGGGACTAGAAGTTGTAAATATGTCTATGGATAGATTTTTTTTTTCTTTTTTAGAATTTCCCCTTGAAACAATTACTTTCAGGTATGCTCTGATTCATAGGTATGGACCGTGTCAGTTTTACAGGCTGATCTTTCTGTTTGCTGTGCTGGAACGTATATCACAGAACAGTGAGGAAAGGGGGAGAGTTACATACTATTCTGCTTTTTTTTGTTTTGAAATAAAAGGATATGGAAATGAGGAGTAAAATGTTCAGTACAGAACAGAATGTATTTACTGATTCAAAAAGCCATAGACTTCTTGCTTATTATTGAAAACAGAGCTCTCGAATGTGTCTCCCACATTCCTTTAATGAGTAACAGTCACATTAGGTTTCCAAATCCTGTTTGCTTCATCCTACTTTTAAAGACTATTTGCAATGTTGATAATTTTTTTTATAACAAAGGCACCACATTTTAAAAATATTGATTTTTAATTTATTTATTTGAGAGAGAGAGAGAGAAAATGGACATACCAGGGCCTCTAGCTACTGTAAATGAACTCCAGACACATGCACCACCATGTGCATCTGGCTATGTGGGTCCTGGAAAATTGAACATGGATCCTATTTTGCATGCACCTTAACTGCTAAGCCATCTCTCCAGCCCCCACATTTTTAAAAAATTTAACTGGTCAAAGCTAGAAATAAACTTAGATCCTATTTTCAACCCACATGGTATATGAACATCCACTGATATAACTAATACAATGGTTCAGAGTATTTTCCTTATGGTGGGCAAGAAATTCAAATATGAGATCTCTGTTTCTTGTTACCTGACAGGTTTTCCAATCTCATTCCTATAAAAAGAGTGCATTTCACTTCAGCAAGTAAATATGTAGTTTATGAATAAATAAGATAAAGTTCTATATTTGCAAATATACAAATATATTTAAAATTGTATGTTTATAAATATACATACCAGATGAAAACTTAGAATTGAACTATAAGTATAGGTTCACAGAAAAAAAATGTGTTCAAAGAGAAAATTTTATTTACAAGGTTTGAAACACTCAAAGAAGCAAAGTATCAGAAGAATATGGACAGTTTTCTCCCAGTTCTAACTAATTGTGACCTTGAAAAAAATCCACTCTGGGATCAGTGTGCTTATCTTTTAACAAAAAGGGTGGGAATATTAAATCATTTATAAAGTGTCTAATGACTCTTACAAGTACCATATTTTCTTTAAAAATTATCTCTCATTTGTAAAAATATATAGTATAAAATATGAATTTAATTATATCAAAGGGATTTATAAACTATGTCTCAAAGTGGCTTCCTTTTCTTTTTTGTGTGTATGTATGCATGTGATGTATGTTGGATTCATACATGATTGTGGATGTGCACCCCATGAACATGCAGACACAGGCCAGAGGAGAATGTTGGGTGTCCTTCTCTAACTGCTGATCTGTGTATTTCCTTGAGATTGGGTCTCTCCTTCAACCTGAAATTGCTGTGTTTAGTCAGAGAGCACCAGTGACCATGCTTATGTTTTTATGTAGGTTCTGACTTCCTTTCTCAATTAGCTTCATAGAAACAGATAATAGTTTGGGCTGTATCGCAGTAGTAGAACATTTGCTTAGTATTCATGAGTCTTAGGTTTGATCCCCAGTACTACAAAAATATGAAATAAATTATACATATTTGAAGTGTACAATGGGATCTGGTAAAGTGTTTGCCATGCAAGTATGAAGACTTGAATTTGGATCCCCAGCACCTATGTAAAAGCTGGGTATGATGTTACATGCTTACAATCCAAGAACTGGGAGGTGCAGACAGCAGGATCCCTGGAGCTTACAAACTACCAGACAAGCTGAATTGGTGAGCTTCAGGTTCAGTGAGAAACTGTGTCTCAAAAGATAAGATGGAGAGTGATTGAGGAAGACACTTGAACTTAACTTCTGACCACCAGATGCACATATATGCATATATACCTACACACACATGTATTCACATGCATATGAACACGCATATACAACATGCATGCATACACGTGCA
Organism: Dipus sagitta; assembly: GCA_036346955.1. NCBI lineage: Eukaryota > Metazoa > Chordata > Mammalia > Rodentia > Dipodidae > Dipus > Dipus sagitta. The sequence continues at coordinate 87,839,455 of CM070775.1, read as the reverse complement.
AAAAACCCAAAATATATAATGGGAAATTTTGGCGTACATATATATCTACTATCACATATAAAAGTGATCATACAGTATAAGTATATTTTTGGTGTGGAGGGACGGCATAAATAGTGTAACTGCTGTCAGTGTAAGTATTTTAATATTCAGCTTCATTGTTGCATGTGTCAACAGTTTAATCTTCAATATTGCTGAATATCATCCTATTGTTTCTTTTTTAATCATTGCACTGTAATAACATAATTATAAGTTTATCCATTCACCAATACAGACATCTGCATGATTCCAGTTTTTATCTATACAAAGCTTTCACAAACAGTCCTGAATAGTACTTTGTATTGTCATGGTTTCTCTTTGGTAAATACTTTGAAGAGAATAGCTGTATCAAATTTAGGTTTCTCTTTAAATCTTAAGAAAGCATACAACTCTTTTCCAAAGTGGTGCTCTGGTGGTTTGGTTCAGGTATCCCTCATAAACTTAGGTGTTCTGAGTGCTAGGTTCCCAGCTGATGGAGATTTGGGAATTCACACCTTCTGGAGGCAGTGTATTGTTGGGGGTGGGTGTTATAGCCAGTTTCCCCTTGCCAGTGTTTGGCACATTCTCCTGTTGCTGTTGTCCTGATACTGGTGAGGAGGTGATGTCCACCCTCTGCTCATGCCATTGCTTTCCCCTGCCTTCATGGAGCTTCCCCTTGAGTCTGTAGGCCTAAATAAATCTTTTTTCTCCTGACAAGCTGCTCTTGGTTGGGTGTTTTCTGCTAGCAATGTGAATCTGACTGCAACATTTGCCATTTTACATCCTCAGCAGTAACATGTGTGAGTTCCAATTCGTCTATGTGATTGCCACTAATGGTGTGCATGTGAAATAGTATCTCATTGTGATACTATTTCTAATCATCTGCACTATTCATTTACTTATTTATGAGAGAGAGAGAGAATGAATGAGTGCGCCAGGGCTTCTAGCCACTGCAAATGAACTCCAGATGCATGCGCCACCTTGTGCATCTGGCTTACCTGGATCTTTAGGCTCTGCAGACAAGTGCCCTAGCTGCTAAGCCATCTCTCCAGCCCCATTTGCACTTTTCTTTTCTTTTTAAAAATATTTTATTTTTTTATTTATTTGAGAGAGAGAGAGAGAGAGAGAGAGAGAGAGAGAGAGAGAATGGGTATGGCATGCCAGGGCCTCCAGCCACTGAAGACAAACTCCTGACACATGTGCCCCCTTGTGCATCTGGCTAATGTAGGTCCTGGGGAATCGAATCTGGGTCCTTTGGATTTGCAGGCAAATGCCTTAACTGCTAAGCCATCCCTCCAGCCCCCATTTGCACTTTTCTAATGACACACAATGTTGAGAATCTTTTCATGTGCTTATTTGGCCTCTATTGAAAATATTCAGAAGATTTTTTTCATTTTTAATTAGCTTCCATATTTTTGAGTTTCACAGTTTTGAATATATATTAATATGCATCTGCATATAGTGGTTATTCATGGATATAAATTTCACAAGGTCAGATGACAGGAGTACTCAGCATAGGGCTAATTACCTTTGTGTTCACCACTGACTGTCCTGTGAATCATGATACTCCCCAGTCTGTCTGGTGAAACCAACACTGTTCACGTGAAAACCAGGCCCCCTTACCTCTAATGTTTTGGAGCCATTCTTAACTTGGTAGTGTGAATTTCTTCAGGGAATCAGGAAAATCTGAGGAGCATTCTGCAGTTATATTTGATCCCTTTCATCTCATACTATTAGTCAGTAGTCACTGAGGTTGACCTTGTTCACTAACAATCTCACTATTCACATTTTGGAGTATGTATTCTCTGTTTGTTGAAACATAATTCACATACCCAACACCATACAATGCAATGGCTTTTACTATAGTCACAGATATACATGTCAAGTCATGACTACAGTCAATCTCAGAACATTCTTACTACCACAAAAGAAACTATAAACCTATTAGCTATACTCTGTCATGCTATTTTTCATATCTTACCTCCAACTCCCCAGCTTGGCCCTAAGCAGCCATTAATCGTTTACCTATCTCTACAGATTTGCCTATTCTGGTCATGTCAGTGGAATTATATGTTTTGTCTTTTGTGACTAGCTTCTTTTACTTAGCAAGATGTTTTCAGATTTCATGCACATTGGATCAATGTTTCATAAATTGATATTTAAAATATCAATATTTATTTTTTATGGTACAATAATATAGATGTGTTAAAAACATTAGAAAATAAAAAATAAATACATAAAATCTTCTTATCTGTTGATGGAAATTTGAGTTGTTCCCACTTTTGGGCTATTGTAAACAGTGATGTTATGAACCTTTACTCATAAGTAACAATTTGAATGACTGCAGTTCATTTGGGCATATGTTCATGAGCGGAATCATTGGGTTGAATGGTGATATTTGTCCCCTCCTCTGAGGAGTAAAACCATTTTTACTGTTACAATATTAGTTAGTATACTGGGAGGATCAGCTAGAGTCCTTGTTGTAGCCTTGCCTCTTGAGTACATTACATAGAACACATTTCCATGGAGTGGGACTTGAGCTCCTTCAGGATTAAATTCTTCTTTCCTGTGTTCTGCACATAAAACTCAGAAGTCTCAAACAGATTTCTTTTCACTGATTTTGTCTGTTTTGTCCATATTCTTTTTTTAAAAAAAAATTTGTTTATTTTTATGTATTTTTTTGAGAGTGACAGAGAGAGAAAAAAGGCAGATAGAGAGAGAGAATGGGCGTGCCAGGGCCTCCAGCCACTGCAAACCCAGACGCGTGCGCCCCCTTGTGCATCTGGCTAATGTGGGTCCTGGGGAATCGAGCCTTGAACTGGGGTCCTTAGGCTTCACAGGCAAGAGCTTAACTGCTAAACCATCTCTCTAGCCCTACTTGTTTCTTTTTTATATTTTATTTATTTATTTATTTGAAGGAGAGAAAAAGGGGGAGAGAGAGAAAGAGAGGGGGAGGGAGGGAGGGAGGGAAGGAGGGAGGGAAGGGGGAGAGAGAGATAATGGGTACGCCAGGGTCTCCAGCCATTGCAAAGGAACTCCAAATGCATGTGCTTCCTTCTGCATCTGGCTTACATGGGTCCTGGAGAGTCGAACCAGGATCCTTTGGCTTTGCAGGCAAATGCCTTAATTGCTGCTAAACCATCTCTTCAGCCCTGTTCTGTCAATATTCTTACTAAGATAAGATAAACATTGAATATTGCTCCCTCAGTCATTAAAATGTTTATCTCAACTGGATTAAATGAAGTAGGAATTATATGCACATTCTACTAGAGAGACTCTCACTAGTTACCAGAGAAAAGTTTTTCCAAACTTGATGTGCTTGCTTCTTACCACCAAGACCCAGAGTTGTAAGAGCTATTCCAGCAATCATCAGCTCTTCTGATGTTGGAGCTAGTGTTGGAATATGTTGGGTGAATTTGTCATCCTTGTGCATAGAATAAGGAGTGGTTTGCTTACATTGTCCAAAGTAAAAAATACTTTTCTCAGGTTCTTGAAGAGTTCTAGGACTTAGAGGATGCTGATGAAGCCATTATAGATCCACTCATAGAGAAAAGAAATTATTAATGTTTACTGTTACTTCTTGGCTCTTATAGCTGATGCAGGGAACTTGGGCTCTCATGCCAAGCATACTGATAATTGTTTAAGTCTTGGGTAATCATTAAACTTTTTCACAATAGTTGCATCATTCATACCAGGACACTATGAGGCCTTCAATTTCTCCATATCCTTGTAAATCCTTTGCTATTCTAACCTGTTTTTTAAAAAATATTTTATTTATCTTTTAGAGAGAGAGAGAGAGAGAGAGAGAGAGAGAGAAAGGGCAAACCAGAGCCTCTAGCCACTGCAAATGAACTCCAGATTCATGCACCTCCTTGTGCATCTGGCTTACATGTATACTGGGAAATTATTAAACCTGGGTCCTTTGGCTTTGCAGGCAAGTGCCTTAAATGCTAAGTCTCTCTAGTCCTATTCTAACCTTTAAAAATAAGTTTAGGCAATGTAGTATTGATGTTATAGGTTATGTTGGAAAGTATCTAATGTTGTATTTTTATGTAATTTTGAAAAAAATAGTGTTAATTTTTATTTATGTGGTTGATATAATTCAGCACTGAAGTCAATTTATCTGGGTTTTCTTTGTAGGTAACTTTTTGGTTTTTTTTTTATTAGTTATGCACACAGTGTATACAGTCATGTTGATACCATCAGTAGCCTCCACCCTGTCCTCACCCCTCCACAGGGACCCTCCTTGTTGGGTAATGTGGGCTGTGCATTGTGGGGTTAGCCATCAGTTATGGATAAGAGGCAATGTCTCTGTGTATAATGACCCAATATGTGGCTCTAACATTCTTTCTGCTGCCTCTTCTGCAAATATCCCTAAGCATGTTGGGTTCATTTTAGGTCTGCTTCAGTAATAAGGTCTTGGGAGCCTCTGTGTCTCTGGATATCTGATTTGGTAGGAGTTGCGTGATCTCTGTGCCTAACTTCTTCACTTTTGTGCTGGTATCAGGTTCACCACTATAGTCAACCTTTTTAGGAGTCTCCATATTGCTTTCCAAAGTGGTTGTACCATCTTACTTTCCCACCAACAGTGAATGATGGTTCCTATTTCTCCACATCCTTGCCAGCATTTGTTTTCATTTGATTTTTTAATGTTTGCTATCCTTACTGGGGTAAGGTAGAATCTCATAGTTGTTTTAATTTGCATTTCCCTGATGATTAAGGATGAGGAACATTTTATTAAGTGTGTGCTTACCATTTGTATTTCTTCCTCTGAGAACTGCCTGTCCAGTTCTCTGCCCCATTTTGTGAGTGGGTTGTTTGACTTTTTATTGTTTAGGTTTTTGAGTTCTTTGTAGATTTAGAAATTAGGCCTCTGTCAGTTGGATAGCTGGCAAAATTTTTCTCCCATTCTGTGGGTAATCTATTGGCTCTGCTTATTGTATGTTTGTCTGTGAAGAAACTTTTTAGCTTCATGATATCCCAATGGTTGAGTGATTGTTTAAGATCCTGAGCTACTGGGGTTTTGTTGAGGAAGTCTTTTCCCATTTCTATGTCATGGAAAGTTCCTCCAATTTTTTTCTTCCACTAGTAGCTGAGTTTCTGGTTTTATATTGAGGTCTTTGATCCATGTATACTTGATTTTTGTGTATGGTGAGATGTGTGGATCAGGTTCAATTTCCTGCATATGGTTAACCAGTTTGTCCAGCACCATTTGTTGAAGATGCCATCTTTTTTTCCAGCCTATATTGTTAGGGTCTTTGTCAAATATCAAGTAGCTGTACTTATTTGACCCAAAGTCTGAGTCCTCTATTCTGTTCCATTGGTCTATAATCCTATTTTTATGCTGGTACCATGCTGTTTTTATTACTATGGCTTTGTAATATAGCTTTAGATCAGGTATGGTGATGCCTTCAGAGGTGTTTCTTTTGCTCAGGATATGTTTGGATATCTGAGGCCTTCTGCCATTCCATGTGAATTTTGAGATCATTTTTTCTATCTCTATGAAGAACAATGTTGGGATTTTTTTTTTTTTTTTTTGGCATTGCATTAAATCTCTATAGTGCCTTTGGTAAGATTGCATTTTCACAATGTTAATTCTGTCTCTCCCAGGAGCATGGGAGGTCTTTCCATTTTCTCAAGTTCTCCCCAATTACTTTTTAGAGTGTTTTTATGTTTTCATTGTATAGTTCTTTCACATCTTTGGTTAATGTTATTCCAAGGTATTTTATTATACTTTTGTTGATATTGAAAATGGACAATGTCACTTATTTCTTTCTCTGTATCTTTGTCTTTTGCATATAAAAAGGCTACTGATTTTTGTGCATTGATTTTTGTATCCCAGTACTTTGCTGAAGGAGTTAATCACCTTTAAGAATTTTGAGATGGAGGCTCTTGGGTCTCTTATATATAGAATAAGATCATCTGTGAATAGAGCTAACTTAACTTCTTCTTTTCCAATTTGTATCCCTTTTCTTTCTTTCTCCCATTTTATTGCTTGAGCTAGGACTTCCAGTACTATGTTCAAGAGCAGAGATGAGAGTGGATACCCTGTTCTTGTTCCTGATATCAATGGGAATTCCTTCAGTCTCTCTCCATTAAGTATTATTTGGGCTTTAGGAGCTTTATATATATAACCTTTATTATGCGTATTCTCTCCAATGTTTTGATCACAAAGTCAGGTTGTATTTTGTCAAAGGCATTTTCAACATATATTGAAATGATCATGTGGTTTTTGTGTTTATGTTTATTTATGTGGTAGATTACATTGACACATTTCTGTATGTTGAACCACTCTTGTGTTCCTGGGATGAAGCCTACTTGATCAAGGTGGATAATGCTTTTGATGTGCTGTTGAATTCAGCAGATGTCTGTTAGGTCTAATTGATCTATGGTGTAGTTGAGCTCTCTTACATCCCTGTTGATTTTCTGTTTGGATGATCTATCCATTGCTGACAGAGGAGAATTAAAGTCCCCAATTATGATGGTGTTGGTCGTTTTTTCTGTTTTGTTGTCAAGTAGGTTTTGTTTTATGAACTGTGGTGCAACTATGTTTGGTGTATAAAGATTGATGATTGTGATATCCCCTTGTTGGATAATTCCCTTGATAAGTAGGAAATGGCTTTCTTTGTTTTTTTTTTTTTTTTTTGATTACTTTTGGTTTCAAGTCTATTTTATCCAATATTAGTATAGTTATGCCTACTTGTTTCTTATTCCTATTTGTTTGGAATCTCATTTTCTACCCTTTCACCAGAGGAGGTGTCTGTCTTTAGTGGTGAGGTGGGTTTCTTGAAGACAACAGATTGAGAGGTCCAATTTTCTGATCCACCCTGTTAGTTTATGTCTCTTGATAGGTGCATTAAGGCCATTAATGTTTAGGATAATGACTGTGAGATTTGATTTGATCCCTGCCATATCATGGTAATCTATGTGGTTTGGTGTTTTCTTGGACTTTGTAATTTTTTGTGCCTTCTCTGAGTTTGGTATTGTGATCTGCTTCTTTTAGGAACCTGAGGTTGATTATTTGATTCTTCTGTGTGGAGAATTTCCTGAAGTACTCTCTGTAGGTTTGGCTTTGTGTTCATATAGTTGTAAAGCTGAGTTTTATCGTGGAAAGTTTTTCTTTCACCATCTATTATGAGGGATACTTTTGCTGGGTAAAGTAGTTTGGGTTGGAACCCATAGGTTCTTAGACATTGAAGTGTTCTATTCCATGCCCTTCTGCCTTTCAGGGTTTCCATTGAGAAGTCTGAAGTAATTTTGATGGGGTTTTCTTTATATGTAATGTGTTGTTTTTCCAAAGCTGCTTTTATGACTTTCTCCTTGGTATCAATGTTTAGAGTCTTAATGACAATATGTCTTGGAGAATTTCTCCTTTGGTCCAGTATGTTTGGAGTTCTGTTAGCTTCTTGTGTCTTGATGGGCCTGTCTTTTGAGAGGGTGGGAAAGTTTTCTTCAATAATTTTGTTGAATAAATTCTCCATGCCTTTTGTCTGAATTTCTTCCCCTTGTAGTATTCCCATGATCCGAATGTTGGGCATTTAAGGATGTCCCACAGTTCCCTCATGTTCTGCTCACAAAAAATTTTGAACTTATTGAAACTTTTGGACTCATGAGCTGTTTCTTCTGTTTTGTCTTCAAGTTCTGAGTTTCTTTCCTCCACATGGATGACTCTATTCTTGAGAGCTTCTGTAGAGTTTTAGGCTTATTCAATTTGGTTTGCATTTTCTACTACTTTTCTAAGTATAGTTTCCATCCCTCTGTTGAGTTTTCTTTTAACATAATTTCTGATTTTCTTAATGCTTCTTGGAATTCATCTTTGCATTTCTTTATATCTTCATTAAGCTTAGACAATTTATTGAGGTCCTCTTTTTTTTTTTTCTTTTGATCTCTTTCAGATCATTTAACTGTCTTTGGAATGCTTCCTGGTTCTTATCTATTAGGTCTAGTCTAGGGAGGACAGCATTCATATGATTATTGGTCCTTTGTTGTTTTTCTTCAAGTTCTGCTATTTGCTTGTTCAGAGTTGCATAGCTTATATCTTCATTTTGGTGTTCTGATCCTAATGTCTCTTCTATGTTTTGATTAGAGACATCCATTGTGGATCTGGTGATCTTATTGGATTTACTTGAATTTGATTTTTTTATGTGATTCCTTTTGTACTGTGGTCTGTAGGAATTTTATTTAGTTTTGGAGGACACTATAGTCTACCCTTGAAGTGTCTTCAGTGGTTATTCCCTTTTATGTTTGCTTCCACTAGGCTTCTGGTGGCAATTGGGCCTGCCTGCTCAAAGGGAAGGAGCCCATGAGGCTGTGATGGGGCCTGAGGACCTGATGTAGGGGCTTTTCTGTTCCATGATTCAGTGTATGGCAGTGTGTGGTCAGGTGGCCAGAAGTGGACAGAGGGATGGGGGTTGGTGGTCAGTTGGCTGCCATTCTGCTGGAGCCTGAAGGTGCATGTGGAGCTAATCTGGCCTGCCTGGGTGTGCAAGGGGATGGGGGGCAGTGACGAGTGGGATGGTGTTCCCAATCTTGGAGGCATGGGTAGAGCTGTACTGGCCTGCCTGGATCCACATAAGGGGTGGGGGGTGGCAGAGAGTGGGATGCCATTCTGAGCTGGAGGCATGGGTGGAGCTATGCTGGCTTGCTGACTTGTGTCCCTGTATGGGGATGGGGTATGGTGGGGAGTGGGGATGGTATTCCTGAGCATGGATGTGTGGGTGGAGCTATGCAGGCCTGCTGGCTTGGGTCTGGGCATGGAGGTGAGGGGCGGCAGTGAGTGGTAGAGCATTGGTGCCCACGGAGGCAAGTGGAAAGCTTTGGTGGACAGTGTTCCTGTGCATGCAGTGGTGAGTAGGATGGTGTTTGAGTGAGTGGGCCCCCTTCTCTGTAGTTAGTGCAGGAGGAACCTGAGGCTGGGACTATGTCTAGGACAGCTGCTTAAGGGGATTGGGGGACTGGTGGGATACCTGAGAGAGTGGGAATCAGGCAATTCCCCTTTTGTTTTTGCCCCTTTGTACCCTCCCACTGGAGGTCTAGTAGAGTCTGCTTCCCCCTAGAAGACCCAGTGAACCCTTAATGTCTTGTGTTTCCTTCCCCTGGAGGTGTGGCACTGTTAGGTGGATGCCATCTTGACTGGAAGTCCTCAACTTTTTGGTTATTAATATAATTTGTCTCTTCAGATTACTTTTTTTTGAGTCTGTTTTGATTACTTGTGCCATTCTTGTAACTTTCCCATTTAATCTCCCTTGGCAACATACAATTATTCATAGTTCATTTAAAATTGTAATTATTTGTGAATTATTGATAATTGTTTTTTGGTTTTCTATTCTGGTAATTTAAATTTTCTCTATTTTGTTGCTAAAATTGTGACAATTTTGTTGTCTCTGTTTTACTTTAAAATAAATATAATTGCACCTGTATTTTCCTGTGCTCTTGTGTGGTGTGCTTTATATGTTATTTTTTAATCCAACTAGAATGCATTTTGGTATACAAATGGAAAAAAAACCTTCCTTTTATCTTAACATAATTTACAAGTATTCTACAACCACTTGCTTAATAATTTCTATGCAATGATTTGAAATACCTCTTTATTATACACTGTGCTTTTATATATTTCCTGTTTTTTTCTAGGCTTTCTATTCTTTTGTGCAATTATATATACCAATTCTTTTTTAAAATTTTTGTTCATTTTTATTTATTTATTTGAGAGCGACAGACAGAGAGAGAAAGGCAGATAGATAGAGAGAGAGAATGGGCATGCCAGGGCCTCCAGCCACTGCAAACGAACTCCAGATGCATGCGCCCCCTTGTGCATCTGGCTAACGTGTGTCCTGGGGAATTGAGCCTTGAACCAGGGTCCTTAGGCTTCATTGGCAAGTGCTTAACTGCTAAGCCATCTCTCCAGCCCAATATATATACCAATTCTTATAGCAGATACCACCCTGCTTTTTTTTCTTATTAGTTTAGTGTAACAAAAATCTTTCTAGTAGTTAGAAATTAGCCCTTTCATTGCTTCTTAAGCTTTCTTTTTTGGCTATTTCTGCCAAGTTTTTGTTCCAAATTATCCTTAGAACCACTATGTTATATCACGTATCTTCTCCTAAAAACTCCCTCTCTAAATTTCCTTGGAATTGTATTTTGTCCAAAGCAAATCCATGGAGTGTTCTGAGAAATACTGACTTTTTCCAGTATTAAATGTACAGTTCATTCTTGGTGTTTCCTAGCCTTTAGCTTATTTTTATTATTTCTGGCCAGGAGACTCCTCAGACTCCTGAATGTAACCAGGGTATAACTTGCCATTTTCCTTCTGGTAGTATCCCCAGTTCTCTTTCTTCTTCCCCTGCTTCCCAACAGGGACATTATTTCAGCATATTCTCTTGCCAAACTCTTTCATCCACTTCATGCTTAGAACAATTATCTTTATGAGATGAGCATATCCTATCCATTTCATACTTAGAAGCCATGGGACTACCAATTGCTTAATTCAATCAAATGCAGCTCTACTCAGATTTTAAAAATTCCTTTACTTTTCATTCAGGATCTCGGTCTCCTTCCTACCTTCCACCCAAGCCAATATATTCCACCTCCCAATCCCAAATTTATATTTGTTTCCTAAAAGTTATTGCTCCATATTTTCCCCTTTATAATAATATATGTTTATTTATTTGAATTATTTGTATTTATATTCCAAGTACAAGATAGAAATTACATGCTACAAATAAATAGTAATTTATATTTCTTTAACAAAGCTGAAACCTCCACTGTGCATAAGTTGCTAATGTTTACCTTCAGGAGATCTTGCAGTGACACAGTTTTGGAGAACTTATCACTCCTTTCTATAAAAAAAAATGTACATATCCTCCTACTTCTAGACCTTTGCTCAAAATATCAGCCAGGCAGGAAGTCTGTCCATTTTAATGCTACTTGAACACTCTAGCAGCTGTTTGACTTTGCCTATCCAGCTAAAATTGATTATATAAGATATGACTTACTTAAGAAAGCATAATGTACAGGCATTTATACTGTATATGAGATTATGATTGCTTTTGTAAATTTGATTCACCATGAGATTCATTTAAATGTTGGCTTATATTTTTGTAAGATATAAAAATTAAAACTAGTAAATATTGTTTTCAATGGTGCAAACTCTCTATGTAGTCATACATCAGTGATTATATGAAAATAAAATGAATTGCTTGAAAGGTATGTGGAAGAATATAGACCTCAGTATAATTTAAAATATACACAACTTTTTAGTACTTTGGAAATTATATATATGTATTTTTTCTTCGATATTCACATCAACCAAATACTTACCATGAATATAGTTTTCTAAAGAAATCTTAGTATAAATTTGGTCTTTTCAATCTATACATGGATAATGATTCAGGGTTAATACATTAAGATCATTGTGCCATTAGGGACTTTCTGGTTAAAACTCACTGAGAATATGTGTTAATATCAACAGTCCAGAAAGCAATAAGAACAGAGAGGGGACCTCTTTTACCCAGAGTCAGAGAAAACTTCCAATCAAAAATACTTGTACCAGGCTGGAGAGATGGCTTAGCGGTTAAGCACTTGCCTGTGAAGACTAAAGACCCTGGTTCAAGGCTTGATTCCCCAGGTTCCATGTTAGCCAGATGCATAAGGGAGCGTATGCATCTGGGGTTCATTTGCAGTGGCTGGAGGCCCTGGAGTGCCCATTCTCTCTCTCTCTCTCTCTCTGCCTATTTCCCTGCCTGTCACTCTCAAATAAATAAATAAATACACAAAAATAAAAAATAAAAAAAGAATACTTGTACCATGTTTTGGAGGAGAAATATAAGTTAGCTAGGTGGTTCTTGGAAGAGGTGAGGATTCCCAAAACAGCAAGTGTTACACATGTAGAGACCTGAGAGGGTTTGTACAAATGTGAAAAATTACTAATATTGGCAATGTTGGGGAAAAGGGTACATAGGGGATCATGGGGGAGATATGGACACAAAGGTCTTATCTAGCTGAGAGCTTTGTGAGCTCTACCAGGGAGTGTGATCTTTATTTTTTAAGCAATAATAACTTGTTTGCAATGTATTTTCTACAGGTACAATATGCAAGAAAAATCCCATTTCTTCTATACAGGGAGAGGAAACATTTAAAAAATCCCCAGACTCCTCTTATAAGAGGAGTATCAAAAAATCAGGTACAGGGATGGAGAGATGGCTTAGCAGTTAAGGCATTTGCCTGTAAAGCCAAAGAAACCTGGTTTGATTCTCCAGGACCCATATGAGCCAGATGCACAAGGGGGCACCTGTGTCCGGAGTTCTTTTGCAGTGGCTGGAGGCCCTGGTGTGCCCATTCTCTCTCTCTCTCTCACTCTCTGTCTCTTTCTCTCTCAAATTAATAAATAAAATATATTTTTAAAAAATCAGGTACATAACTGACTTCAATTTTTCTGAGTTCCTTAGATTTTGTTCCTTTGAAAAGTACTTTTATCTTGGTTTCAAAGATCCAAAGTATAAAATTGTTTACTTGTTTCTAGCAGCTATTTTTTCCCCTTCAGATTGTCTCTACCTTTGAATGTGCTTTTCAAAATGGTGTTTTCCAATTTGATTCTCAGGAGTAAGGCCCTGGGCATGAAAAGCATGCATTTTTTTTTTCTTTTTTGAAGCAACTGAGTATTCCTTTTTTTCTGATGCACACAGGCAGTTTCAGCTTTTACAGTCAAAAAAAATTTTTTGTTTTTGATATTTGGCAAGCCCTAGAGGGAAGAGGAGATTAATGTCGCATGTCATTCCCAGCAAAAGACTGGGGGAAGGATGTGTAACTATGATGAATGTTTGAGCCTGAAACTTGAGAGAATCTCGCAACTTTGGCTACATTTGTGCAGTGTGACATGATGACTCAGGAAGCAGGAAGGAGGAAACTCTCATTGCCTTCTGGTGCAGTAGGGAAGGGAGAGGTGGGAGTTCTCCAGTTTTTCAAAGCACGAGATTGACAAGCTACTTTGTGTATTTGTAAAATTATATCTCAAGATTTGCTTATTTATTTTTGGTGCAAGGTCAAGGAGACCTTGAAGGAATAGATCCCAAATGTTCAGATATGAAAGAGAGAAACAAAGATATCTGTGTGTCTGTAGTTGATAATGAGCCCTCATAGGATGTGAAAGTTGCACTACACACCAAGTCTGCTAGCCACCTACATTTTTAGGAAGCCTGGTTCCCTACCCTTCTGAGCCAATATAGCTTGACCAGGAAGGGACTAGAGAGTAAAGGTGAGTCCTAGTTAAGAATGCTTCAAACACACATGGAATATATACAGTAACTACTGGTCAAGAGTAAATACCTATTTTAGGAGACAAAATACATCATTTGTAAAATGGGCTGCAGGTTTGCTTTTTTATTACCTTTTGATTATTTTAGTTTTGACATGAAGATCTTGTCAAAATAAAAGCTTAATGTGCCCCAAGGAAGACAGGGAAGTGAGATTATTTGTACTGAAATATGGGTCAGAATTTAAGGAGAATGGGACACCCTTGGTGCCTAATAGTGATGGAAAGAGATCCACAGTGAAGAAGTTCTGAAGTAGTGAGATTTCAGGAGTGAGTGAAGTTTATCCCACAGCCATCCTTTGCGCCCAGAGATTCTTACCGTTTTCACTTTAATTAATTAATTAATTTATTTATTTATTTTTGCTCAAAACTTGAATTCTAGTAAGGGCCACTAGTACTTTTCAGAACCACATCAACTCTCACCTCACTGCTATAATATGATCTAGAGGCATTAGCAGGTAAAGAATTCTCTGGAGATCTCAGAAATAATTCACCTTGGAAATAGTTAAAGCAGAGCAAAACAAAGTGGATATGTTTAATATGGGAGGCTATTTCCCTGGAAAAGCCTCTTGGACTGTTTGGACAGATTCACAAAAAAAAGGTATCAAGAAAAAGCAATTACTTCTTTAATAGTTTTGCCATTATTGGTGTTAAATGTTTTGCATTCTGTTCGACAATTTGCATACAGATAGGGCCATATAGACTGGTAACCCTGCTTTTCTGTGTCTCTTCCTGTTTCTATCACTATAAGAAAATGGGTCAGATATTCAGATCAAGTTGCTCTCAAAGAGGCAGCTACTTCAATTAGTTTTGAGAGAAAAAATATAGCATTGGGACTAGAGTTAGAAGGATAGGGTTCTGCTTAACAGTTCTTATAAACTGATCTAGCCAATTTTATATTGCCAAAGGATTGTAGAACTGGAGGAAATTAGAAATCATATTGTCCTGGTGGATCTAGATGGACTTCCAGTCCTGACTTTAATTAGTCCTTCCCACTACATTGTGCTTTCTCTTCTTACAAAAATATAAAACATGGTGTCTATATAGTTAGCCTAGACAACTTGGAAAGTAGATGCCCAGAGCAAAAGAAACAATTCAGAAAATTCCAGTTTGCCTATGGGTCTTATAATTACTTCATTTGTTATCACATAAATCTGGAAATGGTTGTTTAAGACAGCTCTGAACTTCTTGTTAGACCCATGAATTTCAGAAGCCTGAAGGGCTACATTTTGACATTTCAACCATGTAAATATAGAATCTACATTGTTAATCTTTCTGAGCATAAACCCACTTTGTAAAATGAAGAATTAAAAAATGTATTTTCATTTACTTTCCATCTGTGGAGAATGTGTTCTGCTTCTTTTCCCACCTTTCCTTCCTTGAACACTGAGGTCAAAGCCTGGTTACTCTATAGTTTGTTGATTATTTCAGCTTCCTTTATGATTGCCATTTAATTCTTTTAGCAAGTAATTTCTCTTCATGTTATTCTTTTTCTATTGTAGCTTAAGTTATGTCAAATTTATTGTCTTAGTTTTAGAAGTCAAAAGTCCAAAAATCAAGATGTCTGCAAGTCTGCATTTCTTTCTTGGGTCTTAGAGGAAATCAACTTCACTTTTCCTCAGTGTCAATAGATTGTCTGTGTTATTTAGTTTGTGGATCTTCCCACCAATTTGTAAGGGTTATGAAGTGTTTGCAAAGCGCCTGCATCCTCAAAGACCGCAGCTTCATTACAATGTCAGTTGCATGTGGTGTTTGCTCCACTCTCTTCTGTGGCTGTTTCAATAATATTATGGAAAGACATACCCTAAAAAGGAGATCTGGTTCACCATGATTTTATGAATACTTATGAGGTGGGTAGAATATTCATAGAATAAGGTGATGCTTTCTTCCCTCTCTCAAAAAATCCCCAGTACAGAATCCTGGGCTGCTGTCCCTCTTTGAATCAGCCTGCTTCAGTATGTCTCTGGAGTATACCATCACTTGGCTCTGCTTAAACCGTTTCCTAGGTGAATTATATCTTAGATCTTAGGAGAAGTATTCACCCACTATTGCCACTCTATTATATTGCAACAGTGAGGTGAGTGTTGACGTGGTTCTCAGATGTACCAGAAACCCTTACCAGTAAAGATAAACATTTTATGATTCTTGCAAGTTGGCAAAGAGAAACAAGCAAATATTTATTAAGTTAGTAGCAGTACATCAGGTACCAGCATTGGTATAATTTTCTGCGTTACAAATAGTACTGTTGTAGCAACTACAATGAAGTTATCACCCAAGTTTGTGATAATTCATGATTATTCTCTAAGATTTCTTCTCTAGGCAAACAGACCAGGTGAAAATATTCCCCTCCCCCAAATAATGTACACAGAGCTACCTCTAGCTATAGTTTTAGAGGCAATACAGGATTATTGGGATATGGACATCCCTTTTGAGGAGCTAAGCCTTGAGAATAATGTGCACTGCTTTACACCCATAGGTGGGATCATCGTCCTCTCAAAGGAAGGCTTCTCTCCTTTGATGTAGTGGGCAAGCTTCTTTCACTGGCAAGGAAGTTTCAGAATAACTTGAATATTCTTACTCACAGTTTCATCCCAGTCCAAACAGATGTCCCTATTCTTCTCCTGTGTTTCTGAATCATGACTTTAAAATGAGGCTTTGAGAAACTGAATACTTCTAATCACAAAATTATACTGTTTCTTTACACCCCCATTGGCCTTAAGGCTAAAAGAAAAGAGATATTAAGATCTAATGCAGTGGTTTGCATGCAAAGTATCCCCCATGGCCATAAGTGTTTGTGATTAAGCTCCCTACTTGGTCCCCAGTGGCTGGAGATTTTGAGAAGTAGAGCTTTGCTGGAGGAGGTGTGTCAGTGGCGGTGGACTGTAAGGTTGACTACTGTAAGGCTGATTGGGTGTGTGTTCAGAGGTAGCTTGCTTTTTCCTCTCACCTGCCTCTGTCTCTCCTGCTGCTGATGTGTGAAGATGTAAACTAGTTGCCAAGCTTTCTCCATCAAGATAAACTTTCTCTTGAAACTGTAAGCTGAACTAAACTCTTTCTTCCCATAAGCTACTTCTGATTTGATGTTTGTCCAAGCAACTAGAAGGTAAATGCTACAGCTAAAATGGAAACTAATTTTCTGACCTGATCTGAAATGGTAGCATAAACCTCTAAGGTTATCATTCCTTTCTGTAAACAAGTCAGTGCACTGAGAAGGATTCATCTCATACTACTGTCCTTATCATTATTACTATCGTCCTAATGGCAATGTGTAGTAGCTACTTGGGCCAACAAGGAGCCCATCAAACCATCTGGAGGAGCTCTCTGTCTGCATTACCATTGTATACCTAGGACTATTCACGTTGTTTTCTTTGAACCTTACTGAAGTCTGAAGACAGGATCCAAATCAAATCCAAGACCACAGCCTCTACATCTCTTGGGAGCTTGTTAGAGAGGAAACATCAAGCCCTCCTGCAGATGCTGAATCCAAACCTCTGGAAGTAGGACTCAGGGGTTTATAGCATAATACAGTTTGGGACTCCAAGGGCAGAATAAACAAAGGGAAGAGTTTGGAAATATGAAAGCCTAGAAATCTAGGAGGAGATTTTATAGAGCTGAAATTCCAACCCCTGAACACGAAAAGATGCGTGGTGCTTAGAGTCTTTGAGATCAGAGGAAATTCTCCATGGCCTTAGGACCCAGAACTCCAAATATGGGTACTTTCTAGATGGTGCTGCTATTCTGGGGGGAAAGGAACATAATGAGGCTAGTTCTAAGGAGCTGGCAAAACTGCAAAGTGATTTAGCTGCTGCTACAGGAAGGAAGCCCACCACTGGGGTAAAAAGCAAGCTTCCAGGCTGATGCTTACAGGATCTTGTGCAAGCAAAACAGTATTCTCAGTAGTGTCCTATGTTAGGAGAGCCTAATGTGTGGAGCCAGAGACAATGCCTTAACAACTGACACTGATAATTAATTGTTCTTCCAGTGTTTACACATTTACACTTACAAGAAATAACACATTTTTAGATATTGGTAGAACATCAAATTTCAAAAGATAATTTCCTACTAATATTCTTTTACCAGATTAGTTTAAAAAGTGAGTAAATTATCTTCTTTTTTTGGAGGGGGAGGAGTCAGGCCTTATACTAGGTTTAGTGTCCCACATGAGATAAATATCTCCTGCCCTAGTGGTTCATTGTACTGGTTAGGAATTCTAGTTAAGAAGTATCATCACATTACAACACAAACTCATATCATCTCTATTACTCATTTATTTCTGATTTTAAAATATACAGACTGAAGACTGGGAAGCTCACCTTATGAGCATGAGAACCTAAATTCACTTTCCACAATGCATGCAAAAGTTTGGGTGTGGTGGTGTGCCTTTGTCATCCCAGTGGTGAGGAGATAGAGATAAGTGGATCCCTGGGGCTTGCTGACCAGTCAGTCTTGACTAACTAGTGAGCTACAGGCCAATGATAGGCCATGTCATACACACAAAAAGGACACACACACATGTGCACACTCATCCCCACATACCTGCACATACATAAGTATGTACACACATGCATCAAAATATTACATACATTATCTCTTATCTAAAATTTTTGGGATCAGGAGTATTTTGAGTTTCACATTTTTAAAAAATATTTTCTTTATTTTGAGAGAGAGAGAGAGAGAGAGAGAGAGACATAAAGAGGCAGATATAAAGAAAGAATGGGCATGCCAGGGCCTCTAGCCACTGCAAATGAACTCCAGATGTATGTGCCACCTTGTGCATCTGGTTTACATGGGTACTGGGGAATTGAACCTGGGTTCATTAAGCTTCACAGGGAAATGCCTTAAGCCATCTCTCCAGCCCAAGTTTAACATTCTGTTTCCTGATTTTGGAATATATATATATATATATATATATATATATAGTTATCTTGGGGATAGGACCCAAGTATAATGTGAAATTCACTTTTGCTTCATAGATACCTTATACACATGGCTAATGACAATTTTATGCACTATTTCAATAACTTTGAAGTATCATCGTATATACAAATTTCTATTAGTATCATCATATTGGTATTCAAAAACCTTTGGAGTATTTTGAATTTTCAGATTAGGGATGCTCAAACTTGTGAAGCTCAAAAAATGTGAAAAACAATTGGAAGAAAAGTCTGATAAAATTAACTACTATCTTTATTTCAAATATCTAAAGTATCAGAAGGGTTTCATTGTGCTTCTTGATTTTAATGAGCAAAAGGCAAAAGTTCACATATATGAGTAAATTTGGTAGTGACATATTAATCCATCTGATTGCTGCTCTGAAGAGCAATCCTGGTAACATCACTTCTCCAGGGAGTGCCTGTTACACATACCACTTAAATCCTTGTGCAAATTCCTTAGTGAGGAAGTATAAACAGACTAGGAAATAAAGACCTCCCTGCTTGTAATCTCTCCATCAAAAGGCTGAGGAAAACCAGAAAGTTATTTTATTCCTATGGCTGATTCCCCAGTGAAAAATATCAGGTTTGCTTTTTTTTGTTTTTCTTTTTTTTCTGTCTAGAAGGTTATTTCTACGTCTTTGTTCTAAGTAGCTTCTCAGGGCCCAACTTGGGTTTACAATGTATGTTTATTTGAAGCCCCCAAAGACAGATGTGCATGAAAATTTACGTGCCATTTTGCAATCAAGGGAGAAATGAGCTACAGATTTTCTGTTTTCTTTGCCAGAGGCAGTGACTTTACACTGGCAACATAAACACAGATGTGAGCAGTTATTCTGCCTAAACCTCCTCAAAAGTTCATGGATATTTTCTCCTGAGCTGACTAGTTCTGGTGTTCAGTTTGGGTTTAAGGAAGAAGTTAAGTTAGCTTTATTCCCTGATGACATGATTGTATATGTAAGAGACCTGAGAGACTCCATCCCAAAACTCCTGAAGGTGATTAACTCCTGTAGCAAAGTAGCAGGATACAAAATCAATGCACAAAAATCAGTAGCCTTCCTATATGCAAATAACAAAGATACAGAGAAAGAAATAAGGGACATAGTCCCATTTTCAATAGCAACAAAAAAAAAAATAAAATACCTTGGAATAACGTTAACCAAGGAAGTGAAAGATCTCTACAACAAAACATAAAAATACTCAAAAAAGAAATTGAGGAGGACTTGAGAAAATGTAAAGACCTCCCATGTTCCTGGATAGGCAGAATTAACATTGTGAAGATGACAATCCTACCAAAGGCAATATACAGATTTAATGCAATTCCAATTAAAATCCCTACAGTGTTCTTCACAGAGGTAGATAAAATGATCTCAAATTTCATATGGAAAGGCAGAAGGCCTCGCATATCCAAACATATCCTCAGCAAAAGAAATACCTCTGGAGGCATCACCATACCTGATGTAAAGCTATATTACAAAGCCATAGTAATAAAAACAGTATGGTACTGGCATAAAAACAGAAGTATAGACCAATGGAATAGACTTGAGGACTGGGACTTTGGGTCAAACAACTATAGCTACTTGATATTCGATAAAGCCCCGAACAATATAGGCTGGAAAAAAAGATAGCATCTTCAACAAATGGTGCTGGACAAACTGGATAACCATATGCAGGAAACTGAAACTTGACCCACACATTTCATCATGCACTACACTCAAGTCCAAATGGATCAAAGACCTCAATATAAGACCAGAAACTCAAATACTACTGGAAGAAAATTTAGGAAGTACTTTCCATGATATAGGAATGGAAAAAGACTTCCTGAACAAAACCCCAGTAGCTCACAAACTTAAACCATCACTCAACCAATGGGATCACATGAAGCTGAAGAGTTTCTTTACAGACAAGCATACAATAAGCAAAGCCACAGAATGGGAGAAAATATTTGTGGGTTGTCCAACTGATAGAGGCCTAATCTCTAGAATCTACAAAGAACTCAAAAATCTAAACAGTAAGAAGTCAAACACCCCACTCAAAAAATGGGGCAAAGAGCTGAACAGGCAGTTCACAGAGGAAGAAATACAAATGGCAAACACACACTTAAGAAAATGTTCATCATCCCTAATCATCAGAGAAATGCAAATTAAAACAACTATAAGATTCCACCTTACCCCAATAAGGATAACAAACATCAAAAAATCAAATAAAAATAAATGTTGGCGAGGATGTGGAGAAGTAGGAACACTCATCCACTGTTGGTGGGAATGTAGGATGGTACAACCACTTTAGAAAGCAATATGGAGACTTCTGAAAAAGCTGAGTATAGAGATACCAACAGACCCAGTTATTCCCTTACTGGGCATCTACCCTAAAACCTTCAAACCACAGGCTAGAGAGATTTGCTCAACCATGTTTGTAGCAGCTCAATTTGTAATAGCTAAGTGCTGGAATCAAGCCAGATGTCCATCACTAGAAGAATGGATAACTAAGATGTGGTATATCTACACAATGGAATTCTATACAGCAGTAAGAAAAAATGACACAATGAAATTTGAGGTAAAATAAGCTACTTAAAAAAAATAACTATCATGATACAGTGGACTTGATTTGAGAGCTAAGCCATCATAGGTAACAAAAATTGCACCTTAACCTTTAGCTCTGGCAAAACATAGTACTATAACCTTAAAATGACAAAGCACTGCCATATTTAAAATACTTTTTTGTGCATTTTTTATTATTAAGACAATCCTATATGACAGAAACTCACCATCATTCTATAGATGAAGAAAACAAGAGTGTATTAGGTAAGCAATTGAGTTCATAAACCATAGATTTGAAACTGAGATTCGCAGCTAACTTTTCTGAATATGACTGATGATTTAAAATCTGGGCCCATAGCCATCAAGGAAATGCAAATCAAAATTACATTCATATTCCATCTTATCCCAGTCAATATGACTATTACTGTGAGAATAAACAACAACAAATGCTGAGAATGATAGAGGGGAAAGGATCTCTTATTTTCTGTTGGCCAGCATGTAAATTAATGCATCCCTATGGAAACAAATGTAGCTGTTCCTCAAAAAAAAAAAATCTAAACATGGGGTTGGGTGGCTCAGTGGTTAAAGGTGCTTGCTTGCAAAGCCTGTTGGTTCAGATTGGGTTACCCAGAACCCAGGAGGAGTCTAGAGCAGCAAGAGACCTTGGCAAGTCCACGCTACCTCTCTTGTCTTTCTGTCTGTCTCAAATAAATAAAAATATTTTAGAAACTAAAAATAGAACTGCCATATGATCCAGATATATTATTCCTGGATATATATGCAAAGAAATCTATGTCAGCATAACAGACACACTTGCACATTCATGCTTATTGAAGCACTATTCACAATAGACAAGATACAGAATCAGCTTAGATGTCCATCAACAGATGATGGATAAAGAAAACGTGGGATATATGTACATGGTAGAGTTCATCCAGGTATAAAGACGAAGGAAATTATGACACTTGCAGGAAAATGGGTGGAAGCAGAGAGCATCATGCTAAGTGAAATAAGCCAGACTCAGAAAGACAAAGATTTCATGTTTTCCTTCATATGTGCAATCTAGATTTAAAATATATGCATGGCAGTAATGCAGGTGGGGGATTACTTGCTGGGGAGGAAGGGGAGAGGCAGAGGGGTAGGGAGAAACCAAAGATTGCAATGGGAGGAATATAAGCAAAATAAATATATGATATACTTGTGTGAAGATGTCATAATGAAAACCATTATTTTGTATACTAGTAAAAAAGCAGTTTGTAGTGTATTTCCAGTGAAAAAGTAAGAAAAACTGAATATATTCTTTCCTAAAGGAAAGAAGGGGAAAAAAGAAAAAAAAAAAAAAAAACACTGAGCCCAAGACTAGGATTTAATTTAGTTTTGCCACTAATGAACTGATTTTGGAAAAGCTACAAAGAGAATGTTGGATTAAATCATCTCTTTTAGACTTATTATTATGTGAAGTAATTTCAGTTTAGTTATATAAGTTCTGTGTCTTTATGTTGTTGCTATTTATTTATTTATTGAGGCAGGGTCTTACTCTCATCCAGGTTGACCTGGAATTCACTCTGTAACCCAAGCTGGTCTCAAACTCATAGTGATCCTCCTACCTCAGCCTGCTGAGTTCTGGGTTTAAAGGTATGTGTCCCATGCCTGCCTGGTTCTGGTTAGTTGTGAGTGATTAATTCCCTCTGTGCTTATACATCTTGAATCCTTACACCTCACTAATTGAAGAGATAATTTATACAGGTGAATTGCACAGGTCTCAGATCTCCAGCTGCTAAACCCATCTCCCCTAAGAGTTTGCTATGATCTTATTTTCTTATTTAACTACACTTAATTTTCCCCAAAGAGCATCTCTTTTGAGTATTGAAGAAGTATGTACTAATTTCCTGGGGCTACTCTGTAAGCAACCTCAGGCTGAATGGCTTAAAGAACAGAATGTATTTTCTCCTAGTTCTGGAAAGTAGAAGTTCAATGCCAAGGAAATATGAGAGTATTTTGTTTCTTCTTAGGTCCTCCCTCTCTCCTTTCTTCTTCCTTTTCCTCACCCTTCTCCTCCCTCTTTCCCTTTCTCTGGCAGATGGTATCTTGCCTTGTCACATAGTTACCTTCAGTCTTTGTGTTACCTGTGTTTGAGTTTCCCCCTAAGGACTGTTATCATACTGGGTGAGTGGTTACCTATATGACCTCATTTTATCTTAATTGCTGTTTTCAAAGTTCTACTCCAGGGGCTGGAGAGATGACTTAGCAGTTAAAGCACTCGCCTACAAACCCTAAGGATACAGGCTTGATTCCACATGTGGCACATGTGTCTGGAGTTCATTTACTATGGCTAGAGGCCCTGGAGCACCCATTCTCTCTCTTTATCTGTTCCTCTCTCTCTTACATAAATAAATAAATAAATAAATAAAATATTTAAAACATTCTACTCCAAATATAGTCATACACTGAGGTAAAAGAGTGGGACTGCAGCATAGAAATTTGTTGGGTGATACATGTCAGTCCATAACCTATTGATTCTTGACAAATCTCCCCTAAAACACTCTTTGGGTTTGAGTAAATAGACCACCAAAGTGGGAAGAGAATATAACTGGGGAGAAAGTACAAAATATGGAATAGTCAACTACTGATGAATGAAGTAGGGATGCCCCAAAGACATACCTGGGCTGAATCCAAGCCTAGGCCTTGCCCACTGCTCTCTATAAACATGGTGGCTTGGATGAAAGGACATGAGCTCATTGATGTGCCTCAAGAATGATTATTACCTGGGGGCTGAGAAAATTGCTCAGTGGTTACAGTCACTTGTTTACAAAGCCTGCTGGCTTGGGTTCAGTTCCCAAGGCACACAGTAGGTCAGATATGGAAAAAGTGAAGCCAAGTATAAGTAAAGTTCCTTTGCAGCAGCAAGAGGCCAAGGCACATGCCCTCATGCCCCTCATGCAAATAAATAAATAAATATAGTTTAGTTTTCCCATTTAGGCTTGTGCATTTCAGTTTTTCATGCCAAATGTGACACTTATACCACAACTCAAAAAATATCTACATTCTGCTCTCACTAGTCTTTGGCCAAGAAGAATAGCCACACTCATCAAAATGTCTCTCAATTAGTTATGTTTATGCTTATCCACTTTAAGACAAACCACTCTCACTCTTGGCTGAAGAATCTTTAAAAAAAAAAAAAAAAACAGATGGTAGCAAAACCCTGGGAGAACCCAGATCTATCAATACATCAAGGACAAGGAGATAGTCAGCTACCTAGCTTGATATGAGCTACTTCTAGCACAGCTACCAGGGTCCAGGAAACATAACAGGGGAAGTGGCAATTTAGACATGAGTGTTGTTCTCACTGCTAGCCTGACAACCTTCTCCATGCAGATGGCAAGACACTGAGGACACTCACAACGTCAAAGCAGAAATCCACAGGATGAAAAGAGCTCAACACTAAAGTAGACTTATACCAATACAACACCTGCCAAGGCTCAGTTAACATTGCAGAAAAGGGGGTAGAACGAGTATAAGAGCCACAGAGTGAGAAGGAGTATCCTGAGGTATTGTTCTCCCACAGAGACTAACTGATGCATTCATACCCCTAATTTTGAATGCCAACAACTCCACTGAGGAGGACCCTCAATGAAGCAGGGGTGTGGAAGAGGGGATATAAAAGGATAACACCAGGGAAATGGGACTGACACATGATTTGTTCATGCAGAAAAGTTCATAATTAATTAATAAAAATAGGAAAAATAGTTTTTTGTTTTTTTTTTTTTGCTAACACACACTCACACACACAAATGAAAGGCCTATTATGTTGACCATAGAATCAGTTTCTCAACAATGAGGGCCCGTGTCTTATTTTCTTGGCATTTCCTTCTGTGTTGAAAGATGAATGCTTTGAATTCAGCCTTGACAGCCAGCTTTGGAATGCATCTTTGTCACAAGGGTTTCCTGTAGCCACTCATGGAAGAATCATGTGCAGGAAATCATAACTGATGCTCCCACTCAAGAAACACATCGCAGTTTCCCAATATAATTTGTGAACAATATTTCCCCACAACACAGGTGCATTAGCAAGAAGTACAAAATTGTGACCTGTCATTTCTCTAAAGAAGATGAACCTTGCAGGTATGGAGTTTTTGCCTGTTGACCAATGCACATGTCTAATAGTAATAAACTAGGAAGCAATGGCTATTGCTGTCTGAACGACATATGCTAACTGTGGTAGTGATTATGACCACAGAGTATGTGGTTAAAATTTGCTACAGTGTGGACCTGGGAAATGGATTTTTCTTGTGCCTGTGGTTGTAATCTGTAAATTGATCAGGTTACTATCCTTAGTCTGATCATATAAAACAGAGACTGTTGTGAGGCTTGAGTCAGCATGTGTGACACGTTTCTGGTGGAGTGGCTGCTTCACACCCACTGCTTCTGTTTCCTACTTCTGCATGTGCTAGGCAGTGTTCCCATGTGACCTATGAGAAATGTTCTCAGTGAATGTCATCAAATCTTCAAACAGCTCAAATTACTCACAAGAAGCAATCACTTGATTTTATCTACTTACAAAATACATCAAGACCTTTTTAAATTCAATGATGTCAAACTTTTCACAATGTGTTTTCATTTTTCCCCAATTTAAAGTTACTAAATGAATTAATGATTTGTTATTTTTTTCTTTTATGTTTAGTTAACTAATCAACTTGCACATCAGGACACTTTTTATGGTAGATTCAACCTCTGCTCAATGAGCTTTGGAATCTTCACTGCCTACGGATGTGAGGATGGGAAGGTGATCACAGGGCTAAAAGATTTAGGTGATGGGTGTGGTGGTTTGATTCAGGTGTTCCCCATACACTTATATGGTCTGACCGCTAGGTCCCCAGCTGGTGGAAATTTGGGAATTGGAACTTCTTAGCTTTGCATTGCTGGCAGAAAACATTGACCAAGAGCAGCTTGTTTGAAGAAAGTGCTTATTTTGGCTTACAGACTCAAGGGGAAACTCCATGCTGACAGGGAGAAATGATGGCATGAGCAGAGGGTGACCATTACCTCCTGGCCAATATCAGGTGGACAATAGCAGCTTGAGAGTGTGCCAAACACTGGTAAAGGAAAGCTGCTCTAACACCCATAAATCTGCCCCCAACAATACATCAGCTCCAGGAGCCTCCAATTCCCAAATTGCCACCAGCTGGGGACCCAACATTCAGAACACACTGGGCAGTAGGCTTTTCTGCATCCCCAGCATCTTTGGGAAAGAAAGATGGATTCCAAGAGATCCAAGTGGGTCCCAGAAAAATACTTTTTGCAGATTTACAAGAGAATAAAATCTTCCCCAACATTAATGGGGAGAGCTTTGGGGCCACACAACTACCTTCAGGGAGAGCAAGGTAGAGAAGAAAGTGCAGTTAGAGCAATCATTTTGATTTGTTGCTGTTTTTTTTCTTTGAACACAGTGGCCAGCTGGGACTGCAATCAGCTTCTTAATTGTAGCTACATCAAAGGTGAGCACAAAGTGAACAGGTATATCTAAAGAAAATCTATTGTAAATAGTTGCCTTGATGGAGAGGAATCTGAGAATCCCAGTTTCCCCTGTGAGAGTAAATTGCTTACAAATTACAGGCTCTTGCAATGTGTCAAGGATTTTGAAGGTGGACAAAGGGGCCCTTTCTTCTTTGTCACCATTATTCAAATTGGAGACTTCTCTAAGAAGCCTATCTCTAGCACTCCACTGATAAGGTACTTTCCTTGGAACCCTTGGTACATGGAGATAGTGAAGAAATCACAGCAGGATAATTAGTATGACTGAATGAGATGAGATTAAGAGCAGAGATGAGTAAATTTGACTAGAGAGTGAGGAAGGAAATGGAAGCATTTTGTTCCATATTAGGAAGGCAATAAACAGCCAGGGCCAACGGGAATTATTGGCTGTGTTACTCGGGGCATAATGAAGCATAACAAGGCAAAATGAAACTAAGGAGAATTTAGTGAGTATTTGAAATGTCTCCTGCCAGGAGCAACTACAGGTTAGCCTTCTTGGAACAGGCCTCATTTAGCACAATGGCTTTCTGTGTGATTGAGTGCCATCCATTATGCTATAGAATTCTCTCTTCCAGAGAGGCACCCTGACCACTGCTACTGCAGTTTTAGGATTAATTTAGGCTTCCAGTAGGAATAACAAGGCAAGAAGCTGCTCTCTGTTGTTTCATAAATTCAACAGCTTAAAACAACCTGATTTTTTCCCTACTTTAACAAACACTGTCTTAGTTTGGGTACCCACAAGAATAGATCTTAAAACCCAGAATTTGGGTGCTTATAATTTATTTGGGAGTGACCTTAGAAAGTATAAGGAAAGGATTGAGAAGACTGAGATAGGGGAAAGGAAAAGATAATAAATAATGTGCTATAAAAGTTCTGTAGCGGGGTCTTAACTTCCCAAATGCACCCCCCAAATACCTCCCTGTAACATGAGAAGGCATGGTGTATTTGTTCCCTGCCTGGCTTTTATATCCATTGGCTAAGAGTGGCCCTCAGAGATGTTAACTTCCTCCTATCCTCAGGGTACAGCTGTGGCAAAAACAAAAACAAAAAGCAAAACTCTTAATAGATAATGCAAGGATTCTTGGGGTGGGATGATGCCAAGTACATGGAATTGTCCAGTGTAGAAATCAGAGGAGGCCAAGGATTTGAAACTCAAGGCACCAACACTTGCTACACACCCTATTTGTTTCCTTAAGCACCTATCTCATCTCCAGACATGGTAAAGAACATGTTACATGGTAACTCGATCCTGTAGTGTTAGAGACAGTGCGCTTCTTCAAAGCCTACCATCCCTATACGTGTAGTCTCCGTGTACTCTTTCTTATTAAGCCTTATTGGACTTCATCACTTTTATTTTTCCAGCTTTCTGCAGAAGTCACAACTCCTTGTCTTGCCATTAACTTTTTCATACTTGTCTCATGCAATATATTACCAATCAAACAGCTACTCTATGATCTCCAGTGTAACCACATATATAGGGTTTTGCACTCAGTATAAATTTAATAAGTATAATGTTATTTATTTTTCATTTCTATCTATCTTAAAATATATATATTTAATATATATATATAATAAAAATTTATGCAGTGAAAATTTTTATACAAAGTCATTTTTTTCTCTTTTGATTTCTAGCCTTCCTCCTTAATATTGCTACTGTTAATATTTATTGTTCCAAAAATCATCTGTGCATATATATGTAAGGATTAAAATGGAAATGAGATAATGCATATATGATCTATTCATGGAATTCCATCCTACCATAGTCACACTTATCTGTGCTCAAGGGGAGGACATAATGATACTCATTTAAAATTTATGCTCATCACAGGTAGTGACAGTCTCTTTATAACACAAGTGTTTAAAGACAAGGAAAACTATTTTCAGTCAAGTTATTTTCATTTATTCTATGTTTAAACACATGGCAGTTGACTGCTCATGGGAAGAGAGTGATTTGCTCTTATAAGTTCACAACTCATTAGCTAGGATAATATGTCCATATTCAACTACCAGAGGACTCAAAAGTACAATGTGACCATGTGCCTAGGAAACTGAAATATACAGTGAACTACTTTAATCTATTATGATAGGTCAGCTTCTTCAAGAAGGTCTCTCACGTAGATATGCGTGTATTTGACAGCAACTGCACTCTGTTTAGAGACATCTCATGATTAACTAGTGATAGATTTCATAGAATATAAGAAAGAAGAAATATTTTGATTCTTTGTTCAAAGAATGGTCTATTTTTGTATTTGTTTAAGAAAGTTGTCAGTTGACAGCTGTTTGATAGCTATTGCATTCTTAGCTCCAGGACTTACAATGCACATTACTGTTGTACAATAATTAACCCTGACAATATCCATATGTATCCCCAAGGAGGAGAGAGGTGATCCAGAGAGCACACAAAGGTAGCAGGGAGACATGGCAAGCAGTATCCAAGATCTGTGAGGAATGAGAGGGGCTGGGTAGAGGTGGCCCTGTCAGGAATGAGAGGGGCTGGGTAGGGTGGCCCTGTCAGGAATGAGAGGGGCTGGGTAGGGGTGGCCAGGTCTTTTACTTTTATTTTCATTTCTTTATGCTTTTTCCTTTTCCTTTACCGCCCCTTCTCTTTCCCCTGTCCTCTTCTTTCTTTTGAGACAAAGTCTCACTCTAAACTCACTTATGCAGCCCAAACTAGTTTGAAACTCGTGGCAATCCTCCTGCTACAGTCTTCAGAATGCTGAGATTTTTACATGTTTTCTAACTTCCTTTCCAAAGCCAAAAATCCTAGAAAATCCTTAAAGTCCAGAATGCAGTCTGCTATGAGATAACATTCAAGTAGACATCTAATGTCTACAAGAGTATATAAAATAGGCACATGTTTCTTACCTGAGACAATGTAATCATTACTTCCAGCTATACCCAAATGTAAATTGTGTAAGGAATCCTTGAGCACAGAACATTTAGTTTAAACACATACCAGTGTTTTGCATTATTGTTTTAATATCACTTATCTACAAATTTTTCTATAGCATTTTATAGCAAATCTTATTTATCAACTTGCTTAAAGTCTCATATGCATCAATTGTGCCTCTAACACATTAAGATCTCTTTACTCATTACTTGTCATTCATTTAAATTTTAGATAACTGTATTGATGAGCAAGTTCTTTGTTGTGCTGAAAGTTGATTTTTTAAATTTTGATTAATTGAGTTTTGGCTTATCTTTGAACCAATAAATAACAACCTCTCTATCTTTTATAAGGCCATTGCAATTAATAAAACATTTAAATTCCATTTGTGTGGATTATGATAGTTGGGTTTTCTTCTTGCTCATCCCCTAGCCTTTTGTCCTTACACATTATATATTTGATTTAATAATAAAATCTATGACTCTTAGCCATATATCATTGAATATAGTCAAAGTAGCCAAGATCTGCCTTAAAATGAGATATAAGAACATAGCTTAGTCCTCTTGAGATGGTCTGACTACCAAAAAGCAGAAGGCTATTTTCTTTGGTATGAATACACATTCTACATGAATTTCTTAAAAGGAAACACAACTTGTTGTCTCACATTGAGCTTTCCATAAACTGAAGAAATTTAATAATTTCATGTAAGTTGTAATAAGAGGATCTCTTTTTATACCTACAAGATTGATTGTGTTGAATCTAAAATCAGGCTTAGTGTTTCTATCTTTATTGAATTATATTTTATTAGTTTCTTGTTGTCTTGGTACTTTCATCTAACAAACCAAACATTTCTCTTGGTTTTATGCCATATACAGGCTTAACAATTCTGGTTTATAGATCTCATAGCTGGTAAGGAGGTAGGGCAGCTGAAAATGTTTTGTTAGGGCAGATTGCTTTCAAAGAACAGCATAGGACACATGGATGGAAATCTATAGAAAAGCTCAACAGAAAAAAATTCTGAGCATCTCAGAGAAGTCAGACTGTATAGGTATTGCAGTCAGTTTCACATTGCTGGCAGAAAACACCCAACCAAGAGCAACTTGTGGGAAAAAAGGGGGCTTATTTTGGCTTTCAGACTCAAGGGGAAGCTCCAGGATGGCAGGAGAAAATTGTAACATGAGCAGAGAGTGGACATCACTTCCTCCCCAACATCAGATGTACAACAGCAACAGGAGAGTGTGTCAAACACTGGTAAGAGGAAGCTTGCTATAACATCTATAACCCCACCCCCAACAATACACTACCTCCAAGAGATGTTAATTTCCAAATCACCATCAACAGGAAACCTAGCATTCAGAACACCTAAGTTTATGGGGTACACCTGAATCAAACCACCACATTCAACCTCTGGCCTCCATAAAAAGATAACCATCCATGATGTAAAATGCAATGCATTCTTCCAACTTTCAAATTCCCCAAAGTTTGTAATCAATTCCAATGTTATTCAAACATCCCCATAGCCCAAGAACTTTTAACTGAGCCATAATACAAAAAAATCCCCCCAAAACACCATAATGGCACAGAATAAACACTCACACTACAAAGATGGCACTGGACATAGCAAAGAAACATTTAACCAAAACAAGATTTAAAAGAACCAAGGAAAACATCAAACACTGTAGTTCCAAATTCAATAACTAACCAGTGTCAATTCTCCAAGTCTGATAATTCTAACCAGCAAGTCTTTGGAGATATGGCTCATCAGTTAAAGGTGCTTGCTTGCAAAGTTTATAGCCTGAGTTTGACTCCCCAGTACCCATGTAAAGCCAGATGGGTCTGGAGTTTATCTGCAACAGCAAGAGGTCCTGAAGAACCCATTCTCGGTTTCTCTCTTTCTTCCTCTTTTTCTCTGTTTGCAAATGAATAAATAAATAAATATTTTAAAAACCTATGTTAGTTTTGGGTTTTCCCTGAACTACATTTTTCTATCTTTTCAAATTTGACAACTATTCTTCAAAATTGTACAACAAGAAGCAAAAAAGTAGAAGATTTCCATTTCATTTCCATTGATTGTTAATGTTATACCATTTGCTTTAATATTTAGGCCAAGCTGTACCTAGTTTTTTTCTCTTTGCTTTAAGCTTGGCATTATAAACAAAAAGTCTTTTGGGAGGTTTTATAATTTTATATTGGGCCTTGTATATGGGGCTTATGGAGCTTATGAAGTCAGACAGAAACAGGACTTTAACCCCTATTCCTCTTTATGCTAGTTATATGAAGCAGGGAAGTCTGTTACATTCTCTATTAAAATTAAGTTTTCATATTAATTAATTTGTGACAGTGTTTACTTAATGTAATGGTTTCAGAGATAACATGAAAAATAGTTTGGAAAGTGCTTAGTGTGATGTCTGGCACAAAGAACCAGTAAAAGAATAGTATCTGATTTTCTTCTTGTTGTTGCTGCTATTATAGTGTTTTTGAGACAGGCTTTCACTATGTATCCCAGGCTGGCTTTGGACTCCATATGAAGCCCACACTGATCTTAAACTTGCAGCAATCCTCTTGCTTCAGCCTCCTGAGTACTGGGGTTCCAGGCTTGTTCCTTTATGACAAGTTTGATTTTCTAAGTTTTACTTTCTGCAATCATCATCTTCACCTGGACTTTATTTTTTATTTATTTATTTTTGTTATTTTTTGGGGTAGGGTCTCACTCTAGACCAGGCTGACCTAGAATTCACTATGTAGTCTCAGGGTGACCTTGAACTCAATTGATCTTTCTGCCTCTACCTCCTGAGTGCTGGGATTAAAGGCATGTGCTACCACACCCAGCTAGACTTTATTTTTGAGTAAAATTGGTACTTGAAAACAATGCCAATGACACTTCATAGGTGTAGGTAATTAACAAATTGCAATTGCATGTCTTATATGCTTTTCTCAGTAGTGTTCTGAGATGAGGATACACATTCTCACAATATAGGTGATAGTTTCAGAAAGGTTTAATAGCTGTCCAAAGCGCTAACGAGTAAGGACTTGTATTTCCTGGTTGGCTTTCCCAGTCCCATAATGAGCAGTGCAGAAACAGAGTTCCCATGGGTTTGTGATCTCTGAAGCTGATGAAAGTACTGGAAAGATAAAGCATCTTTAGAGAACACTTGCCCTGCTGATCGACATAGCACTGGTATTTTATATAGGTTATACATTTCTTGAAATAAAACAGTATATGGCCTCTTATGCCAAGGAATAGAAGAAGCCTTTTCCCCCAAATTTTATTTTTAATTTTGAGTAGAATAAATATAAGAGTATGCATGTCAGACTCCAGGGATCCATTAGGGTTCCACATGTGGTGATCAGGAGGTCACGAACAGCCATCCCATGGTCTCAGGTTGTGCTGATGCACTTGATGGGGAAAAACAGACCAACTGGCAAACATATCACTCTGATTTGTCTGCTTGAAGCAAGAGGAAAACAGTTGTTTTTGTCCTTCAGGGCACTTTGCTTGAGAAAGTTTCCAGCAATTTGAAGAAAAATGAAAAAGGAAGACAGTGAGCTTTCCACATCCTAATTTTAGGTTTCAAGTAAAAAAAAAAAAAAAAAAGATCTTAGTTCTGATTTTCCTGTTTTATTTTTTTAAAAAATGTCATGTTTCTGAAATGATGAAAATACTGGATAATAGGCAATTATCTTTGATTTGCAAACCAGGCCAAATGTGCGGCTGCTGAATATGCGTCAGTAGCCAGCATTTGTTTAAAACGTGATTGGGTCATGGAATACAAAGCCTTAGTTTGGAGGCATGCAGGTTAGCGGGGCAGTGAAGGCTGGAACTAGGTCCCGTGGGTCTCTGCATGTGCTCACTGGGCCTGTTCACGGACCAGCTCTTGCTGCTGGGGCTCTGAAAAACTGAACAGAACACTATTCAGTTGAATTCCTCCTGAAAAACTTTCCAAGAGTCTGAAATGTGACTGATTTGATTGGCATTCTAGTTTTCTCTCTCCTAAAAATAAGCCAGGCTCTGCAATATTCAAAGGAGACATAAAATTAGTTACTATTGGCTGACTCAGCAATAAAGCCAGGCAGCAGAATCTACTCAATGGAAAAATATTCTAATGCCAGGATAAGAGATTATGAGCGTGACGTGAGACTTAACTAACCGAGAAGGTTTTTTCTCATGCCTGCACTTGATAAGCCGCTTTTGTGGCTGGATGAAATGCTGGTCCAGGTAGGATTCAGGGCTGCCCTTGGTGCTTGCATAGAGCTGGCAGGATGGTGATCAGAGAGACGACACCCAGGACTCCAGCCACTCCTTAATGCATGGCTTAACAAATAGTTGCTGGGGCCTGAGCCTTTAGGGAATAATTCTGTGTTAACTTATCCTTATTGTCAGTTCCATTTTGTATTTATACCATGCTTAAAAACAAAAATCAAGTGAGCTAAAATTATATTTTAAAGGATTTTCTGGTTCATCTCTTCCATTTCCTCACTGATCTGTCTCTATGCCAGCCTAAACTTCTGAACAGGTCAGTTCTACTCCAGAGTTCTACACAATAAACATGTTCTTTGTAATAATACCTTGATGACTAAATAACAATTAGATTCTGGAACTGACTTGGGGCATTTGTCCTAGGGTTTTTTGTTTGTTTGTTTGTTTGTTTTGCTGTCACCGGGTAATTCATTTTTTAATTTGAGTTAGGGACTTAATAATTTTCCCCCTAATAACTAGAACTGACAGAAAGGTGGTGTAAGGGAGGTTTCAGGCACTTTCAAAGGGAAGACCCTGGGCATTGAATCTTTCCATCTTCATTCTAAATGGTAGGTGTGTGCCTTCCCACCTCATCACTAGCAATAAAGCCAAGCAGTATATCAAGGCCTCAGACAAAAGGCCCATTAGGCATGTCTGTGATTAAAGTTGATTAGCTAAAAGTCATTGGGAATTTTGAGTCCAAGATAGTAGTGAATCCAATTCAATTTACATAAACCATGAGATGCTTCATTAAGGCTAATTGTTTCCCTCTGTCCTTTAGTAATAAATCATCCTTCCATGGGGCTCATTCAGATTGCCTATGAGGATTTTGCTTTAAGAAATCCTCAACACTGTCAAGACCATTTTTACTATGCTGCTTGGCCAGATTTGCTAGGGTTATATTCAGGATTGCATCGCTGAAACCCATACTATGACTCATTAGGGTTCGTGCACCAATGTCCAAGACATGTGGGATGATGAAGTGTGTTTCTTTTAAAGTGCCAGTTGAGCAAATCCTACTTGTTTAAATTCATAAAGCACTCAGGGCACTCACTGCCCTGATGATTAAATAATTTTACACATCCTTCTTGAAATTGTCTACTTGAATATAGGAAGGCTGACCAGGTTTAAACATCAGGAGCTCTCTTAAGAGTCATTGTTTCTTTGCAATCATTTGCAAGAGTGATTAGATGTTTGCCCGGAGGATGATTCTGCCTTATTTTCTATAGTTTCATTTGCACACTCTGTTACCTGTGCTCACAGAATGTTACCCATCTTTCCTATGGTCCCCTGTGCTTGGGGCTTGTGCCAGTTAAAACATTTGTTATGCTGCACTATAACTCCCAGTTCACTGGTCTTTCCCACACTTTGAAAACAAGTATTCCATGCTTAATACATGGCCTGTAATAAGTAGATATTGAATAAACTGTGTAAATTGTGAGAATGTTGCTGGAATGGAATATTGCAACTCACGTTGATATCTATATATTAACATGCAAAAATAGTCATGTATTTCATGATATAGTTACTAAAAAAGCAAGCTGAGAAACTTGTACAGGTTAATCTCAGTTTTATGAACAATGTCTGCTTACAAGTATGTTTGTAGAAAAAGGTCAGAAGGGGTAGTAAGGAGTGGATCTTCAGTCATATAGGAGAGCTTTAACTTGACTTCATGCATTTCTATGCTCTGATTTATTGAATTGCAGTCTTTATTACTACTTTGGCATTTTTTTATATCAAAGGACATATTTTGTGGTGGACATGAATTTTACAGGGACAGTCTTCACTCCATGCAGGTACTAAAGAGCACTGGGGACTTGCCCCCTTACTCAAATTAATACTAATAGTATTTTGTGTCATACTAATTTTGGTTCATCCTCTCAGTAGACTAAACATCACATGGAGAGAAGAAAGTGCAAGAGGGATTATGAATTTAATGCATGATATTTTTCCTGTTACATTGTATTTGTATCAGAGTGAGAAATTAGAACTAAATTTGAAGTTCACTAGCTAAAAGAAAATGGTTTTCTGCGTAAGTTTTCTGTCCCAGAAAGCAAGTAATTAAAGGACTTCAGAATATAGCAGCCATAAAATTTGACATTGCATGGGAGGCCCTGTGCTCATTATTATGTTTTTTTTTTTTTTTTTTCAGCAGGGATTCTTCCTGAGCAAAGTGTTCTGAGAACTGAGACCTGTGGCAGAAAGAACCTATCACCAAAGGACTTGGATTTTCCTCTGTGGAAAGGATTAGTATGTTTCTAGGGTATATGGGATAGTTATATTATGATAAGTTGAAATGTGAACATTTTATCATTTTAATGTGGAAAGTAAGTATGGTGTAGTTGTCTTTGAACTTGTGATCCTCTCACCTCATCCTTTTCAGCTAGTTCATTACAGGTACACAGTACCACAACTGGAAAGTATGGTCTAAGAACATGTAGATGGATGCCAAGTTGACAAGGGTGATTTTATTATGGCTAACTTTATATGTCAATTTAGCTATGCCATGGCAACCAAGGAGTTGGACAAACATTCTGTCAATAGCCATGTGCTTGCATCTCCCCAGTTAAAAAAATAAAACAATAAGATAGAAGTGATAATTTCCAAGCTCTCCAAATCAGAAGTACAGGTATGTTTTATATTATGTAGACCTGTACTAAGGAGGACTTGGCATATAACATCTTGGGCTTATATTTCTACAGTTTCCCCAACAGTTCTTATAACTGCAGCAGACACTTTTCCTGCCAATGGAAGAGATGGAAATTTGGCAACTTGTGTTTAAATGACTACCAATCCCTGAATTTAAAGCACTGAATACTTGGAGTGAGTGATGGATGACAGACACATAAAGTTAGGGATTGATTGACTTAGCCTCATGTCTGTTTGTCCCATGTATGTGTTTTTATTCTAATTGCAAACACTTCTCCATTAGACTAAGGCACCAGTTATCTCAGAAAGGACCTTTGTTTTTGTTTTTCTTCCTTGTCTCTAGTGCATAAGAGCCTTCCCTGAGGCTGTAGTTTCTGGGGTGTGAAGATTGACTAAAAAACCTTTGACTTGTGATTTTGCTCTTTGCTCACTAATAATCTCTACCTCCTTCAATAATTCTTTCCCTTCTGTCATTCCTTCCCTCCTTTGCTTCTCTTTTCCTTTTTAAAAAATAATACTAGCATTTGGCATGTTTGTGCTAATTTACTCATTAATGTTAGCTTTTAGCACAATAAGACAATTTAGCTAAAGACCAATGCCTAGTGAGATTTTCCAGTACTAATTGAAATTCAAATTAATGTAAGCAATTACCAGGTACTATACATAGTTTAAAATGGAAGGCTTTAAATGACATTTCCCTGGCACTCTGTGTAAATCCCAAAGATTAATTCTTCTTTTAATCAGTAAACAAAATCTACATCCAAGGCTCAATTTCAGGTTGCTATTGCATAATCATTCTTAATTTTAACCTCCTCTGAAACAAAGACAACTTATCAAGGAAGTTAAGGAATTACTTGCTATTGAGAAGTATGTGTTTGGAAAGAAGAATGTCTTATGTGTTGGGGTGAGTTCTCCTGTTCTCAGATGTTGAAGGTTTGAATGATATTCTAGGGAAACAGATTTCTTCCCTCAGTCAAAAAGAAGAATGGAAGTAACATTTATTGAGTTTCTTTTCAATGGACCATTTTTAAAAATTATTAAATATTTGATGACTATTGAATGAGTTCTGTCCCACTTAGATCAGCACTTTTTGTCTAGGGTGATCTTATGGGAATAAGACAGGAAATTCCCTTTCTTATGGATCTTCTACTATAGTTGGGAAAGGTGACAAAGAATAACAACAATGATAGAAAAGGACCTAAATCTAGAGTGACAAATGTCCAGATATGGGCTAGAAAGTTGGAAGGTGAGTGAGAAGAGAGTGTACATTGGATGAGGTGAAACAAGGAGTCTTGCTGAGAAGCAAGCAGCCAACCAACCGGTCATTATTACTCAACTAGTTTAAGTAATTTCTTCCTTATTCCATGAACCCCAAAGCTGTTCACTGCAAGTCACATCTCCGAAGCCCTTGTTGCTTGCCAGTTGTCTCAGGCTTGGATGGAACACAGCTCTCTCTGTTAACCTGACACAAGACTAGCTCTTCATGAAGCAGCCCAGTCTCAAGAAGAGTATTGCTGAGTCATCAGTTTTCTTAGTCAGCACATTACATATAAAACAGACAGTTACTTAATTCTTGTCTTTTCATAAGACATTTTAATACTAAGAAAATTAAAAGGATATTTTCTTAGATTAAAGGACATGACTGTAAATTGAATAAAATTGGCTTTATGAAACCTATTCTTTTGCCTCTATTTTGCTTCACAAAGAACCACTAAAATCAGAGCATTTGAGTAGTGATGGACCCAATGATTTTGAAGGCTTCCTTTATCCTCGAGGATCATAGTTTAGTGTTAACTCTCTATGCCTGTGTATAGGGACTATGAAGAGAGAGTTTGTGGGGTGAGCATAGAGTCTCAATTAGTTAAATATGCCCAGAAAGGGTGGGTCATCTTGACCTACATATTTTCACTTTGGATCTTTTCTTTTGAGATGGTTGCCTGTTTAAGGAATGCATTCTTTGTTGATTGCAAAGTTCAAATGCCACTTGAAGCTCTTGAACTTATAGATGGTTCTTCTAAAGGCAGTTGTTTACACGACTGTGGTGGTTTGAATCAGATGTCTCCAAAATCTCATGTGTTTTGGGTGCTTGGTTCCCAGCTGATGGTAACTTAGGAGTTGGAGAATTCCTGGAGGTGTGTTGTTGGGGGTGGTTTTATTGGGGTTATAGCCAGTTCCCCCTTGCCAGAAGTTGGCTCACTCTCTTGCTGCTGTTTTCCAGTTTGATTAAGTTAAGATGTTTAGGCTGGCGAGATGGCTTAGCAGCTAAGGCACTTGCCTGTGAAGCCTAAGGACCTAGGTTCGACTCCTCTGAACCCACACAAGCCAGAAGCACAAGGTGGCACATGCATCTGCAGTTTATTGGCAGTGGCTAGAGGCCCTGATGTGCTCATTCTCTCTCTCTTTCTCTAACAAATAAATAAGTAAATAAATAAAGTAATTTAAAAATTAAGAGATTAAATTCATTTATTCCCTATAAGAGCTAGAAATGACCAGTAGGAATTCTATTAATGTGTGTCTTTGCAATGAATATTCAAGGGTTGACCAATTTATAACATTTTCATTAATCTCTCTAACCTTGGAGTTTAAGTAAAAGTAGTAAATATATAAGAATAGGTACTATCTATCTATCTATCTATCTATCTATCTATCTATCTATATATGAATTTGGTAACTGTGGTAGTTTTCATGTATGTACCCCAATAGACTCATGTGTTTTAAAAAAAATGTTTGATTTCCAGCTGCCTGGATGGAAGAGATGTCACTAGGGATAGATCCTGGGATCGGGGCCACAGGTGTGTTTGGGGCAGATCTGATTTCCAATCTAAGGTATGCAGAGTGAGCTCTGGGGGTCCTTGTGGTACAGGTTCCTGTGTGCCTGTTTGTCGTTGAGTCTCTCTGCTTATAGCTGTGAAAGGGAGCCACTTCTTCCACTATTGATGGAATGTCCCTTTAGATCTCTAAGCTAAAATAAACCCTTCTCCCATAAACTATGTCTGTTTGGAAGTTCATCCCAGCAACATGGAGCAGTCTACAACAGTAATATTATGATGATTGTGAAGGAAATACTTTTATCTAGCAACAGAAATAGGATTTCTGAAGCCATTTTTATGATGTTTCAAGCACTTAGATTATGGCAGTTGTGCTGGAGTTCATCTCACTCAGAGAAAGGTTAAGTGTTGGGCTCATACCTTAACAGCAATCTGAATTTTAGTTTGTATGTAAGTGAAAAAAAAAAAAAAACCGCAAAGATGCAAACCACTGGAGTGTATGGCTCTTTTTTGTCAATATACCATTATTATCTTCACAGTACTCTATGACTCTTTCTTGGCCTCAATAGCATGAGCTAAAAGCAATTGATTTCACAAAGCAATTGAAGGTAAGAAGAAAAACACAAATTATTAAAACATGTGCCAGACAGATGAATACGTTATGTGAGTACAGTCCTAGGAACCTTAGAATTCTTTTTAAGACTTTCTTCTGATTGATGTGAAATACATACATTTTTTAAATTTTCAATGGAAAATAAGAATGGAAAAAGAAGTGAGAAGAGATAAATGTAAGGAAACGAAAGTACCTATAATTTTACTTCCAGGATAAGCACTATTAATGTTTTAATAAATTCACTCCAGTCTTGAAATATGTATAGGTTAATGAGTTCAATGTGTATATAATTTTCTAGCCTTTCCTTAAATAACATGAGACATTGCCCATGGCACAAAATACATTTCAAATACTTATTGCATGATGGCCTAAAAGTGTTTTTCAACTAGACCTCTAACCTTAGACTTTAAATTTGTTTCAGATTCTTCTTTGCATGTGTGTGTGTGCTGTGCATGTATGTATGTATGTGTGTGCATATGCATATGGGCTCATACGCATTTGTGTGTGTGTAGGTAGGTAGGTAGGTAGGTAGAGGTGAACATCAGAGATCTTCCTCTATCACTCTACTTCAGTTTGAGACAGGGTCTCTCACTGAACCTGGAGTTTACTTGTTTGGCTAGATTAGCTGGCCAGCAAGCCACCGGGATCCTCTGATCTCTGCCTTCCTAATACTGGGATTACAGTGGGGGATCACCAAGCCCAGAAGCATTTTATGTTGGTACTGGGGTTCTGACCTCAGGTCTTCATGCTTGTCTGGCAAGTGCTTTCTACTGAGCCATCTTCCAAGGCCCATATCCTTCTTAAAAATACTGTTGTGATGAAAATCATCCATTTTAAATTTGTGTAAACAACTTACAAAAATTCCTTTTTCTTTCTTCTTTTGAGACAGGGCCTCCTCTAACCAAGCTGGCCTCAATGACATAGTACTTCTGACTC
Organism: Dipus sagitta; assembly: GCA_036346955.1. Taxonomy (NCBI): domain Eukaryota; kingdom Metazoa; phylum Chordata; class Mammalia; order Rodentia; family Dipodidae; genus Dipus; species Dipus sagitta. The sequence goes on along the minus strand of CM070775.1, from coordinate 87,799,041 downwards.
TTCAGCCTCTCATACCAGAGTGCTAGGATTACAGGTAGAAGCTACCAGGTTTATGCAGTTCTAGGGATCAAACCCAAGGCTTCATACAGTCTTAGGCAAATTTTCCACCAACTAAGTTACATCTTCAGGCCATCTTTTCAATATTTCTGTAGGTTAGACTTCTATAATTAAAATTGATATACTAGCTAAAGAATATTCCTGTTAAGAATCATTATACAAAAATATTAAAAACAATTTAAAAACCACTGTGGCATAATTATTTGTATTCTACATGTATCATTAGAAAAATGAATTGGATAAAATGATGGAAGGTAATATCATATAATTACATTAATTTGAATTTCTTGCCTGACTTACATGTTGAAATTCACTTGACTCATTTATTAAAATACTCCACAGACTATGTAGGCAGGACTTACCTTGTCAGTGCATGACCTGGACCTGGCAATTGTTTGAGGCTCCATATTCACAAGTATCTTGTGCTTAGTTTAATGTTCTGTTGCTACAATCTTGAAAAGAAAAAAATCGTTGACTTTTGTGATTTTATAAGTGAAGTTTGATAGGATAAAGGATTGTGTGTATGTGTGACCAGAAAAGAAATGTAGAATGTATCCCCCACTCTGTGCTACTCCATTTGCAACAGTGTTTTGGTGTTTCATAAACATGGGATTTCAGCAGGCCTCATATGTGAGATTTGGTGATATTCAAAGTTCTATGTCTGGAGCAGGCATGGCAAAGCCATGAGCAGCCATACTTTCAGTTTGCATCACAGCTGGCTTGAATGCTAAGAAATGAAATGACTAAGGAACTCGTATTGTATCTTACTTGTTTTTCTTATATCATTCAACCACTTACACTGAAAATGATGCCATAGAAGTAACAAAAAATATCCCAACCCTTGATCCTTTCTCATTCATAATAAAGGAGAAAATGATGTGACCAGAGGCAGGACAGTAAATGAAACCTGGAATGTAATTGAGTGCAGTCATGTTTATATCATTTGAATAAGATCTGTTTGTGATTGTCTTACATGATGGGAATGGAAATGAATGTATCTCCTTATTCAACTGAAATATACCAGAGACTATGTTAAAAATTGATTTCAATAATGACATCATATCTGGTATACCTATTATAGTTAAGGATTCTACTTAGTTAAGATGGCAGTAGTTAATAATCATTCACTATGATGCCAGGAGTGTGTTTAAGGGACAGATGGGTGAATCAAGTGGAACTGTAATGGGAACTATTCTTTGTATCCTCTACATCTTTGAGGGCAGTTCTAAGGTCTGTCATTCCAGCCTAGGACACAACTTGTGGTTACTAATTTAGAAAAGAATGAGGAACAGTAATTTCAAGGGGTTCTGTTTCATTCATTCATTAGTACTACTGTTCAGAGACAAAGGGGCCTTTATGAGTACAGTGCAAATATTTGAGAATGGCCAGTCCAATTATACACTGGAGAACTGGAAAAATACCTTCAGTTATATCATAAAGGTTATACACACACACACACACACACACACACACACACACACACACACATATATATATATATATATATATAAAATGTATGTATGTATAAAGGTTAGCTTTGAGATGGCCTTAGGCTAGACATTACTTAGTTTTCTCACACATACTCCACTTGTGGTAGTTTGAATGTGATAATGTAAATGTATGGCCCCACAGACTCAGGTGTTTTATTAAAATTGACTAAGAAACTTCACCCTCTAGTAGCAAAATTCATGTTACAGGGCACGGGGGTGGAGAGAAGTGTGCAGATCTGATTCCTCCTCTGGGGCATGTGGACAGCATTTTGAGCTCTGGCCATTAATGCTTGCTTGTGGTGCTGGCTGTTTGGTGGCTTTTCTTTGCTTGGGAGCTAGTGTCTTCCACCATTGATGGAACTTCTCCTGGTTTTGTAAGCTTAAATAAACCCCTTTCTCCTATAACTGTGTCTGGTTGGATGTTTGTCCCAGCAACTAAACCACTACTTTATTTTTAGGAACTCTCTATAAAGACTTTAAAATTTTTATTAGATTTTTTCTAATATTTTACTTTTATTTGTCAATTTGAGAGAGAAAGAAGGAGAGAGAGAGAGAGAGGGAGAGAGAGAGAGAGAGAGAGAGAGAGAGAGAAGCAGATAGAGAATGGGAGTGTCAGGGCCTCCAACATCTGCAAACAAATTCCAGATGCATCCGCCACCTTGTGCATGTGGTTTATGTGGGTCCCTGGGGAATTGAACCTAGGTCCTTTGGCTTTGCAGGAAAGCGCCCTTAACTGCTAAGTCATCTCTCCAGCCCTCTACAAAGTTGTGAACCTTTAGATATTAGTTTTGTTTTAGTATTGAGATTTTTCTGCCCTCTAAAAATATCCTGAGCTGTGGATATAGCTCAGTGATAGAGCACTTGGGTAGCAAGTTTAAAACTCTTGGTTTGATCCTTAGCACCCCCAGAAAACAAACAAAAACAGACTTGATTTTTCCCTCTTACTCAATATTCTGAAGAAATTTATATCATTGAAATTAATTCTTCAATAAATATTTGGTAGAATTCACCCATGAGTCTCTAGTAAATGACAGATATTTTTGAACAATAAATTTAATTTTTACATATTGATGTGGGGTCATTCATATGATACAAAAAAATTAGGTGTTCACATTCTTCAGAAGATGGTCTACCAAGTAAATGACCATATTCCCTTTGGTGGAAGAACCAGAGGAATCACTTCTTGGTATCTTTGCTATTGTTTCAGGTCCCTTCTTTAAGGGGATCAACCTTTACAGTAGATGGATTTTGAGTCAGAAAAATGGCTGAGGTAGACCTAATAAATAAGACAAGATATGTGACTTCATGTAAGACTGACCTCATCTTTTTTGTTCATGCTTTCTTGATGTCTTCTGGTTATTTATATCATGCAACACCCATGTTGACTTAGGTGATTATCCTAATTTCATAAGTGTCTATGCATTATATCCACAGGTTCCTTTGGGTCAAGCATCCCTGTTTTCCATTCCATCTTGATTTCCATTTGGATAATTATATCTTTCTCTCCAATGAGGATTAAGTCTTGCCTTTTAGCTTTCCTTAGTTTGTGTTCCTATCATCTCTAATGCTACTAGAGAACACAATAGTTCTACAATAGTTTCTGATGATCTGCCCTGATTTCCAGAGAATGGCTATTCCTGAGCTTCTCATTGAGGCTGGTAACTCCTCATATGATCACTTCTTATTACTTTTGCAAAGGGAATATTGTCTTTGCTGTCTCTCTGGGTATTATACCTCCATATCAGCCAGCTATCCTAACCTTGGGGCTGAGGAATGTCACTTCCCTGGAAACTTAAGGCAAAGTGACTTGCTAGTTATGAGTAATTGTCCTGAGAAAAGTGCAGTTTTAGTTTTAGCCTGTATGTTTTCTGAATCATCCCAAGGTCACTGCCATCTGAAAAAAGAAGGTTTTCTACCTAAAGTGAGATTAGCATTAATATATAGATATGAACATCTGGGGACAAATATGCCAATCTGGTGTACATGATATAGGACACATACCAAAGGCAACCGGAGCTTTTGTGGTTATTCTCTGTAAGCCAGAGAAGATTCTCAGCAATATCAGCTAGCTAGGCATTTGGGATCCGAGAATATGAGTTTTATAAGGAATTTCCTTTAGTACTATCTACTTTAGTTTGCAAGACATTTTGTTAGATGTATAGTCACCAGGGCTTTGGGCGTGGCTCAGTGGGTAAAGTGTTTGCCCTTCCAACATGAGAATCATAGTTCAGATCCCAAGTGCCCACATACAATTCTAGGCATGGTTGTACATGTCTTTAATCCAAGTGTTGGGGAGGAGGAGATAGAAAAGCACTGAGGTTCACTGGATAGTTAATCTGTTTCAATCAGTGAGCTCCAGATTCAGTGAGAGGACTTGCCTCATAGAAAATGGTGGAGAGACTCTGGCTCTCTGATTTGGTAGGAGTTGATTTTTCTCTGTGTTGATCTCCTTCCCCCTTGTGCTGGTATCCAGTTCATCAGGAAAACAGCCCCCTTGCTTGTTTCTCCAATTTTTCTTAGTTTCAGCCGGGGCCCTTTTGAGGTATGATGGGATGGCTCTCTCCTTAGGAACTACATCTAGCTGAAAAAGAGAAACCAATACCTCATCACTGAAGCAGACCAAAAATGAACCCAACATGGCTCAGGGAAATTTTGCTGAAGAGAGTGTGGAAAGAATGTCAGAGCCACATGTTGGGTCATGATATGCAGAGACATTTAGCTTACCCATAACTGTGGGCTAACTCCACCATGCATGACCCATATACCTCAACAAGGAGGGGCCAAGGGGAGGGGGTAGGTCACGGATGAGCCTAATAATGGTACCAAACTGACTGTATTTGCTGAATACAAAACTAACTAATAAAGAAAAAAAAAAAAAAAGAAAATGGTGGAGAGAGATGGAGAAAGACATCCGACATTGATCTCTGCCTTCACATGCATGTGCAGACACACATGACCCCACCCCAACACATGTGCAGATATGTATATGTATACACATGCAGGCCACATGCACATATCCATAAAAAAGAATTACTAGGATGGAGATTATCAATTTTGTATACAGTTTAGCTATGTCAAGGAAGAACCATGCTTGTGTGTAGGTTAGTGATAATTCTGACATAATACAAGTATAAAAGATGTCTTGGGTTTCAACATGAAATGCTGAACTATACTAACATTGAATGTTATGTGTATATTTCACTGAACATGATCTGAGGGTAGAAAAAAAAGAGCAAAAAAAAAAAAAGCCCAAGGAAAACATATATAACCATACTTTAAACTCCACTCTCCATCATATCCCCTCTTACCCTCAATGAGTCTCTCTTTTATTTTAATGTCATCATCTTTTCCTCCGATTATGATGGTCTTGTGTAGGTAGTGACAGGCACTGTGAGGTCCTGGATATCCAGGCCATTTTGCGTCTGGAGAGCATGTTGTAAGGAGTTCTATCCTTCCTTTGACTCTTATATTCTTTCCGCCACCTTCTACAATGGACCCTGAGCCTTGGAAGGTATGATAGAGATAGTGCAGTACTGAGCACTCCTGTCACTTCTTCCCAGCACCATGATGTTTTCTGAATCATCCCAAGGTCACTGCCATCTGAAAAAAGAAGGTTTTCTACCTAAAGTGAGATTAGCATTAATATATAGATATGAACATTAAAAGAAGTGCTTACCGGGCGGTTTGATGAGCATAGTATATACATTTAGCCAGACAGCAGCAGACGTTACACTCCTAGGGCTCATAACTACCTGTTTTAGGTTTTCAATATCAGGGATGTATTCCCTCCCAGGGAGTGGGCCTCCAGTCCAATTAGAGGGCAGTTGGTTAACACCATGACAGACATGCCACTATTGTACCCATTGCCTCATTTGGCCTGGCTGACCATATAAGGATTGCAGTGTCTATTCTTGAGTATCTTCACTGGTGATTTCTCTCTCTCCCATTGAACTGTATGCAGAATGGCTTCTTCCAGCTTCCTGTCAACTGGTCTACATGGAGGAGGTTATCAGCTCAGTTCCAGCAGAATTTCTTAGTGGCCTTGCAGCCCTAATATGTGGAGTCTTTGGCAATAGGGTCTTACCATCTATTCCTTGTGGGAAACCAAGGGCCTCGGCAATGGCCTGTAATGTTTTGGGGGCATCAGGGACCTCCCTGGCCAACACCTCACTGGAAGGTATCCCATTCCTGGCACTGAAATTTTTCTAGTAACAATCTATAGTTCCTGAGTGTTCCATTGTCCAAAAAAGTACGTTTCCGTATGATTTATTTATATCCTCTTAGATTTTGATTAGCCCTCCCTCCACCTTTCCTTTACTCAGTCTCTTCCCCTGACCTCACTTTGGGCCTTTTCACCCCCATTATTATATTCTTCTACTTACATGTATACAATACCATCCTATAAAGTACCCCCTCCCTTCTTTTTTCTTCCCTTTATATCTTTTTTCTAACTTACTGGCCTTTGCTACTGAATTTTCTTCCTACTTATATAGAAGTCCAATCATCTGTGTCTAGGAGCCACATATGAGAGAGAACATGCGATGTTTGCCTTTCTGGGCCTGGGTTACCTCACTTAGTATAATCCTTTTTAGATCCATCCATTTTCTTGCAAATTTCATAACTTTTTTTTCTTTAGTGCTGAGTATAACTGCATTGTATAAATGTGCCATATCTTCATTATCCACTCACCAGTTGAGGGACAGCCAGGCTGGTTCCATTTCCCAGCTACTGTGAATTGAGTGGCAATAAACATGGTTGAACAAGTATCTCTAAGGTAATGAGATGAGTCCTGATGACTATGGATGTAGAACATTTTTTAGATGCTTATATGCCATCCATATTTCTTCTTTTGAGAACTCTTCCATAGCCCATTTTTTAATTGGGTTGTTTGATTTCTTATTATTTAATTTTTTGAATTCTTTGTATACCCTAGATATTAATCCTCTATCAGATAAATAGCTGGCAAGGATTTTTTCACATTCTGTAGGTTGCCTCTCTGCTTTATTCACAGTGTCCTTTGCCATACAAAATCTTTGTAATTTCATGAGGTCCCAGTGGTTAATCTGTGGTTTCATTGCATGAGCAATTGGAGTTATATTCAGAAAGTCTTTGCCAAGACCAATATGTTGAAGGGTTTCCCCTACTTTTTCCTCTAGCAGTTTCAGAGTTTCAGGTCTAATATTAAGGTCTTTATTCCATTTGGACTTAATTCTTGTGCATGGAGAGAGAGAAGAATCTATTTTCATCCTTCTACAGATACATATCCAGGTTTCCTAGCACCATTTGCTGAAGAGGCTTTCTTTTCTCCAATGAGTATTTTTGGCATTTTTGTTGAATATCAGGTGGCTATAGCTACCTGGACTTACATCTGGGTCCTCTATTCTGTTCCATTGATGATCTACATGACTGCTTTTGTGCCAGTACCATGCTGTTTTTTACTATGGTTAAAATCAGATATGGTGATACCACCAGCCTTATTTTTGTTGCTCAGTATTGTTTTAGATATTTGAGATTTTTTTGTGCTTCCAAATGAGTTTTTGGATTGTTTTTTCTATTTCTGTGAAGAATGCCATTGGAATTTTGATGGGGATTGCATTAGATGTGTAGATTTCTTTTGGTAAGATTGCCATTTTCACAATATTGATTCTTCTGATCCAAGAACAAGGGTTGTCTTTCCATTTCCTAGTGTCTTCTGCAGTTCCTTGCTTGAGTGTTTTAAAGTTTTCATTATAGAGATCCTTTACTTCCTGGGTTAGGTTTATTCCAAGGTAATTTTTTTTTTTTGCACAATTGTGAATGGGAGTGATTCTCTGATTTCATCCTCTGTGTGTTTGTTGTTATCATATTTCTGTGTGTTTATTTTGTATCCTGCTACATTTCTATAGGTGTTTATCAGCTCTAACAGTTTTCTGGTAGAGTACTTAGGGTCCTTTATGTATAGAATCATGTCATCTGCAAATAATGATAACCTGATCTCTTCCTTTCCAATTTGTATCCCTTTTATGTGTATCTCTTGCCTTATTGCTGTGGCTAAGACTTCCAGTACTAAATTAAATAAAAGTGGGGACAGTGGACACCCTTATCTTTTTCCTGACTTTAGGGGAAAAGCTTTCAGTTTTCCCCCACTTATGTTCCCCCAATATGTTGGCTGTAGGCTTGTCATAAATAGCCTTCATTATGTTGAGATATGTTACTTCTATTCCCAGTCTCTGTAAGACTTTTATTATGAAGGGATGTTGGATTTTGTCCAATGCTTTCTCTGCATCTACTGAGATGATCATGTGATTTTTGTCTTTCAGTCCATTTATATAATGTATTACATTTATGGATTTGTGTATGTTGAATCATCCCTGAATCTCTGGGATAAAGCCTACTTGGTCAGGGTGAATGATCTTTCTGATATATTCTTATATTCTGTTTATCAATGTTTCTTAAGAATATTTGCATCTATGTTAATGAGGGAGATGGGCCTGTAATTTTCTTTTTTTGTTCTATCATTACCTGGTTTTTGTATTAGGGTGATGCTGGCTTCATAGAGGAGTATGATAGAATTCCTTCTTTTTCTGTTTTATGGAAAATTTTAAGAAGCAATGGTGTTAATTCTTCCCTGAAGGTCTGCTAAAATTCACCAGTGAATCCATCTGGGCCTGGACTTTTTTTAATTGGAAGATTTTTGATAATTGCTTGGATCTCTATACTTGTTACAGGCCTATGTAAGTGATTAATCTCATTTTGATTAATTTAGGTAGGTCATATAAAACAAGACAATCATCCGTTTCTTTCAGATTTTTCATACTTAGTGGAGTATATGTTTTTATAGTATGTCCCTATGATTTTTTGAATTTCTTTGGTATCTGTTGTGATGCTGCCTTTTTGAACTCTAATTTTATTACTTTATGTCTCTTCTCTCTTTCTTTTGGTCAAATTTGCTAAGGGTTTATCAATTTTGTTTATTGTTTCAAAGAACCAACTCTTTGTTTGATTTGTTTGATTTTTTTTTTTGCTTTCTATTTCATTAATTTCTGCCCCAATCTTTATTATTTCTTCCTCTCTACTGATTTTTATTTTCCTTGTTCTTCTTTTTCCAAGGATTTAAGGTCGTTTACTTGAGAACTTTCTAATTTCTTTTTATTGGCACTTAAAGCTATAAATTTCCCTCTTAGGACTGCCTTCATTGTGCCCCAAAGGTTTTGGTATGTCGTGTTCTCATTATCATTTGATTCTATGAATTTTTTTATTTCCCTCTTAATTTCTTCATTGGCCCATTCATCATTTAGTAGTGTATTATTTAGTTTCCATGATTTTGTGTATGCTCTATAGCTTTTCTTGCTATTGATTTGTAGATTCCATTTTGGTCAGATAGAATTCAAGGAATTATTTCAGTTTTCCTGTATTTGTTAAGATTTGCTTTGTGTCCTAATAGATGGTCTATTTTAGAGAATATTCCATGTGCTGCTAAAAAGAATGTGTATTCTGCAGCATTTGGATGAAATGTCCTGTATATATTTGTTAGGTCCATTTATTCTATGACCTCATTTAATTCAGATGCCTCTCTGTTTGCTTTTTGCCAGGATGACCTGTCAGTTGATGATAGTGGGGTGTTGAAGTCACCCACTACAACTGTGTTTGGTGTTATCTGTGGCCTTAGTTCTAATAGTGTTTGTTTGATGAAGTTGGGAGCCTTCATGTTAGGTGCATATATGTATAGGATTGTAATGTCCTCCTGTGGAGTGTGCCTTTAATCAATATAAAATGACCTTCCTTATCTTTCCTAACTAATGTTGAACTGCAGTCTTCCTTGTCAGATATTAGGATAGCAACTCCTGCATGTTTTCTAGGCCCATTTGCTTGAAACACCGTTTTCCAACCTTTCACCCTAAGATAGTGTCCAGCCTTTGTAGAAAGGTAAGTTTCTTGGAGGCAACAAATTGAAGGATCCTGCTTTTTAACCCAGTCTGTAAACCTATGTCTTTTGGTTGGGGCATTGAGGCTGTTGATATTACGAGATATTGTTGAAAGGTGTGTATTTATTTTTGCCATTTTTTTATAGTTCTTTGTGTTTTACCTTTGCTCTCTTGTATTAAGTAGTATCTGAGTATGGTTTGTTTTTTCCAGGTTCCTTATATGTGTGCTTTTCTTTCTCTGCAGCATGGAGGATTCTTTCAAGTATTTTCTGTAGAGTTGGTTTTGTCTTCTAATATTCCTGATTTTGTCATGGAATATCCTTATTTCTCCATCTACTTGAATGGATAGCTTTGCAAGATAATGTAACTTTGGTTGACAGTTGTTATATTTCATAAGTTGGCATACAATACTGTAAGCCCTTCTGACTTTTAAAGTTTGTGTTGAGTAATCTGTTGTGATCCTGATGGGCTTGCCTTTGTATGTAACTTGATTTTTCCCTCTAACTGCTTTCAGTATATTTTCTTTGATTTGTGTGTTTGGTAGTTTAATTATAACATAGCAAGGAGAGGTTCTCTCCAGGTTTTGTCTGTTTGATGTTCTAAAGGCTTTCTGTATCTTCATTGGCCTCCCTTTCCCAATTTTGGGGACATTTTCTTCTATGACCTTGTTGAAAACACATACTATGCCTTTTGGTTGAAATTCCTCTCCTACTATACCCTGAATTCTTAGTTTTGATCTTTTCATAGTGTCCCAAATATCTTGAAATTCCCATTCATACATTCCTATTAGTTTGTCTTTCCCTTTGTTGGATTATAATTTATCTGCCACCTGGTCTTCTAGCTTAGATATTCTGTCCTCTTCTTCATCCATTCTACTGGTGAGATTTTCTACAGAGTTTTAAATTTCATTGACTGTGTTCTTCATTGCTAGTAATTCTGACTGGTTTTTCTTTATTATTTCCATTTCCTTATTTATGTCTTGTACTGACCTCTTTACTTCATTAAATTGGTTTCCCATGTCTTCTTTTGCTGGCCTCTAAAGGCCCAGGTGTGAGGCCTAGTGGAACTTCCTGAGCCTAGCTAAAGTTTGGTGATCTGCCTCTGGCCAGACGTGACTCAGCAAGACGCCTAATGGCTTCTTACCTGCTACCTCCACATGGGAGTTAGAATTATCATTTCAATAGTCACAGTTTACTATTGGCCCTTACCTTTCCCCACCATCCTACAATCCCCGCCTTCACCCCCAACATTATATAGGCAACTGTTCATAGCAATAAATCGAGTTCCTGCTTCTACAAGACTCCCGACTCAGTGTGGTTTTTCTCCGGTGGCCAGGAGAGGTCTGAGTCGTCGGACGCTCATCTCCTCCTCAGCCCCTCGGGAGGAACCAGCGGGCCTGGTCCTTCCCTCGGCACTACCTGCCCCCGCCGGCGGAGCCCGGCATCTGGCGCCCAACGTGGGGCTCTTGGAATCCGACAGACTAGTGCCCCCTGAGAGACATTCGTTGAGGAGGTCAATCGATGTACATATGCGGTGAGCGTACCCCCATAAGTAGTCTTTATATTTAATGCGCTAAACTTTGCTTCTATAACCTGTACTTGTTGATCAACATCTCTTTGTTCTCTTTCTCTTTCCTTTCACTTTTAGTTTGCAGACAAGCTACATCTGCGGCTTTTGTACAGCATGTTTACCTATCTTTTGGATCCTTGTGGTTGTATTGTACTCATGTGTATGTGGGTTGCTATTGCCCTAATTTTATGGACATTTTTCTCTCAACTTTATAATGTGGGACAGTCTAACTGTAAATCCAATCCTGCCTTAGAATCTCTCAGGGCACTCCTAAAGAGTAGAGGGCTTAATTTGACTGATAATCAGGCTCAACAGACCTGAGATTGCCTTCTCAAACTGGCGCCATGGCTGCCGGAAGGAAATCTCTTTAATTGGGACACGTGGGATAGGGTAGAGGCCCTTGTTTGTCGGGCACATGTGGAGAAGGGTCAAATACCCCCCTCAGGGGTCCTCCCTATGATCTCAGCCCTCAAGGCCTGCTTCCCTCCAAGGCCAACCAAACATAAACAAAAGACAGAAGAAAAAGATAATATACAGCCTAATCCAGCTACTCCTCCTGGAGATACAGCTTTAAAAAAACCCCAAAAGGATACATCTTTATGCTCCTCACTCGATCCCTTTGAGAGTGCTCCCTGGCCTTCCGGGGGACCTCCTCCACCTCCTCCATCAACTAACCCTTTCTGGACCCCCTCGGCCCCTCCTTCATATTCGGCCGCCGAGACCCCCTCAGCCCCTCCATATTCGACAGCCAAGCCGTCAGAAAATAAAGCTACTTTTTTATTTCCCGTCAATCTAAATCCTGGGGGCAATCGCCCTGCTGCCTGGTATCCGTGGGAAGCTCAGGACCTTAAGGAGCTTAAAAAAGCGGTCTCGGAGGATGGACCCAACTCTCCTTGGGCTGAGACCCTATTACAGGGCCTTGCCCATCAACCTTGTACAACCCAAGATTGGAAAAATCTAGTCAGGGCTGTCTTGTCAGGTCCCCTATACATTAAGTGGTGTGCCTTTTTTAGAGATGAATGCCATGCACAGGCAGAACAAAACCAAAATCAACAGCCCCCTGTGCCGATAACTTTTGGGATGCTCTCTGGTACCTCTGATCAATATGCTACAGGCACTCAACAGGCGGCTATACCTAACCCGTATAGGGACCAGGTCAGGGCACTGGGCTTGGCGGCATGGAAAAAGCTTGATGAGGGACCCTCTGAAACTCCCCTTATGAGTATTACTCAAAAACCATCTGAGGATTTGGCTACATTTATAGATAGGGTGGAAAAAAGTCTCCAAAAAAAATTTCCCCCAGGGGCATTACGGGATCAGTTTACTAAAATGTTGGTCTGGGATGGGATGACGGCCGATCACCGCCTCGCCTGTGCGGGTCTCAAGGACAACTCCATGAGTAGATGGATTGTAGCCACCAAGGACGTTGGCACTATCTCCCATCAGGCTAGGGCCATGGCTGCCGCCCTTCAGGAAAATAAACAGAGAGATTTGGCCAATACGATCTGTGCATTACAGTTAAATTCTAAAAACTTGACATGTTTTGGATGCGGGGACGAGGGCCACTTTGAAAAGGAGTGCCCCAACAGGACAAAGCCTCCTCCGCACTCTGGGGGGACGACCAACGCCCCTCACACCCTTTGCCCTAAATACAATAAAGGGTTTCATTGGGCTAAGGAATGTAAATGGAAGTTTAACATACAGGGAAAGCCTTTAAACTCCTCCAGGGGCTTCCCCCAGCCCCGTTAAATAAGGAAAAAGAGACCATCAAAGCCTATTGGACCGTCCCCCTGGTCCCCGGCCTTAGACCCAAAATTATTTTAAATATTGACAATAAAAAATTCAAACTTCTCATTGACACTGGAGCGGACCGAACGGTCCTGAGAAAGGAGGAAGTGCCCCCCTCCTGGCAGCTTGTGCCCGGCCCTCCCCTACTGGGAATTGGCGGGCAATCCACCTCCTGGGAGACTGCCACGTGGCTCCCTTGGACTGACCCAGGTGGGGACAGGGGAAAAGTCCGCCCTCTCGTGGTGACTGGGCTCACTGCTAACTTACTGGGACAAGACATCCTTGGAGATGCCGAGGCTTTCATCACTACTGACCATAAGGCCTTTTATAATGATTTGTTAGATAAAAAATAATATCAACAACAGTCTGAGGAAGGGAGGGAATATCATCCCAATTATAGAGATGACCCTTACTTTGAGCAACTCAGACAAAAGTACTCCAATAAACACCCCCAATTCTAAGGGCCACTGCCCAGCCCCCCCCATTTAAAATCCAGTGGAGACCGGGGGATCCTGTATGGGTTGAGCAGTGGCCTCTCCCTTCTTCTAAGTTACACCAACTCCACATACTTATTGATCAACAGTTGGAGGCCGAACATATTCGTCCCTCCACTAGTCCCTGGAACTCTCCTGTCTTTGTCATAAAAAAGCCTAATGGGTCCTGGAGATTTTTACATGATTTAAAAAAGATCAATGAACGCATGATCCCCTTCGGAACTCCCCAGAGGGGACTCCCATGGATCCCAGCTATTCCCAATATATACCATATTACTATCATTGACATTAAAGATTGCTTCTTCTCTATCCCTCTCCATCCAGGAGACATGGAAAAATTTGCATTCTCTGTACCTGCTGTTAATTTTTGTGGCCCAGATAGGAGATTTGAATGGACTGTCTTACCTCAGGGCATGGCAAATAGCCCACCCATTTGTCAATATTACCTGTCATCCATTTTCTCTTCTCTTATCAATCTCCCTGATACTCTGTTTTATATTTACATGGATGATATTATTCTTGGGTGCCTAGATTCCTCCACACTCCAGGACCTTACCCACCAATGTCTAACTATCCTGCATACTCACGGCTTTAAAGTAGCTCCAGAAAAAGTTCAAACTGTGCCTCCCTTTAAGATCTTGGGCTCAATCCTTACCCTAGATACAGTTTCACCTGTTAAACCACAACTTTATATTCAGGATTCTTACACCTTGCCTCAACTCCAGAAGCTTTTGGGAGAAATTAATTGGATGAGGCCTTGGATACCCATAACTACTAAAGAGCTGTCCCCTTTATTTGACCTCCTAAAGGACCTTAACTTCTCCTCTCAGGTAATTTTGTCCCCTTGTCATCAACAAATTTTTCATAAGGTACAACAGGCTATAAATACTGTGACCCTAAAGAGGTTCAATCCTGATTTGCCCATCTCCCTCTACATTTTCTCTGGGGAAACATTATACACTACACTGTTGGCCCAGGAAGGTGAACCCATCCAATGGGTCCACCTCTCAATCGGTGGGGTCCCCAGAGTTTATTCTATAACCAACCAGGTTGCTGATTGCATTATCAAGGGCAGAGACACCTCTGTCCGGTTGTTTGGCACAGAACCTCACCTTATTGTCACCCCCTTTAAGATAACAGATTTCACCTGGCTTCAGAGAAATAATAATAGAGTTGCTATGGCTCTCGAGGGGTTTCTAGGTAAAATTGATTGCCATTATGGCCCCCACAAATGGATAAGTTCTTTCTCCAGATTAGAATGGAAGCCCCCCAGGCTTTTTCTGTCTCAACCTAACCCTGACTTTCTTACCGTGTTTACTGATGGAGGGCACCTGGGGACTTCCCTAGTCGTTTACCCTCCCTTAAAACAGGAAAAAGAGCCTATGCCCATAAAGTCAGTCTCTCATGAGGTTGAGGGGTCAGCACAATTCAAAGAACTATTTGCTGTCGTTCTAGCTTTGGACACTATTCAAGAGCCATTTAACTTATTTTCTGACAGCCTTTATGTTGTTAATTTATTACCCAACCTGGCTGAGGCCCATATTAGACTGGACTCCAACCCTATATCTCCTCTGATGATTCAAGCTCGTTCCCTACTCAAACAAAGAATTAACCCCATTTTTCTTCAACATCTCAGGGGTCATCAAAACTTACCGGGATTTCTTTCTCGAGGAAACAATTTGGCTGATAAAATGGCTTCTATGCCTCAGTGTAATACTATTACAGAAGCTACACGCTTCCACTTATTGACCCATGTCAACTGGAGAGGTCTCAAGCACAGGTTTCCACAGGTACCAGTCAAGGACCTTAAAAAAATTGTCCGGACTTGTAAGTCCTGTCAGCCCTTCCTCCAAGTACCCCCCCTTCAAACTACAGGAAACAATCCTAGAGGGCTACGCCCTAATCATCTGTGACAAATTGATGTCACACACTATTCTCCATTTGGGAAACTTAAATATATTTTTCTTTCAGTTGATACCTTTTCCCGTGCCTGCTGGGCATCAGCACATGCCGGGAAAAAATCTAAACATGCCATTAGTCATATGCTTCAATGTTTTGCCACTCTTGGGCTGCCTGATCAAATTAAAACAGATAATGGCCCCTGCTTCGTAAACAAGGCCTTTGTAGATTTTCTCCAGAACTAGAAAATCTCACATTCTACAGACATCCCATACAACCCCCGGGGCCAAGCTATCGTTAAAAGATATAATCAGACTCTCAAGTCTCAATTACAAAAACAAAAGGGAAAATCCTTACCCCCACACGACCAACTAAAAAAGGCATTATTTACCCTAAATATTTTAAACTTTTCTAAAGAAGATAAACAACTCTCCCCTTTTCAAAAACATTGGTCTTCATCCATTACCTACAGTTCTATCTGGGTAAGATGGAGGGACCCATTGACTGGGGCCTGGAGAGGGCCTGATCCGCTCCTCACAGCAGGGAGAGGGTTTGGATGTGTCTTCCCTCAAGATGAAAAAAGACCCATTTGGGTACCAGCGAGAGACCTAAAATATTTGTCCCAACAAGAGGACACTGACAGTCACTTCTCTAGGGAGTGTCCCACCCCTGAGGACTGTTCCTAAAATGGTCCTTCACCCTACTAAACTAAACAATTCCCTCCCTTGTGGAGGATTGCTGGCTTTGCCTCCAATCTGGGCCTCTCTGGCTGCTTGCAGTACAGTTGCCTGTACGACCTTAAAACATTACTCAGCCACCTTCCCCATCCCCGTCCAGCTTTTCCCAATGTTTCCCCTGGAACTTGCATTTGGGCCCCGCCTTCCCCTAATAATTCCAGTATAGATGTGGGATACATTCATCCTTCCTTCTGTACTTTTAACACAGCTGATCCCAATGCTCAATGCTGCCCACCTTCTGGAATGGTTTATGTTTGTGGAGGCGGGATGGCCTATGACTTTCTGCCCACCAATTGGACGGGCCTTTGTGCCCCAGCCACCTTAATCCCAGATGTAGATATCATCCCTGGAAATGAGGCCCTCCCTGTATCAGAGGGAGACCTATCTTCAACAACAGCTAGATTCCCTGGCTGAGGTAGTCCCACAAAACAGGAGAGGACTAAACCTACTAACGGCCGAAAAAGGAGGCGTATGTTTGTTTTTACAGGAAAAATGCTGCTTTTACGCCAATAAATCAGGAATCATCCAGGACAAGATTAAGAGGCTCCAGGAAGACTTGGAGAGGTGGCAGTGGGATCTCCAGGACAACCTGCTGTAGACGGGCTTACATGACTTCTTACCCTACCTTCTCCCTCTACTTGGGCCCCTCCCCCTCCTTCTCCTTCTCCTTCTCCTCACTGTCGGGCCTTGTGCAATTAATAAGATTACACAATTTATTCACCAATGGCTAGAGCCAGTAAAACCTCATCAGGTCAAAATACAGGCTGGAAACTCAGAAATTAAGTTCCTCAGATGACCCACTGCCACCTCCTCTGCCCTCCATGTGACCAATGACGGGTAAGATCCCCATAGGGGGACAACCTAAGACAGGCCATGGGGTGGGTTCTCACCGAGCTAAACACATGGTACCCAGTGACGGGTAAGATCCCCAGAGGGGGACAACCTAAGACAGGGGCCATGATGAATGCTCTGAGCTAAACACCTGGTACCCAATGACGGTTAAGACCCCCAGAGGGGGACAACCTAAAACAGGGGCCATGGTGACTAATGCTCTTACAAAAACAAAAGGGGGAGATGCTGGCCTCTAAAGGCCCAGGTGTGAGGCCTAGTGGAACTTCCTGAGCCTAGCTAAAGTTTGGTGATCTGCCTCTGGCCAGACGTGACTCAGCAAGACGCCTAATGGCTTCTTACCTGCTACCTCCACATGGGAGTTAGAATTATCATTTCAATAGTCACAGTTTACTATTGGCCCTTACCTTTCCCCACCATCCTACAATCCCCGCCTTCACCCCCAACATTATATAGGCAACTGTTCATAGCAATAAATCGAGTTCCTGCTTCTACAAGACTCCCGACTCAGTGTGGTTTTTCTCCGGTGGCCAGGAGAGGTCTGAGTCGTCGGACGCTCATCTCCTCCTCAGCCCCTCGGGAGGAACCAGCGGGCCTGGTCCTTCCCTCGGCACTACCTGCCCCCGCCGGCGGAGCCCGGCATCCTTTGATCCCTTTGATTTCCTCTGACTTCCTTGAGCATATTTATAATCATCTTTTGAAATCTTTCTCAGGCATTTCCTCTAACTCATTCTCACTGGAGGTCATTTCTCATGCATTAATACTTTTTGGTGGATTTATATTATCTTGATTTTTGGTGTTTCTTGTGTTATAATGTATGTATTTTTGCATCTTGGATTAATTTAATGCTTGGATTTTCTAGTTAGCTATAGTATTATTAGATGTATCAATCAATCTGATGTTACATATCTTCAGGATAGGAGGTTATGGTGCTAGGTGCGGCTCTTACGACTCAGAGTATCTATAAAAGTGACCCTTGATGTTGGGTTTGCCTGATATGAGAGTATTCAAGTAGGCTTAATGGAAGAAAATACAGGCAGATTCTAAAATTTAAGTAAACAATGTACACATTCAATGAAAAACAGCACAGAGAATTTGTGCAAGAGCAGGTATTATGACAACCAGATCCTCTAACAAAGTCACAATCCCTTAGGGTGTATTTTGCCCCATACTCTTAATACTGTCAACTAGGAGGTTAAGATTTCTGGTCTGTAGAGTGTTCCAAGTCAGCTTGTGACCAAGTGAGACCCTTCCCTAATGAACAATAGAAGAGGAAACAAAGCCAGTGTAAATCAGAAAGCAACAAATAACAAGCCCAAAATATAGCTTAAGTATGGTAAATCTGACAATCCATCAGATTTAACATATAATTTATCCTGTTATGAAGGTGTAATTAGTACTTCTGATTCAAGTCTATATACCAGGCTTATTTGGTGTGTACTGACCTGGTGTAATCCCAGTTACCTTTTGGGATGATTTTGATCTCAGTTATGCTGGGGTCCTGCTTGGGTCCCTCTTTGGTGTGCTGTGGGTTCAAGTAGGCTGGCTGGGTTGCTGGATGGCTGTGTTGGTTGCTGGTGCTGGGTGCTGTGATCTCCCTTCCCCAAGTCTCTGGTGCTTACTGGTGTTTGTGCTTGTGGTGGGGAAGGGGAGGCTGTGGATGGTGGACATAGTCCTCCCGCTGGTCCACATGATCCTCTACCTCCTGATCTGTTCCTCTGTTGGTCGCTGAGTTCATCCCTTCATGGTTTTTGAGTTTGTGAGGAGCTCCAGTGTGAGTGGAAAATCCCCTCACCTGGCTTTTCCTGCAGCTCAAGCAAGCCTTGCAGCCGTGGCCCCGCAGACCTGCTGCCACTGCAGACCTGGTACTTCTGCTGCTGGAGCCGCTTCTGCCTGCCAATGTGGGCTCTAGATGCTCTGGATCTCTCATACTTCTCTGCTGCTGATGGTAATTTCTTATACACCTCACTTTTTAATAAAAGAGTGTATTATGCTTTTTTTTTTTTTTTTTTTGGCTTTTTCTCTCCTAGGCTGCTTTGGCATGGTTCCTACGCCACCATCTTAACTGGAAGTCCAGTTTCTACTTCTTAATAAGAATATGTGGTATTTGTTTGACTTTCTGTGATGACATATACTTAGCCTTATATCCTCTAGCTCCATCAATATTTTTTTTTTTTTTTTTTGGTTTTTCGAGGTAGGGTCTCACTCTAGCCCAGGCTGACCTGGAATTCACTATGGAGTCTCAGGGTGGCCTCGAACTCACGGCGATCCTCCTACCTCTGCCTCCCGAGTGCTGGGATTAAAGGCATGCGCCACCACGCCCGGCTCCATCAATATTTTTGTAAATGACAGGCTTTCATTTTCTTATGGCTTAATGATATTTTATTGTGTGTATATAGCACATTTTCTTTCTTCATTCATCTATTAGTAGATTCCTAGGTTGATTTCATATCTTGGCAGTTATGAATAGTGTTGCCATGAACATGAACATAAAAGTTTAGGTGTCATTTTTTGTTTAGTTTTGAGACAGGGTTTTTCTATGTAGTCTCAGCAGGCCTAGAACTTGCTGTGCAGCTCAGGCTGGCCTTTAACTTTTGATCTTCCCTCTTTAATCTCTTGAATGGTTGATTTCTGGGATTACCGGTATGTGCTAAATATTCACATATTTGTTGATGTTTCATTACTTTTGGATATATACTAGTAGTGGGATATGGTAATTCTATTCCCAGTTCTCTGAG
The DNA here is from genome assembly GCA_036346955.1 of Dipus sagitta. Taxonomy (NCBI): domain Eukaryota; kingdom Metazoa; phylum Chordata; class Mammalia; order Rodentia; family Dipodidae; genus Dipus; species Dipus sagitta. The sequence continues at coordinate 87,779,516 of CM070775.1, read as the reverse complement.
GAAGTTCCCATATTGTTTTCCATAATGGCTGTATTAATTTACATTCTTACAAGTAGGAGATGAGGGGTCCCTTTTCTACACATCAATTTTTTTGGGAGGGAGAAGGTAGTGCTGGGTATTGCTCTATATCTCTATATATTATATATAATATATGTATACATTATATATAGACATAAAAATATACATAGTTTTATATATAGCATGTGTGTATATGTGTATCTTCATAGATGTATCCTATATGTATATATACATGTGTTAGTAACATACATATGTTAATGTTATTTCTTAATCTATTTTTCTTTTATAAACACTTAATTTGTCTCATTAGATTTTGCTTTTAAGTTCTTTTTTGTTATATAGGAATTATGCTTGTTACTCTTTAAAATTTATTTTATTCTCATATATCATTTTTAGACTTATCTGTTTTTTAAATATTATTTATTTATTTGTCAGAGAAAGAGGGAGGGAGAGAGAGAGAGAAAGAAAGAGAGAGAGTGAGAATGGGCATGTCAGGGCCTCTAGCCACTGCAAGCGAACTCCAGACTTGTGTGACCCCTTGGGCATCTGGCTAATGTGGGTGATGGAGAATTGAACCTGGGTCCTTTGGCTTTGCAGGCAAATGCCTTAATCGCTAAGCCATCCCTCTAGCCTGAGACTTATTTATTTTTGATTGTATCTTTCATAGGATCAACTCGCCACTGCTACATCTGCCCAGGATTGGAAACTACCTTTAACTAAGTCACCTCTTCTATGTGGTTCTAGATTCCTGTGAGTCAAGAGGAGTGCATATGAAATGTGGAAAGGGATGCTGCACCATCCTGGAAGATAGAGGGATGCAGGCGATGGACGGACACAGAGAGATATGATGGTTCCCAGGATGTTATCCTCTGCTCATACTTTGAAACAGCTCATTTCCTGACTGTTGGCTCTATCATTCATCATTGAGCCTATGTCCCATGCCTGCCTCCATGAGACACTTAATACCAGGTCTATAAAGGTGCTAGAGCTGCTCTGAGGTAGCAGCTTACCAGTGGTGAAGTTTCCATAGCAGTAAGGAGTCCATAGAATATGTACAATTGCTGAAGTTTCCAGTCTTTCCTTCCTACCTACTTGATCTAGCACTTTGCCTGCCATGGTTAATGATTATTTTCTAAGATCCTCTTACTTCTCCCTTTTAGACCTTTATTTGCTCAGCTCCCAGCACATTTGTGTAAACTCAATTTTCGTATAAAACCTCTCATTTGTGTAGTACTTATAGTGGCTCTGATAACTGATTTAACAGAGTAAAACAATAGCTTTGACAATGAAATAAAATAAACATGGAAAATTCTGTAAAAGCTCTGAATTGCTATTCAAGTGTAATTATGGGGCTAGATAAGTAATATATTGCTGTGCCTCTGACATAGAGGAACAGATTAGTGACATTTCAAATGGCAAGTGAAGCAAGACCACACAGCAAATTTCATGGAAACAGTTTATCAAGCTACATGTCTGACTAGTGGATTTGTTTGTCATCACATGGACGCTAAAAAGTTCACATAGCCTAATTTTGAAGTGAGAATTGATACCTGAAATTATCCTGACTTCCACATACATGCTGAAGTACACATGCACCCACCCTCACATATATGATAATGTACAAATACAAATCATATATATATATACATGCATATGCACACACATACAAGATGAGGTTGTTGGGTGGATTTTAATCTAATATGACTTCTATCAGTGGACAGTGCTATGTGAAGATGTGTTGAAGATAGATACACCCAGGGAATAATCACAGGGTAATGGAGGAAGGTGTCGGGATTTGAGGGTTACCATCAGAAGTCGAGGAGGAGCAGAAACGGTTTTACCTGGAATCTCAGAGTAAGCATGGCCCTGACAAGAACTTGACTTTGGATTTCTGGCCTCTAAATCTGTGAGAATAAATATCTGGTTTATAAAGGAACTATGTAGTATATGGTGCTTTGCCATGGCAACCCTTGGAAGTGAGTACGCCTTATTTCTCCCACTTACATAATCTATTCACTTAATTGGAAAAAGAATATTAAGCATTCACTTTACAGGTCACTTTATTTATTTATTTCTGGGCTCTTGGGAAAGCCCTCTTAAGGCATTTAGAGCTTAGGGGATGAATAAATAAGGAGAGCCAAGAGACTAGCAGAGGCTACTTTGCTCCCCCCCCCCTCCTCAGTTTATTGAAGACGTTCCCAGTTGTGTCATCTTTGACAAAGCATGGTACATGCAGGTGAGTATTTTCTAACATTTATAGGTTCTTGGCTCAAAGGTATGCTAAAAATGTCAAGAGCAAAAAAGACCTTAGATAAATGGTATGTGAGATGCTGGGATTGAAGTTTGTTTAGACTAAAAATGATAAAGCCCAACACAGAGAGTTATTGCTACCCTGGGCACAGAGTCAGAAGGTATGAAAGACTTTGCAGGGGACTGATACATTGTAAAAGCCCTAAAATTCTTTCAAAATTCTTATAGGTGAATCATAGTAAGCTAGAAAGAATAATGTACAACCACTGGAAGATGTGTAAGTTGGTTAGATGAATGACTATAAAAAGCTGTTATGGTTTGCAAGCAGGCAGTGAAGATGTACACCATATATGCTTTAACTTGGATCCACAGTTTCCTCCAGGAATGAAACTTGTTGACTCATGAGTCATACTCTGTGACGCTAGCAAATAGTCTAATGCAGAAAATGCTAATGTTGAAAGAATTTTTTTTCTGTGAATCCAAAGTGTAACTAGTACCAAAAATATTCTATTGTTTTAAACTGATGACAACATGGGTCAATGATTATAGCTTATTTAAGACTGAGAACTAAAGAAATACTAAGAATCATTCCTAGGCATTAGTAATGCAAGGGACATAATGTTTGTTCTCAAAAACTCTTTGAAGTCTACTAAACTCTGTGTTGGTACAACTCAATAATATACAAAGCCCATTCCTTTCTGATAGAGTTTTGATGAGTCAAATCCACCCAGCACAATTTATTAGACATATGTCTTCACAGACCTAAAATTACAAAGATGTACAGAAGGACTTCATTACTTTGAAATAAATAGGGACTAAATGGCAGTTTTTACATTTCTGAGCCTATTGTTTTTCCTTATTATTAACTGCTGCTGAATAATTTTGGTAAAAGAAGTCAGATGATATTAAATCTGTTTTTCTAAGAAAGGATAGAAGATGTCAGTCTTGAATATAAATCCAAAAGGTCTGAAGTCTTTCCTCTGAAGTCAATTGAATCTATTGAAAATTATCAAACCAAATTATCAAACCAACTAATGTAACATCTAAAGATAGAAACCTTTCAAGATAATTCTAGTATGGACTCAGTGAAACTTAATGTCCAGGAATGACATATTATGGGAGCAGAACAAGCCAGTCAGGAACACACTATATTAGATATTTATATATAATTAGCTTTTCAGTTTTTTGTTTTGTTTTGTTTTGTTTTGTGTTTTGAGGTAGGGTCTCACTCTAGCCCAGGCTGACCTGGAATTCATTCTGTATTCTCAGGGTGGCCTTGAACTCACAGCAATCCTCCTACCTCCACCTCCTGAGTGCTGGGATTAAAGGTGTGCGTCACCACGCCTGGCTCAACTTTTCAGTTTTTTTAAACTTTGTATGTGCATGTGTGTATGAACTTGGTAGTAAATGCCATATACAATGCACATGTGAAGGTCAGAGATAACCTGTGGTGTTGGTTCTTGCCTTCTACCTTATTTGAGGGAGGGTCTCTTGTGTTTGCCACTGTAAACACCAAGCTAGCTTGCTGACAAACTTCCCAGTGGTATCATGTCTCTGCTTCTCATTTCATTGCAGGTGTGATGGGATTAATAGATGCTTACACTACAGAGTGGGTGCAAGGGATTGACCTCTGGTTGATAAATAAAAAGGAGTTCATAGGAAAGACACCATTCTTCAACATGAAATTTCTTTTCTAGTCAAGGTTATGGGCCTCTACTACCAGTGTCTCAGCAGTGGCACATACGAGAAATCCATTTCTTGTATTTTCTTATTTATTTATTTTTTATTTATTTTATTTTTTTAATTTATTTATTTGAGAGCAACAGACAGAGAGAGAAAGAGGCTGAGAGACAGAGAGAGACAGAGAGAGACAGAGAGAGAGAGAGAGAATGGGCTTCCAGCCACTGCAAACGAACTCTAGACGCTTGTGCCCCCTTGTGCATCTGGCTAACATGGGTCCTGGGGAATGGAGCCTCGAATCAGGGTCCTTAGGCTTTAAAGGCAAGCGCTTAACTGCTAAGCCATCTCTCCAGGCCAAGAAATCTATTTCTATCCCATATTAAAATATTCACATACTGTACATGCATAAGGGAAGGAATGAAGAGCTTCCTAAAAGAATTAATTCTTTGGTACAGAACTATCCAATGCTTTTGTGACATTTATATTTCAACTATACATAAAACATAAGAATTGCACATGTTTATGGAGTAGTACATGACGAGAAATATTTCAAACTGAACTAAAATTGACACATCAGATGTGATTTATGCTGCTTTAATAATGAGTAGAAGCCACGCATGGTAATGATTGCCTGTAATCCGGCATTTAGGAGATAAGGCAGGAGGGCCATGAATTTGAGGCCAACCTGAGCTACACAGTGAGACACAGAACATCAGAGATGGTTGATTATTTCAACCAGAGAGAACAAGGGGACAAATTATGGTAATATGGCCAGAGAAAAGATGATACATTTTTAGCACCTAGCAACACAATGCTGTGCCACCTTTGTGTCTATAGTCTCAATGAAAAGGAGAGGAGTTATTCTATAGAATTGGGTGAGAGCTATAATGATGGGTAAGGAGCTACTAGAAAAGCTGTGGTAAGAGAAGTGCCACTGCACAGACCACTGCCTGAGCAGAAGGTGTGTGCGTGCGTGCGTGCGTGCGTGCGTGCGTGTGTGTGTGTGTGTGTGTGTGTGTGTGTGTGTTGTATGAGAGGGCTGTATTAAACATCTGCACTCTCTTTCCTTCTGCCCTCTGATCTCCTCTGAGGCCTTGCAGAAGCCATCTAGAAGTGAGAGGGCAAGAGAAAGCCTGCAGATACATTTAAATAGGTTAAAGTCCCTGGGCGCAGAGCAAAGTAGAGAAGAGAAACTGCAGCCAGAGGAGGAAACAAATGAAAGTGCACATCTCAAACTCCATTCAAAAGCCTGGACCAAACCAGGTGTGGTTGAAGTTGGATTATACCCTGTTCTAACTAGAATTTAATGAAAAGGAGATGAAAAAAGAATGCTCAAAGGTGACATTTTGACTCCTAGCCTTCCTTCCTAACCACTTGGATGACCCATACTCCAGTATCCCCTGGGCTTGTTTCATTCATTTCAGCCTGAGTGTATTTGTTGCCATTTTTCCATCTGACACTGGACAATTACTCCTTTGAAATCCTGTAGCAATTAATGTCTGTGTCATTCATTTAGAATGCAGCTTATGCTGTCTGTTTTTTCTTTAATCTATTCTATTGTTTATACTTTATCTCTCCATCTGGATCATCAGTGGCAATGAAGTCATCAATTGCATGATGACTTCAATAATTAAGGATTTTGAGGTCACTTTGGAAGATATTGTACTGAAATAATTTACAAATGTCTACTGTGGTCTGTGAGAACTATATCACATATATTTTTCTGTTCTTAAGTCAAAGTATAAGCATTTAGAGGCTGCTAACATAATGTATTCATCTGTCTAGTATTTAGCACAATACCTTAAACAAAACAGATCTATAATTAATATTTGTTGATTGATATTTTATCACCTCATCTAACAACTTATATCTGTGAAGGAGCTCGTGTCAGTGAAAAACTGAACACAGACATGGTTTTTCTTTCTTTTTCTTCTTTGAGAATATTCTTTGACACTACAGAAAAAATCATAGTGGGAGAATCCACAGTTATAACTTGAAATTTCTCTCAAAATATCCTGTAATAAAAGGAAACACCAATGCTGAGGTTAGAAGAGCAAAGTAAAAGAAAGTGATGGCTGAGTACTACAAAGAGAGAGCACTCTGAGTGGCTCATTACCATGCACTGCTTCTAAAAGCTGGCTCATTGATTTAATGATCATGCCATACATTGAGCTGCAGAATGTTCACTGCAGTTAAAAAGAGATTTGTCTTCATCAAAATTGTATATGTTGGGGGGTGGGGTGAATGCAATTCCAGCATATAATTTGTAAGCCAAATTTTGAGTTGAAAAATTCAGAGAGATTTATTATTTATGCCTTCTTGCTTTTGTCCTGATCTTTCCTTAAAATACAAACATCCTGTCGGGCGTGGTGGCACACGCCTTTAATCCCAGCACTCGGGAGGCAGAGGTAGGAGGATTGCCATGAGTTCAAGGCCACTCTGAGACTACAGAGTTAATTCCAGGTCAACCTGGACGAGAGTGAGACCCTTCCTTGAAAAACCAAAAAAAAAAAAAAATACAAACATCCTATATCTTTCTCAGAACTTGCTTTTTTTTTTTTTGTCTATCTTTAATCTTATCTTCTTCTTGCATGAGTTACTGACTAGAACTTAGCATCTTTCAGAGCACCGGTAACACTTTTTTGTTATCAAGATTCTATCAGGACTGGTGTTTTGTGGTCATCAGAATTACAACTAGAAGTTTATTAACAGGTTGAACACAGGTTTTGTTAAAATTTTTAAAATATTTTTTAAACTTGTGGGTATTGCAATAGGGAGCTAAGTACTTCAAAGATTTACATATTTACCCTATAACCAAATAAATGACATAAATTGTGTCTAGTGGATTAAAAGGAGAATGTAATCTCAGCTTATTTCTTGGAGAACAGGTGCTGTGAGCTAAGGCACATTGCTATAATTTTGAGTGTTATTTATGTTGCACTGCTATTTGCTCTGAATTTTTTAATGCTTTCTAAAAATTATTTCTTCAAAAGCAAAAATTGCTAAGAATTCTTAAAGATCAGATACATGAAGCAAAGTTCAATCTGCTAACACACACAGAGAGAGAGAGTGGGGGGAGGGAGGGAGAAGTGTTTATGTGTGTGTGTGCACGCGTGTGTGCATGTGGATAATAGGTTAGCTTTTGCTATTTATGTCTAACACAGGGCTGGACTATTTTTCACAACCAAAATAGAAAATTTAGAACTCTCACACCTCTCATCAATTTGAACTTTCTTATTTCCTTAAGCTAATGAGGGTTTTATTTGACAGTAAAATGTTTAGGAAATGCCTTAATTTAAGAATGTGATAAGATAAATTGGGGTTAAGATGGAAGAAGAATATGGTCCATTAATGAAAACATATTTCTCAGAAGCCTAAATATAGTTCATCTTGTTGCCCCTGTGCATTTCTATGAGTACATGCAATCATTATGTTTAGGAGAACAAAATAAGGAAGACACATTGAGTTTCAAACCCTTAAGATTTTGTGTTTCTGTGGTGAAGTAGTGTGTAACATATCTCTTAGTTTGAATATGAAACCAATTTCATTCTCGAGACCAATGTTTGCTAGCCCCACTAGGGTAAACTGAGCATATAAAATTTATTAAGGAAAGCCAAAAGAAAAATGCAGTTTGAAATTTTGAGACAACTTGTGATCTGTAGAAGGCCCACACTTTGCTATCATCTTGTTATCTTTTTGATACTCAGGATCTGGTTTTTGTACTTGGGAAGGAAACTTACATTATAACTTTTTTATCTAGGACTTTCATCATACTGATTTTTCATATATAGGTGAGACAACAATTCAAGATCATTTTGTTTGGGGACTGATAAGAATGTCAGTTGTTTTCTTTAGTAGCCTTGAATCAAGAGCTGCTACTCCTAAATAATGATTCTTGATCCATTCCTAAGTTTAATCAAATACCTCATACTGTAAACTATATTTAATATTTTGATCATGTGCAAAAAGGGTAATGTTTAATAGCAGCTGAATGACTTTGAAACTAAAACAAATTACCACAGCTTTTCAGTCTCCCCCTACCCCTATTCAGAAAACATCATTTATATTTAAAATTGAAATGGCAAAAAAAAAAACCCAAAAAATAAAAAAAAGAAATGGCATTGTCATGGTTTATAAACATTCATCTATTCACTTTAAATAGTTATTCAAAGATCACTTCATGTTTGTCATTATGAGTCTTTAAGAAAGATAAGTCATATTACCTGCCTTTACAAAATTTACTAACTGATGATAAAAATGTGTGTATGCAATATATATACATACACAAAGATATCATAATATCAAAAGTAATAATATATAATGTGCTATGTAATAAATAATTAGGAAGGATAGAGCATGCAGAGAATTGACAGATAATTTACTAAAATATTATAATACTAAAATACTGTGATTTAATATTTGTCTTTCTTTTAACATGCTATTTATTTTGGAAGGGGAGAAAGAGAGAGAGAGAGAGAATAAGCATGGGCATGCCAGAGCCTCTTGCTATTGCAAAAAAAAACTCCAGATGCCTGTACCACTTTGTGTATCTGGCTTTACATGGGTACTGGAAAATCAAACCCAGACTGGCAAATTTTGCAAGTCAATACCATTAAGCACCGATAAATCTTCCCAGCCCTTAATATTTTTCATTTTCTATTCCCTGAAGATAATGTGGTACCTGTAACTTTTAGTTTACTATATAGTGACTTTTTGGTTTGATGATTGTATGTGGAGCTAGTAAGAAGACATTTCCCTATATTTTGATGTAATTTCTCCATTGCTAAACTTGATTGATATCCAAGGAAGAACATGCTATTTGTTATTATTGTTGCTGTTAATTATTATTATTTTGGGGGGAAACACTGATTTTGGGCAAAATAATGAATTTTGATAAGAATAATTCTGATAACTCTTGGAAAAATTGTACATTTTTGGCAAGAGGGAGGATAAAAATGAGAACATACCTTCCAATACTTTTGGAATTGGATACGTGTCTCTTTCTAGTCACAACATAACAACTTGAAAAGAAGAATCACAAAAGATAATCCTTAAAGTCCACATGTTATTTTTTTAAGGTGGGAAAGAGGACCTGGCAGCTACTGTCATAGAAATCTGTGGTAGAAGAGTATTTGCCTAGCACCAGCTATGTAAGTCGGACATAAGACTTAAAGCAGTGACCAGTGAAATGGTGCCCATGTGAGGGGAGGGTGTTTTACTATAAAATACCTTCAGAGCTAGAGATGATTATGACTTTCAAGGATACAGGGATAGAAGTTCTAATGAAAATGTTGCTGAGAAGAAGAAGTGGCTGGATTCCAGGGCACACCTCAGAATGCACACACTTGTCAGTGACAGGTGGTTCAGGTGGCTTAGATGCCCAGATTGGACAACACTTGATCCAGGGAAACAGCATACTCTCAAGGAAAATAGCACTGTTTATCACTTTGAAACAGGCTTGAGTCTGTTTGGAAGAACATGTATATCCACTGAATGAAGGTTGGTTTGCCATGGTCTTTGTGAAACAGATTTTTTTTTTTCTGAAATTACTTCAGTCTATAACTGACCAATTTCAATATAGTAGAGATCACTTAGAGGATCATTTAATCTGGCATTTTCTTGGCTTTTCATACAGTTGTATAGATTGAAAGGGCACTCTGGTTTTTCCAAGAAGGCCACAAATTTATGCCCTCAATATCTGCATAGTTTTGTCTCTGTCTTTTCACCTATCTCTAGGTGGTTTTCAGTACACTGATATCTGTTATTGACCCAAAAAGTACTCACCAAGTATGAATGACAATGACCTGATTTCTACAAATACCTCATTTAGTGATTTTTTTTTCTGATAGTACTTACATTGTCCTATTGCTTCAGATTAAAACAAAATAAATTGCCCCGGCCAGCGGGGAGTTAAACAAGGACCTGAGGGAAAATTAACCTGGATGAGAGAAAAGACAGACACAAAGAAGGAGACCAAGTCTAGAGTCTAATCAAGGTCTCAAATTTATTCAGGCAAGCACAAGCTTAAATTCTCTATTAAAAAAAAAAAAAAGTAAGGGTTATCTCATTTGTCCTGGTGCTAACTTACTCTCTGTTGTAGAATCTGCTTCTCTTTTTCAGATAGATGTAGATCCTAAGGAGAGAGCCACCCCATTATACCTCAAAAGGGCCCCGGCTGAAACTAAGAAAAATTGGAGAAACAAGCAAGGGGGCTGTTTTCCTAATGAACCGGATACCAGCACAAGGGGGAAGGAGATCAGCACAGAGAAAAATCAACTCCTACCAAATCAGAGAGCCAGAGCCTCAGAGGCCCCCAACACCTCATCACTGAAGCAGACCAAAAATGAACCCAACATGGCTCAGGGAAATTTTGTGGAAGAGGGGGCGGAAAGAATGTCAGAGTCACATGTTGGGTCATGATATGCAGAGACATTTATCTTACCCATAACTGTGGGCTAACTCCACAATGCATGACCCGTATACCTCAACAAGGAGGGGCCAAGGGGAGAGGGTAGGTCACGGATGAGCCTAATAATGGTACCAAACTGACTGTATTTGCTGAATACAGAACTGACTAATAAAGAAAAAAAAATTAAAAAAAAAAAAACTTTCTCAACAATGCCTACGTGCCTAAAGTCTGCTCCACCAAGGCTGTCAATGCCTCTGTGTCTGAAGTCTGTATTACCAAGGCCGTACGATAAGGCCTCTGTACCTGGAGATCCAAGACCAGCTGCAGTTCCCACGGTCAAAGAGCAGCTACAGCTCCCAACACTAAATGTCTGCTTTTCCTAATTCCAACAAAAGGTGGCATATGTTCCCCCTACCCATGTAAAGCCAGATGTACAAGATGGAACATGCATTCTGAGTTCATTTTCAGTGGCTACAAGACCTGGTATATCCATTCTCTCTCTATCTGCCTCTTTATATCTCTTTCTCTCAAATAAAAAATAAAATATTTAACAAAAGAAAGAAAAAATGGCAGAGATCAATGGAAATTGGTTTACATTCTTTGCCCATAACCAAATATTCCTTTGCCACTGTGGGAACCCATCTTCAGACCTTAGAAACTTTCATTGTGTAGAAATTAAAATTGATAGCTGGGCGTGGTGGCACATGCCTTTAATCCCAGCACTAGAGAGGCAGAGATAGGAGGATTGCTGTGAGTTCAAGGCCACCCTGAGACTACATGGTGAATTCCAGGTCAGCCTGGACTAGAGTGAGACCCTACCTCAAAAAACCAAAAAAAAAAAAAAAAAAAAAATACAATTGAGTACTGAAACTGAAACAAGTTAAATAATGAAAGACAACTTAACAAGCATTACATATAAAATTTTAAATAAAGTTGAGTCTGAGAGATGGACCACTAGAGAGGACAGCCTCATGATGCTCTGATTCTCACAGAAGAGCATTAGAATCAGAAGACCTGATGGATATAAGTTCATCCAGGATGAAAAGATGGGCATGGGTCTACAGGTAAGGAGCCAAGCTGAAGGAGTTGAGTATGAAACTCTTTATGTGAGGGATGATCACTTTAAAGAATGGGAGTTATAGGCATAATTTAAAGAAGATAGTCACTGAAAGAATATATCTGGAAAATACTTAACATACTTGACAGGGTCAACTGAAGTGGACTGAGAGACATAAATCAAGGAAACAAATGACATAACTATTATATCCATCTGCAAATAACAAGAAAAAATAATGGAAAAAAGATGAAAAGGAATGGATGTTTAGAAAAGATGTAATGAATCATTTGCTAAGGTGGAGAATTCTACCAATCTTATCCAATTACTAACTGAAGTTATAGGTAATATATAACAAGAAACAGTATCATTGAGTTGTTATATAACCTTTCCCATTGTTACTTAACAACAAGCATTGTTAGGTGTTTAAAAGCTGCAGTATGTTAAAAATGTTTCTAGGTGCTCTACAGATCGAACAATTCAACATGATGTCTACTGGTATTCATTGAGAATTGAGGTATTGTCCTTGTGTTTTATGTTATATATTTTCAACCCGGCAACCTTTGAGAGGGACGAATTTATCTAGAAGATTCATGCCTTTTATAATATGGAAGATTGGTGTGATAAAAAAAATCAAGGTCCAAGTGATTATGTGGAAATAAAAACAGTGGCATATTCTGGTTCAAAGATTATTTGCTGAGAATTGTGCTAGTGTTACTTACTAGAATTGTACAAATAGCAGTACTACCATTGGCACTATTTATTGTACAAGATGCCATGGTGCAAACTCTCACTTATAAAACAACTCAAGAGAAACATGTTTAATTTAAGGCATGTGCCACCATGCCCAGCTTCTTATTAGCTCTTTAAGCAGCCAGATGCCTCTTCTTATGAGGTCTCTCAGAAGTTTCACAAGTCCTTTTTTTTTTTTTTAACAAGTGTTTATAAACTTCTTTAATTTGTAGAACCTTATTACCTGTAGCATTAGAAGGGGTATAGGAGCAATAGAAGAAAAAGTTCTTAGCTATAGAAAACACCAAGAAAGTGGTGGTTAAAACATCTTCACAGCAGGGGAGATGGCTCAGTGCTTAAAGGGACTTGATTGCAAAGCCTGAAGGCCCAGGTTTAATTCCCCAGTATCTACATAAAGCCAAATATACAAAGTGGTGCATGAATCAGGAGTTCCTTTATACTGCAAGAGGTCTGGGATGCTCATTCGCTCTCTCTCTCTGCCTGTAAATAATAACAAAAATAAATTAAAAAAATTATGCAACTCAAAGTCTAAGTGACTCAGAAGTAAACAACTTGATGTGATGCTCACACAAGTTGCAATAGTGTCACACAGCCAGCCATGATGGGGAACCAACTACTCTTGGATTATCTGACAGATCCTCTCAGTGTAAAGGAAACCATATCTGGAACTTGTAAACAAGTTGGAATCATATCCAGATAATGATTCTGTTTTCCATTGTCAAGCTCCCACTAACCTTAGACTATAAAGTGTATAAACCCTTTTAATTCTCTCTAAATTAATAATGGTTATCCCATTTAATAGGCACTCTCTATTGGAGAATCTGCTTCTCTTTTTCAGATGAGAACTGGACTTGAGATAAACAACCCAGCACATTCCACTCCAGCTCCAGCTGAAACCATACAGGAATTGGGGAAATGAGCAAGAATGCTCCTCTCTTAGTTAAACTGATATCAGCACAAGGGTGAAGGAGATAGACACTGAGGACACTTAACACCTACCAAACCAGAGATCCAGGTGCTCCTGAGTGTACATCACTGAAGTAGACTTAAAATGCTCCCAGAATGGCTCAGAGAATTTTGCAGAAGAGGTGGCAGAAAGATTGTTAGAGCCATAAGTTGGGACATTTTGTCCAGGGACATTGCCTCTCCCCCCATAACTGAGATGCTGTATAATGTATGGCCCACAATCTCCATGGGGTTGACCTGCATCCCCAATGAAGAAGGCCTCTTCAGGAAAGGGGCAGGGAGGAGGAAAAGGATGGTACCAACATATGATGTTTACATATGAAATATGTCCATATCTAATAATAATAATAATAAAGTCTCCAAAAAAAAGAATGTGATATGTCTTTCAAAGCCAACTGTCAAAATAAAAAATAGACTGGTCACTTCCTTCAAAAATAAAATCCCAGTGGTAAATTGATATAATAAAGCTGCTTCTATTTTCATGAAAAAATAAAACAAAGTTCATAATATAAGCATAATTGCAATAAAAAAGAGAAATAACATCTGTCACAGCATGGTGGCAAAGGAGACAATGGGGCATGAACAGAGAGAGCTCTTGGAGAATCTTAGAACCCTACACTAGATTCAGCTGTGTCCTATGATATGCCACTTTGAAATATCTAAAATATTAGACAAGCATGGAGTTTCTCCATCCAATCACAGAGAAAAGTACATTTTAATTTGGATTAATTTTCAACATAGAAATTATTTTATTAATACTTTTCTGAAGTCTGGTGAAAGGTCACAAGTTAAGAATATTTAAACATGGGGCTGGAGATATTGCTTAGTAGTTAAGGCCCATGCTTGCGAAGCCTAAGGACCAGTTCAATTCTCCACGTCCCACATAAGCCAGTTGCGCATGGTAGCACATGCATCTGGAGTTCATTTGCAGTGGCTAGAGGTCCTGGTATGCCTATTCTCACTCACTCTATCTCTCCCTCCCTCCCTCTGTCTCTAATAAAGAAATAAATACAAATAAAATCTTAAAAAAAGAATATTTAAAGATATTTTAAGGTTTTGAATTATTCATTTAGCCAACAAAGTTTAGTGACTAGTTTCCTTTTCTGTAGCCACTGAGGCTTAGTAAGTCAATGATCTTGTTACATGCATTATTTCAGTATAAAGTCCATCATACAATATTATGATTTTTATCATATATTTATATGTGTCTTAAATAAATTAAGGGGAATAGTTTATTATGTCTTTCATTTAGTCCTAAATAATGGTTCTTTCAATGTTATTTCTCTTCAAAATGATGACTTTCAATTATTTGTGATCAAGTCTGGTGACAGTGAATTCCTGTTTCACTCATCTAAAATTGTCTTCATTTCACCTTGGTTTTTGGATGATATTTTTGTTGGATATAAGATTTTTCTATCAGTCAACATGATCTCATTTGTATTTATAGATCAACTAAACCAACAACTTTAGAATGTACATTATTTTCAAGATCACATAACGTTTACCAAAGTAGATAAGATATAAGGGTATAAAATCATTTTGATTATATGTTCAAAGGTCAAATTGATACATATTATATTTCAAGATCACATAAAACTAAATTAGAAGCCAGTAACTACAAGATATGTTGGGTCATGATATGCAGAGACATTTCTCCTACCCATAACTGTGGGCTAACTCCACAATGCATGATCCATATAGCTCAAAAAGGAGGGGCCAGGGGGAGGGGGTAGTACATGGATGAGCCTAACAATGGTACCAATTTGACTGTATTTACTGAGTACAAAACTAATTAGTAAAAAAAAAAATTATAAATAAAAAAATTTACAATAAAAAAGTAAAATAAAAGAAAGTGGATGGGGAAAAGTGGTTTAAAATAGGAAATGCAACATGTATGCTGTATTATAAATTGTGCCAAGATCATGCAAGTTGTTGTGTTTGTTTTGGGGGTTTTTGTTTGTTTGTTTTGGCCCACCAGGGCCTCCAGCCACTGCAAGAAAACTCCAGACACATGCGCCACCTTGTGCATCTGGCTTACATGGGTCCTGTGGAAATGAACCAATGTCCTTTGGCTTTGCAGGCAAGCACCTTAACAGCTAAGCCATTCTCCAGCCCAGTTGTAGGGTTTTTGATTGAGTTTTAAGTGTTTCATCACTGTTATTTTCAAAGGGATACTGAATGTTAGAAAATCTGTAATATTTTATTTGAAATATGTAAATAATGTATACAGACTTGTACGTGATGGGAAATATTTAAATTCTAGTTTGTTTAAGGAAGAAACTAAATGTTTATAAGAAAAAACTAATAAAGTTATGTTTGGCCATGAAAAAAAAAGATTTCTCTAAAGCCTCAAATGCTCAACAATTATATCTTTCTAAAACTATGAGTCAAAGCTGAGGTCACAAAGATACTTGGAAAATATTTAAAACTAAAATAATAAAATGAAACCTAACAAAGTTTAGATTTGACAAGTGAAAATAAAGAAATACATAAAGGAAAATTAAGTTTATTTTATATTTTGTCTGTATATATGTATGTAGGGGCTAGGAGGTTAATGTTGGGTATCTTTGTCAATTGCTCCCAACCTTATTTTTTGAGACCAGGTGTCTCACTGAACCCAGAGCTCACTAATTTGGCTAGACTAGCTGTCAAGTGCCAGGGATATTCTGGTCTTTGCCTCCCCAGCATCAGGATTACAGGCAAACATTACTATGGCTAATTTTTACATGGATGCTGGGAATACAAACTCAGGTCCTCATGCTTGTGAGGCAGGAACTTTACCAACAGAGTCATCTCCCCAGGGCCCTATTTTAGTTTATTTAAAATGCTTATATTAGAGAAGAATAGAACTCTAAAATTAATTATCTAATATTTCACCTGAAAATGTCTGAAAAAGAAAAGCAAATTGAGCTCAATAATAAGCAAAAGGAAAAATATAATGAAAATAACATAAAGCTGATTATTTGCAAAAGAAAACTAATGGAATTGGCCTCTGCTTTCATGCCTGGCTGTTGTCACTTTACCTCCACAACAAGAAAACAAAACCAAAGAAGCTGAAAATCAGAGCCCTGTAGCTCCATCGGATAATGAAGGACACATAACAAACTGTTGCCTTAAATTAGAGAGACCGGAAGATAGAGAAAATCATATCTTACTGGATAAAAACAAAATCAACAAGGTAAAAGATCTATGTGAGGAAAACTACATAACTCTAATGAAGGAAATGAAAAGATCTAAATAAACAGGAAAATAGTCTACATACCAGGGGCAAGACTCAAAACTCTCAAGATGTAGGTGTTTTTAAACTTTATCATATTTGCATGGAGAGCACACTTACCCTCTGAGCTCTCTCTCCAGCACCTTACAAATGAGCTTATAGATCTACAAGATCAACACAATTCCAACCAAAATTCTAGCAAGCTATTTTTTTAAAGATATCAACAAATTGATTCTAATGTTCATATAGTGAGCAAAAAAAAAAAAAAGCCAACACAATATTGAAGATGAGGGGCAAAGTTGCAAAGTTGGGTGACTGACACTATTCAATACGGAGACTTATCATGAGCCTACAACAATCCATGATGTGTGGCACTGGAAAAATAACAGGCAAGGGAGGAGAGTAGAAGCCTCAAGGAAGATCCACACAAACAGACAACTGTTCTTTGATGAACAAGTAAAGGCAGTTCAGCAGAGAAATCAGTTTTCCAATAAGTGATGGTAGAAAAAATGGATATCCACATGCAAAAATACCTATCCAGATACAGTCCTTACACCTTTCACAAAAATAACTCAAAACATATTGTACACTAAATGTAAAATGAAAACTTTAAGAGTCTTAGAAAACAATGTAAGAGAAATCCTAGATGACACTGTCTGGCAATAAATTTTGGGAATCAAACTAAACACATGATACTTGAGTCCATGAGAAATAAAATAGCAATAAGTTGAGCTACATTAAAATTGAAAAAAGGTCTTCTCTGTAAAACACAGTAAAAGAATGAAAAATACAGAGCACAGATTTGGAGGAAAATCTGAGAAAAACATCTGAAAAGAGACTGGTATACAAGAATCTGTAAATAACTTAAAAAAAAAACACCAATTAAAATTTGTTCAAGAAGCCTGGGCATGGTGGTGCATACATTTAATCCCAGCACTTGGGAGGCAGAGGTAGGGGATTGTCATGAGTTTGAGGCCACCCTAAGACCACATAGTGAATTCCAGGTCAGCCTGGGCTAGAATGAGACCCTACCTTGAAACCCTCCCCCGCCACAAAAAAATTGTTTAAAAGTCTAAAGCAGACTCTCAAGAAAGCTGGAAAGTCAGAATATGTATAGATGCTGAACATAATATGTCTAAGAGAATTGTAGATTATAACAATGGAAGATGACTGACTGTCCACATCATGGAATAGTAAACTCTGGCAGTAGCAAAGAAGTCAGCCACGGGTTAGAGAAATAGGAACTCTCATCCATGGTCAGTAGGAATCCAAAATGTTACTGCCATTCTGTTAGGCAGTCTGACAGTATTGTATAACATTAAACTTTTAAAGCAATCTATTTGTTTGTTTATTTATTTATTTAAGAGACCGAGAGTGAGAGTGAAAGAAAGGGCGACAAAGAGACAGAGAGACAGAGAATGGGCACGCCAGGGTCTCTAGCCACTGCAAACGAACCCAGTCTTGTGCATTTGCCTTCACATGGGTACTGGGGAATTGAACCTGGGTCCTTTGGCTTTGCTGGAAAGTGCCTTGACTATTAAGCCATCTCTCCAGCCCCACTTAAAGCTTTTTCTGGGTAGTCCAGGCTATCTTAGAACTCACTGTGCAGCCCAGGCTAAATTCAAATTTGGTATCCTCTTACTTCAAATTCCTGTGTCCTGTCCTGGAACTATAGGCATGTGCCATTGTGCTCAAATTGTAAACTCACTCTTTTCTTTTTCTTTTTGGAATGTGTGTGTAGTATGTGTATATGGCATATGTGTGTGTGTGTGTGTGTGGCTGTGTGTGTGTGGCTGTGGGTATCACCATGCATGGGCTCATGGAAGCCAGAGGAGAATATCTGGTGTCTTCCTTTACCACTCTTCCATGTTGTTTGCTTGAGGCAAGTGTTTTACTGAACCTGGAACTACCACCAAAGGTATGAAGAGGGTAACACTGAGGAATTTTATACACGTATATTGTACATTTGTAAAGAACCATAGAATATACAGCATAAAACTGATAACTGATATAATATCTGGACTTTGGTTAATAATATATCAGTCTTGGTTCATCAACTGCAATGTATACACCACACTAATACAAGATGTTCATAATAGAAGACCTTTCCAGATAAGTGTGTTATACGGGAACTGTCTGTATTTTCTGCTAGGTTTTTATATAAGCCCAAAGCAGTTCTAAAAAATAGTCTAGGGCTGGAGAGATGGCTTAGTGGTTAAGCGCTTGCCTGTGAAGCCCGGTTGGAGGCTTGATTCCCCAGGACCCACGTTAGCCAGATGCACAAGGGGGCGCACACGTCTGGAGTTCATTTGCAGAGGCTGGAAGCCCTGGCATGCCCATTCCCTCTCTCTCCCTCTTTCTCTCTCTGTCTGTTGCTCTTAAATAAATAAAAAATTTAAAAAAAATAAAGTCTATCAATTAAAAAACAAATGGAATTGAAATATCACTAAGCAGGGTGATCAAACAAAAATAAAAAGGAAATGAATACAATATCATGGATAAAAAAGGAGTAATTAGTACTGACTTTTAAAATGATTGAGAGTACTATAAGTAGTATTGTGACATGATTAAAAATTAGCAAAATTTTCAACCACTAAACTTAAAGATAAAGAAGGGTGTATTTAGATATAACTAATTCCTAACAAGGAAATTTTTGTGGACTATAAAACATAAAATATTGGTCATGACATCAAAAGTATGATGTGTGTATGTATTTTTATAGAGGTTAAAATTAAGCTACTTTTAGCTTAAAATGGGCTGGTGTATCTCATAAGATGTTTTCTGTAACCTTTGTGATAACTACAAAACAAAAAACTATACTAGATACAGAAAAGATAAAGTAATCAAAACACATCACTGCAAAAACATCACATTATAAAGACAAGAGAGGAGTAGCAGAAAAAAGGAACAACAGGCCCTCAGAAGTCAGAGAACAAATCAGCAATCATGGACCCTTAGCTATCAACATTTGCTCAAAACACTACATTAAATTCTTTATCCAAAAGACATACATTGGCTGCTTGTGTAGAAAAGTTGCATACAAGAGACTCTGTAGCTTTAGGGACACACATATACTAAAATTCAAGGGATGGGAAAAAGATATTCCATGTTAATGGTACCTAAACAGAGTGGGGTTCTATACTTACATCGGAAGAAACAGAGTTTAATAAAAGTGCCATGGAGAACAAAGAAGGTCACTGTGTAATGATGCAAGGGTACTTTAATGCCGGAGCTCCACAGTAGGGAACATTAATACCTCTGCCATTGGTGCACCTACATATATACAGCAAATATTAACAGAACTGAAGGGAATGTAACTAAAGAGCTTTTGTTTTGTTTTGCTCTAAGATTTTTAGGATTATACTTAGAAGTCAAAAGAAGGGAATGTTGATGTATGCATGCAATAGCTGGGTGAATTTCAAAAACATTACAAAGAGGGAAAGGAAGGAATAAAAGATTGCATACTTCATGATCCCATTAATATACAATGTAAGTTATCTATGTGCAAAATGGGAGATAGTGGCTGAATACCTGCATCTAGATGATGGAGAAGACAAATGAATTTCATTCTTTATGCCACATCTTCTGCAATGGTACCAGAGCCTTTCAGGGTATGATAGAGATGTCTCACTTATTGCTGAACACTCTACTATCACTTTTCTCGGCACTCTGTTGAGTTTTGAGTCACCCCAGTTGTCACCTGCCACCTGAAAAGAGAAGATTCTCTAACCAAAGATGGAGTATTAGCAGCATTAATATGTGAGAATAAACAAAAGTATTTAGATTGCAGTTTTGTGTGCATAATATCCATTTAGTAAGACAGTGGTATTAGTTTCTCCCTAGGGCTGACAACCTCCCCAGCCATAGGGTTATTTTTAGGTTTTTAGTATTGGGAATGAATTCCTTCTGGTGAAGCAGGCCTTAAATCTAATCAGAAAGCAGTTGGTTCCCCAATAAGACATGCCATCATCGCACTGGTTGGTACATTTGGGCAGGCTGGCCAGCCACAGAACTTGCAGGGTCCACTACTGGTGATGACTTTTCTTCCTCAACAGGCTGCATAGCTCTTCCCAGCATCATGAGAGCTAGTCAACAGGGAGATGGCTTCCAGCTCAGCTTCAGTTTGATTTCTCAGTGACCTTCTACCTAAGCATGTAGAATCTTCAGCAACAGGGTCTTACCATCCAGTTCTGGCAGGCAACCAAGAGTCTTGGCAATAGCCTGTAATGTTATGGGGGTATAAGGAAACTTCCTGGCCAACAAGTTGCTGGAAGGTATCCCAACCTTGGCACTGAAAATTTCCAATTTCTTGTAAAAATTCATTGCTTCTGGGCACAGCATTATTCACTTATACAGGGTACTTCCTCCCAAACTTTCTCTGTTTCAACACACACACACACACACACACACACACACACACACACACACGATAATATTTGGCTAGCAAAGAAGAGGTTTCCATATGGCTTATTAGTACTATCTTTAATATTTTTCCACTAAAGTCTTTATTCATGCTATAGTTTTTTTTTAAATTATGGACATACTTAGTATGGGTACATCATGTGTTGGTACTATCTTTCCCTTGTCCTTGCCCCCATTCCGCTGGGGGTCCTCCTCAGTGAGGTTGCTGATATTCTCCATGAGGTTGTGGGTTATGCCTTATAAGAGTAGCAGTCAGTTATTGGAGTCGGGGTAATGCCTCTGGGTATGACATCCCAACCTGTGGCTCTTACAGTCTTTGAGCCCCCTCTTTTTCAAAGTTCCCTGAGCTGTGGTGGGTGTGTTTTAAGTCTATTTCAGTGATGAGCTCCGAGGAGCCTCTGGATTTCTGCTTTCATACCATCTTTAATTTTACCAAATGTGAGTTATGAAATAAATCTTGCAGGTGTGGGTTCTGGTAACTACTAATCTCACCAGGCTTCAAAAATTTCAGCTCTGAACTACAACCAGAACACTGGGCAACTCCACAGCTACTCAGGCACAAATTATAGAATCCTAAAGTCAAAACAACAAAAAAAGGAAAAAAAATCTTGTTTGTCACTCACTTGTCAGTGAATGCTGATCTCACATAATCTGAAGCCATTTATAGTCTTTACTTATTCCACATGTGTGTTTTACAGCAGGCATCTTAATACATTTTATTGTAGGATACTGCTTTGGGCAGTGCTGGGATGGTCTATCATATGCAATACCTACACTGATCTCTTTCCTAAACCTGAAGAATCCTGAAATACATCTGGCTCTATGGGTGTTACAAAGAGTGTGGACTTAGATTAATCAAGCAAGAGTGTCCTGATATGTGGTGAATTTTATTGAAAATTCAAGTTCTTTTCATGTTCCTAACATATGGATGACATACATATTAATATAGTTTTCAGATACAACTAAGAATTATTAGCTACTTAGTAAAGAAAATCATGGAGCATTAGCAAATAGTATTTTAAACTAATATCATCATACTATTAAAGCACATCAAGAAGTGTATTTAAGTATTCTGTTAATGCCCAGTGCTATGAGCAAGTCCCAGTTGCACATGTAGATAGACAAGTATATGGAATTTCTGAAGTGACAGGAAAGATTTCTTTGCAGAGCAGTAAATCATCAGTGCTATCTTGACTTGGTTGTAATATTTGATTGCTGTACACTCAAATGATAAATTATTTGATAATTATTATTTGTCTTCATTATTATAGATGCATTTTGTTATAGATTGTTAGCCTTATAGTGGTTGATAATGTATACTTAGAACAATAATC
This sequence comes from Dipus sagitta, assembly GCA_036346955.1. NCBI lineage: Eukaryota > Metazoa > Chordata > Mammalia > Rodentia > Dipodidae > Dipus > Dipus sagitta. The sequence goes on along the minus strand of CM070775.1, from coordinate 87,757,413 downwards.
TCACAAAATAAGATTTTAGAATATACAGAGATGGCAACTCAAACATTCAATCCTGAAAATATCACAGCTAATACCTCATTGGTATTTGTTCCCCTCCAACCAGAAAATGGACTGTTATAGAGTAAGCCTGTCACGGACCTTCTCCTCCTGCAAAATGCCTGCAGCCAAATAACATAACATTTAATAGCATTGCAAGACCCTGCATTAGGTGGTACTTAGAACTCTGCTTCACCAAAGAGTATAATCTGTCACAGCAACACAGTAATTGCTCTGGGGTGAAGGACTTCCAGGACAAGGCGGTTTAGAGGTGCAGCAGTGAAAAGGATGAATATCTGAGTACATGACAGCATAGAGAGTCTGATACCATGAGAAACATCTCTAATGTCTCTAAAGGAATGACCAAGATAGGTCTATTCTGGGAAAGGTAAGTATGAAATTGGGGCATGGGAGGGGACTGTGCAGGACAGCATTTGAGGCTATTAAAAATGTCACTTGAAGCATATGTGATTATATAGAGAGAAACTCTTACATTGTAGGCATGAAATTTTCTTGTTTATCCAGAAATAGTATGGAGGCAGACTAAGTCTAGAGGTTAACATTAGGAGTGAGCCATGGGATTGATAGCAAGTAGGTAAAAAGAAGGTCAAGATATTTTTCCAATTCAAATCTACCTTTAGCTACAGTGAGTGGCTTAACCTGGCAATAAGAAGCATTAAACAAAAACAAATTGTCATTATACATATTTTAGCTACCCATGTGTTTGTTTTCTGACAATTTCATATATGTTTATAGTGAATTCTTATCATAGTCACCTCTTGTTACTTTCTCTTGTCTTCTTATAACTCCTGCTGAATCCCTCTTTCTCCCAGCTAGAACCCCTTCTACTTTGGTATTTCTCTCTCTCTCTCTCTCTCCCTCTCTCTTTCCCCATTGAGTTTAATTAAGATTGTTTGCATGAGCATAGTGGGGAGTTAGTTACCACCAAAGAAAATGCCTTCCCCTCTCCTCAGGTAACCATTATTAACTGCCAATAGCTCCTCAATAATGATAGGGCCTCATAGCCCATCCCCCAATCCATAATGGAATGTTGATAGTCCCTATCTTGCGCAGGTCTATTGCAAATAATCATAGCTGCTGTGAGTTCATAAGTGTGTAATGATCATGTCATGTCCAGAAGACAGCATTCCACAGCACTCTTCCCCATCCTCTGGACTTTATTTTCATCCTGCTCCTCATCTGGGATGTGGTCTAAGCCTTGAAGGAGGCGATATAGATGCCACATTTAAGGCTGAGCACTTGAAAATCACTTTGACTATTTAAAAGTTTCTGCAGTTACCTCAACCATCTGCAAAAAGAAGCTTCTCTAACAGAGGCTGAGAACAGCACTAATCTATGTGCAGAAGCATAAATATTTAAAAATTAGCTTTATTGGTACAACATGTTTATTTAGCAAAATAAAAGTAGAGTCAGCTACAATTTTAAAACAAGTAGGGGCTCCAGTCTGGTAACAATGACAAAAGGTTTAGAATGTGTGATACAGCCTTGCTGTAGGTAAGCATAGCTATGACTTGAAAATGAAAAGGGCTGGTAATACAAGATACACAGAGTGAGCAAAGTGATGGAAGAGTGGAGGATGACACTAGCATGGTCCCGAGGAACCATGTTTCCTTGTACCTAATACCTTATATCATCCCCTATGCTTTAAAATTAGCTGGGTACATGATTCTTGTGAACAGAAGATGATACAAATGATACAAATTCCATTTTCACAATTAGGTTTCAAAAGATTGTGATTTCTGTCTTGGGAATTCTCCATTTTAAAAGAGAAATCCTGTCACAAAGATCTAAGGCTTGTTAGCAACCATGGGAGAAGAACTTCCTCCACACACCTCCAGCTACACTTCCACATAAAAGTAAAGCCTTGGCCAATGGCTTAACTACAACCTCATGAAAAATCATGAGTCAGAGGCACAAGAGTAGACCCTGCCATGACTTGTAAAACAGAGGACACATGCTACAGGAACACATAGTAAATGTCTGTTTATATATATAATTTTATTTATTTGTTTGAGAGAGAGAGAAAGAGAGAGAGAGAATGGGCACAACAGAGCCTCCAGCCATTGCAAATAAATTCCAGATGCATGTGCCACTTTGTGCATCTGGCTTATGTGGGTTCTGGGGGGTTGAACCTGGGTGCTTAGGCTTAGCAGGCAAGCACCTTAACCATTAAACTGTCTCTCCAGCCCAAATGCCTATTGTTTTAAGCTGCTAAATTTCAGAGTAATTTGTTATGTATCAATTGATAACTAATTATTATAAGGATGATATTGTTTTACAACCAAAATTGGGTTTTGTGTGATGATCTCTAATAAGTGGGAATTTAGGCCCTGAGATCGGGAATATAGACAATGGTCAGGGCAGTTAAGGAGTGGACACTGGGCTCAGTTGTGTTTTATTTAGCATAGATATTTATGGTAGTGGAATATATAGTAGTGCATTGGTTTAAGTCCCACCTGCATTGGGATATTTATTAATGTTAATATCTGTCAAATGGGCTTTTTATGTAGATGAAAAGTATTTTAGCACAATGTCTGACTTCTTAAAGTTCAGTGAATGAGTAACCCATTTACCTTGCTAAACTCGTATTTCTCTTCCTATCTCACATGGTTATAAAACCTAATTTTTAGAACACAGTGTGTAAGAGAACTAGAAATCATGAACACAATGGAGTCAGGACAGGAAGAGGAAAGAGGCTAAGACAAAAATGCCAACAATCATAGCTGCTTGCCTTTTTCCAGAAAGGAAGTGCCAAGAACAATGATACTATGATTTATGAACTGACATATTTTTCATTTTGAGGTATAGCAGAAATTTGGAAAGGAGGTAGATATATTTCTGTGGGTATTAAATTATTGTCCGTTTTAAATTTCTGATACGCACAGGCACCCCTTTGGAACAAAGCTAGTGAAAAAATTATCAAAGGTTTAGTTCAGGCTGACTTCTAACTTGTGATCCTTTTGTCTCATCCTCTTCTGCAATTACCTAATGACATGGTCTCACACTCACACACACACACAATTCAATGACACCCATATTTATCTTCACTGTAACCTCCAATTTTAAGAACTCAAGAAGAAATAATGTATTCTTCAATATAGTCTAGGTGGTAGTTGCTTAGAAAAAGTTGCTTAGAAAAAGACAGAAAAGAGGATGGAGGTGACCAAAAATGAAGAGAAAGGTCTCTAGGAATATTCCTGGGCTCATATAATGACCTCTAGGAGTTTCTTGGCAAGACAATTGTGTGACTCCTGATACAGGTTTCTGCTTCCTTGAGGTTAGCTTCCTTTCAGTATTAAACCAGTGCAGGTATTAGAAGTACCACTTAATGACTACAGGAATACTTTTACCCAATCCAATGAACAACGTCCTAGCTAAATCTTCAAATCTAAACCATCTTGATATATTTCTTTAAATATATCATGTATATAAACAGTTCATAATTTGATATCCAATTACACATTGTCCTGTGAGTCATTAACATTCTACTCTAATAACTTGTACTTTTCTTGCCAGTCACAAAGCCAAAGGAAAGTCAACATGCTTGTAATTCCAGGTGAAATGTTTTTTAATGTACATGAAGCTGCTGGGTGAAGTGGACATATAGCATTTACTTTTTACTGGTAATATAAAGAAAGAAGAGAGGAAGCTAAGTTTTGTATATAACAAACAGCATGAGGTATAGATCACAATTTGAATTATAGAACTATTTTCTCCAAATTGGACTAAAATAAATCAGCTTATCAGTTGATGGCATTCACCAGTTAAGGAGAAAACTGGGGAATCATATGGGAAATTTTAAGTACAAGAAGCCTTAAAGGGGGACATGCCACTTGCATACACAGCCTGATGCCTGGGTTTGATTCCCCAGTACCCACAGGAATCCAGATGCACAAAGTTGAGCATGCATCTGGGGTTTGTTTGTAGTGGCAAGAGGTCCTGGCACACCCATTCTTTGACAATGTCTCTGCCTGTCTTTCTCTCTCTCTCTCTGCTTGTAAATAAATGAATAAGTGAATACTTAAAGGAGACATGCCCCACAATTAAGTGTTATAAGAGATGAAAGGTGATTGACATAATGATTTTCATAATTTGAATGAATATATATCCATGAATATTTGTTGATAACAGCCTCAACTAACTATAAACTATAGATTTTGTTCTATTTGGTTAAGATAATCATTATCAATACCAGGGAAAATATACCAAATTACTCCTAACCCTATTATTCAATCACAACTTTAAATTTTTCACATATTATTTCTAATCCTTGTGTCTATTTATTTATGTTTATGGTGGTGTTTTTTTAAAAAATTGCAACATAAAGAAAGAAATTTAATGCTTCCCATTTAAAATAAAATACAGAAATTTATATTTTGAGTGGGTTCATAAAGTTAACTCATCTTTACAATGAAAAAGCTTTTAAAAGGCTCATTATTAGAAATCCAGACAGTTGGGTTTCAATGAAGTTGGGTTTCAATGAATGCACATTGACTGCACACAAATTCTATAGTAATAAGATTTCTGGTTGTATTGTTAATAATACAGTAACCTCTTCCAAAGACCAGGAAGGTTACATGTTTCCATTTCTTGCTTGTGTATCAGTCTTCTGATTATGCCATAAAGAAAGGATGCTCCTGGGCTGGAGAGATGGCTTAGTGGTTAAGCGCTTGCCTGTGAAGCTGAGGGACCCTGGTTCAAGGCTCGATTCTCCAGAACCCACGTTATCCAGATGCACAAGGGGGCACACATGTCTGGAGTTCGTTTGCAGTGGCTGGAAGCCCTGGTGCACCCATTCTCTCTCTCTCTATCTGCCTCTTTCTCTCTCTGTCACTCTCAAATAAATAAATAAAAATGAACAAAAAATTTTAAAAAAAGATGTGTTCAGAATAAAGGTGTGCGTCAGTCAGCTTTAAAAAAAAAGAAAGGATGCTTTTCACTGGCAGACACGTGTATTTAGATTTTGACTCTACCTATTTTATAGATTTGAGATATAAATGGATGGATACAGCTTGACATGACTGAGGCATCTTGAGTCATAATTGCTATGAGTGCCCCAGAGTAACCTTAGGCAGTTTTTCAGTCAGTTTCCCAGCATGTTATATATATATACATTACCCTCTCCAGTGTCTTTGGCTCAGGTGTTCCCTCTAAGGGCCTGGTGAAGGTTCAGCCATTTGATCTGCCTTTTAGGAAGTAGAATTTTATGGTACTATTTCCATTTGGGTCTAGATTTGTGCCACAAAACATTGGAGAGTGTATGATGAAGACTGATCTTAATCTTCTACAGCTTCTCTCACTCTCTCTCTCCCCCTCTCATTCTCTCTCTCTCTCACTCATCTAACTCTTTTATATTAGTTATCTTTTTCTTCCTTTTCTTAATGGGCACTGAACTGTAACTCCTAGTACCAGCATGTGGCTATCATCCACAATGAGCTTTTGATCAGAGAGACCTACAAGGTTTCCTAAAAGAAAGACAGATTTCTGTCAGAGTACTTGATGACCCACCAAAGGTTAGTGATAAGACCCTACTGCTGAAGGCACCTTATGCATGTAATATGGAATGGCATGGCTAGAAGCTGGAAGAGAGTCAGTCCCCAGAAAGTCAGCATGTCTAGTGCAAGAAGGTGCTACATGGGCGACTGGGGGAAAATGACCAATATCTGTCCAAGCAACTCATGATCTAACCTACTTAGCAGCAAATAACCTGTCGTGATGCTCACACAAGTGCAGTAGTGGCACACAGCCATGGTGGGAAACCAACTGCTCTTTATTTGGCTAACTGATCCCCTCAGTACTATGGGACCCATAGCTGGATCTGGGAAACAAGTCAGAACCATATCCAAACATAAGCCTACTCTCCATTATCAAGCTATCACCAATCGTGGGCTACAAGAGGACCTACACCTATTAAATTCTCTATAAAAAAGTAAGGGTTATCTCATTTGTCTGATGCTAACTTACTCTCCATTGGAGAATCTGCTTCTCTTTTTCAGATAGATGTAGATCCTAAGGAGAGAGCCACCCCATCATACCTCAAAAGGGCCCCGGCTGAAACTAAGAAAAATTGGAGAAACAAGCAAGGCTGTTTTCTTGGTGAACTGGGTATCAGCACAAGGGTGAAGGAGATCAACACAGAGAACAATCAACTCCTACCAAATCAGATTTCCAGAGACCCAGAGGCCCCCAACACCTCATCACTGAAGCAGACCAAAAATGAACCCAACATGGCTCAGGGAAACTTTGCAGAAGAGGGGGCGGAAAGAATGTCAGAGCCACATGTTGGGTCATGATATGCAGAGACATTTATCCTACCCATAACTATGGGGTAACTCCAGAATGCATGACCCATATACCTCAACAAGGAGGGGCCAGGGGGAGGGGGTAGGACATGGACGTGCCTAACACTGGTACCAAATTGATTGTATTTGCTGAATACAAAACTAATTAATAAAAATAAAAAATAAAAATGTTAGAGTGGTATGCCCTGCAACAAGGAATGTGCCTGATTCTTTGATATAAAATATTTTATTTATTTATATATATATGAGAGAGAGACTGAGAGGCAGAGAGGAGAGAGAGAAAGAGAGAGAGAGAGAGAGAGAGAGAGAGAAAGAGAGAATGGGTGCACCAGGGCCTCTAGCCACTGCAAACAAATTGCACATCTGGCTTCATGTTGGTAGTAGGAAATCAAATTCAAGTCCTTAGGTTTTATAGGCAACTACCTTGACTCCTGAGCCATCTCTCCAGTCTGTGTTTATGGTTTTAACATGGTAGGTTTTTATTCAACCTTTTATATAAGAGATCATATCCCAGACATTTGAATAATTACTTTATATCTATTTTAAATATTATTAATGATTTCAGAATATCCATTATCAAAATTTAAAATGTTCTTGCTTTGTGAGAAGATGTCTAAGTTGATTGTTATTCTAAAATATAACTGTACCTAGAGAGTGGCAGCAGACCTGAGTTTCACAATGGTGCATAACCTGCTAACCATTATTACAATGTGACATAGACCATGTCTCTTATAGTCCATCCCAAGCATAGCAGACGTAAGTTGAGGCTGTAGGAACATGAAAAAGTATACTAGATGAATGGCTAGATGGAATTAATCTCTGTGTGATCAGTAACAATTGACCTCCACTTTTATTTATTTATTTATTTATTTATTTATTTATTTATTTATTTATTTATTTTTATTAGTCAGTTCTGTATTCAGCAAATACAGTCAGTTTGGTACCATTATTAGGCTCATCCGTGACCTACCCCCTCCACTTGGCCCATCCTTGTTGAGGTATACGGGTCTTGCATTGTGGAGTTAGCCCACAGTTATGGGTAAGCTAAATGTCTCTGCATATCATGACCCAACATGTGGCTCTGACATTCTTTCCGCCCCCTCTTCCGCAAAATTTCCCTGAGCCATGTTGGGTTCATTTTTGGTCTGCTTCAGTGATGAGGTGTTGGGGGCCTCTGAGGCTCTGGCTCTCTGATTTGGTGGGAATTGATTTTTCTCTGTGCTGATCTCCTTCCCCCTTGTGCTGGTGTCCGCTTCATCAGGAAAACAGCCCCCTTGCTTGTTTCTCCAATTTTTCTTAGTTTCAGCCAGGGCCCTTTTGAGGTATGATGGGGTGGCTCTCTCCTTAGGATCTACATCTATCTGAAAAAGAGAAGCAGATTCTCCAACGGACAGTAAGTTAGCACCAGGACAAATGAGATAACCCTTACTTTTTTTTTTATAGAGAATTTAATAGGTGTAGGCCCTCTTGTAGCCCACAATTGATGGTAGCTTGATATTGGAGAGTGGGCTTATGTTTGGATATGGTTCTGACTTGTTTCCCAGCTCCAGCTATGGGTCCCATACCAGTGAGGGGATCAGTTAGCCAAATTAAGAGCAGTTGGTTCCCCACCATGGCTGTGTGCCACCACTGCACTTGGGTGGGCATCACAACAAGTTATTTGCTGCTAAGTAGGTTAGACCATGCGTTGCTTCGATAGATATTGGTCTATTTCCCCCAGTCGCCCATGTAGCACCTTCTGGCACTAGATGCGCTGACTGTCTGGGGACTGACTCTCATCCAGCTTCCAGCCATGCCATTATAATTTGCATGTCAATCACATAAGGTATATTCAGCAGTAGGGTCTTACCACTAACCTTTGGTGGGTCATCAAGTACTCTGACAGAAATCTGTCTGTCTTTTAGGAAACCTTGTAGGTCTCTATGATCAAAAGCTCATTGTGGATGATAGCCCCATGCTGGATCTTGGAGTTACAGGTCAGTGCCCACTAAGAAAATGAGGAAAAAGATAACTAATATACAAGAGTTAGAGATAAGAGAGAGAGAGACAGGGAGAGGGGAAGTGAGGGAGGGAAGATGAAGGAGATTAAGGGTAGTCTTAATCTTACCCTCTCCAGTGTCTTGTGGTTCAGGTGTGCCCTGTAAGGGCCTGGTGAAGGATCAGCCATTTGGTCTGTCTTTTAGTAAGTAGAAGATTATGGTACCATTGCTGTTTGGGTCTAGATTTGTGTTTCCCACCCCTTTGATGCCCTCCCCTCCCTCCCATTCCATCCTAGTGTCTAATCTAGGAGATGCTTGCTGGGTATGTAAGGTATCTTCAGTAGATTCAGGTTAGGTGCTGTAGATGAGTGAGACTATGTGGCGATTTTTTTTCTGTGATTGGGTAAGTTCACTGAGAATGATCTGTTCCAGGTTCAACCATTTTTCCTCAAATTTCATTGTGTCATTTTTTCTTACTGCTGTGTAGAATTCCATTGTGTAGATATACCACATCTTAGTTATCCATTCTTCTAGTGATGGACATCTGGCTTGATTCCAGCTCTTAGCTATTACAAATTGAGCCGCTATAAACATGGTTGAGCAAATCTCTTTAGTCTGTGGTTTGAAGGTTTTAGGGTAGATGCCCAGTAAGGGAATAACTGGGTCTATTGGTATCTCTATACTCAGCTTTTTCAGAAGTCTCCATATTGCTTTCCAAAGTGGTTGTACCATCCTACATTCCCACCAACAGTGGATGAGTGTTCCTACTTCTCCACATCCTCACCAGCATTTATTTTTATTTGATTTTTTGATGCTTGCTATCCTTATTGGGGTAAGGTGGAATCTCATAGTTGTTTTGATTTGCATTTCTCTGATGATTAGGGATGCTGAACATTTTCTTAAGTGTATGTTTGCCATTTCTATTTCTTCCTCTGTGAACTGCCTGTTCAGGTCTTTGCCCCATTTTGTGAGTGGGGTGTTTGACTTCTTACTGTTTAGATTTTTGAGTTCTTTGTAGATTCTAGAGATTAGTCCTCTATCAGTTGGATAACCCACAAATATTTTCTCCCATTCTGTGGGTAATCTATTGGCTTTGCTTATTGTACGCTTGTCTGTAAAGAAACTCTTCAGCTTCATGTGGTCCCATTGGTTGAGTGACGGTTTAAGTTCATGAGCTACTGGGGTTTTGTTCAGGAAGTCTTTTTCCATTCCTATATCATGGAATGTACTTCCTAAACTTTCTTCCAGTAGTATTCGAGTTTCTGGTCTTATATTGAGATCTTTGATCCATTTGGACTTGAGTGTAGTGCATGGTGAAATGTGTGGGTCAAGTTTCAGTTTCCTGCATATGGTTATCCAGTTTGTCCAGCACCATTTGTTGAAGATGCTATCTTTTTTCCAGCCTATATTGTTTGGGCCTTTATCGAATATCAAGTAGCTATAGTTGCTTGACCCAAAGTCCGGGTCCTCAAGTCTATTCCATTGATCTATAGTCCTGTTTTGATGCCAGTACCATGCTGTTTTTATTACTATGGCTTTGTAATATAGCTTTAGATCAGGTATGGTGATGCCTCCAGAGGTATTTCTTTTGCTGAGGATATGTTTGGAAATGCGAGGCCTTCTGCCTTTCCATATGAAATTTGAGATCATTTTTTCTATCTGTGTGAAGAACACCGTGGGGATTTTAATTGGTATTGCATTAAATCTGTAAATTGCCTTTGGTAGGATTGTCATCTTCACAATGTTAATTCTGCCTATCCAGGAACATGGGAGGTCTTTCCATTTTCTCAAGTCCGCCTCAATTTCTTTTTTGAGTGTTTTTATGTTTTCATTGTATAGATCTTTCACTTCCTTGGTTAACGTTATTCCAAGGTATTTTATTTTTTTTGTTGCAATTGAAAATGGGACTATGTCCCTTATTTCTTTTTCTGTATCTTTGTCCTTTGCATAAAGGAAAGCTACTGATTTTTGTGCATTGATTTTGTATCCTGCTACTTTTCTATAGGAGTTAATCACCTTCAGGAGTTTTGGGATGGAGTCTCTTGGGTCTCTTACATATATAATCATGTCATCAGCGAATAAAGCTAACTTAACTTCCTCCTTTCCAAATTGTATCCCTTTTATTTCCTTCTCCTGTCTTATTGCTTGAGCTAGGACTTCCAGTACTATATTGAAAAGCAGAGGTGAGAGTGGACAACCCTGTCTTGTTCCTGATCTTAATGGGAATTCCTGCAGTCTCTCTCCATTAAGTATTATTTGGGCCTTCGGAGCTTCGTATATTGCCTTTATTAGGTTAAGATATGAACCAACCATGCCAATTCTCTCCAATGTTTTGAACATGAAGTGATGTTGAATCTTGTCGAAGGCCTTTTCTGCATCTATCGAAATGATCATGTGGTTTTTATGTTTAACCTTGTTTATGTGGTGTATTACATTGACAGATTTCCGTAATTTGTTCCACCCCTGTGTTCCTGGAATGAATCCCACTTGGTCAAGGTGGATAATGGTTTTGATGTGTTGTTGGATTCGGTTTGCAAGGATTTTGTTTAGGATCTTTGCATCTAAATTCATCAGGGAAATAGGCCGGTAGTTTTCTTTTCTTGTGGCATCTCTGCCTGGTTTTGGAATTAGGGTGATGCTAGCTTCATAAAAGGAGTTGGGTAGCTTTCCCTGTTCACCAATTGTGTGGCACAGTTTGAGGAAGATTGGTTTGAGTTCTTCCATGAAGGTTTGATAGAATTCAGCTGAGAAGCCATCTGGTCCTGGGCTCTTCTTTTTTGGGAGGTTTTTTATTACTTTTTCAATCTCCATGAGTGTGATGGGTTGATTGAGGTGATTAATCTGCTCTGTGTTTAGCTTTGGTAGATGGTATGCGTCCAAGAATTTATCCATCTCCTCCACATTATCCAGTTTTGTGGAGTAGAGGTTTTTGAAATAAGTCCTGATGATTCTCCCAATTTCACTTATGTCTGTTGTAATCTCTCCTTTTTCATTTTGAATTTTGTTAATTTGAAGCTTCACCTTTTTTTGCTTGATCAGATTGGCCAGGGGTTTGTCAGTCTTGTTTATTTTTTCAAAGAACCAGCTCTTTGTTTTGTCAATTGTCTTAATTGTTTCCTTGGTTTCCAATTCAATGATTTCTGCTCTGATTTTAATTATTTCTTTCCTTCTGGAGCTCTTTGGGTTGGATTTTTCTTGTTTTTCCAGTGCCTTTTGGTGGATGATTAGGTTATTGATTTGGGACCTTTCTGTCTTTTTTACGAAGGCATTGAGGGCTATGAATTTTCCCCTGAGGACCGCCTTCATTGTGTCCCATAAGTTTTGGTACGATGTGTTCTCATTGTCGTTCAATTCCAGAAATTTTGAAATTTCATTTTTTATTTCATCCACTATCCATTTATTGTTTAAAAGTGTGCTGTTCAGTTTCCAGGTACCTTTGGGATTCTTGGTGGGTCTGTTGTTGTTGATTTCCAGCAATATAGCATTGTGATCTGATATCATGCAGGGAATTATGTCAATCTTCCTAAATATATGGAGGCAGTCTTTGTGACCCAATATGTGGTCTATTTTAGAGAATGTTCCATGGACTGCTGAGAAGAATGTGTAATCTGTGGATTTGGGATGGAAGGTTCTGTAGATGTCCGTTAGGTCTAAGTGATCTATGGTTTTGTTGAGCTCTCTCACTTCCCTGTTGAGTTTCTGTTTGGATGATCTGTCTATTACTGATAATGGTGTATTGAAGTCCCCAGCTATGATGGTGTTTGTGGTTATTTCTGTTTTATTGTCAAGTAGGTTTTGTTTTATGAACTGTGGTGCCCCTGTGTTTGGTGCATACAGATTTATGATTGTAATATCCTCTTGATGGATCGTTCCCTTGATAAGTAGGAAGTGGCCTTCTTTGTCTTTTTTGATTATATTTGGTTTGAAGTCTATTTTATCCGATATTAATATAGCTACACCTGCTTGTTTCTTATTCCCGTTTGCTTGGAATACTGTTTTCCACCCTTTCACCCTGAGGAGATGTCTGTCTTTAATGGTGAGGTGGGTTTCTTGAAGGCAACAGATTGAGGGGTCTAATTTTTTGATCCATCCTGTTAGCTTGTGTCTCTTGATGGGTGAATTAAGGCCATTAATATTTAGGGTAATGACTGTGAGATTTGATTTGATCCCTGCCATAATGTGATGGTAAATGTGGGTTGGAGTTTTCATGGACATTGAAGTTTTTTGTGCCTACTCTGAGTTTGGTTGTTGTGATCTGCTTCTTGTAGGCAATTGTGTTTGATTATTTTTTTCTTCTCTGTGGAGAATTTCCTGAAATACTCTCTGTAGGTTTGGTTTTGTGTTCATATAATTGTAAAGCTGAGTTTTGTCATGGAAAGTTTTTCTTTCACCATCTATTATGAGGGATACTTTTGCTGGGTAGAGTAGTTTGGGTTGGAAGCCATAGGTTCTTAGACTTTGCAGTGTTTCATTCCAGGCTCTTCTAGCTTTCAGGGTTTCCATTGAGAAGTCTGAAGTAATTCTGATGGGGTTACCTCTGAAGGTGGTGTGCTGTTTTTCCCTAGCTGCTTTTAGGTTTTTCTCTTTGGTGTCAATGTTTAGAGTCTTAATGATAATATGTCTTGGAGAGTTTCTCCTTTGGTCCAGTCTGTCTGGAGTTCTATTGGCTTCTTGTATCTTGATGGGCCTTTCTTTTAAGAGATTGGGGAAGTTTTCTTCAATTATTTTGTTAAATAAGTTCTCCATGCCTTTGGTCTGGATTTCTTCTCCTTCTGGTATTCCAATGATCCTGATATTGGGACGTTTAACTGTATCCCACAATTCCCTCATGTTCTGTTCACAGGAGCTTTTAAACTTACTGAAATTTTTGAACTCTCTAACTGTTTCTTCCATCTTGTCTTCAAGATCAGAGTTTCTATCCTCCACTTGGCTGACTCTATTCTTGAGAGCTTCTAGTGAGTTTTGGACTTGTTCAATTAAGCTTGCATTTTCTATTATTTTTCTATGTATAATTTCCATCCCTCTGTCAAGCTCCCTTTTCACATCATTTTCTGATTTTTCTTGATGATTCTTGGAGTTCATCCTTGCATTTCTTTATGTCTTCATTTAGCATGGCCAGCTGATTTTTAAGGTCTTCTTTTTTTTCACTCTCCCTCAAATCTCTTAACTCTCTTTGAAATCCTTCCATTTTCTTATCTAATCCTTCCAATTTCTTATCTATTAGTTCTAGTTTAGTGATGGCAGCATCCACACAATTGTCGTCCCTTTGTTGCTTTCCTGCAAGTTCTACCAATAGGTTGGTTAGTGTTGCATTGCTCATAGCTTCAATTTGGTGTTCTGTTCCTATTGGTTCTTCTATGTTTTGGTTAGATGTATTCATTGTGGGACTGGGTGATCTAATTGGATTTTCTTGCATTTGATTTTTCATGTTATTTCTTTTGCGTGGTGTTCTGCCCATGACAGTGTATGGGCAGGTAGGTGGGTGTATCAGCCTGGGCTCAAGAACAATGGGAATCTTATGCAGCCTGGGGGCATTGCCAAGAAGCCTGGGCTTTGGCTGTCACTTGCCAAAGCTGCCTATCTACTGCCTGGCAGGGGCACCGAAGTTGCCTGAGTTCTCAAGTGGTAATGTGCCAAAGCTGCCTGCGTTTGAACTAGGAGTGGCACTGAGGCACCAAGCGCTGATGCCGCCTGAACTCTGGCTGGGCATGCTGGGAACCGGAAACAGTCTGCGCTCCCCCGCCACAGGACAATTGTGGACAGCTGCGCGGCAGACAGAGGGCGAGTGGACGAGAGTGCGGAGCAGTCTAAGCTTCCGCACTCAGGTAACAATCTCACTTGCCAAAGCCACCTATCTACTACCTGGCAGGGGCGCCAAAGTTGCTTGAGTTCTCAAGCGGTAATGTGCCACAGCTTCCTGCGTTCGAGCTAGGAGTGGCACTGAGGCACCATGCACTGAAGCCGCCCAGACTTTGGCTGGGAACGCTGGGAACCGGAACCAGTCTGCGCTCCCCCGTCACAGGACAATGGCGGCCCGCAGGTGCGGCAGGCAGGTAGGGGGTGGCACCTGAGCTGACGCAAGCGAGAGATACAGTCTGAGCTTGCGGGGCAGCTGCTGTGGGACTGGGCACACTTAGTAGGTGGGCGAGTGGACAAGGGTGAGGAGCAGTCTAAGCTTCTGCGCGCAGGGAACGATCAGCGCGCGGTGGCAGCCCTGCGGGCTCCAGAGCAGCAGCAGCGGCAGGGGAGGAGCTTTGAACACGGAAGTTATTTGGGGCGAGGGGTGCCTACCTGCCCGCAAGGGGGTCAGCGATTCCCTGTTCCCCCACCTCTGTGCCCTCCCAGATTTCTCTCCCCTAAAAGCCACTATATACCCTTAATATCTTGCCTTTCTTTCCCCGGGATTTGCAGCGCAGCTAGGCGGTTGCCATCTTGGCCGGAAGTCCCCGACCTCCACTTTTGATTTCAATTTTTTGTTTATAAAGAGAACCAGAATTAAAGATGAGTTTTTAAAGTTCTATATTCAATTTTGGTTATCTCTGAAATGAATATTCTTCCTTTCACATTTAATTATTTTTTATTTCAATTTCTGTTGTGTATTCCCAGGATAAAAAACTAGATATGTGTATGTGTGTGCATTTGAGAAAAATTTTTGCAAGTAAGGCAGTCTTTAATATACATATGTCTTAAGTTGCCTTTATGTGTGTAAATATATATATATATATATATATATATATGCCGCCTGAATGTGATTTTTGCTTACTGGTCCACAAATATGCCAACATTTTCATTTATTTCTCTTTGTTAGGGTATTGACATAGAAAAACAAATGTACTTCTCTGTCAAAAAGACGAAAAAATAGTTACAAACCTAAAAGAGGCATGATGAACAATATCTTCAAGTGGTGTATTTTAATCTTAGCCTTGATGGTTGTGTTTAAAAACGGATCTGAAGAGATTGAACTGGAGGATGGAGACTGATAGCAGATGGGCTGGGTAAGGGATGCAGTGTCAGAAGTAGACAGATATAGTAGTCAAGGAAGAGTTGTCCTGATGATGGAGAATGGACAGGTTATTGTGAAGATCCCTGGATGGTGCAAAGTGTAAGCCATTAAGTACCTGAAGACGCTAAAATTTTCAAGGCCAAATATCTAAGTATCACTGGATGTTTCTAGGATGTAGTCTTCATTCTCTGTTTAAAATTTTTGCCTGGGAGCTTTTTTTTTAATTAATTAACTTTGTGCGCGTGTGTGTGTGTGTTCTCTCCTTTCCATCTTCTTTGTAACAGGGTCTCTCTCTGGGCCAAGCTTTGGGACTCTCTTGACTCCAATGTATGCACCACTTTCTTCCTGACTTTTATGTGGGTTCCATGAATTGAACTCAGGCTGGCAGGCTGGCAGAGTAAGTGCCTTTAACCACTGAGAAATCTCCCTAGTCTCTGCCTGGGAAGCTTTTGCAAACTCTTAATAAGGTACATTATTTTGAGTATGTTTGAATATTCTGAGTCAAGTAATATTGTGGTTACATTATGATTTATTTATATTTTAGCCAAATAATACCTTCCTGTGAATGCTTACGATGTAAGGAGAATGGACTAATGCAGAATATATAATTGCCTGTGGTCACTGTCACCTAAAACTAGAGATAACTCATCGTGTTGGTAAGTACACTTTCAGTTACACCTCTATTCCAAGATAACTTCAGTTTTCTTTCATGGTTCCTCTAAAGCAAATGATTTTGAGAGTTTATTCCAAGAGCTGAACAATGAACTTTCAGTCCTGGAGGAAATCTCATACAGTGCTTGGCACTGGGTCAACAATGCATATGCAAAGTGAATATTGTTAAAACCATTATAACATACACTAGCATTTGATACAGCAGACTTTTCTTGGCATTTTATAATTAACTTTGTCTTTTTGTTTTTCTCTAAGTTTATATGGAAGGTCTATACATAGAAGCATTTTTTTGATCCTACAAACAACAGTGATTTTCAAAATGCAAGAAATAACTTAATCTTCTCTCTATAGCAAAGAATTAGATCAGCATATCCAGGGTCTTTTGTTACCACATCAAGCACATTTTATAACAAATTGTTGCATCTCAGGCTGTCTCGTAGATTTTATGCAAGAATTGTTTTTAGCAGAATAAAGAACAGCATAGACTAAAAGAAGCCTTAATTTGTAGCATCTTACTTGGAAAACTGAGATAGATCTAAGATCTCATTGTTTCAGAAGTGATTTTGATAATAAAGTCATATTGTTTAAAAGAAGAATGAATCACACCTCAGGTTCCCTCCTTTCTGCTACTTCTGCAAATTATTTATTTATTTATTTGGCAGAGAAAGGGGAACAAGAGAGAGAGAGAGAGAGAGAGAGAGAGGGAGAGAAAGAGAAAGAGAGAATGGGTGCACCAGGGCCTCCAGCCAGTGCAAACGAACTCCAGATGCATGCACCCCCTTGTGCATCTGGCTAATGTGAATCCTAGGGAATTGAGCCTAGATCCTTTAGCTTTTCCAGCTAATGCCTTAACCACTAATCCATCCCTCCAGCCCTAAATTTTTTTAATATATTTATTTATTTGTTTGAGAGATAGGAGAGAGAGAGAGAGAGAGAGAGAGAGAGAGAGAGAGAATGGGCACCCCAGGGCCTTTAGCCACTGCAAAAGGACTTCAGATGCATGTGTCACCTTGTGCATCTGGCTTATGTGCATCCTTGGGAATCAAACCTGGGTCCTTTGGCTTTGCAAGCAAGAACCATTGCTACTAAGCAATCTCTCCTGCCCCTTTCTGCTTCTTTTTATGAATGACCTCTATATCTTTCCTATTAGAAAAATGTCTTATGGCACACAGAATTCAGAATGCAAAGTATATTCAGAAAATAAAATAAGCATCCACTGTAATACTCCAAGAAGACATAATGATGTTCTGACCATGGACAACAGAATACCACAGAGCTTCTGGAAATAGCAGTTGAGAAGTAAAGATATGGCTTATGATTGGTGAATTAGAGTCAATGAGATACATTATATTCCCTTTTCTGTCTGAAACTAAGGAGTCTAGAACTGCGAAGGTCATTACAAACTCCTCAAGGAAGGCAGAGTGATAAAAACAAAGCCCCAAGTTTTGTGTTCATGACTTTGATCCCCCAAATTGAGCAACATAAGCCAGTGAGTGAGTGTTGCTTGCATCCAAAGGCTCTGTGTTTTAAATCCATTCAGTAAACCCCTGACCTATGGAGCTACAAGTGATAAGACAAGTAAAATTCTTCATGAAACTGCTTGGAGAACCTGTATTTTGTTATACAACATGGAGAAAGCCAAAGGAAGTAAATTCTTGACTATATGGTTAGAATTGAATCCCACATATATTGTGTCTTTTCCTGTGATGACTCCTAAAATTATGAGATTTTGAGTAGGGAAGCATATTAAGGGTCCTGTAATTCATGGTTTTCAAGTGTGCTTCCACTTGTTGTACAAGAATCCTTCCTGTCCTGCCCAGGGAAGATACGACTTTCTGCTCAGATGAACTTAACTTTTGGCTTTTGGATCACTGTTATCATAGCATTCCAGAAAAGCCACAACATTCAAATGGAGTCAGCTCTCATGACAAATTCATCTACTACCAGTGCTGAGTTCATTCTCATTTTAAATATAAGGACACATAGTTTATACCAGAGGGTTAAGTGACTTGCTCTTGATTGCACAGACAGTGACAAGTAAGCTGTTTTCATGGTTGCCACGCCACTAATTTCTTCTGGCTAAAGTCATCATTTGTAATATTTTAATGTTTGTATTATTTGTTGCTTATATTATTGGTTGTACCTATTGAAGTTTTATAAGTAATTGCTTTGTAAAGGTAATTTTTAAAAAATCTCTCAGGCTGGAGAGATGGATTAATGGTTAAGTTGCTTACCTACAAAACCTATGGACCCAGGTTTGATTCCCCAGTACCCACATAAGACAGCTGCACATGGAGATGCATGCATGTGGAGTTCATTTGCAGTGGCTAGAGGCCCCTGTGAACCCATTCTCTCTCTTCCCCTGCATCTTTCTGTCTCTCAAACAAGATATATATATATATATATATATATATATATATATATTTTTTTTTTTGAGGTAGGGTCTCACTCTAGCTCAGGCTGACCAGGCATTCACAGTGTAGCCTCAGGGTGGCCTCGAACTCATGTTGGCCCTCCTATCTCTGCCTCCTAAGTGCTGGGATTAAAGGTGTGTGCTACCATGCCTGGCTCTCAAATAAATAAAATATTTTTTAAAAAACTCAGTGACATATATAGGACAAAAGTCACTATTTTTCATATGGCTTTGGTTTGGTTAGCTAGATTTTCTGAGCTCTCCAGTGCTCAATTCAAGAGTGGTAAGACTCAGGTTGTTCCATGAGTTTCATCCTTCCTGAACTGGTGAGCTAGCTTTGATTCATTCTTCTCACAGACAGAGGGAATAGCATAACCACACAAGCTATATAGAAATCATGGATTATTTGATATCTATTGACATCTTGTTAGCCAAAGATGGTGGCATGGCCAAATTGAGAAGTAAGGCAGGGATATATAAACACATTTTCTGTAACAGGCACAAAATGTCCTGGATATAGGGCAGAATGAAAACTTAGAGTCAATTATCCCATCAGGAAGGAAAAATATAAAATGCATTCACAATGAATGGAGGAACAAATTAGTTGGGAATAGGGTCACAGACACTGTCTATAAGACATCCATATCAGTCAGGAAGGAAATAGCTTAGTATTATCCTTGTAGAGGGAATAGCTTTAGTATGTGTTCTCTAGAGGAGAGAAAGTATTCTAACAGTCTCATGTTTAATAAAGAATTGGTCACCAGCCACTAGCCAAGATTAGTATATGGTAGAAATATTGGGAGGTGAGATTTAGTGGAAGGAAGTTACATGCTGGCAGCATACCATTGTGTGTATATTGACACCCTAGTCCCTTCCTCTTTCTCTGTTCCTCACATGCCATGAAGTAGGGCGGCTTTAGCCTACTGTTTGATGTTTGTTCTGATCTTTTGCTTTACCAGCAACTTAAAAGCAATGAATTCAATGAATCTTATTGAACATGGACTACATCTTTTCTTCCTTTTAGATCATTTCTCTGTGGTGTTTTGTCATATCAATGAAAAGCAAATTAATAAAGAAGTCTAGGGCACTAACAGCATCTAAGGCACTTAGGCAGTTCTGGTAGACCTATAATATACTAGGAAAAATGGACTGCCATTGATCAGTACTAAGTAGAGAAGCAATATAATGGAATGTGAATTTGAAACAGATCACTGGCTAAAATGCAAAGAATCAATTGTAGGGAGTCAAACAAGGACAGACAAACAGAGATGTTCGATGCAAGAACAGACCTGTATTTGGTCCTACTCTTGAGGAGTGTGATAGGAATGGGGGCTGAGAAAATCATAATAAAGAGATAGGCTGAACATAGAATCAACAGGCTCAGTTTCTTATACCCAGATCCTCTTTGCTTCCTCAGCCACACCATCTTTCTGTTCCTTGTACTCCCCCACACAGACCTTTCTGCCTATTTTGTATGTCTTTCCTCTGTATTTGGCCCAATTTGATTCTTACTCATCCTTCAGATCTAAATCCCATTATCACTAATTCAGGGAATAATTAGATACTCTTCCAAGAAAATATTATGATGTATTTGTCATTATATAATGTTTCTCTTTTATATGGCACTTAACAGCAATGACACATTTGTTTTATGATTATTTAAGTAGTTCCCATGTCTCCCCACTAAGCACTGGACTCCACAAATGCACTGTTTGGTTTTATTTGTCACAATGTTCCAACTTTTGAGCTCAATTGCTATGCATGCACTGGTTCCTTCATATGTGTGACTCAAAGAATGATGAATGCATATTTCTGACTGGAAGTTTCAAACATATATTGGATACATAAATGTTTAAATTGATCAATTGTTACAAAGGACAATATTTTTTAAAGTTAGTTGAAGGTAAGTAACCGTAAGAAATGAAATAGCATAAGCTGAAAATCAAAATGGGAATAATTTTCAGAGAGTAAAATGAAATAACTGAGAATTTACACTACGGTGAATGTCCTTCTCTCCTGAAACTTTAATGCCTGCAGCAAGGACACACCTGTGACCTGCTGAGTATGATCAATATCTCCCAAGGACCGAAGATTAAAAGTAAGCCAGTGAGTGGCAATAAGTATCATATTAAAATTCATAGGGCTGCTAAATGACAAGAAATCTGTTGGAGGAGAACCCAGGTGAAATTTACATCAATTCTGGGGCCTTCACCATGTATTCTGTCTCCTCCCTCCAGTCAGTGAACAGAGTCCCCAAAAGGTCTTGGGACAAGGTCATTCTTGAGGCTTGAGTGTGTGAGAAAGAGATTAGTTTGAACATTCTGATGTAATCATGGAGTTTACAAATACTGCAGTAGTCTATCACAATAAAAAGAAAGCATAGAACATTGTGCTGTCCCAAAGGCCATTGAAATCTCATAAACTCCTGCTTGATTCTAATTGTTCCTAGACTTAGATTCAGCTGCTTGCTGCTCTGAGGACCATGCTAAGGAAACAAGTGTTGTCAGTAAGAAAATCAGTTTTATTCAAGGGCTGGCATCCTGAGAAGACAGGGTGGGCTAGTGCCTCAGAGCCAGCCCCACCTTTGGGAATTGAAGGGTGCAACATTCTTTCCTGGAGCAGGAGAAGAGGAACAAAAGACAAGGAGCAGGAACTACCTGCTGGGCAAGGACTCCTGTGTCCTGTCTGTTATGTCTCTCTTCTGGCAAGCAATCTCAACCTTTTGAGGCTAGTGACTTCGGTTCTTTTCACAGACTTCCTGCTTTTTTGCAAGTGAAACTTCACAGCAATTTACATGCTTTGTGTGAGTCCATGCCTGGAACTAAAGAATAAAGAATCATCTGATATACTATGAAGGCCACCAGATGTTCCAGGTTCTGTAAATCTAAAGAAAAACTATTTGGTCATTAACACCTGCATCATTTAGGTGCTGTTTCTCTTTAGGATTTAGGGTAGGAGCAAAGGAAGAGAGGGGAAGTAATCCTGCAAAAAAAAAAAAAAAAAAAAAAAACAGCCACATAATCGCTAACACTGAAGGCTGGTGAAAGTGGATAGTGAATAGCTTTCAGCTCCAGAAAACAGAACAAAAAGCAAAACAAAAACTGTGAGATGAAGACTGGACTGATGGCTTACCAGTTAAGGTGCTTGTCTGGGAAGCATAAGGACCCAGGTTTGATTCTCCAGTACCCACATAAGCCAGATACACAAGGTGGCACATGTATTTGGAGTTCATTTGCAGTGGCTGGAAGCCCTGGTATGCCCATTCTTTTTTTTTTCTCTCTCTCTCTCTCTCTGCTTCTTTCTTTCCTTCAAATAAATAAACAAGTAAATATTTAAAAGAAATATATGATAATAGGAAAGAAGAAAGTGGGTCTTGGCAAATAAATGTTACATGTTTGTAATTTGGGATTTTTAACAATGTGATTGAGTGTGTGTATATGTGTTGCTATGGCTTTGAGAAACATGGATGAGAAAAGTCTCTCATAGAATTGCTGGAAGCTCTGGTGTCACTTATTTGGATCCTTAGTTTTTCTTCTTGTTTATTATTTCAACTTACAGGTGGTAATGTTATTGGGTCCTAGCCAAATATCTTTGGGTTACAATGAGCCTTTCAAAATATTTTCTGGAATAGCATTAAGGAAAATTGTCTAGGCTAATGCAGTCGAGGCCAGCTAATTATTCCTCCTTTCCTGACTGTATTATTCTCCAGTTTACATAGGCAGTTTGCTTTTGCTGGAGGGTGACCATGCAATTCAGAGTCCTGTGAACTTCAAACCCTAGCATTTAGACTCATTGTGCATGAGATTTTTTTTTCTTGCAAATGGGATGATTAAGACTTGTAAAGTTATTTACAGTGGTTTTTTTTTTTTTTTTTTTTTTGTAGAAAACAGTGAAAGTAGCCATTTTGATCCTGTGGTGTTTTTAACATTTTCCAGATTCTTTTAAGTGTGAGCAAGCATATTGCCTTAGAGTTTCTATATTTCATTTTAATTCAATCGCTTCATAAATTATTTTTTGTGAATGTTTATAATAAACTCCATGATATGCCTTTGGAGACCCGAGAAAATTATTTTTAAAAAGCAGCATGTGATTTATAAGAAAAATTGAATAAGTACTAGGAAAACAAATAGCCAATGGTGAAAATGTATGCACTGAATGTGAAACATGCCATTTCGAATGCTAAGTTATTGTCCTGAGAAAGATAAATTGATGATTCAAGGTAACTAAGTCAAGGCATTATGAGCTGGAATCTTATGTATATGTTTCCTTTCTGTGCTTTGAATGTTTGCCCCTTTCAAATTTATGCATTAATATAATTGTCACAACGTTGAGAAGTGACTGGGCCATGATAATGGTTGTGTCTTCATGAATAGATTGATGTTGCTATTGTGGATATGAGTCCATAATAAATGTACAAATTTGGGCTTTCATTTTTCTCTCCCTTGTTCTTCTGCCTTTCTCTATGGGATAACATAGCAAGAAGGCCCTCACCTCATGCCAGTTCTTTATTGAACTTTTCAGCTTCCAGAAATGGAAGCCATTCACTTTCTACTTGTAATAAATCACCCACTCTCAGGACTTGTATTTAGCAGCACAAAATGGACTCAGACATTTTTCTTCACCAGTTGTATTCAATTATCAGAGTTTTTAGGTTCCCTTCCTTGCTAAGACTTGGGCAAAACAAAATAAGAGAGGCTATAGCATAATTTCTGAGCAAGAAATCAATTTAATAACAATTTACACATAAAAACTCCTGTGAAAAATACCAAATAATATCCACTTTGCACTATGTGCCCATCCAGTAGATTCTAGAGAAACATAGTAGTATGCTTTCGTGGGACCTTCACATAAATAAAGACATAATTGCAGACAGTAGTTAAGAGGCAGGTTTTATATTACAAGTGTTACAGATGTCAGAGAAGGGAAAGATGACAGGGTTCACAGTTGTTTTGAGCAAGAGAAAGGAGGAGGAAGGAAGAGAAATACATACATGGAGACACAGACACAGACACACATACCAAACTTGTACTTTCATAATTGCCTTGAGGAGATAGAACTTGAGCCAAGTGTGAAGGGTATGTAAGCTCTGAAAGGATGGATAGGATGGGATGGAAGAGGGAAATGCATACAAGTGACACATTAGTAACATGGAATCTAGCTGTGAATATGGCTTGTGTGAAGGAGATTAAAGTATAGTATAAAGTGAGACATGTAAGCATTGAAGAAAACAGTAGTGGTTTGTGACCTGAATGATGTCCATAACAGTCCCTTCTTTAATGACTGTACTTTTATCTTTTCTGGTAATAGAATTTTTGCTTGCTAGAAAAAGAATTTGACTTGTAAGAGAATTTATGATGAATATGAAAAATATTTTAAGGTAGGACATGGTAGCTGTCCGAAGATATCAGAATAAGAAACTAGCTGGAGAAATGGTGTGGTGGTTAAGGTGCTTTCCTGGGAAGCCTAAGAACCCAGGTTCCATTCTATAGTACCCATATAAGCCAGATGCACAAGGTAGCACAGGCATCTGGAGTTCGTTTTCAGTGGCTAGAGGCCCAGCTGTACCCATTCTCTCTCTCTCTCTCTCTCTTGTTCTCTCTCTCTTTTTTTTTGTTTTTTTGAAATAGGGTCTCACTCTAGCCCAGGCTGACCTGGAATTCACTCTGTATTCTCAGGGTAGCCTCGAACTCATAGTGATCCTATTATCTCTGCCTCCCAAGTGCTGGGATTAAAAGCGTGCACCACCATGCCTGGCCCATCTCTCTTTATTTTCCTCTTTCTCCCTCTCTCTGTCCTTCCAATAAATAAAATATTTTTTAAAAAAGTTTCCAAAAACAGAACAAAGAAAGAAAAAGAAAACAAACTAGATTTGACATGGCCAAACAGAAAGTTACTGCAGTAATCTAGGGTAAAATAGTGAAGACCTCAACCAAAGATCGACACATTTTATAAAGGATAAGATTATCAGTACATTGGGTTTCAAGCCTTATGGTCTCTGTGTCAACTATTTACATGAATGCTTTGGTATCAAGAAGTAGTTACACTCAAAGTGTACTAAGGTAAATGGGAAAGAGAGAGAAGGGGAAGACTAGTGGGGGATGGGAAAGATATGATAAAAGTACATTAGATGCATGCATGAAAATGAAATGGCCTTATGTGACCCTGCATAGAATTTTTTTTCTAAAAAAGAAGTCAGTCACATCCAATATACAAATGGGCTTGGTTGTGTTTTAGTAAAATCTTAGTCAGAAAATAGATGGAGAGTTGAATTTGCCTGGAAGAGTATGGTTTCTTAATCCTGGTTTGAACTGTAGTAGGACCATGGGAATGAATTTGAGATACTGAAAAGTTTATTCTTAGACTAGAATGTCTAGCTACTTAAAGAAAGTTAAAAAGGAGCCAAAGATTTCTAACAATGCATCAGGCCTTGAAGAATCAATGTGTGATTCATCATATGCAGATGCGAATGGAATCCATAGAAATTCCTTCTTGAAGGAGAAATATGGAAGGCCCAGTACTAAATTTGGGATTTCTTTGTGTGAGGTAGGAACTGGCCTCTGGGATGGAGGCAATATTCTATTTCTTATCATGGGTACTGGAGACACTGAAGTATATGCATTATGAAAATTTATGAAGTGACATAATCATGATTTTGACTTTAAGTTTTACTTCAACAATATAAAAGAGATTGAAAAAGGGAAGTAGAACCAATCAGAGAACAAGAAAGTAATGATCAGAGAAGAGAGAGCCCAGAAGAATGAAATATTACAGAAAGTAAGGGAGTTAAAAAGGCTCAAAAGAGACCAAAAGTGAGGATGGAGAATTGGGCTGCACCTCATCAAGGAAGAAGGCAATTGCCTGTAAATGGTAGCTTTAGTGGAGTATTACAGCTGAAAATAAATTAGATTACAGATTTTTTTATTTTATTTAAGAGAGAGAGAGAGAGAGAGAGAGAGAAATAGATTGCATGATCCAGGGCTTCTAGCCACTGCAAACAAACTCCAGACACGTGCACCACCTTGTGCATCTGGCTTTATGTGGGTACTGGGGAACTGAACCTTTGGTTTTGTAGGCAAGCACTTTAACAGCTGAGCCATCTCTCCAGCTCAGATTCAAGAAAAGAGAGAAAAATGTAACTCATTAGTTAATTAAAAAACTCAAGGATAATGGCTCTAAAAGATAAAAAGTAATATGTATTGAAGGAAAAAATAAATACAGAAGGGATTTTATTTCTTATTGTTTAAATGGGAAATATTATGCATGTTTTGAAAAAGAGGAAATAGGTATAAAATATTGAGGAAGCTAATAAGAGATATAGAATACATGGGGCAACTTTGATTCTGTGGCTTGTGCCTGTCTAATAGAATATATGGGACAAAATATACATGAAGGCGAACTATTTGTAAAAGCAAGTACACTACATAATCAGAATGAAAGACTGGGATAAATGAACATAAGGCACTACTCAGAAGAGGGTGAAAGGCTGAATATAGTCTGTGGTGAATCTATCTGTTGAAGTTACAGGTGAGTGAGTGTGTGCATGTGTGTGTGTGTGTGTGTGTGTGTGCGTATGATTTTTGAATTGAAGGAGGAAGAAACATCTCTATAACTAGGAGTAACAAAAGTAATCAGAGGTTATTATTAAAGAATGAAATGTAAGTTTAGGTATTCCCAAAAGAATTTTTATTAAATGTTTAGCTAGCATCCGGACAAAAACTATACCATTTTTAAATGAACATAGTTAATTAGAAGTTTGAATTAAAAATTTGTATGAATGATATTATTTTTGTCTGTCATCCTGCACATAAACAACTCCAAAGGATGAAAGACCTTAATGTAAGTCCTAAAACTCTGAAACTACTAGAAGCAAAAGTAGGGAAAAAAAACAAAACTTCAAGATATAGATATAGCAAGGGCTTTCCGAGTAGGACTCCAGTTTCTTAGAAAATATGACCAACAATTGACAAATGGTAGCTCATCAAATTGAAAAGCTTCTGCACAGCAAAGTAAACAGTTTGTAGAGTTAGGAGTCTACAGAATGGGAAAAATATTTGCCAGCTACCCATTTGATAGAGCAGCCATATCTAGAATATACAAGGAATTAAAAAAAACTAAAAGAGATATCAAAACAGCCACTCAATAAATGGGCTAATAAAATGAACAGACAGTTCTGAAAATATGAAACACAAATGAACCAATAAACATATGAAGAAATGTTCAACCTCACTAGCTGTAATAGACAGCTTCATGTTGCTAGGATGAACATTCAGTAAACACAGTTTTATGGGAGGAACGGATTTATTTCAAGCTTGCAGATCCAGGGGAAGCTCCATTAATGGCAGAAGAAGCTGGCTGCCATTCATAAATCCAAGCAGAGAAGGAAACCACCAACAAGCAGCAAACACCAAAAAGCAGCAAGCCCACCCACACACATACACACACACACACACACTCACACACATACGCACACATGCCAGAGCTCAGACCTCTCTGTGTACCTTTGGGCTAGAATGCAGAACCTCCCCCAGACACACATTTGGGATGGACCCCAGAAGCCACCCTTCCAGTGACATCACCTCGACCAGGCAGTTCTGAAGACCCAAGTTACAAGCTTTAATACAACATCTGAGTTGAGCTGGGTGTGGTGCCCCACACCTTTAATCCCAGCACTAGGGAGGCAGAGGTAGGAGGATGGCCTTGAGCTCAAGGCCACACTGAGAAGATTTCATAGTGAATTCCAGGTCAGCCTGGGCTAGAGTGAAATTCTACTACGAAAAACCAAAAAAAAAAAAAAAAAAAAAAAAAAAAAATCTGAGTCTGTGGGAATATACATTCAAACCACCACACTAGCCATCAGACAAATGTGAATTAAAATGACACTGAGATTGTACCTCACCCCAGTCAGAATGGCATCACTCAAGCCTGGGGAAAAGAAAAGAAAATCACAACAAATGTTTGCCAGGTCGTGGGCGAAAAGGGACTCCCTGATACTGCTAGTAATGAAAATTATTCCAATTACTATGGAAAGCAATATGGAGGTTTATCAGAAAACTAAAACTAGATCCCCCATATGACCCACTTAAACTGCTCTTGGATACTTATTTAAAAAGAGTCCAAGCCAACATTTCACAGAGATACTTGTCTATCAAGTATGTTGCATTGCTATTCACAATAGCTAAGTTATAGGACCAATCCAGATGTCCAACAACAGTTGAATGGATATGGATAAGCAGTGGTTTACATAAAATGAATATTTATCCAACCATAAAGAAAAAATTATGTCATTTTCAGGAAAATAGATGCAACTACAGATAATCATATTAAGCAAATTAAGCAAACAGTGACAAAAATCATATGTTTTCCCTCACTTATGATTTCTAGATTTTATTTCATCTAAGTATATAAAATCATGCATGTATATATGACATGAAAATAGAAGCAAAACTGTCTAAGGCAACAGAGTATTAACTGCAGGGCTGAGCAAATGGAGGGAAGGAGTATGGGGGATATTCTCAATGTACAATATGTAATTGCATGAAAAAAATGACTAAATGGCTATGAAAAACATTCATCACAACTTTAAAAATTAATCTCATATAGAAAAAATGATTGAATTGTCCTCTTAAAATAGGTGAATTGTATTTGAAATACAAACCAATCAAACTTAAAATTGCATGATGGT
Source organism: Dipus sagitta (assembly GCA_036346955.1). Lineage (NCBI taxonomy): Eukaryota > Metazoa > Chordata > Mammalia > Rodentia > Dipodidae > Dipus > Dipus sagitta. The sequence goes on along the minus strand of CM070775.1, from coordinate 87,729,305 downwards.
GTTGGTTATGGGAGAAAACCAACTTATTTAAAAATCAATTGATATTATAATTTTTCTTCCCAGTATATTTTACTTTATGAAAACATTGGTATAGAAGTTGAAAAAGAAATCTTACATATTAATTTATCAAAGCAAAATTTTATTATTATGAACTCTGGGCTGGCTTAAATTGGCAAAAGTTTAATCTAGTATATATATATATATATATATATAAAGTCAACAAATATTTAGTGGCATTTCTTTCTTCAATCTTAGATGAGCATATTGTATACATATATACCATGTCATCAAGATCAAATTCCTAATTTTAAGAACTGTTTGGATGTGTACTTAAATGTTTTTATCACTTATAATTAACTTTGAAAATATACCAAACTCCATCAATTCCAGCAAAATGAAGACCATGAAGTAGTAAATAAAAATCAAATCACTTTGTGAAATCACATTATATGGGTATAATTGGATATACCTAGCTGCCTCATGCTGGTGCTTAATAAACATTTTTTCACATTGCAATATAATTATCAGTCCCCATTGAACTATGTCTGAAAAATTGATGAAACAGTTGAGCCTTAATGAACAGAGATATTTGCATTTCATTACTAGGTTGTATAATTCTGCTCATAAACTTTATGAAACAATTTTAATGTTCAATTCACTGGAGATGAAAGTTAAAAATATTTAAAAATTTGACCCTGAATTACTTTATTTCTTAGCAATGTCCAGTATACTAATTTTCCTTCACTTCAATAAAGTATATTGAAATAAGATTACAAATTTAAAATTCCATACCCTAGCAAATTACTTCCTTAAAACTCCAGAAATGTTTATCAGTCAATTGGATTTAAAAACATGCCCATATTAAGTAACTTCAAATGGTAGTGGACATCTACTTATTTTGCTTAGTATTAGTTCTTATAATAACATAAATATTATTTATAACTTCTGGGCTTTTCATTTTCATACTAGAATTGTTGAATAGTGAAAGCTTAATGATGACTATAATTGAAGCTGTTGTTGTGTGCTGGGGATTGAACCCAGGGCCTCATACAGGCTGTGTGCACTGTACCACATTATAAGTAATTTTGAAATAATCATTTCCTGTTGTCATGTTAAGAGTTTTTTTTTCTTATGTGCTCAAACCTCTGCTTTGCTCCAGTCACGTTCTCAAAGGTAGAGGAATTTTATCTATATTTTGTCTGGAGCTTTATTTTCTAGGGATGAAATTACTCTTCTAGATTAAAGGTTAGTATATATATATGTATATATATATATATATATATATATGTATATGTGTATATATATATATATATATAATATATATATTTAAGCCCTCTTTCTTTCTTATAAAGTAGAAGTAGGGAATCCTTATTTCTGGACAGCCCTTATCAAAAAATAAAACCAGGGGCTGGAGAAATGGTCTAACGGTTAAGGGGCTTGCTTGCAAATCCAAAGGACCTCAATTAGATTTCCCAGTACCCACGTAAGCCAGATGCACAAGTTGGTACGTGCATCTGGAGTTCGTTTGCAGTGGCTTGAAGCCCTGGCATGCCCGTTCTCTCTCTGTCTGACATACACAAACACTGCCTCTTTCCATATCTCAAATAAATAAAAAAATAAAATATTTTATACAATTAAGAAAAACAGGTGGTGGTAAGCCTAGGCAAGCAGAGTTCTAGAAAGTGATACAAATTTTTATACATTAGTCTTTTTTTTTTTTTTTTTTTTGGTGTGGCAAACATGTTTTCAACGTATCTTTTCCTGTTTGGAACTAAACTATAAACTAGGGATAGAAGTAAGTAGAGCAGACGTGTAGTTTAATGCTTAAATGTAATTTGTTGGGCTGGGAGAAATAAGTCTTCTAGTTGTGAATTCAATTATGGTATTTTTAAAAATTTTATTTATTTATTGCAAGCATAGAGAGAGAGAGAGAGAGAGAAGAGAGACAGAAGAGAGAGAAGGGGCATGCCAGGGCCTCTAGCCACTGCAAACGAACTCCAGATGCATTGTGCCCCTTGTGTATCTGGCTTATGTGGGTCCTGGGAGATTGAACCTAGGTCTTTTGGCTTCGCAGGCAAGTGCCTTATCTGCTAAGCCATCTCTCCAGCCCTTGTTTTGTTTTTAAGACAGGCTGGCTCAGGCCTGTCATGAACTCATGGCAATCCTCTTGCCTCAGCCTTATGAGTGCTGATGTTACAGGCATAACTCACCATGTCTGTTTCTCAAGCACAGTAGGATATAAGGTCCACCGGGCATGGCGGCACATACCTTTAAATCCCAGCACTTGGGAGGCATAGATAGGAGGATGGCTGTGAGTTTGAGGCCACCCTGAAACTACATAGTGAATTCCAGGTCAGCCTGGGCTAGAGTGAGACTCTACCTTGAAAAACAAAACAAAACAAAAAGAAAAGAATATAAGGTCCAACTTCCCAATGCTGATATGTGTTGGTAATTTATTATACAACAGGAAATGAATGTAGATTGTTTTGAGTATGAGGGTCCCCTGAGTTGTTTGTGTGCAATCACATCATATTACTAATATGCCACTACTTGACATCAGCATACGCCATTACTTTACACCGGGTATTTAAGGACATGAAGAAGTTACTGGAGTTTCTTTATGCATGTATTGCAGTTTTAATTTTAAAAATTAATGTATGGATATTGTAGATGTTTTTATAAAATGTTAATCAAATTAGTGCAGGAAACATTTGAACAAGACTTTCAAAGTACATATGAACAAGTACAAAAGTGTACAATGCAAACTCAGATGATATAGGTAGATTGGTTAGCATATAAGGTATGATTTACAGTACTACACTGTGGAGCCAACAGCAGGATGGATAAAAAAAAAGTGACATGGGCTGGAGGAACGGCTTAGAGGTTAAGGCATTTGCCTGCAAAGCCAAAGGACCCAGGTTCGATTCCCCAGGACCCACATTAGCCAGATGGACAAGGGGCGCATGTGTCTGGAGCTCATTTGCAGTGGCTGGAGGCCCTGGTGCACCCATTCTCTCTCTTTCTCTCTCCCTCTTTCTCTGTCAAATAAATAAATAAATAAATAAAATTTTAAAAAAGAAGGTATATTCTCAATAAAAAGTAAAGAAAATGTGGCATATACATACACGATTGAATTTTTTTCAACCATTAAGAAAAATGAAGTTATGTCATTATCAAGAAAACGTATATAACTATAGACAGTAATATTAATAATATTAAGTGAATACACTTCAGAAAAAAATTGTTTATGTTTTCTCTCATTCATATTTCCTAGGGGTGTGTGTGTGTGTGTGTGTGAATGATAGTAGAAGTAACATTGTCTAGAAAGACAAAGTGGGGGGCAATAAAATGGAAGGTATGAGGTATGTAGAGCTACATTAATTACACAGCATGTACTTGAATGAAAATTTAAAATTAAATGAACTTAATAAAAATAAATTTAAGGTAGAAATTAAACCTAAAAGAGAACAATTTTACTTTATTTTCTGGGCCTTCTTGACAGAATTATTCCTACTATATCTGATTGTCTGTAGGTGACTATAAATTTATAAGTTAAAAATTAATAAATATACATGCTGAATATTATGGCTGCATTTGCGATGCATATAGAAAAAATCTATGAAATATCTTTTTTCTATCTGGGATATATTCATGGGCTTATAACTCTTTATAGAACTCAAATGCATGCATGTCTTAATTTATACCCTCTAGAGATATAAGTATAAATCTTGTGTTGAAATTTTTAAGCAATACACAGGAGACCTCTCATCCATTACTTGTATTTCCTAATGTCCCAACCTCAGCCCTCATTTTTATATTATATATTACAGCTTTAATACCTTGAAGATTTTGAGTGCACCAGGTCATTTTATAGTCTGCCATGGACTAATTTTTGTACATAAAATTTTTTTCTGTATCTGTTACTAGTTATTTCAAGTATGGCTTCCTCAATGATGACTTGTAGAAATAGTTTTTGTTGCTGTTACCATTTTATGTCCTAAAACACTCATATCTTATATAAATATATGTGCAATTTGCTGTTATACTACTTTTGTATCTACATCCTTCACTTGATTGAAACTCTACAGAGAAGAAATTATCTGGGCATCTCTGTTCCCCAAGCACATATGATCTTACATATGTTGAGAGCTCATTAAATATGATATGAATGAATGATTGAATAATTAATATGAGCTCTTTCCACTGGCATTTTACTCATAGTCATCTGATTTAGTTATATATGCATATATAGTTTGCTTCAATTAAAAAATAGTAACTTTGGACTTTTAGGTAAGATGACAGATTAGAATCCTCACCTATGACACTTGGTGAAAGAAAACAACAAAGATAATACACATGCTTATTTTCCTGAAAGTTATTAGAGCTGTGAAAGAACTTATTAAGCTAGCTGAGATTTCTGTAGGGAAGTCGGCAGGAGCTGCTATAAATAGGTACCAGGCTGAGCCAAACCACACAAATAAGCAGTAGAAACCACCTGGGAAGTACTGCTCTAGCACTGCAGGATTGGAAATGGGTAGTGGGTGGCTGAGGTCGGTGGGAACCAACAGTCAACAATCTACAATCTATAACATCACTTCCCTTACATGCTAGCACTATGTGCTTGTTGTTGAAGCCAAGGACATCTACTTACCTCTCCCACACATAACACATAGCTATGTCAACCTAAGCTAAGTCTTAAGAACATCAAGGATGGAAATTGTTGTTCAACTTAGCACAGTTGTGCTAGAAACTCACTCCAAAAGGTTACTGGTCTAAACTCCAGTGGGACAATATATACCCTAAATCTGCTGTAGGTTTGAAGTAGAATTGCAAATGTAACTCCCTTGTCAATATAGTTTGCTACATGAAACATTACAGGAAGGGAAAGAAATGAAAACCCATCCTGCCTAGGAAGAAATATTGGCTGTTGTGATATTTTAAAAAATGAGTGTTTATTTATTTATCGTACTTTGCCTGTTTAAATTATCTTTATATTTGTATGTTATGGGTAATTTTTTGTCAGTTTTACTGTTTTCATCTTTTATTTCCTAAGTCTAATCTCCACACTTGCATATATACCTCATAATGGTTTTGGTTTTTTTTTTCCCTATATTGCTTAGTTAGATTTTAAGATTGTTCTAATGTTTCATCATTCAGGATATGACTGGACACTACTAGTCTTTTCATACATGTCACATATGTTTCCTATCACTCCTATGTCTTTTTCTCTTTTCATCTTATCTCTTCCTCTTTTATTTTGAACTATAAACTTATGTGGTTTTATCAGTCTCTAAGATCTGTGGACCATAACAATATCCCACCTTTCCCTTCTCAGACACTTATTTTTCAATTTGATCACAGACTAGTCCTTAATCTTCCCTACTAATCCTGTTTCCTTCCCACTTCTGATCTTAGTAAATAAATTATACCCTTGCTTGTTTAGTCTTTAATAGTTATTGAAGTCAAACAGGCCACTATTGTTCATTAGCTAGTATGCTGTTTGTATACTATTTGTCTTATGGCTGTTCTTGCAGTTAATATTCTACTCTGGAAGCAATATACAGGCTTCACCAAGCACCTTGAGCTCCTAAATTGAGAAGCTAACTTTGGTACTATGCACCTCACCTCTATCACAAACTAGCCCCATTGGAATATTGCAAGCATTTCAACTGAAAGAATATAGCTGACAAAAAATGAAGCAACAAAATAACCCCAGATTTGTAAATCCCAATGCAGCAATATAAGAAACATGAAAAATCAAATTTGAAAGAAAAAAAAGAAAGAAAAAACGAGGCAACATAACTCCTCCAAAAATTATTAATTCCACAGTAATGGCCCCCAGGAAGAGTTAATTAGCTAAAATCCCAGAAAAAGAACTCAGAAAAACTCAAACATGTTGAGAATGAAATAAGCAAAAACATTCTATTCACAATAGCCTCAAAAATACATTGAAGTAAACCTAAGTAAAGAGGTGAAATAATGGATATTTTAAAGCACTCAAGAGAGAAATTGAAGACACCAGGAAATGGGAAGACTTCCATGCTCATGGAGTAGAAGAATAAGCATTGTAAAAATGGCTATCTTACGAAAGGAATAGACTGATACAATACAATCAGTATCAAAATTCTAATGTTATTCTTCAAAAAGTAGGAAAAACAACCTTAAAATTCCTTTGGAAGCACAAAAGATCTTGTATAGCCAAAGCAGTTCTGAACAACAATAAGAAAAAAGAAAAAAAAAAGGGGCAAAGATGTCATGGTATTTGATTTCAATTTATATTACAGAGTCATAGTAACAGAAACAGGAAGGTATGTGCACAAAAGTGACATGTAGACCAATGGGACATAACAGAGGATCTAGATGTAAACCCATATAGCTACAGCCACCTGATTTTTGACAAAGATGCAAAAGCAGTCATTGGAGAAAGGCAGCCTCTTTAACAGATGATGATGGGAAAACTGGATAGCTATCTGTAGAAAAGGGAAACTAGATCCTTATTTCTCACCTCACAAAAATCAATTCCAAATGGATTGAAGACCTTAACAGAAGACCTGAAACTCTGAAACTGCTAGAGGAAAAAGGTAGGGAAATTACCAAGACATAAGAAAGGAAGGATTTTCTGAATAGAACTCTAATCACTCAGGAAATAAAGTCAACAATTGAAAAATGAGAGTTCATGAAATTAAAAGTTTCTCTACAGCAAAGAAAGCAGTCAAACGAGTGAAGATTTAGCATATAGAATGGGAGAAAATCTTTTCCCACAATACATAGGACAGATGGGAATCTAGAATATAAAAAGAACTCAGAAAACTAAACATCAAGAAAGCAAACAACCCAATTTTAAAATGGACCATGGAACTGAAAAGAGAATTCAGAACAAATAAAAATGTCCAATAAATATTTTCAAACATGCTCAACATACTTAGTCATTAGAAAAATGCAAATTACAATTACTTTGACATTCCATCTCACCTGAGTCAGAATAACTATCATTAAGAAAACTTAAGATGCTTGCCTGTGAAGCCTAAGGACCCAGATTCAGTTCCCTAAACCCATGTAAGCACACTGTAATGCATGCATCTGGAGTTCAGTTGCAGAGGTTAGAGACCCTGGCATGCCCCTCTTCTCTCTCTTTCTGTATCAATAAATAAATAAAAATGAATAAACATAAAACATTTTTGAAAAGAAAACAAAGGACAATAAATGCTGGTGAAGTTTTGGGGAATCTCATTCACTGTTGCTGAGAGTATTAACTGGTGTAGCCACTATGGAAATCAGTGTGGAGGTTTCTCAAAATGCTAAAGATATAACTATAATATTTCCCAGGTATACTACTCCTGAACATATACTAAAAGGACTCTATATCCTACCAGAGAGATACTTGTGTATCCATGTTTATTGCTGTTCTGTTCACAATAGCAAAGAAATAGGATCAGCTTAGATGTCCATCAACAGATGAATGTATAATGAAAGTGTAGTACATATACACAATGAAAATTTATTCAGCTATAAAGAAAAATGAAGTTATGAAATTTATAGGAAAATGATGGAACTAGAAAATATATTATTTTAATATTAATGCTTAAGTACTGTGTATTAGCATTAGTGTTAAGCTCAGAAAAACACATACTACATTTTATATCTCATATGTAGACTCTAGCTTCTATTTTTCCCATATGTGTGTTTATGTGGGAGTAAGTGTATTTAGAGGTCAGAATATTAGAAAAGAACCAAGAGAGGAAATAAACAGGCTTGAAGTAGAGAAAACAGGACAGAAAAGTTTAAGCAGGGATAAGAGAAAGAATTTGGGGGTCAGAAAGAAAGAGATGAGAGATGGACCAATCAAAAGTAAAGATATCTTTTTTAAAAGCTTTAAGAAAAATCTTCTGTTAAGAAAAAATGAAACAAGACAAGTAGTATAATTTTCCTTATGGCAACTTATGGGAGAAGACACTGTTGTAGCCATTCCAGAAAGAAACCAAGAAATGTTTCAACAAGTGGGTAAATGTCTATCATGTCTTCCAGGGTCCTCTTTATTAAATGGACATCACAAGGATATTTTATTTAGTTCCATAAGAGCACACACTTTAGAATCTTCATCACATTCTTATTTGTGGTAATGAGTTGAAGGCTATATACATGTTCATAGTTAGGGAGCAGATAAAAAGGATAGTATATGTATATATTACAGCATGCATAAACAATGGATAAATATCCAGAAATGTGCCATTTCTTTTAGTGATGAATTACAAATAGGAATTACTCATAATTCTGTCCAAAGAATAATGCCATCAAATTAAAATACATACACAAAACAATTTCTAATAATATGTAAGTGTAAAGGCCATATATCAAACACTTTAAAGTGTCTTTCTATGAGAGGGAGAGGAATGGCAAAGAGAGTGAACAAAAGGGATTAGATAACTTCATAAAATGAGAGGGATGGACAAATAACTAGCACATGATGAAATGTGGATTATGATTAACTCAGTTTTCTGAATGTGAGGTACCTACATTCATGCACATAAACAAAATTTAGGAAGTATGAAAGTGCTATACAGAAATATTTATGTTGTTTTTCAAAAAATATAAGCGATCTCAATAGAATATTCTGTTCTTAGTGAAAATAGACCTGTAGAATATAAATACTCATGGAAAAACATTAAAATGTCACAGACATAGTTCTAAAAATGATGTATAATTTAAGTGAAAATTCTAGCAAATTTTTTAGGGCCCAGGTCATTCACATACTAATTGAATTATTCTATACTAAAGAAAGATGTAGGTAACTTTTGAAATCATTTTTATTTACTTTGTCTAAACTAATACCAAAATACAAAAGGTGGGACAAAATAAACCAACACCGTGATAAGTTAGTTACTCTGCTCCAGTTTTGAAATTTGTCCCTTTCCTTGACCCTCTTGCCCCACATCTTGGCAAGCTGGTAAGATGCCAGGAGCACTCTTTGAATCCACACTGGCAGACTGGCTCAAGCAATGAAGACTTGGCCTGGGTGCAAGAACCTTCTCCCAGGCCCCAATTTCTGAACCACAACAATAATCAAAACCACTTGTACCTTGCTTTGTGCAAGCGATTTCAGGGTAGCTTTGAGGTCTGTCTTTCTCTCCCAAGAAAGTGTCTTTCTACGACTTGCTGCATGTTTAGAGTCATTAGTTCTGATACCTGAACCAGCTTTGGTGGCTGCGGCCGGAGGTCATTCCACCCTTTCTGTAGGGCAAGTATTAGACACTGGCACTGGGAAAGTTGGGAATCTCCCCTTTCTTTGGGCTGCTGTCTCCCCACTTGCTGGAGAGTCTGCACATAGTGTGCAGTGTGTGAATTGTTTTTGCTGCCTGCTGGTGAGCTTGCATTTTGTGTTATGGGTGCTGTGATGCATTTTCTGAGTCCTACCAAGCCTGCTAGAAATGTAATTACATTGAAAGTACTGATAGTGGGCACTTAGGAACAGAAGCATGAGATTTGAAGTCCTCTTTAAAGAGGCCCTGGTTCCTGTTTTAGCTAGTGCTAAGTATATATCATGGCAGCATCAGCCATGGCTTACTCTTGGCTCATTACTCTGTGGTCATTGGTTTTTGTGTAGCTTACATCAGGCCATGACCTTCTGTTTCAGATATGGGCTCATTAATTATTTCCTCATGGTAAGTTGAATTATTCTATAGGTGAGAAAAACGTAGGCAACCTCCTAAATCAATCTTATTTGCTTGAGTTTATTGGTTTCAAAATTTAACAATGGTGGAGCAAAAGAAGAAACAAACTCTATGATAAATAGCCCAGTTCCATTTGTGAAGTTTGGCAATTGACTAGTTTCAGGCTGTGCTTCTTTTTTTCCTCTCTTGCTCCAAGTCTATCCCAGCATCCCTGAATTCAGTAGGCCAACACTTAATATGAGGGAAGCTCCTAGCCTACCTAATACTTACCTGTTGCTCTCTGGATGACAAGATGTACAAATATGAGCATCACAGAGGGGACTCCTCCTTCCACATAGTATATATAGGAACAAAACCAAAATTACAGCAGAAAGAAAACACCACCCCCACAAAAAAGGAGATTCATACAAGAGGAACCAGGATTTATGATGTGACCCAGTTGGAAATGAAAGCTTACTGAAAGAATTTATGGATAAAAAGGTGAAAAGTGTATTTATTGGCTACCGTGTTGTCTACATTACAGCTTATCTATTAATACCAGCTGGACTGTACTAAGTGGTGACCCTTCATGGCCTTAGTTGAGTCTGAGATTCAAATTATGGTTACACCTGAGAACCTGTGAAATTTAGACATGGTTTTTCCCTATTTGTAGAAAAATTACTGAAAGTAGAGAACAGGGGTGCCTCACCTGAACCATAGAATAATTACTCTCCCTGAGCCCTACCAAGTCACAGTACCCATAGTTCTAGAATATCTCACAGTGGTCATGGGTGGGTCTTTTGACTTAATGAGCAATGAAGAAACAAAATCAAGGACACGACCCTTCTAACTGGCTCAATAAAATGTTTGCTCATGGACTCCCCACATCCATGTTGCACCAGTCTAAATGTGAGCAAAGCTGGGGAAATTAAGGTTCACTGAGCAAGACCAACTGGAGGAAAGGATTATTTATTGTTTCTCCTGGTTTTGTCAGTACTCAAACCTGATTAAAGCAAAAGGATGGCTGCAAACATCTGATCTTAATACAGTAGGCATGGATTGTACAACAGGAAAAGGTTAGATCTCATCACATACTCTATATTAAACTAAACTCAAGATATGTATATATATATATATATATATATATATATATATATATATATATATATATCTGTATATATGTGTAGTATATAATATATGTAATATAATTCTAGAAGGCCATATGTGTAAATTTTTGAGTAATCTCACATTGAAGAAAGACTTTTTCAGAATAACACAAAATCAGAAACCATAAAGAAGAGAAATGGTAGACTTGCATACTGAATAATTTTAAAGACCCTTATAAAATAATAAATAGAAACAGAATTAAGGGAGAAAGACAAGAATAAACTAAGAAAAAAATTGCAACACACATAATGAATTAATATCTCTGACTTATAAAGCTCATTTACTAAGTAAATGTACATACATTAAAATACACAAAGAAATGAAGATAACTCATAACAAAAAAAGATAGTAACAAGGAAGTGACAATCTCTATTCTCAGCTAATAGAAATATAAATTAAAACAAAAATGTAGCAGTATTTTTGTTGTGTCAAATTGGTTCTGGTGCTGACAAGTGGGGATTTTTATTTTCTGCTAGTAGCAGCATAAATTTACATACTTTCTTAACATCCATGTGATAAACAGTGTTTTGTAGATAACTGTTTGTATGCATTTGCGCAAGTGACTACACAAATAAAATTATCTTCTGCCAATTTGAGTGGTAAAGTGTGACATTATTTTAAATTTTTTGAAAGGTTAATAATTTATATATTTGTAGCTAATATTTGCTCATATGTAGGTGTCTTTTCTTTTCTTTTTTTAAATTATTTATTTTGAGAGTGACAGACAGACAAAGAGAGAAAGAGGCAGATAGAGATAGATAGAGAATGGGCGTGCCAGGGCCTCCAGCCCCTGCAAACGAACTCCAGACGCATCTGTCCCCTTGTGCATCTGGCTAACGTGGTTCCTGGGGAGTCAAGCCTCGAACAAGGGTCCTTAGGCTTCACAGGCAAGTGCTCAAATGGTAAGCCATCTCTCCAGCCCTGTAGGTGTCTTTTCATTAACAGTTTATTTGGAGTTTAATCAATGACAATAAATGTTTTAAATATATATATTATATCCTCACATTTCATAATAATATTATGCCTAAATGACATTATCTCCAATTTATAGAGGAGAAAAATAAGCCATGTGTTAAGCATTTTATTTGAGGTCATAAACTCTAGCATCCACCTGTCTAGATCTCATCACCATGCAAACTGAGAGGCTAATAGCTCTCATGCATGGACAACAGGAAGATGCCACATATGAAAGATTTGAATACCTGATCATAATAATGACAATTTCCTTTGAAGATTGAAGCAATCACTTCAATCAATCAATTCAAACCAAAATTGTTGAATTTTAATGTACCTCAAGAAGCTGTATCTCCAATTGCTTTGACATATATCCCAGTGCTAAAATGAGTGGAGGTTGCTATCAGTTGGCTATATTCTCTTACATTTTCACTCACTACACAGTTGAAGAAGGCTATGAATTTACACATCTTGGCATTTGTCCTATGCCAAATGACTTACAAGACTGTTGACTATCACATGTTCAAGCTTTGAATTGTTAAAACGAGAGTTCATTTTGCAGCTCTTCAGTGTGATTTGCATTGCAGATTTAGGTCCACCATACAGGGGAAAAAGTTTGTTTGCATACTTGTTACACATATATTGTTAATATTTGACCATATTTACTATATACATATACATGGTATATTTTTATTCATTTACTTAAGAGAGAGTGACAGAGAGAGAGAGGAAGAGAGAATGGGCGTGCCAGGGTTTCCAGCCACTGCAAACAAACTTCAGACTCGTGAGTGACCTTGTGCATCTGGCTTACATGGGTCCTGGGGAATCAAACAGGGGTCCTTATAGTTTGTAGGCAAATGCCTTAACCACTAAGCCATTTCCACAGCCCTATATGGTATATTTTAAGCAAGAAGTTAATATTTACCTAATTTTCAAAAAAAATCTTTAAAAATAATTTTATATGTTTGCTTGTGTGTGTGTGCATGTGTGCATGTATGTGTGTGAGTATAGGCACACTAGGGTCGATTGCCACTCTGAACTAACTCCAGATGCATGTTTATGCTATTTGATGCCTCTGCATTTATGTGGGTCTTAGAAATTGAACCTGGAACCACAGGCATTTTAAGCAAATGCCTTTGACCGTTAAACCATCTCCCTAGACCAACACCAACCTTAGTTTTGATTTCCAAGGCAATCCCTCTACTTCCTACTTATAACCAACTAATGTGGAAAAGGATTGCGGTAAAATAATGGATGATTTATGTTCAGAATAATCTCATCGATCACAAAACTACTCACCACAAATTGTTTATTAAATGAATTTTTATTTTAAACTGTTTGAAGTGGTTTTATATTTTGAATAAACTTCTTTAGGGGGGTTGTGTGTGTGTGTCTGTATCTGTGTGAAGGTTACATGCATTATGGTGTGTTATATGTGCTATATTTGTGTGTATGTGTGTGAAGATGAGTGTGTGCTATGGGTATGTATATGGAAGCTAGAGGACAGAAAGCAAGTAGAGAGACATGGGAGAGTGTCAGAGGAGTGCCCTTCTTTTATTGTTCATCTTTGTACTTCCTGAGACATGGTTTCTCCTTCAACCCAGGGCTGGTACTTTCAGCCAATGATCCCAGCGATTCTTTGGTCTCTGCCACCCTCCAGCCCACGACTGGAGTTATAGATATGCAACTTCTATTACATGTATTCTTGGAAGTTGAATTTAGAGTCTCATGCTCTCAAAGGCCTACATGCTTAAGCAATAAGCACTCTTAAATGCTGAGAAATATCCCCAGACCCTTAAAGAAGTAGTTAAATATATGAATAATATTTCATTTGTATTTACAAACATTAAGTTTTGTGGTTTTGCAGCTCAAATCCTGCTTGACAGAGTTCTTTAAATAAAATCATGTTCAATGCACAATGAAAATCAGTATTTATAAGGGTAGCTCCTTGGCAGTACATCTACTTATTGTTTTCTGAAATTTGAAAGAAGACTGATGCTTTAGATTATTAAATTAAAATTTAATATTAGGAAGCCAAGGTCAAAAGCACTCAAGTGACTTATTCAAAGATGTTATAGTCAGGTTTGAATGGCTGGTAGAAATCACCCAACCAAGAGCAGCTTGTGGGGGAAAAAAAGGTTTATTTTGGCTAACAGACTCTAAGGGAAGTTCCATGATGGCAGGCGAAAATGATGGCATGAGCAGAGGGTAGACATCAAACCCTGGGCAACATAAGGTGGACAATAGCAACAGGAGAGTGTGCCAAACACTGGCAAAGGAACACTGGCTTTAATACTCATAATCTTGCCCCCCAAAATACACTGCCTCCAGGAGGCATTAATTTCCAATTGCCATCAGCTGGGGAGACTAGCATTCAGAATACCAACATTTATAGGGGACATCTGAATCAAACCACCACAAAGGACATTCAAAGAGATAATGAAAGAGCTCAGTGTGTTGACTTCTTACCACCTCCATTCATACCATGTTACTCTTCAGAAAATGAGACCTTCTTCTTTTTTTTCTTCAAATTTTTATTAACAACTTCCATGATTATAAAAAAATATACCATGGTAATACCCTCCCTCCCCCCACTTTCCCCTTTGAAATTCCATTCTCCATCATATCCCCTCCCCATCTCAATCATTCTCTCTTTTATTCTGATGTCATGATCTTCTTATAAGAAAAGCAAGGAGGGTAACTTTTGGTCATGCATTTCTTTAAGAAATCTTTTCATGTTTGAACTAGAATTGGATTTTCAGTTGCCAAAATGGTTAGGACTGAAATCCTGGGTTGAGAATTATAAATAAGTGATTAAGGAATTTGATTTTACAAACTCATTTACTAGTTCAGTTATTCTTGTTTATCTTTGTTGTTGTTGTTCTACTTTCAAAAATCTAGAAGTATCAAGCCACATAGAAAGCTGCTGTGTTGCAGGCATCTTAGACTTCTTGTATTTAGCAATTCATTTAAGTGATATCATCATATGGCTGACTCTAATGAAGGATGTCACTTTCTATTGTTGAATTGTTAAACTTGCTGCTATAAAAATGTAGCAAAAATATTCATAAAATCTTGGTAGATGAACAATGCAAAAGAGAAGGTCCAGAAACTAGCTACCCAAAAGAGCAATGTGTTTTCATGTCATTTAGTTTTAAACGTGTTTCTAGTTTCACATTTTTTATGGCACAGGAAAATAGAAAATAATTACCATCATACTGGAAAAAAATTCAATTTGTAACAGAAATTAAAAGAAGTGAAGTCTCATTATATTAGTAGAAACATTTTCTTCTGTTTAATTATATTACATGGTGATGATTTAAAATTGCAAGAAAAGAAAGGACATGTTAATGTAATCTTGAGAATAAACCAATTGTTTTAGTTACTGCCTTGACTTTTCTATCCATAAGAAAGATATTATATTTTTAAAAAAACATTAAAACTTAAGAAATGTACTCTATCCTTTTGTGCATAAAATCATAATAATAACTTAATTTTGTTTTATATTCTCTAAACATTTTGTGGATACTATTGCACTAGTCTTAATTAACTTGTTGGGCAGAGGAAATCATGAACATATAGAGAGAAATTGAAATAGAAAACACAATTTGATGTTTTTTTAAAGATTAAATTATACATGAAACAGCTTCACTACCTTGTGTTTACTTAGGTAAGGGCAGAACTAGAGTTAAAATACTCTTTTGGGGTTTTTCACTTATTCATTCATTTCTAACATTTATTGACTCTGTCCCAGATGTACTATGTGGTAAGATAGGCATTGAGCTAAACATTGATGATATAAAGGCAAAACATTTCTTTTCTTAAATGATTCACAGACTTATGGAAAACAGGAAAATGTAGATCAAAACATATTAAAATTATATTTCAGGGGCTTGGCTTGGAACACATAAAAGGATTCATTTCTAGGATGGATGATCAAAGAACATGAAATCTCCCTGCTGCAGAGTTATAACATTCTGTAGTACTCATGAGGGTCAAATCATTAGGTACGATTCTGCAGGGACGTTACCTAGCAGTAATCATCATAGGTCCAAGTGTCAGTCAGTGTTCTCATCTCATGATCTGTTTTCCAGAAATCTTTACTAATGGAAAAATACAAAGTGTAATGAAAATAACTGGGGTATT
Organism: Dipus sagitta; assembly: GCA_036346955.1. NCBI lineage: Eukaryota > Metazoa > Chordata > Mammalia > Rodentia > Dipodidae > Dipus > Dipus sagitta. The sequence goes on along the minus strand of CM070775.1, from coordinate 87,713,391 downwards.
TGAATAATAAGATCTGGGTCCAAATTGTAACCTCAACTCAATGGTGTAATTTTACTTTGACTTTAAAAAAAAAAAAATAGAATGACAACAGCAAGAGAGAATCTAGTATAATTGAGACGAACTTAATGTGTTATTGCATTTCCTGGAATTGAGCATGTTTTAAATCCATGAACATTTATCACCTCTTTAAATAATGACCATACTCAAAAATTTAATAAGGAATTTTAAGAAAATTTAAGATAATGCCAACTAACCAATTTCCATGAAACAATATTTTAAGGTAGAATCAGAAAGTTATGATGGCATGGGGCGTTTTTAAAGTAACAAATAGCCTACCCAAAAATTGATATATATGCCCAATATTTGGTCTTTAAAAAAATCACATTTTTATACGTAATTCTATGAACTGGCAGAACAATCATCAAGCCTTTTTGAACATAGTATTTTTGTATTCATTTCAGGTTTGATCACAGATCCTGCTAAATTCACAACATAAAGGCAAGCTGTTCCTTTGACTTGCTCCCATGTACATTTCAACCTCAATCATTTTAGGCAGCTGACTTACTTAATGCCCAGTTTCAGGAATGAGCTCTTTGGCAGTGGAGGGCTGAGTAGATGAGATCAGTACTTTGAAAAAAGTGCCCCTTGACTAGCAGCTAGAGTAGTCATACCTTTATTCCGAAGTCCACAAGACTTGGCCATTACATGCTCAGTGTGGCATCCTTATCACCCACATCTTAATAAAGGCGGTCAATGCCCAGGTGACGGTTGTATACTGAAATCACATCACCCTGTGTGGGAGGTTCTATGTTGATTTCTGTCTCATTGGAAGTATAGTTGTAGAAGTCTCTTGGGCAGCCATCTGGCCAGTCCAGGTCTGACCTGACACCAGGTTTCACCACTTCCATCCATTTCTGCAAGAATACTAACATGGTAGTATTTGTGCAGGCATAAAATTGTAAGAAAATATAAGCAATCATGATTACACTGAATGATTTTATCAGACTTATAATATTTGATCCGTTCTTATGTTATAAAGACTTCTTAATTGGTATTGTGGATCACCACCAAATACAATGAGAATGTATTGCTAAGCCTTAATAATTTTATTTATTTCATTAAACAAATATGCCTACTATGATCTAGCTCATTACCAAGTGTAAAGTATGGCAAATAAATATGGGTGTTTTCCACTCTGTAATTCCTATAAAATGAGAAAAGAAAATCACTGTTCTGAAAGTATACTGTTCCTGCTTCTGCACACACACTAGCCTCTGCTGGTTGTATGTCCACTGCATGAAAGACTGTGCTGTAGTAATTTTGTTATTACTTACATAGACATAGTTATATTACAATAGAATATGTCATGCATATATTCATAGAATAAAAATTGTTGTGGCCTGGAGAGATTCCTCAGTGGTTAAGGTACTTGCCTGCAGAGCCGAATGAGCCTGGTTTGATTCCCCAGTACCCACATAAAGCCATATGCACAAAGTGGTGCATGCATCTGGAGTTTGTTTGCAGTTCATAGAGACCCTGGCATGCTCATTCCCTCTCTCTTTCTCCCTCTCTGTGTTTCTCTCTGCTCGCAAATAAATGGATAAATAAAAATCAAAAGTTGTTGTTATAGCCCCAGTTTTCTTTGTTAGTCATTATTATATTTAATTAAAAACTTTTAATAGTCTTTCTCCAAATTTATAAATTCAGTTAAAATCCTGAGATTAAAATCTCCCATTTTACCTAGCTATTGACATTCACAAAGATGTATTAACATTTTACTGAAATTGTGAGGCTAGATGAACACAGGGTACTTCTATTCAAACTCTTTTTTAAAAATGTCTTTTTAATGGATACTGGGTGAATCCATAGTAACAGATACCAGAGTATGGGGAATGACTGTATTTGTATCCTGATTGAGCTATCTTCATTAGGTATATATTATACAATTTTGGATAAATTCAGAACATATTTCTGAAAAACTTTTCAACTCATCCAAATATGGCAAGTCTAGATTAGATACTTGAGCATTTATGGATATTAAATGGATTTATGAGGAGTTTAAATCATTTCCTGACTATAGGAGAAATGGTTGTATGGGCTATGTAAAACATCAGGGAAATGTTAATCAGGTAGCTAATTTTAATCAGCTTGTTTTCCCCCAGGAGCTCTAAAAGAAGCCAGAGTGAGTGGAGGAGAAGAATGGAAGAAAAGGAGTCATAGTCTCTCTCAAAGGGATTGAAGGTCGATAGAGCAGTGATTTTGTTATTCTCATTGGATGTGTCCTTCAGAATTTTGGACAATTCTTATGCAAAATTGTAACAACAATAAAACTCAGAAGGGATACTTGTCTTAAACAAAGGCTGGCTAATAAGGATTTTAGTTTTTAGACCAGATGAAGAGTTTGTGGAACTAAAGATTCAAGCACAGATCCTATCTGAAAGTGACCATTACTACCCAGTCCCAGCTAATTGTTGTTAGCCAGACCTGTGGCAAGATGTGGCCAAGATTTAAAAAAAAATAAAATAAAGAGCTTTTCCCCCTGTAAAGTCAAGTGATCTTTAATGAGATCAGCTATATTTTTAACAACATGTAGGCAAAACAAAATGTGTATAGTTCAGCAACTATTCTCTTCTGTGTTACTATGAGAAATGTCAATAATTTTTACTGTGTGAATCAGTAAGGATGCTTTTGTCTGCAAATCTGAAGAACAGTAAGAACATTAACTGTTCCGTTAGCAATACCAAGATTGATTGACTTACTCAGTGTCTTCTAGAGCACTTGTTCCTTGTCTTTTATGCTCCCATTCTCAGTGTTTGAATTTTTATCCTTGAACTTGTTGCCTCATGGCTGAAATAGCATCTACTACTTCATCTTCATTCAATCACTTCAGAAAATTAAGAAAAGATATTTCCTGTGCTATCTCTCTCCTGGTGTAAAGAACTGTTTTTGTCATAAACTCCTCTCTCACCCCATAAACTAGCACTGAATTAAATATAGGGTTGTTTGGAAAAATGAGTGTGAGCAAGTTGACAGAAAACTGAGGAAAAGTGCTTAGTGACCATCAGGGTAATGTCTGCTATGTCCATCAGTCATTGTAAGTTTATTTTTTTCAGTTATATTCCTATAAGTGGCTAATTGGTAATGTACTATTATGGTTTGAACCTGAGATGTCTTGTAAAGGCTCATGTATTGGGATATTGGGCTGATGAACTTTTGGAAATTTATTGGATCTTGAAGGCTCTGACTTAATGAATGGATTGATTAATCTCTTGATGGAGCTGTAATATGATGACATAATTGGGAAACAGAACCCAGTTAGGAGATGTGGGTCCATAGAGGTGTTTCATAGAAGCATATACCTTATCTGCTTCCCTGTCTCTACGCCTCCTGGCTGCCATGAAACAGACATGCTTGACCACCACAACATTCTGTCTCACCTCTAGCCAAACTGATGAAGCCAGCTGGCCACGAACTAAAGCCATGAGCTAAAATAAATCTTTTAAATGTTTGTCTCAGGTACTTGTCACATCACATGACAAACTAAAAACAGAAAACTGGTATTAATGGTTGGATTTTTGTGATCATTGCTGATGTTGTGGTTCAAGCCTTTGGAGCAGTTTTGTAGAGTTAGGAAAAGTGGGTTAGAAAAAGCCCATGTACTGCTGTCAGTGAATTTTCAGGGATGATTTTGGTGGAAGCTAGAAAGACTAGAATGCTTATAGGAATAAAAATGAAGTTTCGAATGGGAATGAGCACTCTATTGGGAAGTGAACTAAAAGCCATTAGTGTAACAGTCTAGGAAAGACTTCTTGACATTTTATCCATCATTTTCAGTTTGCAGGAAGCAGAGTTTAAAGGTGCAAACTGATTAATCAAGATATGCCAGCTTTCAGGCTGTTGCATTTCTGGCTGCTTTTAACTATGTTACTAGCAAGAATAGGGAGGAAATAATAGAGAAGAAAGGTTTGAAAAAATTTCACTTTGACCAGAAAAGAAAAATGTGTAAGTTTGGGGCCAAGGAAGATATGATTGCTGAAGAGATTAGTCCCACTAAAGAAGGAGTTAAGTATTTGTTCCAGAATGCTTTGTATGCATTGTGGGAATTGGCTGGCTACCACCCATCTGGGATAAGGGTATAAGGGAATAAACTCATTTGAAAGTCTTTGCTTTAAGATGAGAGCACTCTCTGGGGAACCCTGCTCATATAAGGTTGCTTAGGGGAATATTTCTTCTTTGTTCATCCATCCAAACACCCAGAAACTAGGGAAGCTCTGGGCCAAGGGAACCTAACTTAACAGTAGACACTGACATTCTCCAGGTAATGGGGATTTTGCAATCATGCAAGGTGCAAGAGATAACTTAGTAGAAGGCTTATCCTCGATTTGTAAGGAAAGCTTGAGAGGCCAGAAAATGTATAGTAGGGTTGGAAGACCTGGGTGGAGCCCTGGTAAGGCAAATGTGAAGCTATGAGAGCAAGGCAAGCTTCAGTAGAAAATGAGAGATGCCAGGAATGTGGTATGTCTTCCAAGGAAAGCTGCAGGCAGAGAGAAAAAACAGCTCAGGAGAGAGGTCATGCATCAAGACCACAGGGCTGAAACATCATGCTACCATGTTCACAGATTCCACTGTACATGGAGAGATAGGATTAGTGCTTGTCTTTTGGGATTTCAGTCTTGTTTTGGGCCCATTCTCATTTTAATCCTCTCATTCATCTTTGGAATGGGAATACTTATCCTGTGCCAGTCTAATGATTATTATATATTGGAAGCATGTAATTTTATGTTTTATTTTATAAGGGCTCAGAGCCAATTGTTTGAGTATCAGGAGAGACTTTGAACTTGGACATGAGAAATGCTGGAACTGTTGAGACTTTTGGGACTCCAAAATGGACTAAATGTACTTTGCATTATGAGATGGACATAAGCTGTTAGGGGCTGGAGAAAAAGTTTATGGTTTGAATCTGAGATTGTTCCCTGAAGGCTTACATGTTGGAAGCTTGAGTGCTGTCTAATGGTTATTTGGAAAGGGATTGGCTCCTGAGGAGTCTGATCTAATACATGGTTGGATCCATAATGGCATTATGGAGAGGTAGAACCTAGCTAGGTAAAGTGGGTGACTAGATACATGCCCTGAAAACACATACTTTGCCCTTCTCTCTCTCTCTGCCTCTCTCTCCTGCCGTGAGACATGTAGCTTCTTCTACATTCTTATATCACCATGATATTGTGTTTCAGTGCAAACCCAATGCAATGGAGCCAGCTAACCACAAAGACGTCTGATGCCAGGAGCAAAAATATATATTTCCTCATTTTAAGAATTTGTCACAACTTCTAACAATTACCATGTGCCCAGAACTGCAGTGATACATTTCTTTATCAGAAATATATTATCACTGGTGAAGAAAATAGTCACAATTCCAACATTTTAGAAGTTCTTGATGGAAAAGGGCATGACAGCTTTGCTGATATCATTTCATGATAATAAATTTTGAATTAATTAAGAGATATAATCATAGGAAAGACATTTCAAAAGCTTTGTGGCAATCTATTAACTTCATCTTTAGGATACTAAGTGGCTATTCTGAGAATGGCACTTGACCTTTCTGGGTATATTTATGAAAAACACACGGCCTTTACCCAACTAATAGAAAAACATGAGAGGAATAGAAATAGAGACATTCAGGAATATAAACAAAGTTAGCAAAACCTGCCCAGTGTTCAAAACTGCCAAGGTTGGCAAGGACATGAAAATTCTGAGAAACTGTCACAGCCACCAGGAGCCCCAAGAGACAGGGTAAGTAAATTCACTGTGGGACCTTGGATGAACCCATGGCATAGAAAAATAAAATTGTAACATATCAACGTTCTTAGATTTGAAAAATGTTCTATTGGAAGGTGTGATTTTATTAACAGGGCAAACCAAATAAAGGGCACACCAAACTCCTCCACACCATGTGAAGGAAACCCTCTGTGTTCTGAAGGAAAACTTTTTTCTGTGCATGCTTTTTTTTTTTTTTTTTTTTGAGGTAGGGTCTCACTCTAGCCCAGGCTGACCTGGAATTCACTATGTAGTCTCAGGGTGGCCTCAAACTCACAGTAATTCTCCTACCTCTGTCTCCCAAGTGAAAGAAAACTTTTGATGGGTAAGAGTTAATGATTTAGAGCATATTTACTGGAGACTAGCATTTTGGGACAGCAACCTCCATTATCTATATATATTATTTCATTTTAAGAAGTGTTATTGACAACTCTTGTTCTGCATCTTACTCCACTTTGAATTTCCACAAATTCCTTAGCTGTTCTGTAACTTTAATCCCAAATCTCATGATAATCTTTATCTCAATTTTTCTGTCCTGGGCTCTCCTTGCTCTATGGACTTTCTTTATGCTTGACAGATTCCAATAATGGTCTAGGAGGACAAAGCCTATTTGATGGGCAGTTTATCTGAACAAAGTAACTCTGGATTCTTCCTGCAGTTGTTCACTTTCCCCCTTTGGCATCTTCCCCAATACGACAGAGACTGAGGAACTCCACTAATTAGATATTTCAAACTGTAGGGTACAGTGGAGCACTAATAAACAGGGTAGTATCAAGAAAAGACGATTGAGTACTTCTGAAAGAAAATAGGTTATGCAATCAGGAAAGAGAACCTAGGTATATAAATAAACTAAAATCTTATAAAATCTCCCTTCTTTTTTTTTCAGCCTGTTTAAATCATCATTTTCTCTCCCAGATGGATTATTTTTTTAGGTTCCTTTTATATAGGTACAAGTGAGCATGAATGAAATGTGTGGTTAGAAAGGGAATTCAATGTACATTGATAGAAATTAAAGGACCCTGAGTCTTACATCTTCTTTAAAAGGATAGGTTTTAGTCCACTTTAAATGGACTAGACATCAGAAATTAAATAAAGGTAAGCCTTTTGGTTTTTAAGTCGCTATAATCAGACCCAATAATTCATATTTTTGTCTTGCAATGAACAGAAAACAGTGAATATGTGCTCGGAAGATACTTTTTGCAGGTTCCCCAGAATGACAAAATTTTGAATTCTATTGTCCTATTCTTTCATCTCCTTTTCACCTTTTTTTTTTTTTTTTTTTTTTTTTTTTTTTTTTTTTTTGATTAGACACAGCTTCTGTTGAAGTAATGAAACCATTTTTTCAGGGAAAGTTGACTCATGTGTTTGTACATATTTGGAGACAGTGATATTTTTATTGTATTGATACTCTTTTCAAGGCACCTTATTTTACTCTTTAAGGATGCAAAGAAGAAAGAGGTTTACAACACAGAGAATGTCTTTTAAGCATTTGTGGGAGTGGTTCTTGCAGTTCTTGACATCCATCATAAATTGGCCTGCTCATCTGAGACATATGCAGAAGGCATTTAAATACTGCATGGCTCTCTCTGTACTTCACATGACATTTAGCTCTTGCTTGAAAATGTCTGACATTTTTGATAAGTGGCCTTTCAAAATAAACAATATTGTTTCATATTATCAGAAAATTAATGGTTTTATATCTTGATGGAATGATCACATTATATTAGGATAGTTAAGACAATTTATCAACTTATGTATTGAAATCCTTAAAAACATTTGTGTTTTGTCTTAGTAATTTCATGTGTAGGAAATTATTTTAATATAAAATTAAGTGTTTACATAAGATTTAGCTGTGGCAAGAATGTTTACAATAGTATGGTTTATTATAGTGAGATGTCATAACATAAATTTTCAGTTGGAGAATATTTTCATAAAGTAGGAAAAATGCTAGATGTTTGTTTAATCATTTAAAATGACTTAGAGGCTGGACATTTATATTAAATATCTGATAACATATTTATTATTAAAGTACAGACTACAGAAGGTAAGGTAATATAATACATATGGCTTATTTTCTTAATCATAATCAAACAATGAAATGATGCCAAAATTTGGAAGCTCTTCTTCCAGTGTGAAAGAAAACCCAGCAATGCTAACTGACACTTTTTACTTCTCACATCAGTTTTGGAACATGGACAGTAGTGATATTTATTAATCTGTGGTATGTCTGCTATAAGTCAACAAGCCTTCTAGGGGTCTGATGTGCTAAAGGTTATGAATTACTAATTTATTTTATAATGTTCTACACGTCCATGTATCAAGAAACTTGATTTAATTAATTCATACACATTCCAGCTATAAATTCATTTTTAGGGTTAAGTTTCTTTAGTTCGTGCAGGTGAGCAGGAACCATGGTTTGCTGGTTCTGGAACTTAGGTGCTTTTCCTCACTTAGGACCCGAGTTTTGAAAATCAGCATTCCTTTTAACTCTAGCCATGACTTTAAAATTGGAAGAAATCTTCAAAACCCGGTTCAAATTCCACTTTCCTCCATAAAGCCTTCCTTGGTCACATGTTCCCAAAATATCTCTACTTAAACATTTTGGTCCTACAGACAAGGTGCTAAACTGTGTGCTTCTTCCCACTTCCCTTCCTCAAATCTATTTTAGAGGCTCATATAGGATGCTTGTTCACGAATCATTCCTTGAATTAATTATCAGACAATGACAATGGCTGAATTAATTACCTGACAATGGCTGAATTAATTATCTGACAATGAAAATTGCTGGATTAATTATCAGACAATAAAAATGGTTGCAGGAAATCCAAAATCATAAATTTTGAGCAACTCCTTGAAGAGGAATCTAATAAATTCAACATTAAGTGTATCCATAAGGGGGACTGTAGAAATGGCTTAGTGGTTAAAGTGCTTGCCTGCAAAGCCTAAAGACACAGGTTTGATTCCCCAACACCCACATAAGCCAATTGCACAAGGTGACATGATACAATCTAGGTTAGGATTGGGGAGCAGGCCCATTTGATGCTGACTTCACTCAGGTGCTACCTGCCTGTGTTTCTCTGACTAGGAACAAACAAGTGTTTACCTTCCCAACCCTGGGCATGGAGTAGATTGCCCAGGTCCAGGTGAGTGTCTGTCCACATTCAGTACTATGGGTAATAACTGGCTTGCACATTATTCAATTAGGAATCAGGCCAAGATATCATATTGGGGATCAGGCACACTTGATGCTGACTCAGGTCCTGGCCTGCACAACTACTCTGCCCTGGGTAGGGGCCCTCCAGCTTGTCACACTTTCCAGCCTTGACATCCATAGAGAATGGACAAACAAGGAGAAGCCTGCTTATCTTCTAGTGTCCTTCTTCCAGACTTGCAACTAGACCACTATCCCACACCCACCTGGATCAAGGCTGACAAGGCTACTCAACACAGGCTCCACAAAAGCCACTGTTGCTGCATTCTCAGCAAGACAAAAGGGCTATCAGCAGATAGGCAAACTCTAATACAAAACAAACAACACAAGCATACAAGGCAAGATGTCTCAACCAAGAATGCCTATACCCATAGTTAAAGCTTCCAATAAAAACTACTTATAGGATAGAAGTCAGGACTTCTGGTCAAGATGGCATCTACCTAACCACACTTCAGCTCCTGGGGCAAAACCAGGCAAGTTTGGTGGGGTTCCAGAGTCAGCAGGTCAGCAGACATCCAATGGGAGGGTATGGAGGATCAAAGTGGGGAATCTGCTGATTCCTACACTCTCAGGTAGCCCATTAGACCCCCAGATCACTCAATATGCCACCCCAGCTGCCACACACAGAGCAGGTTCACTCCCAAGCTACCTGCAGGCTCCCTTCCAGGAGCCTCTCACCTTTCTTTTCATCAACCTGCTCTCATTCCTCCTCTCTTCCTCCCATGACTTTCCTTTGGGGACTATGCCATCCCATCCCCCTACCCTGGCATGCCACCAGGACTGTGCCATCCCATTCCACAGCCCTGCCATCTGCCAATGGGTCTGCACCATACCATTCCTCCACCCTGCCATCCACCAACAGGTCTTCATGGTCCCATCCCATCCACCCTCCCCCCACCTGCCAATGCATCTGCACCATCCCATCCTCCTGCACTATAAGGGGTCTGTGTTCACTCATTCCCCCCACCCTGTCACCCACCAGGCCCAAGCCGTCCCATTCCTATACCCCACCAACCACCAATGGGTCAGTGCCTTTGGGTCAGTGCCATCCTATACCCCCACCCTGCCACCTGCTTCTGAGACTGCACAGTTGCTGGGATCCTCTCCCTGCTGTGCCATGGGGTCTCTGGGTGGCCACCAGGACTGCTTGAACTCCTCCCACCTGAGTAGACAGGCTCCCTTGCCGTCAAAAGCCTAATCTAGTCAAACATACAAGGAAATAATCAGCTTCCTCCTGAATTAAATAAAATTCTCACACTTAGATGGGCAAACCACAGCTCAAAAAGAACAACATGAAACATCAAATGAAAAGGACACCAACAAGGTTGCCTAGTGCTACAAGTCTCTAACCAAAACATAGAAGAGATAACAGGACCAGAACCCCAAAAAGAAGACACAAGGTATGTGACCCTGAACAAGCAATTGGCAGAACTTGCAGAAAATCAACAAAAGACCAACAGTTGTGTGAATGCTATCCTTGCTAGGTTGGATGTTAAAACAAACAAACAAACAAAACACCAAACAAACAAAAAGCAAAACAAAACAAAACAACAACAACAACAACAACAAAAACAAAACCCAGACAGACTTTCAAATAGAGTTAAGTGATCTGAAGGAGAGCTTAAAAAAAAAAAAAAGAAAAAGAGGACACCAATAATATGCTGTCTAAGCTCAATGAAGACATAAACAAATGCAAGGATGAATTCCAAGAAGCATTAATAAAATCAGAAAATGACCTGAAAAGGGAACTCGACAGAGGGATTAATAGTATACAGAAAAAGGCAGTAGAAAATACAGACCAAATTGAACAAGTCCAAACATCTCTAGAAGCTCTCAAGAAGGCAGTCAGTCATGTGGAGGACAGAACCTCAGAACTGGAAGACAAGACAGAAGAAACAGTTTGCAAGTCCAAAAACTTGAATAAATTCAACATTTTTTTGTGAACAGAACATGAGGGAACTGTGGGATACCCTTAATCGTCCCAAAATTCAGATGGGTAAACCAGAAGAGGAAAAATTCAGACCAAAGGCATGAAGAACTTTTTCAACAAAATTATCAAAGAAAGTTTCCCACACTCTCAAAAGAGAGTTCCATCAAGATACAAGAAGCTAACAGAACTCCAAACAGACTGGAACAAAGGAGAAACTCTCCAAGACATATTATCACTAAGACTCTAAAAAATGAAAACAAAGGGAAGTCTTAAAAGCAGCAAGAGAGAAATAACATGTTATATTCAAAGGCAATTCCATCAGAATTACCTCAAACTTTTCTATGGAAACCCTAAAAGCCAGAAGGGACCAGAATGGAACACTGCAAAGTCTAAGAATCTATGGCTTCCAACCCAACTACTGTACCCAGCAAAAGTATCCTTCATAATAGATGGTGAAAGAAAAACTGTCCACAATAAAAGCAAACTCTACAACTATATGAACACAAACCCAGATCTACAGAGAGTACTTCAGGGAATTTTCCACACAGAAGGATCAAACAACCAATCTCAAGAGCCTACAAAAAGCAGATCACAAAACCAAACCTAGAGAAGGCTCAAAAAACTACAAAGCCCAAGAAAATACCAAACCCCATAAAGCACCACAATAAGGCAGGGATTACATCAAACCTCACAGTTATTAACCTAAATATTAATGGCCTTAACTCACTCATCAAGAGACACAAGTTAATAGGGTGGATCAGAAAAATGGGCCCCTCAATCTGCTATCTTCAAGAAACCCACCTCACCACTGAAACCAGACAACTCCTCAGGGTGAAAGGGTAGAAAATGATATTCCAAGAAAATGGAAATAAGAAAGAAGCAGGTGTTGCTATACTAATGCTGGATAAAACAGACTTCAAACCAAAAGTAATAAAAAAGACAATGTAGGCCACTTCTTTTTTTAAGTTTTTAAAAAATTTTATTTATATATTTGCAAGGAGAGAGAGAGAGACAGAGAGAGAGAGAGAGAGAGAGAGAGAGAGAGAGACAGAGAGACAGAGAGAAAGAGACAGCCAGGGACATAATGGGAATGCCAGGGCCTCCAGCTACTGCAAATGAACTCCAGACACACGTGCCCCTTGTGCATCTGGCTTACATTGGCCTTGGGGAATCGAACCTGAGTCCTTTGGCTTCACAGGCAAACACCTTAACTGATAAGCCATCTCTCCAGCCCAAAGGGCACTTCTTACTCATAAAGAAAATGATCCAACAAGATTATATCACAATTATCAATATTTATATACCAAATATAGGTTCACCACAATTCATAAAACAAAACATACTTGACAACAAAACAGAAATAAATACCTACACTATCATAGTTAGGGAGTTAAATACTCCACTATCATCAACAGATAGAGCATCCAAACAGAAAATCAACAGGGAAGTAAGAGACTTAACATCATAGATCAACTAGACCTAACAGACATCTACAGAACATTCTACCCCAAATTTACAGAATACACATTCTTGTCAGCAGCCCATGGAACAATCTGGAAAATAGATCATATATTGGGCCATAAAGCCTACCTCTAGATATTTTGGAAAATTGACATAATTTGCTGCACATTAGACCACAATGCTCTAAAGCTAGAAATTAACAGCAAGAGATGTACCAGGAACTCCACCAGCTCCTTGGGACTAAACAACACACTTTTAAAGAATAAATGGGTAATGGATGAAATGAAAAATGAAATTGTAAAATTTCTAAAATTGAATGACAATGAAAATACATTGTACCAAAACTTATGAGGCACAATGAAGGCAGTACTTAGGGGGAAATTCATAGCACTAAATGCCTTCATAACAAAGACAGAGAGATCCTAAATCAATAACCTAACCATTTATTGGAAGGCATTGGAAAAAGCAAGAAAAACCAACACAAAAAGCTCCACATGGAAAGCAGAAATTAATGAATTGGAAACTTAAAAAAATTAAGAAAATTGATGAAACAAAGATCTGGTTCTTTGAAAAAATAAACAAGATTGATAAACCCCTGGCCAATTTGATCAGGCAAAAAAAAAAAAAAAAAAAAAAAAAAAAGCTTCAAATTAACAAAATTAAAAATGTAAAAGGAGAGATTATAACAGACATAAGTGAAATTGCAAGAATCATCTTGACTTACTTCCAAAACCTCTACTCCACAAAAATGAATAATCTGGAAAAAATGGATAAATTCCTAGACACATACCACCTACCAAAACTAAACTCAGAGCAGACTTATCTCCTAACCAAACCTATCACACCCATTGAGATTGAAAAGGTAATCAACCCCCAACCCCCCAAAGAAGAGTCCAGGACCAGATGGCTTCTCAGCCAAATTATATCAAACCTTAATGGAGGAATGAAACCAATTTTTCTCAAACTATTCCATATAATATGAGAATAGGGAAAGTTCCCCAACTCTTTTTATGAAGGTAACATCACTCTAATATCAAAACCAGACCGAGATACAATGAGAAAACTATAGGCCTATATCCCTGGTGAACTTAGATGCAAAGATCCTGAACAAAGTCCTTGCAAACCAAATTCAACAACATATCAAAATCATTATCCACCTTGATCAAGTAGGCTTTATCCCAGGAATTCAGGGTTGATTCAACATATGGAAATCTCTCAATGTAATGCACTAAACAAATAAGCTTAATCACATAAACCACATAATAATTTTAAGAGATGCAAAGTCCTTTGACAAAGTACAACATCTCTTTATGATCAAAACATTGGAGAAAATTGGCATGGACAGTTTTAAATCTCAACATAATAAAGGCTCTGTATAAAACCCCTAAAGCCCAAATAATACTCAACAGAGAAAGACTCAAGGAATTCCTATTGAGATCAGGAACAAGACAGGGATGTCCACTCTCACTTATGCTCTTCAATATAGTACTAGAAGTCCTAGCCCAAGCAATGAGACATGAGAAAGAAATAAACAGGATTCAAATTGGAAAGGTAAAAGTCAAGTAAACCCTATTTGCAGATGACAATATCCTATACATAAGTGATCCGAGAGCCTCCACCTTGAAACTCTTAAATGTGATTAATTCCTTAAACAAAGTAGCAGGATACAAAATCAATGCACAAAAATCAGTAGCCTTTCTATATGCAAAAGACAAAGATACATAGAAAGAAATTAGTGACAATGTCCCATTTTCAATGGCAACAACAAAAGGAAATACCTTAGAATAATACTAACCAAGGATGTGAAAGACATATATAATGAAAACATAAAAACATTCAACAAAGAAATTGAGGAGGACTTGAGAAGATGGAAAGACCTCCTATGCTCCTGGATAGGATTTAACATTGTGAAAATGGAAATCCTACCAAAAGCAATATACAGATTTCATGCAATACAAATAAAATTTTCAGCAACATTATTCACAGAGATAGAAAAAAATAATCTCAAAATTCATGGAATTTTGGAGTTCCATTCCATTCCATGGAATGGAATGTGGCAGGCCTCAGATATCCAAGAATATCCTCAGCAAAAGAATCACCTCTGGATGCATAACCATACATTATCTAAAGCTATATTACCAACCCATAGTAAAATAAAACAAATCAAAACAAAACAAAAAAACAGCATGGTACTGGCATAAAAACAGTAATATAGACCAATGGAACAGAATTGAGAATCTGGACTTTAGATTGAGTAACTACAGATATTTGCCTTTCAAAAAAGACCCTAATAATGTATACTGGAGAAAAGACAGTATCTTCAACAAATGGTGCTGGACAAAGTGGATAACCACATGCAGAAAAATGAAACTAGACCCACACATCTCGCCAGGCACAAAAATCAAGTCGAAATATATCAAATACCTCAATATAAGACCCCAAACTCTTCTACACCTGGAGCAAAAAAAAAAAAAAAATAGGAATAACTTTTCATGAGATAGGAGTAGAGTAAGACTTCCTTAACAAAACCCCAGTAGCTCAGGAACTTAAATAATCACTTATCCACTGGGATCTTATGAAGCTGAAAAGTTTTCTCACAAACATACCACAAGCAAAGTCAATAGATTACCCACAGAATGGGAGAAAAATTTTGCTGGCCATATAACTGACAGAGTCCTAATTTCTAGAATCTATGCAGAAGTTATGAACCTAAGCAATAAAAAACCAAACAACCGACTCACAAAGTGGGGCAGAGAACTGAATAGGGAGTTCTCACAGGAAGAAATACAAATGTCAAAACCACACTTAAGAAAATGTTCAACATCCCTAACCATCAGGGAAATGCAAATTAAAACAACTATGAGATTCTACCTTAACACAGTAAGGCTAGCAAACATTAAAAAATCAAATGAAAACAAATGTTAGTGAGGATCAGGAAAAATAGGAACTCTTATTCACTGTTGGTAGAAATGTAAGCTGGTACAACCATTATGGAAAACAATATGGAGACTCCTAAAAAGGTTGGCTATAGAGTTACCAACAGCATTCCCTTACTGGGCATTTACCCTAAAAGCTCCACACCTCAGTTCACAAATATTTTCTCAACCATGTTTATAGCTGCTCAGTTCATACTATCTGGAATTAAGCTAGTTGCCTATATGTTGCAGTCAGGTTGACATTGCTTGCAGAAATCACCCAGCCAAGAGTAGCCTTTGGGAAAAAAATGGTTTATTTTGGCTTACACACTCGAGGGGAAGCTCCATGATGGCAGGGGGAAACAATGGCATGAGCAGAGAGGATGGATATTACCCTCTGGCCAACATAAGGTGGACAATAGCAACAAGAGATTGTGCCCAACACTGGCAAGGGGAATCTGGCTATAATACCTATAAGCCTGCCCCCAACAATACACTGCCTGTAGGAGGAATTAGTTCCCAAATCTCTATCAGCTGGGAACCTAACATTCGAACACCTGATTCAAACCACCACATCATCACGGAATTCTATTCGGCAGTTAGAAAAAAATGACATAATGAAATTTAGAAAAAAAATGGTAGAACTTGGAAAACATCATATTCAGTGAACTCACACAATCATTGAAAGAAAATTGTCGTATGGTCTCACTCATTTGTGGCTCCTAACCTGAATCAGCCCAAGTTGCTGACACATTGCATCTGAAGGCCTGGACAATAGGGAGGGTAGGGATTGAGGGGATGGTAAGTGTAGGGATTGTAACACAAAAATGAACCCAAGTGGAACTGGTGTCATATAATCCTATATCCTGGAAGACAGAATAGAATGTTGAAACCTCAGTGGGGCCTTAGAGGGAGCACCTGAATTGAAGGGCCCTGGAGAGGGTAAAATGAAGCCTAACCTTAAATTGCTCCTGTTTTTTTTTTATTATTATTATTGTTTCTTTCTTTTTCCTATTTTTTTTTTCTTTCTTTTCCCTTGGCACTGGCCTGTTACTCCCAGTACCAGGATTCAGTTAACACCCACAATGAGCTGTTGATCAGAGAGACCTACAAGGTTTCCCAAAAGTAGACAGACTTCTGTCAGAGCACTTGATTACCCACCAGAGGTTAATGGTAAGACCCTACTGCTAAAGACACCATATGCTGTCACCAGAGACCATGGAGGGATCTGGCTGGAATCTGGAAGAGAGCCTTTCCCCAGACAGCCTATCTAGTGCTAGATGGTGTTACATGAGCTACTGGGGGGAAGTGGCCAACATCTCTCTGAGCAACTCAAGGTCTAAGGTACTCATAAGCAAACAACCTGACATGATGCTCACATAAGTGAAATATTGGCACACAACATGGTCAGTAACCAACTGCTCTTGGATTGACTAACAGATCCACCCAGTGGAAAGGAACCCATAACTGGAATGGGAAACAAGTCAGAGTCATATTCATATAATGAGTTTGCTTTCATATAGCAAACTCCCACTAATCTTGGGCTACAGGAGGGTTTACACCCATTAAACTCTCTCTAAACTAATAATGGTTATCCTGTTTAACCTGTGTTGTTGACTTCACTCTCCATTGAAAAGTCTGCTTCTCTTTTTCAGATGGAAGTGGGATCTGTGGAGATAAATGACACATCACACTTTACCAGGGCACCAGTCAAAAACCATACAGGAATTAAGGAAATGAGCAAGAGTGTTGCTTTCTAAGTGAACTTGATATCAGCACAAGGGTGAAGGAGACAGACACTGAGGACACTCAACACCTTTCAAAGCAGAGATCCAGAGGCTCCTAAGAGCCCATCACTGAAGTAGACTTAAAACAAACCTAACATGGCTCAGGGAATTTCGTGGAAGAGGGGGCAGAAATATTGTTAGAGCCACAAGTTGAGACATTATGCACAGAGACATTGCCTCTTCCCAACAACTGAGGCTGCTCTCACAATGCACAACCCACTGTCCCCATGGGGATAATTGGTGTCCCCAATGAGGAGGGTCCCTTGGGGGCGGCAGGGATGAGGGAAAGGATGGTATCAACATGTACTGTTTACATGCTGAATATGTCCATAACTAATAAAAACATTGAAAAAAACTTACAGAAAACTTCATTCATAGAATTACAAAATGCAAATGTAATGAGCATATTCAATCAAATTAATGAGGTTGGGAACAAACAGCAGATAAAAAGGAAGAGAAGAAAAATGAAGTTAATGAACAGTTGAAT
Organism: Dipus sagitta; assembly: GCA_036346955.1. Classification (NCBI taxonomy): domain Eukaryota; kingdom Metazoa; phylum Chordata; class Mammalia; order Rodentia; family Dipodidae; genus Dipus; species Dipus sagitta. The sequence continues at coordinate 87,695,783 of CM070775.1, read as the reverse complement.
GAAATAAAAGAGAAGAAAAATTCCACAATAAATGGCTGAATGAAATGGATAAGAAAAAAAAAAAACACCAAAAGCAAACTCAATGGACAGTGGAAAGAACTTAGAGAGGAACTTATCAATGCAGAAATGAATTTCAAGATATAATAAGAAGGTGACACCAAGACATGAAAGTAGAATTCAATAAAAGGATGGAGACACTAAAGGAAAACTGAATGGAAAACAAAAATTAAATATCTTATTTAAAAAGCTCTAAGGAAAGCCTGGCAATGGAATATATCATGAAGAAGACAGACTATCAGAGCTTGAGGACAAGACAGAGGAAATATATTGGGAAGTCAAAATCAATGACAATTCATAAAATATTATAAAAACGTATAAGGTAAAAGAGAAATGCCTTAAAAAGACCAAATATTCAAATCATGAGCATACAAGAAGGGGAAGAACCACAGGACAAGGACAAAGAGACTATCTTCAATAAAAGTATAGAAAAAAAATTCGGTATGTTACAAGAGAGGCTCATGCAGATACAGTCAGAACACAAACTACCAAATAGACACAGAAAAAATTTCCCATGTCACATTATAGTTAAAACACTAAAGACAGAAAATAGAGAATACTAAAAGCTTCAAGAGTAAAACAGCTTGTCACCTACAAAGGCAAACACATTAGAAACATATCTAAAATTTAATGGAAACTCTAAAAACCAAAAGGGATAGGAATTGAATATTTCAATTTTTGAAAGAACATGGCTGCCAACCCAAATAACTATACCCAGATAAAATATCCTTCACAATAGAAGGTGAAAGAAAATCTAGTTTTATAAATACAAAGAATATTGGATGGGATATTTTGTACTGAAGAAATGGATACTCAAGAGGTACAGAAAAAGAAACAACAACAATCAAAACTAGAACAGATGTGAAACCAAAGGAAAATAAAGAAAACACCAAGCTCTACAAAATATTCAACTTGACAGGGATTAATTTACACCTCCAAATTATATAATTATACTCTGAAAATCAATTAAATCAACTCCTCAATCAAAAGACAGGCTAGGAGGCTGGATTAAAAAAACTTTTTCCCAAAAGCTACTCTACCTAACTGACCTGACAGACTCTACCAAAACAAAACAAACAAACAAAAAATCTCTTAGAACTGATAAAGTGGGAATATAAAATTAACATACAATGACCAGTAGCCTCCATATATACCAACAACAAACATACAGAGAAAGTAAAAATAGAAGCAGTCCCATTTGCAATAGCCACAAAATTAAATATCTTTGAATATCCCTAACCAGTGAAGAGAAAGAGCTACAAAAATAAAACACAAAACACTGAAAAAAGAAATTGAGGAAACACAAGAAGATGGAAAGACCTCTCATGCTCATGGATTAGAAGAATTACTTTCACGAAAGTGGCCATCCTACCAAAATCAATATACAAATTCCATGCAATTGACAAAGAGGTAAAAAATATCCACTGGAGAAACGGCAACATTTTCAATAAATGGTGCTTAAGAAACTGAATAGCCACATGTAGATAACCACATGTAGAACCTCTTATCACACCCTGAACAAAAATCAACAGCAAATGAATCATGGACCTCAACATAAGACCCCAAACTCTTAAATAACTAGAAGAAAAAACTAAGGAGGATATTCCAAGATATAGGCAAAGGGAAACACTTTCTGAATAAGAGTCATGTGGGTCAGGGAGTTGAACAAACACTTACCACTGGGATTTTTTTTTTTTTTTTTAACCACTGGGATTTGTAAAACTATCATATCAATAGAGTCAGTAGACAACATACAAAACAGGGAAACATTTTTGCCAGCTATTCATCTGACAAAGGTTTAGTATCCTGACTACACAAAGTGTCAGGCACTGCCAGGCACAGGGTGGAGCCTTCAGGAGAGGGCCTGAGCTGCCAGGCATAGCTAAGGACCCCCAGGTTACAGGAGGCCACTCCCTCTCCAAGCCTGGCACACCTGAACTTAGGCTCTGCCCATAGCCCTGTAAACCTTGGCCAGTTGCCTAGGAAACTCCTTACCAACCAATACCTTCACACAGTCCATCCCCCTGAGACCCTAGATCACCTGGCTCCCCCCCCTCCCACACCATTACCTACATGCTGGAATGAATGTTTATAAGTCCAATCCCCTTAGGACCCTTCCCCCCACCCTCAGATGCTTATAAACCTATTTCCCTGACAAACTGAGAGAGCTGTTCACACCAAAACTCCTGCCAAAAGTCTTACTTTCACACACTCACCCACCCAGGTTGCCTAGGTGCCTTCAGGGGGATCATGGTTGGCCCCAGAGCAAAACACAGGAACCCACAGCTGGTACCTGAACTGGGAACCTATGAGATGGACAGGGTAGGTGAGTACTCTGCCAGAGGGACTGGGAGACATCGGCCCATGCAGCCTTGCCTCCACATTTTTGAGGGCTGGCAGGTTTCTCTTTTTCCTCCTTTATTTTTGGTGCACACCGTTGCATGGGAGCAGACACGACGAACTGGCAACTGTCTCCTGGTGGAGGCCATACTTCAGTATTGACTGAAGGCCAGTTTTCCTCTGCCTGGACCCCAACAGCCCGTTGGGTGCTGGCAAAAACCCTCTATTTCTCTTTCCTCCATCAGATCTAAGCTATTTTTCTCTTTTTACTCCTTTACTTTAATACTGTCTCCCACCAAAAGGAATTACAGATTCTTAGATTACAGCTCTTCTGAAAGTTTAGTGAATTAAGTTGTCCCAGAGGGAGGCTGGCTCCTTTTGGGAAATCCTCCAGTTCACCCCCTGGATTTCTGGGCATCCATTCGACCCAGACACATAGACCCACATAGTTTATCTGGCTAGGAAATGAAAAATTCAAGAAGGAAATTTCTTCTCACTCCCTTTAAGTGGTGAAACTGCAAGCTGGCTTTGCAGCACTCCAAACTGACTCGAGTCAGAGTCAGACGCAGGCTCACACATGCCCAGACAATGGCACCTTGACCCATGCAGGTGTCATGTCTCCACCTTCTTTTCCAGTGGGCTGGGTGGTCCTGGGATCCCCTGCCTTCTTTTCAGCAACCCCCCCACCACGGGTCCCTCCCTTCGGGTAGCCGGACTCAGACTCTGGCAGTCATAGTCTCAGCTATTACCTCCATGTGTACTAGACCAGACCCTGGGTGAGTGCCTGGGAGCAGGGCAGTGCTGAAACCAGGCAGGGTTGGCTGAGGGTGTATGCAAGCCCCACCCAGCCACCACAGTGCCTGCACCAAGAAGCGGCAAGATAAAAAAGGTCACGTTTAACTAAAGCCTATGGCGAACTGAAGTTTTATGTAAACAATGCCATATTTGTTACATAATATAAATATAATTATTGAGTTTAGGTTCTAGGTCAACTTCAACTTATATAGAGGATTATTGAAAACAACAGAATTTTCTCTGAAGAGGTGACTTATAATTTCTCAGATATTTTAAAATTTTAAAAATATTGTAATGTCCTGTTACTTAAAAGGAGGAGGCAACTGACCTGACTTCTAGGCCAGCCTGCCTCAAGATAGCAACACAATTTGACTTAGTTACTCCTACCAAAATCATTTCCAAGTGTGTTATTGGTATTAATGACATAAAATTGTCTTTAGACTATTTGCTTGTCAGTGAGTAATAGGATTAATCAATTTGGTGTAGTTTCGCTTAATAGTCTTATTAAAAAGATGGTTAATTATTGGGTAAAATGAATTACACCTCATGCTCAAACAATGGTCCTCATCTGAGAAAAATAATTTCAAGCTCAGTAGTTCTGTTTCCATTGTTCTGTGGGTAGTTGGTATCCACACAGGTATCTTAACTAATCAAAGATATTTTCAAACACAAGTGCTAAGACTTTATACTGTTTTACTTGTCCTTTTCTGACAACTTCTAGGTTAAATTAATTAGTTTATAAATCAATTGGTATTGTTTTCAAGACTGGTAACAGGTTCTGCATTTATACCTCAGATATTTAAAGTGTAAGATATGTAAGATACTTTCCATACCTCAGATACATGGCTTGTGCTGCCACAGGACAACAAAATTTTAAGAGTTTGGACAAAATGATTTTAGAAGCTCTTGTGCCATTTTTAAACTAAATCTATTTCAGTAATCAAATGTGCTGTATATGTACATACATCCAGGTTGGTGTAACTTCCCTTTTAAGTGTGTTAATTACCTATGTAGGTGTCAAAGTCAATTGGAGCAAAAAGGGCCAATATTTTGGTCTGTGCTCCAAGGTCATGAGGCCACTGGAGATGATGGGACACTTCTACACTGGCCCTCTGGTAAGTCACCTGTATTCCTGAGTATGGAGGATATGGAGACCCAAACAAAACTGGTGTACAGTGTGAAACAAGAGAGTTACAATTGAGGAGCAATCGGTCCTCCTGACTTCCCAAAGAAGGGAAAACTACTTGGCCAGCATGGCCCTGACTCATCCTAACAGACAGAAAGCACCAGTAAGCTATAGGGCTACTCTGGGGTCCCTAAAGACTCTTTGGAAAGCCATTAATGACCTCCAAAATTAATCCTTAATTAAATTTTGGCTATCTGCATGGTCTTAAACACTCAGGGAGAAATGTATAACCAAACATAAAAAATACCTCAATGGCCTATTAAGTAATACAAGAGCTTTCCAAGAAGGGAAACAAAAAAGACTTTAAGATATCTTTTCCACATAGTTCTAATTCTATAATAATAAAAAAGCTATAGATGTCAAAAAGGGTTATTTTCAAATCTAAATTATATGACTAAGTTCTGAGACCAAAAAAGTGTATATTTGGGCTGGAGAGATGGCTTAGTCGTTAAGTGCTTGCCTGTGAAGCCTGAGGACCCCAGTTCGAGGCTTGATTCTCCAGGACCCACATTAGCCAGATGCACAAGGGGGCGCACACATCTGGAGTTCCGTTTGCAGTGGCTGGAAGCCCTGGCGCGCCCATTTTCTCTCTCTCTCTCTATCTGCCTCTTTCTCTGTGTCTGTTGCTCGCAAATAAATAAATAAAAAATGAAGAAAAAAAATTAAAACACCCCCAAAGGGACACAAGTCTCAGAGGAACAACTCTTTAAAAAAAGTATATATTTATACAGCCTTTAATGACACCCAAAGGCTCTCTATTATCAAGGTTAAATGTTGTGTATATGTTTCTGATAACTCTGCTAATATCTCATCTGTTTTACAATCTATGTTGAATTCTACTGTGCCATTTAATGAACAGTTCTGGAAGAAAATCTCAGCCAGTTCATCCTCAGATGGTCCTGAGATAATCCAAGCATGTCTACCTGGATTACCTCGACCTCAAAAAAGACCAGTTTTCTGTGTGCTCACTTCTCATTAGCTCCTTACTTTTATTCTTTCTTCCCAATGTTCTCTTCCAAGACTATTTTCCTACACTCTAGGTTCCATTAGAATAGTTCTCCTCTCTGGGAGAGACTCTCTAACTGCCACAGCTTTGTGTCCCTTTTAGCAGGAAGTAGTATATGATCTGAGGTCTTCATCCTTTATCCTCTAATAGCAGTTAGAGTGTCTTCTCATAAGGGGGAGAAATAAAGGGGGATAGAACTAGGGTGACTGGATCCCTGAAGGTAAAAAGGACAAGAAAGTTTTTCTTATCTCTTGCCCAGATCCACAGAACTGTTTTTCCATTTGTGCACCATGACCCTGGCTGTACAAAGGACAGGCCTCACCCTCTTTGATGTTGGTCAAGTTATGTCTCTCTGCCTATTCAGCTCTAAGCCAACCAGAGCTGAATGCCTGCTAAATATTTCCAAGATAAGGACCAGTTGTGTTAAGACACCCACTCTCCTTTGGTGCAACAGGAGTAACCACCCCATACATAAATATTTCCTCTCCTAGTTATTGTTCCCCAGTTTTGATTGCTCCACAAGTGTATCTCTACCAAGAAAAAAAATTGGCCTACAAACTCCACCTGTGTCAACTGCCAGTGCCAACTGAAAGAGATCTTTATCCCTCTACTGGTGGGCCTCGGTGTGATGCTGTCACTGGGTGCCTCTGATAACCAACAGCCTCGAATCTCTCTAGAGGCAATTGAACTTTCTCGTGGGTGTGGTACTTCAAAACCATCTAGCCTTAGACTTCATTACTGCTGAACTTGGGGGGCATGTATGGTCTTGGGACAATAATATTGTTTTCTTTGTTAATGAATCAAATGTTGTTAAGCTGCTTGACTGCTACAAGCCTGAAGACCCCACCACCTGGTTCTCTCAAAAATCTAAAAATAGGGGCTGGAGAGATGGCTTAGCGATTAAGACCCTTGCTTGCAAAGCCTAAGGACCCAGGTTTGATTGCTCACTACCAAAGTAAGCCAGATGAACAAGGTAGCACATGCAACTGGAGTTTGTTTGCAGTAGTTGGAGGCCCTGATGTGTCTAACTCTCATTCTTTCTCTCTGTCTGGCCCCCGTCCTTCTCTCTCTGTCTCTCAAGTAAGTAAATAAATAAGTTTTAAAAATATAAAAATAGATCTACCATTTAATACAGCCATACAACTTCTGAGCATATACCATAAGGACTTTATACCATAAATACCTTTGGTCAGTCAAGTTTGTTCCTGCTATCTTCACAATAACTAGGAAATGGAGTTAGCTTAAATGCCCATAAAATGATGGATAATGAAGACATAGTTGTTATTCACAATGGAATTCTACTCGGTATAAGGAATATTGAAGTTTTGAATTTTGTAGGAAAATGGATGGACCAAGAAAAAAATCATACCGAGAGTTGTTGCACAGGCTCAAAAAGACAAATGCCACATATTTTACCTCATATGTGGATACTAAAATGGAATAATTTGATTTGTTTATAAGTTGTAGTAAGCATTAGTAGTAAGGAAGTTAGAATGAAGTTTGGAGAGAGCAGAAGCAGTGAGGGGTTAGGGGAGGGGATAGATAGGAAAGTGGAAGGACAGAATACAGGGTTGAGAAGGTGGGAGGGAAAGGTGGAGATACACACAACTCATAATGGCATGGATCAGTACCATGGAAACTTTCTTCTTGGGTAGCTAATTAAAAGATATAACTCTTTTAGGTAGAGGGGAAGACATGGAGGCAGAGTTAATTTTGTCAGAAGCACCCTGTGGTAGTAGAGAAAGCTTTATCCTAAAAGCGATTGGCTGTTGCTGCTAAATTTCAGTTTCAGAATTGAGTTACCCCCCCCCCCCAGTGAGCTATTAGTTAGGGATCCCCCCCAAACATTGCAGGGCATTGCCAAAGTACTTGGTTACCCACTAGATCTAAATGGTAAGACCCTTTTTCTAAAGATACCACAGGCTGCAGTAGCAGGACATTGAGAGATTATGCTGGAATTTAGGTGGAAGCCAGCTTCCTGCTGGCTAGCTCTCATGGGAGTAGAAAGCACCTCATGACATGCTGGGCGATAAACGCCACCAACAGAGTGAAGAAGCAGTGGATCCTATAAGCTACAGAATCAACCAGCCAGGCAAGATGTGTACACCAGTGTAATAATGGAAAACAAGATATAGTGGTAACCAATTGCTCTCTGGATATGAAGCCCACTCAGTAGGAGGGAATTATTACCTGGTGCTGAGACCCAAGTCAGAAGCCTATGGCTTAGAAAGCCATGACCTGTAGAGGGAAGCTTCCACTGTTCTTTGGCTAAAAGGAGAGGTTATACTTGTCAAAATATCTCCTAAATATCTATATTTATCCTCCTTTATCCATGCTGCTCTCACTATTGCTAAAGAATCTGCATTTTGCAGATGGCGGTAACTACCATAAAGACTCAAAACCCATCAGAATGACAAGAAAAGAAAGCTGACTGCCTAGCATGAGAACAGTTATCTCTATCACATCTATCAGGTCCCAGGAAATATTACAGAAGATGTGGTGGATTAAATATGAGTTCTGTACCCACTGCTGGCCTGAAAATCTCCTCCAGGGAAATGGCTGTACACACTGAAGAGACTCAAAACTCATCAAAGCAGAAAACCAGAGACTGCTGAGAGATCAACACTAAAGGAGACTTTTAAAAAAGATTTTCTTTTATTTATTTATGAGAGAGAGAGAGAGAGAGAGAGAGAATGGACATTCCAGGGCCTCTAGCCACTGCAAATGAACTCCAGATGCATGTGCCACTATGTGCACCTGGCTTACATTGGATCTGGAGAATCAAACCTGGGTCCTTTGGCTTCACAGGCAGGTGCCTTAACCACTAAGCAATCTCTCCAGACCCAAAAGGAGAGTTTTAAATGCCCTGAAAGGCTCAGAGAACATTGTAGAAGAGAGGCATGAAAGAATATAAGAGCCACACAGGGTGTGAAGGTGTATTCTGAGGCATTGTCACCTCCCCCCCATAAAGAATGCGCTGTGGATGCATTCATGAGCCCACAGTGGATACCACAACCACACTGACAAGCATCCTCAGTGGAATGAGTGCAGCAGGAACATAAGAGTATAACCAGATGGAAATATAAGAAGTTTTCAATATGTTCACATAATAAAGTTCTCAAAAATAATAATAAAGTGATTTTAAGAGAACAAAACTGCAGCAATACAAGTTTAAAGGTCTCCTGGATATTAAAAGCTAATATATTTTTTGCATTAATTGAATGCATATTGAGAATTTTTTAATTCTGGAAGTACTCTGCCTCTCTAAATATTATTTATGGTGTTTTAAAAATTTAGGAAGAGAATTTTCCTATGCCTGATAAAACTACATGTTATTATTAGTTGGAAAATTCCAGGGATTGACTTCACAACCTTCACCCACATGACTCTTATTTCTTATAGATTTAAGGCCAAATTACTAATATATGAGTCCTACTTTAGTAGTCACCCCCTAAATCTGAAAATTTAAAAGAAATGAAGGGGGATAGGGCCCCACTACTTAACTAGAAAAGTCAGAAAAATGTGTCCTCAATGCCAGTCTGATTTCCCTTTTTAAAATAACAGATGTATAAACACATTTAATTTAAAAAATCCTTTTTGTCATCCTAAAATCCTGTCTTCTACTTTCCTATCTTGCACTTATTCTATTTTTAATTTTGTGTTCTTGCCACTAATGTGCAGTTTCCTTATCTACCAATATCATCTATCCATTTCTTTCAAGAGAACTCAGCCCAATCCAAGTCTCTTGCTAATAACACCATCTGAACAACCCATTATGAGGTTCTTAATTTGGCAGGCTGGCTGCATTATTTATGTGGAGCTGATAAGGTACAAAACACATGGCTGAGTTTCCTGAAGAATTTCACTAGTTAACACTTCCACAAGACTGGATCTTTTAAAATACAGTTGGTACTAACACCTTCTTTGTTCTGTTTATGTTTTGGAAGGTGATCCAAATAAATGGAAGCCAGACAATGTCTGTAGCTTTCAAGTGGCTAGTATATTCTTTAGGTCTTAGTTACATGATCAGGTGGTTATGAGGTTGTGTCAGATTTTTTTGGCCTTAGTTTTAGTCAAAGATAGGAACTGAAATCATAATTTATTCTATTTTTCCTCTTTTCTTTGTTCTGCATAAATTGTTTGGGGAAGTTTGAATCCTAAACATCACCCACAATCATTTTTTCCAAGTCATAGGTTTTATATCTAGTTCATTCATTTAAATTCAAAGATTTATTTTCTTTGGAAAAGCTATGATAAGCAAATAATGATTTAATCTTTGTCCAAGAGTAATTTCCCCTCTAAGGTTTGTTTGCCAAATCCTGTTGACAATGGCAAATAATATATCAGTTTCCATTTTATTTTATTTATTTATTTATTTTTTGTTTTTTGTTGTTTTTGTTTTTTGAGGTAGGGTCTCACTCTAGTCCAGGCTGACCTGGACTTCACTATGTAGTCTTAGGGTGGCCTCAAACTCACGGCGATCCTCCTACCTCTGCCTCCCGAGTGCTGGGATTAAAGGTGTGCGCCACCACGCCCGGCTAGTTTCCATTTTAAATGTGTAAATTTTAATACTGTATCCTTTTGCATGTATAATTGTGACATGTATAATCTTGTTCTCTCTATATGTATTTAAGTATAGGAATGACTGATTTCCTCTTCTATTCAATAATATAATTTTAAATTACTATTTTAGTTACACTGTTGCGTATACTACAACTTCACCTATATAAATATGCTATGTTGATATATAGATGATTAATTTTAGTTTTCTTTAATTACGATTAACTTAAATGTAAATTATGTTATGTTGCTATAGTTATATGTGCAACACTTTTATGATGTTAGTTTCTTTCTGGTTCAATGTTAATTGCATTTTAGGAATTCTTTTAGACCATTAGGGTATAATTCATGCCAATTTTTCTGTCAGTTACTAACTCTAACACTAATAAAAGTTTAAATACTGGGAAACTGATAATCAATTGAAATTTTTAAATTTAGTTTTTGGATGGGATTGGCAACAGTACAAATGTTATGGCAATGTAAACAGAAAGATAAATAGAACTGTACGCTGCCTTAGTTAGAGAGGGAGAAATATAAGAGCATGTATATTTATAAAGTTGTAACTCAGTGGTTTATGTGCATAAAATAAGATGCAGCTCAAAGCTAGTCTTAATAAACTAATATACTTGGATGGTCAGAGTAAAACATTTGAAGATATTTGATTTATTTTTCATTTTAATTTTCATTAAAACATTTCAAGCTAGTAAAAATAAGATACTTTTCACCTATGTATCTATTTTCCAGATTCAGCCCATTTTAACATTTTGTCATGTTTGTATTTGATATCCTGTTCTCAGAGTAATGCTTTATAATCATAATAGAATTTTAACTCCTCATTTCTCTAACGATGATCACTATACTGGGGTGTGCAATCTTGATGCTCTATTTTATAAGTTCTTTTTCTATTTTTATCTCTCTCCACTAGTAATGTGTTCAATAATTATGGTGTTTGAGATAAACTTTTAAAATTATTTATTTATTTGTTTATTTATTTATTTATTTATTTAAGGGACAGAGAGAATGGGCATGTTAGGGTCTCCAGCCACTGCAAACAAACTCCAGATACATGTACTACCTTGTGCGTCTGGTTTATGTAGGTCCTGGGGAATTGAACCTGGGTCCTTTGGCTTTGCAGACAAGCACCTTAACTGCTAAGCCATCCCTCCAGCCTGAGACAAGCTTTTTATATGCATCCCAAGTTGGTCTCAAGCTTATTCTCTTACCCCAGTCTTGTGAGTACTGGGATTTCAGACATGCACCATAATACCCAGATAATTGTTTTACATTTTAAATGTGTGTTATATGTGCTAGGGTACTAGGTATATGGTAATATTTATATCTTTTACAGTTTTTGTGATTTTTCTCATCCAACATTATATTTTTGAAACTTAGCCATCCTGGTATATTTTAGGACCATGTAGTACCTGAAGGCATTAGCAAACTCTAGAGAATGCATTTCCCTAGAGATGGGTTCTTTTCAGTTTATTTTTATTTTTCAGTACTGCCATGAACAGCTTTGCTCAAGTCTGGTTAGGAAACATTCAGAACTTCACGAATGGAAGATTTCTCTTCAAGAGACTGTCTCCTATCTGCAGGTACATCAAAATGATTCTCAGCACATCTATTTCTGTTTGGAGATCCTATTTTAATTCCATCCTGAGTAGACTTTAGGCAGCTATGTCTACATTAAACATGGTCTGCTTAAGACGAAGACCATATATTTTTATACAATTAAGTGCTCTATGGCTACTCTGCATATTCAGAGTTGTAAACATGAAAAGTTGGTTTTCTTTTCTGCAAGTCAGTGCATTATAACTCTGTAGAAAGATATCTTCCACTAAGTTAAGTACTTTAGGCATCTTGTATTTTTATGTGGTTAAATTCACCTTATTTTATGGTTTTCAGTGTCGGAAAGAGGAGAAAACTTTTTTTTCTATTCTAGTTGAGATATTTTTTAGTGTGCTGCACCAGCACAACTTATATCCATTAAGGTTCTGTGGTAAAACAAGGAGTTACATGATTAACTTGATAAAGAAAAGGATACTTGACAGTGAGGTTATTTGAAGGTTTAGAAAAATTAGTTAGTCTGAGATGATACAATACTATTTGATTGAGGTTGATATTATTAACAGAAAACAAAATTCTATGTAACTTATTTTCATTGGGTAAATTTAAAATGTCTTTAAGACAACTATATTCATCTGTCTATGACATGAAGGCTAATACTGGTGTGTGAAGAGTTCCTGGAAACCCAAGGTGGATGATTACTTTCTCCTTCTTATGCCCAGAGAGAAAAGCTCTGCTCCCTGCCATGGAGGGCCTATATGTTCACAGCTCTAAGAAGGCATCAGGTCGCTGTGGTTGTATGACTAACATTCACTGGCCAGGTTAAAACTATGAACAAAGTGTAGCTGTTAGCAGTCTAGGCATTTCTCCTCTGAGAACTGTTTGGATGGTACAGGAAATTTTCAAGGAGAATTATTGATTTACCATTCAGTTAAATTCCAGCTACCTTCCAGTATCCTGTGGATCTGGTAGATGCTGTCTTCCTTTTCCTGGAATAGGACCACATTCCACAGTATATCCCTTGTTATATAAGCAGTAGAGATGATCTTGATGTCCTCAGACCTCAGTCTAATCTGGAAGGACAATTTTTTTTTCAAGAAAGATTTTCAGTGAAAAACAATTATCACCATATTGGAAAGACAGTCTTTAAGTTTAATGCACATAACCCACATGGGGCTAACAAGTTCATGGTACAAAACAAATTCCATAGGCAAGAAAGAGAAAAGCTCAAGGGTTCACAGATAAAGAGGCATGAATGGCCAAGTTTCCTTTATCTTTGAATAACTGGGGTTACTGGAGTAACTGTGGTTTTTATTGTATAATTTAGTTGCTATGGAAACAAAGATTTTTTTTGGTCATTATATCTTGGGTATCCTAGAATATACCGAGGGCATAGAGGGTCTTTAACAATGTTCTGGATGTTGCCTGTACTTTCCAATAATCAATATGGTTAGCCTCATGAATGTATTAGAAATGTATTCATTTTGCTCACACAAGTGCAATAGTGGCACACAGCCATGGTAGGTAACCACCTGCTCTTGGATTGGCTAACAGATCTGCTCAGTGGGAAGGAAACCATATCTGGAACTTGGAAACAAGTCAGAATCATATCCAGATAATGATTCTTCTTTCCATTGTCAAGCTCCCACTAACCTTAGACCATAATAGGGTCTACACCATTTTAATTCTCTCTAAATTAATAATGGTTATCCCATTTAACCAGTGCTGACTTCACTCTCTGTTGGAGAATCTGCTTCTGTTTTTCAGACTGGAGCTGGACCTGAGGAGATAAACCCAGTGCACTCCACCCTGTCCCCAGCTGAAATCACAGAGGAATTGGGAAAATGAACAAGAGTGTTGCTTTCTTAGTGAATCTGATATCAGCACAAGGGTGATGGAGATAGGTACTTAAGGCACTCAACACCTACCAAATCAGAGATCCAGAGGCTCCTAAGTATCCCTCACTGAAGTGGACTTAAAATGCTCCCAGCATGGCTCAGGGAATTTTGCAGAAGAGGGCGCAGAAAGATTGTTAGAGCCACAAATTGGGACATTATGCACAGAAACATTGCCTCCCGCCCCCCCAAGAATAATGTTTGACCCACAATCCCCATGCAGTTGATCTGCATCCCCAACAAGGAATGCCTCTTCAGAAAAGAGGCAGGGAGGAGGGAAAGGATAGTACCAACATGTGTTGTTTACATACAAAATATGTCCATATCTAATAAAAAATGTTGCTTAAATAAAAAAAGAAATGTATTCATTTACTGCAATACTTACTGAAAAGATTACTTAGTAGGGTGAGGCCAATAACTTTTCATAAATGACAGGCTCTGGGAAGATATGATGTATAAAAGCATATGAGCACCTTGGTTGTCTAAAAAAGAGTATGTTGGGCTGGAGAGATGGCTCAGCAGTTAAGGCACTTGCTTGCAAAGCCTAACGACCCAGATTTGAGTTCCCAGTACCCATAAAGCCAGATACACAAAAGTGGTGTGTGCATCTGGAGTTTGTTTACAGTGGCTAGAGTTCCTAGCACACCCATTCTCTCTCTCGTTCTCTCTCTCTTTGCAAATAAGTAAATAAAATATTTTTCAAAGTATGTTGGAATAAAACATTGATACACATTTAGCTAGTAAAGGCTTACAGTTTTTCAGTTCCTTTCTGTGTGGATCACCCCGTGTGAATCCCTGCATTGAGAGAAACATTACAGCCTTTGGAACAGACATCCCCCTTCCCAAGCTCCACAAGGCTCACCTGTCAGCTTCCTGCAACTTAATTACTCAGCTCATGAGTTCTCCAAGGTTTTGGTCTGGTGTGCTCTGACCTTCTGACTTGACAGATGTGCTGAGTTTCTCTCTGTTATCTTATTTCTGATCATCCTAGGAGGAAGCTATGACTGTCAAAATTCCAATTAGTTGTCAGAGTTCAAGAACTCACCTTGATGGTGCCAGATAACATCAGTCTACTGAGGAATAAATGGGTAAAGACAGGTGAAATGCTTAAAATTGTGCCTGTAACTAAGTAAATGTTAGACATTATTAGTTATTTGATACTCTGATTCCCAAAACAATGAATCAGATCAATAAAGAACATTTTGAAAAAGAATATAGTAAAATACTCCCACACTGATCCTGCTGCACAGTAGGTAGAATAACTTCATAATCCTGGACAAGCAATGAGTTGGAAATGTTTTTCTTGCTAGGGCTGTAAATGTGTATTTGAACTGCTCCAAAAATCAAAGCAATACAAACTTACTTGTTCATTTCCACAATGGCTAGCAGTCTGTGAGTAGCAAGTGAAGATGTTTTTCAGTTGTGGAAGTTGTAGGATAATGGAGTTTCTAGCCCAGCAGTTTTATTTCAGAAAGCCTTTACAATTTGCACGTGTAAAAATAGTCCTTCTATTGAATCCCAGAGGGCCTTGATTTCAGCAGTATGGGCAGCTCCATAGAAGTACAAAGAGAGATTGTTCTAAGAAATGAGCTCTCTGAAAATGTCACAACATTCTTACAGCACGGTCATTTGCTGACTGTTTCTCATGTTGTGTCTAGTCTTCTTAATACCAAGGTTCTCTTTAAAATGCCAGATATCCCTCCAAAAATACACATGAATTAGTCATTTACATTTGCTCATAAAACTCTCAGCTTTTTAAAGATCACTGGGTCTGAGACAAGAGTGCCTTTCTGTCTTTTCACTTAGAACTACTCAAGCAGAACACCATATATTTTCCCTAATGTACTGATGTGAGTGCATCACGAGACACTGCTCCCACCATGCTTTGAAACACTGAAGATCTATTAAGCATTTAAATACCAACTGCCCTACTCCCAATAGTACCCATGGATGAATACAGTAATGACTTACTAACTTTCCTACTATCAGCCTTATTTGCAAATAGACATTGCCCTTTTATACTTCTGCTAGTGGGCTTCTACTGGAGGAAGGGCTTTTTTTTTTTTTCCCTCATCTCCATTTTAATCATCACCACATGGCTTCATTTGTAACCACTTTTGCTCTCCCATCTTTAATGTAGCATTCTTCTTTCCTTCTTTAATTGCTTTCTTGCATTTTCTATCCCATATCCCTTGCTCATGACAACTGCTCCCTTACACAGGTCTGTTCCTGTGGACAGGAGCTTATATCCTCTGTCCAGTGCACTTGAGTGGGTACTTCAGGGGCCCTTCTTCATGGCTCCTTCCTTTCTTCCTGAGCATTCAAGGTCTTGTGGGGACATAACTTCTGGAACAGAGCACTCAAAGACACTTGTGTATTCCAGAGCACTGATGTCTGTATTGCTGCTACTAGGAGCAGAGGTGACTTGCTGCCTGTGATGCCCAGATGGAGTAACACTGATATCCCATTGCCCAGAATGAGACTAAATGTACTAGTTGCTTTTCTCATTGTTGTGACAAATACCTGACAAGGACAACTTAAGGAAGGAATTGTGTACAGTGTTCATGGTATAGTACATCATGGGAGGGAGGGTAAGTATGGCAGCATAAGTATGAGGAATCTTGTCACATTGCACCCACACACAGAAAGCACAGGGAGATGAATCCTGATACTTGACTTGCTTTCTCCTTTTCATTCAGTCAGAACCCCAGCCTGCCTGCTGTCATAATTATGCCACTCACATTCAGGATGTGTCTTCCCTTTACAGTTAAACCTAGCTGTAAACACCCTCACAGACACACCCAGAAGTGTGTTTCCATGGTGAGCCTAAAACACATCAAAGTGCCAATGAAGATTAACTTTCATATTGAGGTATTAGCAAGACCCTGAGATTAACAGTGAAACCAAGCAAAGAGATGAGAATAAGCTGAGAGCAGAGCTGGAGTAAAGACCATTTAGAATCTGTGCCCTAGTATGGACTTCCTTACTACTCCCTTATGCGGACTTCCTCAGGATCTCACCAGGCATGGAGTCAAAGCTAATGTCCTGATGTTCGGAGCCTGCCTTGGGCACTACTAGGGAAGAGTATTGGTTTGCCTTTTGTTTAAGACCTAAAATGAATCTTGCTTAGGAGTGGGCCCAAGGGGCTCAAGATGGGCCTCATTTGGGATTGACAACTAGAAGAGAAGCTGCTTTTAGGACAGACACACTTCCCTGTATCATCATCTGAAATAAAGTGAAATAAAATAAAAAATGAAGTAATCCTGGGCTGTGAGTTACTATAGTAAACTGTCAGTAAAGTTCAGCATTTGCCTGAGGTCTAGTAGTCACAGCTCCCTCAAGAAGGTTGGGAGTGATTGGTAAATTTTCACTTCATCTTTTGTTATTTCACTAGTACTGACTATTGAAAACATACTATGTTCATTGGATAAGAGAGATTGTAGGTATTTTATGAAAATTAGTTAATTTATTCACTTATGGCATTTCTTAATTTTAAAAATTTAAATGGCTATTTGATTTTGTAGATAGGAGAGAAGACAAACTGAGATGCTGAAAATACTTACTCAAATCTGTATGTAACAGTGAATGTGTCTCTGTGTAATTATAATATGCAGACACTAAGACTTAGGGAATTCTGTTTCTATATTAAAGAAAGAGCAGAGATCATTTCAACATTCATCCTTCATCATTTCCCTAGGGTATTTTTATTTCAAATGGTTTATTCTTTTCAGAGTTCATAAGTCTCCTTAGGAAAATTGTTCACCTTGGGGAAATAGAGACTCCACAGTGAATCTATGTGACTCTTTTTCTGGCCATGGGATATTTTAGAAGAGTTTAAAAGAAGGATCACTATTTTGCATTTTATTGCCTTATGTTCTACATTTCAAGGATAATCCAAATTCCTAAAATGTGTCTGTAGCAGCACACCCTTTCTACTTGCAGTGTCCTTGAATACCACTGAATGTGCCATCAGTTTTCTAATACCTATAGCTTAGGCTAAATCTAACCACCACAAGGCTGTAAAACAGAAGTTCTCCCCATGGTAAAACTCAGACAAATGCAGAGTCATATTAGTAATACTGCCCGGGAGGAAGAGCTCTCTGCTGGAGTTTATCGTGTGTTTAATGAAAGATATGCTCAGACAAATTAAACTCCATATACTTCATTCGTCTTCCTTTAGCCCTTCTCTTTCATAAGAGGCTAATCTGTTCCACTCTTGCCTCTGGACCACCTGGCTCACACTTTTGCTTTTAAACAACTGCATAGCAGCCCCCTTACAAAGTCCTAAGACAAATAGAGTGCTATTGCCATCCTGGGGAAGGGAAATTGACTGCTTTCATGTAATGTCATCATTATTCCTCTTATTTTTCTAACTCAACCAACAGAACAAGGTTTTCAATTTCAGGACAACTTGGAGCTGTGGAGGACAGGCAGGCAGGGCAGGCAGGGCCTAGAAGGGTTTCTTGCTACTCCTCCCTGCTGACCTGATTGCTAGGAATAAGGAGGTCCACATTTCCAAAGCAACCTTTATTAGTGAAAGTGGATGAAATAAATGGGACAAAGGCTGCAGCAGATATATTTATAGATACAGCTTTTTAATTAAAGTCTTATCTAGCTCAACTCATGGTGTTGTCCAGCCTGACTCTTTCTCTGAAGGCTGACTGGGGACATGTGGGAATGAATTGCATTCAGCAGATCATGGCTGTCTCTAGGCATTGCAGCTCTGATATAAACTGGTCTAATGTAGACAGTGCATAGTAAAGTTGGCTTTGTGGTTTGATAAGAACCTTTTTCTTTTCATGAACAATTCAGAACTTGATTGACCTACAAAGACATTCCTAGTTCTATCATGACATTTTATGTTAGGTCTTTGGTTTTAGAATGATTTTTACAACTCCATCCATTTACCTGTGAATTTCATTACCTCATTTTTCCTCACCACTGAGTAGAATTCCATTGTGTATATGTACCACATCTTCATTATCCAGTCATCAGCTGATGAGTTGATTCTAGTTCCTAGCTGGTGTGGATAGAACAGCCACAAACATGGCTGAGTAAGTATCTCTATAGTAAAGAGTGGAGTCTTTGGATTATATTCCCAGGAGTGGTATAGCTGGATTAAATGGTAGATCTATGTTCATCTTTTTCAGGAGTTACCATATTGAGTACTATAGTGGTTATATAAGTTTATACTCCTACCATCAGTGGGTAAGTGTTCCTTTTTCCCCATATTCTTAGCAGCATTTGTTATCATTCTATTTTTTGATGAATGCCATCCTGATTGGTGTGAGATGAAATGTCAGAGTTGTTTTGATTTGTATTTCTCTGACCACTAAAGATATTGAACATCACCTTAACTGTGTAATGGCCATTTGTATTTCTTCTTTCCCTATGCCTATACTGTGGAGTGTCCTCCCTGTTTTTCCTTCTAGACTTTTTAGGTCTTATATTAGGTCTTTAATCCATTTGGAGTTGACTTGTGGAGGGTGAGAAAAGTGGGCCTAATTTCTTTTATTTTCATTGTGGAAGGAAAAGTTTCTTTCTTTCTTTTTTTTCAGTGTTGGGAATCAACTCCAAGGGCTATCTACCAATTAAGCAAATACTCTATCACTAAGCCACATCACCATCCCCTCAAAATATCTTGATCTCTTTTTATAGTGACTGTGACCTATATACTGAATCGTCTACTTTTTCAGGCTTATATATTGATTCTTTTAATAAGCATGTCTGAATTTAAGATATGTCAGTTTGAAGCCCATTCCTCCTTTCCTCACTTAACTGCACTTAAGCTGATCATCTATCTTCAGTGTTTCCCCCATATTTTATATTTTTGTCTGTTGCTTTATCTGTATTACATAACTTTTTTTGGAACTTTTTTTTTCTTTATTAATTAGTTTTGTATTCAGTAAATACAGTCAGTTTGGTACCATTATTAGGCTCATCCATGACCTACCCTCTCCCCTTGGCACCTCCTTGTTGAGGTATATGGGTCATGCATTGTGGAGTTAGCCCACAGTTATTGGTAAGCTAAATGTCTCTGCATATCTAGAAAAGATTGGCTTATTTACCCTACATGCACTCAGAACCTCCTTCTCTAGTCAACAGTTGTGAATTTTATTTCTGTATGATGGAGATTAAGACATTTGCATTGTAGTCTGAAACCAAAATCTTACTATTTGTTCTTCAAATCCTGGGGCTATGGATTTTTGATCCCAGCCATTTCTTTATTATGCAAAGCTAAACCTTTTTCCTTAGATTTTTCAAGTAGCTCATTAAATGCATATTCATTGTATGCTTTAAAAATTTTGCTGTCTGTCTTTATACCTAATCTGTGTGTTAGCTAGATACATGAATCTAAGTTACTCTTTCTTCAGGCTCTTATAGGCTTTGATATGCTGCCTTTGGGGAAATATTGGTAGACTTTTATATGTTTCAGGATATACTTACCCAGCATCTAGCCAAGAAATTTCACTCAGGTATTTATCCAAAGTGAATGCAAATACATGTCCCCAAAAATCTGGGATATGAATGTTCATAGAAGCTGTATTTTTAGTAGCCATATAATGGTGATAACCTAAATGCATATCTGCAAATTTTATGAGCAAGTCATAGTATATTTGTTGAACGGAAGACTACCTTGTAATTAAAAGAAATAAATCACAAAAATACATGTCAACATAAATGAATTTCATAGTCATCCTGTTCACACAAGGAGGCTAACATAGTGGTATTCAAACAAACTTTGGTATCTTCCCACAGAAAGAATATTGTACTAGGGACCTGCAAGGCTTAGCAAGAATTGTTACTTTTGGGCTGGAGAGATGGATTAGCAGTTAAGACATTTGCCTGCAAAGCCAAAAGACCTCAGATCAATTCCCCAGGACCCACGTTAGTCAGATGCACAAAGTGGCACATGCATCTGGAGTTCATTTGCACTAGCTGGAAGCCCTGGTGTGCCCATTTTTGCTCTCTCTCTCTTTGTCTCTTTAGCACTCTGTCCCTGCCACTTTCACTTTCTCAACTAAATAAATAAAAATAAGATATTTTTTTAAAAAAAGAACTGTGACTTTTTCAAGGAGTGGTGGAGCATGCCTTTAGTCCAAGTACTCAGAAGGCACAGGAGGAAGGATTATGGTAACTTTGTGGCCATGCTGAGACTACTTCTTAGTGAATTCCAGGTCAGCCTGGGCTAAGATGAGACCCTATCTCAAAAAATCCAAAAAATAAATAATAAATATTATGAGAATCTGGCATAAAAAACCCAAAAAGGAAAAAAAAAGTGACTTACTGGCTCAAATATTCTCAGATTTTATTTTCATCGTCTACAAAAGGAGAGCAGTAAATGAAGTTATTTTGAGTTTTCTTGAGGTTACAAAGTCTAAACATCCAGTTACTTCTAACATGCTATAACCTGTCTAAGGATTTTAAAATTCACTTGTAAATAATCAAATCTTCTATCCTTTGTAATGCACTATTGTACTTGCTAATGATTATCTAGTTTTAGTACAATGGCTTCTAATTGCTACATGCTTTAAAAATGAAGAGTACAGGGATGTTAACAAGTAAGACTAAGTTTCATCAGTATTAGGTTGGGATGGGCTCACAAGATGGTGTCACCATGGTCAGCAGAATAGCAACAGAGGCAAGGGGAAGTGGATTATCCACATTCTTCAAGGAACCACCCAATCATTATTCCCTGCTTGCCTAACAATGCCCCAGGACATGTTTTCTGTCCCTTATTTCTTAAGTTACATGGTCTCTGTTTAGGTGTCACACATTAGCTATCTTAAATGGTTAATGTAATGATATTCCCCAAAGGATCTTTTCTATTCAGCTTAATAACAAGCATTGTTTTTCCTTCCTTACCTTACCCTAACTGAAAAATCCCTATAAAGCCCATTCCCTGAAAACTCAGGTTGGCTGTGCTCCTCTCTTGTGAGTTAGCCCTGGCAGTTCATGCTTTTTCCAAATAAACGCTTTCATCTTTGCCTCAGAGTGGTGTGTGTGGTCTTGGTCACTCCCAAACCTTACATCTGCTGCCATGAGTTAGATAGGAGGCTTTCAGTTGCCCTCTTGGGTGGCCAGACATCCTTTCCTCTGACCAGACCACAGAGCTGCCACTGACCCTCTGAAGGCTCTGGACCATCTCTGCTTGGTGCCAGCTCTCACACCCACCACAATACAGTCTTGCTCTTCTTCCCTTCTTCATCTCCTCCTTCTTAGTAAGTGTCTCTCTCAGATTGGCCTGCTCTTGGGTTTATTCCCTCCTCATGTAAGCTGCATTGGCATGCCACACTACACCCCTCACCTGATTTTGGGTCCCAACCCCAGGCCTGGAGAAAGACAAACTCTTAACACCTCTGGGCTACTGTACACTAAGGGGCACCTTTGGTTCAGTTCCACTGGTCTTGGGACACTTCCTCCCCTTCTCTCCCCCTCCCTTCCCCTCCTTCCTTTCCTTCCACCTCCTGAGGTCTCATCTCTCACTGCCAGCCACTTACTCCATGGGGAGAAGAGACACCCTCCTTGCTCACTAATAGGTTAAACAGCTGCCAATTGCAACCTGTGCAGACTCCGCCTACATGGGAGGTATAGGCCCTATGTCTAATGAGCCAGGGGGTCATATTGGTGTTCTGTGTAAACCCAGATTAAACCGTGGTTTCTTTCTCTCACCCTTGTTTTGCTCTTTCTCTGTCTCCTCTCCTTAGCCCTGTTATTCTACTCTCACACTTCCATGGGGAATAAAACCTCTAAACCAATTTCTACTACCCCCCAAGCCTGTCTCCTTAAGAATTTAAAGCCTTTATGACTCTTGGACAACATCAAACTTCATAATGTGATCTTTCTCTGCAAAACTGCCTGGCCACAATATAAGCTGGACAATGGGTCCAAATGGCTTGAAAATGGTACTTTTGATTTCCAAATTCTCACTGATTTAGACAACTACTGCCAATGTACAGGCAGGTGCTACAAACTATCCTATATTCAAGCATTTTTCACTCTGTGTGCACAGCCCTCTCTCTGCTCTACCTGCTCTTCTCACCAGGTCCTTCTAGCCAAGGACTCAGGAATGCACTGTAATTCAAACCATCCATCATATTTATCCTCACCCTATGCTTTTGACCCAGATGCTATAGATGACCTGGTCCCAACAGCTCCTCTGGCCCCTCCAGCTTCCTCAGCCTCTCTGAATCCCCTTCCTGATACCCACACTCCTTCTCCTTCCCTTTATCTTTCTCTTGTTCTGCCTCCGTGTCCCCTGCCAGCACCATCTCCCATCTCCTCTGCTCCTTTTTCGCCTCTTGCCCAATGTACTTGTTCTCACAGAGAGAGAATGTACTCTTTAAGTGAGGCCACAGGTGCTGAAGGAATTGTTCACATTCACGTTCCTTTTTTCATGTCCTATGCCCCCACAGGCTTAAAGATGTACTCTCCAACTCTTGCCTGTCTACTCTGACCCCATCTAAAATTCAACTGTTTCACATCACTTTTCTTGATAACCCCAACATAACACTTGACTCATGTCCTCCAGTTGACCCCGCTACCATCCTGCCTCTACCCAAACAACTTATACACCCCTGCTTAGAGACCCTAGAGGAACTCACCTATCACAATCCAGAATCTCTCTATGCCCTCTCCCTGACTCTGATCATACCTGGTATATAGATGGCAGATCTTCTATTAACTCACAGGGCTCTTGTATAGCAGAGTATGCTATTGCCTCAGATGACCAGATAATAGAGACTTCCCTGTTGCCTAAGGGGACTATATCCCAAAAGGCTGAGCTGGTAGCTCTCACTAGAGCCCTAAACTTGGCACAAGACAAGACAGTTAACATTTACACTGACTTTAAATATGATTTCTATATTCTATATCACCATGCTGCTATCAGGAAGGAGAGAGGCTTCCTCTCAGTTAATGGAACCCCCATTATTAATGGGCCCCTTGTCCTTAAACTGCTACATGCCTCCTATCTTCCTGAAAAGGCAGCTGTCATTCACTGTAGGGGCACCAGGCTCTAATCTCACCTGTGGCCAAGGGAAACTCTTTTGCAGACAGAGTTGCCAGAGAATCCAGCCTCTACAACACATACTCAGCTTTAGCCTTTTCCTTTCCCCTACCTCCTTCACCTCCTCATACACTCCAGGACAATACCAAACTCTAACAAAACTTGGTGCTATCCTGAGACCACATGTCTGATTACTCCTAGGGGACCTCTGCTGTTTGCATTATCTCCAAGGTACTACCATACTAACCGACCTACATAATCTATTTGATGTGGAAGCCCATCTTCTAAAAATATTTCTGACCCTGCTCCTTTTCTATCCTTGCCTCTCCTCTTTAATCTCTTTTATGACAAAGGTTTGCTCACACTGCACCAAGGTCTCTCCACAAGGTGGAGTCTATCCCCCTCCCTCTTTCAAACCCAACCAACACAGGGGCTCACTTCCCAGGGTGGGCTGGAAGACAGCTTTTGCTCACATGCCTCCTCACAAAAAGACTAAATACCTTGTCACTGTGGTGGATACTTTCTTAGGGTGGGTTGAAGCTTTTCCTACAATCTGAGAAACTGCAAATATTGTTACCTCTCACATTCTCGAGTCTGTTCTACCCTACTTTGTCCTTCCCCTTACCATCTAATCAGAAAATGGAGCAGACTTCATTTCCAAGGTAACCCAGGAGGTATCTAGAGCCTGTGGAATAGACTGGAAACTTCATATTCCATAAAGACCTCAGTTCTCAGGCAAGGTAGAAAGAGCAAATGTTATTCTCAAAACTTACCTGTCTAAACTGACTGGTGAACTTTACCTATTCTGGAACCAAGCTCCTCCCATTGCCTTAGCCCAAATCAGAGCTACTCCATGGGCCTCCTCCTTCTATAGCCCTTTTGAACTCATGTATGGGTGCCCCTTCCTGTTAAACAACCTTCACCCACTACCAGAAACTCCTCTCCATGGGTACTTACCAACTTTCATTTTTATCCAGAACTTTCTCCAGGACCACCTTCTTCCCCAACCATCACAGGAAACCACAACTCTCTCACTTAACCCTGGAGATCAAGTCTACCTTAAGCAATGTTGCCCACAAAGACTCAAGCCACTCTGGACTGCACTTCATCTGGTGATCCTACCCACTCCCATGACTGCAAAGCTTCAGGGCATCCCCAGTTGGACCTACCTATCACAGCTCAAGAGAGTCAAGCCACCTCCATCCTACTGTACTTCATCCAAGGGATAAATACACCTCCACCCCAACAGGATCTCTCAAACTCATGTGTTCCTACTGTTTCCCCAATCCCAGAATGTTCCTCTTGAATACAGTGATGCCCCTATGCCTCCTCTCTCTTGCCCCAAGTCCTCTATCCCTTGTCTCTGAGTGCTCATTCCCCACGTGTGCCTGTCGTTTTGATGTCGTAGCTGTTGACAAGGATAACAAACTCCTTAATTCTTCCTTCTGTCCTCTCACAAGGTGAACAGAGTCCATCTCCCTCACCTTTTCTGCAAAAGATATTGCCAGCGATTGCCCTGAAGCTACCTCAATACAGGGATTGTACAAGACAAGTCTCTGCTTCGATCAGCAGGCTACACTGGTGCTGTTGGAGGGTGCTCATTCTCAATCTCTCCACTCTGTCAGTACCACTAACTTTACCCAGCTGAATCTTGTGGCATTCAACCACCATAGTTCAAATCTCAGGGTGTACTCCCAATTTTTCCTATCAAAGACCCATGGGACCAAAAGTGGGCTAATGGGATGGTAGGGGTGGCAACCCAATACACTATGGGCTTTTGCTGTGGGGGCTGAATATAAATACTTAGATCCATTCAAAATGCCCCTAAGACTACCCAAAATGCCCATATCCAGATTGTTATAGACATCAAACAGGCTCATGGAAAGCTCCAGGAGGATCTGTGTGATCGAACCTTCTTCATTACCCCCTGGATGTCCATCCTCAATTCTCCTCTCTCCCTCCTCAACCAATTCAATCTTACCAATCTCACTGCCTGCTTTCTGTGTGCTTCACTCGAGTAGACCCTCATTACTGCAGCCCCCCTGTTCAATGTCACCTCTGCTTCAGATACTCCCTGCTTCTGGCATCCTCTCTCCAAACTCTCTATCCCACCTTCTCTTCTGAATCTCCTTGATTGCTGGCATTAGGACATCTTTCAATGCTGGTCAGGAGATTTTAGGAATAACTCTATTTTTAAAAACCTTACCTAAGGGAATTTATTTTCGGTGTGACTCCATGCTGTATACTTGGATCTCTCTGAGAACACACTCATGCCCTTGCACCCCACTCCCTTTGGTACCTAGCCTCACCATGAATACAGAGGGAGAGCCAGCAGTCTTTCTTCATAAGCGGGCTCATTGTTACAAAAGAGCTGTCCACCTGCCTGTGATGGTAGGGGTAAGCCTGGCAGCCTCTATAGCTGCCACAGGCCTGGCTGCAGGAGGCCTGAACCACAGCCTAATCTCTTATGAAAGACTTTCTACAGAACTGAGCATCACGGTCCAGGGGTCCACTGAGGCCTTGCGACTGCTACAGGAACAACTTACCTCCCTTGCCTCAGTTGTGCTACAGAACAACCAAGCCCTAGACCTCTTGACAGCGGACAAGGAGAGACCTGCCTTTTTCTCATTGAGGAATGCTGCTACTATGTTAACCAATAAAGCAAGGTAGAAGTCAAAATAAACAACAACAACAACAAAATACTTGACCAACGAGCTTGAGCACCAACTCCCTCTGGGTCATGGAACATCTTTGGGATGGTCTGGCTCTTGCCATTCCTAGGGCCTATAACTAGGCTATTATTGCTACTTCTTCTGGCCCCTGGCCTTCTGAGATGTATCCAAAATCAGGTGGACTGAGTCACCCACTGAAAATTCAACCAACTTGTACTCACCTGTCCCTCCTCTATCTTCTTCCCACCTCTAGCCACCATGGAGCTGACTTCTAATCAACTGCCCTGAGGGGAAACACATTGAGTACATTATCCAGCCTCTCCCATAAGAACTCATTACCCCCACCCCCCAAGTCCACATGAAGACACTACAGAAGAGAGAACACTGTTCCTTATCATTAGCAAAAGGCTGGAATGTTAGATTGGGACAGGCTCACAAGATGGAATCACCATGGTCAGCAGAATGGCTATTATGAAGGAAAATAAAGGTCATTGAAACATGAACACTATGATCCCATGAAGTTGATGTTATGATCAACTATAATTTTCTTAGAAAACTTATAAGTACTTTATTTCTAGAATTTTCATGATATTTTCAAACCACAGCGGACTGCGGGTAAATGGAACTGCTAATGGGAAATCACAGATTATAAAAGACTCTTGTAATCACAACTATCCCCAAGGATTTGAATGACTTCTAGACCACACTAAAAAATTCCTCAAAGTAACAATTCAAATACAGGTTTGTGGCTACTTGAAAGAACACTATTTACTTTCTAAAGTAAACTTACTTTATTCCAATTGTATTTCTCTGTGGTCCAGAAAGCTGAAAGTATTCTGGATTTTAATTTTGCTGCTTTCATGCTCTGAGAAACTTAAGAGGGTTCCTTCCCCACTGCAGTTAAGAGTGTAGAAAAGCCATGCCAATATTCTATATTTTCAGACTATAGATACTAAACCTTATGCAAACTAAGAAATAGAAATAACTGTCTGACATTTCTGGCTCAACAGAGAATTTTCTCCCCAGTTCAGAAATGACTTCTTTCTTATCTTTTGGACCTGGTTTATAACTTTCTGAGTGCTACAGTATGTTCCCTTTTATTCTCTGTGAGGGCAATTGTGAAAAAAAAAAAAAAAAAACCCAAGAAGACCAGAGTTCTCTGCTCCTGGAAAGAAAGAATTTTTCAGAATTGACCTCTGAATCTTTTACAAATATTCAAAGGAGCTTTGGAGGAAGATGTTCTTTGATAGTCATCCACTCTGTGACGTTCACACTCCTGCTCTGAAGCTCTGGAAGTGATTCTTATAATTAGTTGTTGGAATCGCTAAACAATCTTCTGTTTTAATATAATGTCTTTGAATTGCTGCATATTCTAAAAATGTAACTAGGAAATATGTATCCCATGCATGTGAAATCTTACCTTTCCATCTGTGCACAGTTAGCAATTCATAAAGGCGGGGGAGACTCACTGAATAGTCTGCTTTTCTCATAGATTTTACTCAGTATCTTGTACACAAATAGCCATGAATCATTTGATTAGCTGACATTTCCTGCCAAACATTGTTCCTTTTCAATATAAACTGTTGTCTATTTCTTAATGATTTTTTAAATAAGGAACAAATCCATATGTATTCTTCTGTGAAATATTTAAGTAAAGATGGAGAAGTTCAGTTTTGAAATAATTTGTTTTGTGTCCTCTTTGGATAGAAGAAAGTGACAGTGAAATGGATTACATGTCTGTTCCTAATCCTCCATCTTTTCCAAATTCAGCCCTCTAGGGGTGGTATGTAATTCCCATCCCACTGTTGTGAATTGCTTTGACAAACATAGTATGAGTGGGAATGACAACATGCCAGTTTTGAGCCATGTTGTAAGAGACACCATATGTTTCTTTTCACCCCTTGGGCACTTCTGGCATTATCCTGAAAAGAATAGTCTGCTGGTACCAGAACAAGGAGAGAATCTGATGTGGGAGTGCCTCAGTGACTGCAGGCCAGCAGTGTGATTTCATTTGAGTAATGATGTCTTCTACTGTGTGTTAAAGGTTTATAAGTGTCAGTGTGTCAACAGATGACTGGTTGGGCAAAAAGCACAGAAAGCAAGATTGTCTTCCTGAAATTTATTTTAGTAGAAATATCTTTCTGATTTAATATATAGATGAAGCAGTGCAGTGTTGTTTAGCATGTGGCTAAGGAATATTCATCATAATAGGGCATTAGGCATTCATTCTGATTTAAAAGTGAGGAGCTAACATAACATCTGCTGTCTTCTCAGAGATTCCAGTTGTGCTACTCAGTAGAATAAATCTAAGGGAGATGTTCAGTTGATAAGGCCATTCTCACATGATTCTTACATTATGTCTTATTTTACTACTCATTATTTCAGATCTAATCATTATCTACTTCTTATTCTTCCATGAAAGAGTATCCATTAAGAATCTAATCTGATTCAAACAAAATCCCATCCTTACTGTATAATTAAAGATATTTTTCAGGACTTGTTTTCCTGGTACTACTTATTATTATCTCAATTATTATCTCAGTTGCTCCTGATCTTGTAGAAAACCCACACAATTTTATCTCAGAAATCCTCTGAACATTACACCTCATATCAAGCTAGAAAGCTACTTCCTACTCACAGGCATAATTTTATGAACTATCCCTCACAAGGTTTGCACTAGTTCTGTTAGTCAATTTTACAACACTGAGGAACTTCTAAGAAGGACATGTTAACTTCACCTCATGAATTCAGAGATTTAAAGCTATGGTGGCCTAGCTTTGTTGCTTTGGAAAGATGAGAGCATAGTGCAGTTTGGTGAGTGTAGGTGGCATAGTGCACTATGGTGACAGTGGGTGGCATAGTGTACTATGGTGAATGTGGGTGGCATAGTGCACTATGGTGGGAGTGGGTGGAATATTGCATTATGGTGAATGGGAGTGGCATAGTGCACTGTGGTGAGAGTGGATGCATAGTGCAGTACGTTGTCTGTCAGTGGCATAGTGCACTATGTCGAGAGTGGGTGGCATAGTGCACTATTTTGGGAGTGGGTGGTATAGTTCACAGTAGTGAGTATCAGTAACACAGTACACTATAGTGAGTGTGGTTGACATAGTACACTATGGTCAATGTGGGTGGCATAGCGTACTATGTCAAGAGTGGGTGGCAAGAGTTCTACTCACTTTATGGCATCTGGAAAACCATGACAAAGAGGAAGAACCGGGTTCCCATGATTGCCTCAGGTGTATGATTTCAATGATCAAACTACCTTTCACTAAGTCCCACTTCCTAAAGTTTCCATCTTCTCCCAATAGTGCCACAGTCTGGAACCAAACCTTCAATATACAGGCATTTGGACGACATTCCAGGTCCAAACTATAGCACTAGCCCTTGGATAATTTTTCTTTTCTCGCTTTAAAAAATTTTTCAATATATTTTATTTGAGAGGTGAGAGAAAAACACACATAGAGAAAGAGAATGGACATGCCAGGGCCTCTATCCACTGCAAATGAACTCCAAATGCATATGCCATCTTGTGCATCTGGCTTACTTGGGTATTGAAGAATTGAACCTGGGTCCTTAGGCTTTACAGGTAAGTGCCTTAACTGATAAGCCATTTCTCTAGTCTTAGCCCTTGAACTTCTAACGTTAATGTTAATCAGTTGCTTCAACAACAAGGCATAGTATTTTGACCACTAAGCCAATATGATTCCAAATCCTAGTGACCTTATGTGCAGAAATGTAGGTCAACCAGGAGAACAGTATTCTATTATTACTGGGAAAGTAACACCCATCTTATATGTCTTTATTATGCTTTTATTAATACCCCTTGCATGTTCAATGCTGATAAACTTTTTGTAATATATTAAATGACACTGACTTATATGCCAACACTTGAGAGTACTCCTCCCCAGAGCAGTAAGGGAAGAATCTTTCTGTTAGGCTATCAGCACCAATGCTGAAATTCTAAACCATTCCTCAGTTCTTCTACTTGAGATAAATTGTTATTAAGTACTATGTTAGCAATGAGAAAAACATAAATTTCATATGAATATTTATTTATACCCAAACCTTAATATGTTAATCTATTCTCAATGGGCTTAATAATAAATGAGACATATTGGTATAAGCATGTACACATATACTTTCACAAGCATCAGGAAAATAATTTGTGTGCTTATAATATCCACATTCTATTTTATTTTCCCATGAAGATATTAAACAAGGTAGTCTAACTTTGTAAATGATAAAACTATGTCCCAAATTTTCAAGGGTAATCTGATAATTCAAACAGCAAGGCAGATACATTTTTCAAAGGAATCACTAACAAGTACAATGAATTAAATCTAGGGGCTGCAAGCATGAGGGCATGAGTTCAATCCCTAGAATCCATGTACAAATGGTGGTTGTTTTGGAATGTGCTGTATGCTCAGCTAGCGAGATAGAGACAGGAGGATTCCTAAGGCTCACTGGCCAGACTGTCTAGATCAATTGATGAGCTCCAGGCCAAAGAGAGACCCCATATAAAAAAAGACATGGGCCAGGAGTGGTGGCACACACCTTTAATTCCAGCACTTAGGAGGCAGAGGTAGGAGGATCTCTGTGAGTTTGAGGCCACCCTGAGACTACATAGTGAATTCCAGGTCAGCCTGGGCTACAGCATGACCCAAACTTAGGGGAAAAAAAAAATACATGGGCTATGTATCTGATGAATGACCCTGAGAGTGTCCTCTAAAATCCATATGCATGCAAATACATATGTGCACACACCTTCATATTAACTTGTGTTCCAACTAATATGTAAACAACAACAAAACCTGAAAGTACCAGGCACAATGTCACACATTTTTAATCCCAACACTTAGTAGATGGAGGTAGGAGGACCACTGTGAGTTAAAGGCCAACCTGAGACTAATTCCAGGTCAGCTTGGGCTAGAGCAAGACTGTACCTCGATAAACAAAAACAGAAAACAAACAAACAAAAATCTAAAAGTGATTTCCTATATTTTGAATACTCTAAAGTAAGAGTATTAGGAAGACAAAACAAGAACAAATTAATTTTTAACAAAAGGATATACATAAAGTTCATTTAAAGCAACAATTTTGGAGAATACAGGTTACAAAGGCAAAGAAGAATGTAAAATTGAAAGAAAAACTGAAAATCAACAACTGGTAAATAAGAAAGAATGAAAAAAAATTATCTATCTCAAGGGCTTGACTTTAGAATCAGACAGATTTTATGTTTTTTCATTCTCTCAAGGCCAGAGGCATGTATCAAAACAACTTATCATTGCACAAGACAAATATCAAAAGGGTCAAAATGTGCTCTGTTATCCCTGGAAGGATAGGATGAGGTGAAGCATGATGGAGATAGAGTGTTGGAGAACATGGAGAAAAGTGCAGTGATAGGTGGGTGAGGTGACAGGAAGGTACAAGGTGCAAGTCATGTTCCCTAGTTTAGCAGCAAGAACCACTATGTTAGGAAAGGCATGGAACATTACAGAGTTCTATGAGATAAAAGTCTTAATGGCACCAAATGCTGCTGACATAGAACACAGAGAGACCTGGCTGGAGTCTCGAAGACAGCCAGCCCCCAGATAGCCTGTCCAGTGGCCAGCAACAGTGTGAGTAAGCAGGGACCTAAGATATTCAGAAACAACCATACTGACAAAAAATACACACCCATGCAATAATGGCACACAGGCTTGGTGGGTAACCAATGGCTTTCTGATTGGATAACAGATTTGCTCAGTGGAAAGGAACCCATATCTGGAACTGGGAACCAGTCAGAATCTTATGGAGACAAAGATTATGCTCTCCAATGTCAAGCTACCACTAGTCTTTGGTCAAAAGAGGGGCTATTATCCATTGAATCTCTTTAAATTAACAATGCTTATCCAATTTAACCGATGCTGACTTCACTCTACATTGGAGGATCTGTTTTTCTTTTTGAGAAGGTAGCGAGACCCAATTAGATAAACTGTTGATCACATCTCAGCCAAGTCCCAGGTGAAACCACAGAGGAACTAGGGAGATGAGCAAGAGTGCTGTTTCCATGGTGACCCTGAAAATCAATGCCAGGGTAAAGGACACAGAAGCTGAGGATACATATTCCAAAGCAGAGATCCAGAGGCTCCTAAGAGCTCATCACTGAAGTAGACTTAAAACACAACCACCAAGGCTCAAGGAATTTTGCAGAAGTGGGTGAGGAAAGATTGTAAGAACCACAGGTTGGGATGTTATGCCCAGAAGCATTGCCCCCTAACTGACTTCTGCTCCCACAATGCATAACCCACAACCCCATGGGGAATACCAGCAACCCCAATGAGGAGGACCCCCAGTGGAATGGGGACAGGGATGAGGGAAAAAAAAGGTACCAACACATGATGTATCCATACAAAGTACGTTCTTAATAAAAATGTAAAATTTTTAGCCGGGCGTGGTGGCGCACGCCTTTAATCCCAGCACTCGGGAGGCAGAGGTAGGAGGATCGCCCTGAGTTCGAGGCCACCCTGAGACTCCATAGTGAATTCCAGGTCAGCCTGGGCTAGAGTGAGACCCTACCTTGAAAAACAAAAACAAAAACAAAAAAAATAAAAATAAATAAAAATAAAAATGTAAAATTTTTAAAAACACCAAGAGAATAGCTATTCAAAGCTGTGAAGAGGCAGAAGAATGTATAATGAATAAGAAAAGATAAAACACAACCTCCTTATTACTACAAACAATAAAAATATTAATTGTTGCAAGTTTGGTCTGTTTTTCCAGCAGAAATAAATTAAGGTCTTAGAACTTTATGTAACCTGTGTGATATTCTCTCCATGTGATAACTGCATGCTTTTCTCATTATTATCTCTTTAGTACAGCAAGCATTTTACATGCCATATCCATGTGAATTTTGAAGTGTAATTACAAAATAAATAAACAAAAGTATACCATCATCATCATGGGCATTTACAAGTGTACTAGTCCTCTTTTCTGCCTTTAACAGGTAAATTTTATGTTGAGTTTTTGTAATTTTTCCATACATGTATTTTGAAATTTTAGTGTTCTAGGATTTCCTTGCTATTTCAAAACTTGTATTTTATTTATTTATTTTTTTTTTTGAGGTAGGGTCTCTCTGTAGCCCAGGCTGACTTGGAATTCATTATGTAGTCTCAGGGGGGCCTTGAGCTCAAGGTGATCCTCCTACCCCTGCCTCCCAAGTGCTGTGATCAATGGCGTGTGTCACCATGCCTGGTTTTAAAGAAAAAATCAAGACAGAATGAAGAATGTGCTCAACACTTTCATATAACTTAAGGGCACCCTTATCCTAACGTCTATCTCCAGCCCATCCTCATGTGCCTCCTCACACCAATTTTTGTCCCTGGGATGTCAAGCACACTTACTGACAAGGTTGTTCTGCTGACCTTGGCATAGAGTAGGTGACCTAATTGGCAATGCCAACTTCAAGTGAGGTCTCCTTTCTTGGTTACTTATGAAAAGTGACTTTGAGTAGTCATAATTATTGTGTAACCAAAGCAAGAAGTTTGCTTGTCAAGTAAGTAAGCTATGCAATTGAAAAAAAAGTATTTTTTAGCTTCCTGTGATACATTTGCATTCATGTACAATGAATTTGCATTCAATACAAACAAATCCATAGCTTCTTTGTGCCTGCTATATACACACTTAGTGCAATTTACAAACACCTACCACCTAAAGCCATTATTATTACTTTTTTTTTCTTTCTGGGACATATTTTTTTAATATTAAATGCTAAATAGCTAGAAATGTGATAGTCGTTTGATATTTAAGAACAATAACAGAATGGGACTGGAGAAGATTTCCTTAACAATTCTTCAAAAGAAAAGAGGAGAGACAGGCCCTGTGTGATATTTCACAATAAATCATTCTTCTGCTTCTCAATTCAGCATTTTCATAGGATGCTACCTACTTGAGCAGTGTCAAGATTTCCGATTTTTCTGATTCATCTTCTTTTCGAAAATGTTTATAAAACATTTTTGTTTACAATGACAGAAAGAGAGAGAGAGAGAGAATGAGAATGGGAGAGGGAATGGCTTTCCAGAGCCTCTTATCACTGCAAATGAACTCCATATGCTTGTGCCACTTTGTGCATCAGGCTTGACATGGGTACTAGGAAATTGAACATGGGCCATCAAGTCAGGCTATGCAAACAAACGCCTTTAACTACTGAACCATCTCTTCAGTCTGGTTCATCTTCTTGAATAAGACAAAATTATCGTTTCTCTCTTTTCTTTTCTTTTTGTTTTTTTAAATTTATTCTTAAAATTTTTTAAAATTAATTATTTATTTGAGAGCGACAGTCAGAGAGAAAAAGAAGGAGAGAGAGGGAGAGAGAGACAGAGGGAGAGAACTGGTTCTCCAGGGCCTCCAGCCACTGCAAACGAACTCCAGATGTGTGCACCCCTTGTGCATCTGGCTGAAGCGGGTCCTGTGGAATCTTACCTCGAACCAGGGTCCTTAGGCTTTACAGGCAAGCACTTAACTGCTAAGCCATCTCTCCAGCCCTTTTTGTTTGTTTGTTTGTTTGTTTGTTTTTTTGAGGTAGGGTCTCCCTGTCTGACTTGGAATTCACTATGTAGTCTCAGGTTGGGGGTGGGGCGGGCTTGACTTAAGGTTATCCTCCTATATTTGCCTCCTGAGTGCTGGGATTAAAGGCATGTGCCACCATGCCCAGCCTGTCTCACTTTTTAATCACAGTCCAGCTATGTTTATTTTTCTGGAGACTTCATGATAACAACAAATCCTTAAAAGACACAAGAGGTAGCTTCCATTTTCATCTAGTGCCTTTTGCCCTCACAGAGTCCCCGCCTTATGTTTATCTTGGAACAGAGAATGGGAGTAACAAGTAACTGTAAATTAGTGCTTTCCTTGGAAAGAACTAAATTATATGTTTATGAAAGTACTTAAAAATTTAAAATTACAATAATCCCCTAGAAATGCAAATCCAGAACAAAATGCACTGTTCTGACTAAATAATTTTTTGGGAAATTTCACAGATGGTTCTTCTAGTAAACTCTTTTAAAAAAATATTTTATTTTTATTTATTTATTTGAGAAAGAGAGAGAGAAAGAGAGAGAGAGAGAGAGAGAGAAAGAGAGAGAGAGAGAAAGAGAGAGAGAGAGAAAGAGAGAGAGAGAAAGAGAGAGAGAGAGAAAGAGAGAGAGAGAGAAAGAGAGAGAGAGAGAAAGAGAGAGAGAGAGAAAGAGAGAGAGAGAGAAAGAGAAGAGAGAGAGAGAGAATGGGCACACCAGGGCAAATGAACTCCAGATACACGTGCCACCTTGAGCATCTGGTTTATGTGGGTCCTGGGGAGTCAAACCGAGGTCCTTTGGCTTTTCAGGAAAGTATCTTAGCTGCTAAGCCATCTCTCCAGCCCATAGTAAACTCTTAAATACTAACTCAGCATAGTTTTGCTTCTAAATATTAGAAATAACCTTAATAAAAAAATATGGTCTTTGTGGTAAGGAATTTTTACCCCTTCCCTACCTTGTCCCCCTCCCCCCAGGAAACGTGGTTATATCTTCTGTTAGTGAGAATGAAGCAAGTGTAAAACAGTGGTGCGGTACATCATAAATTCACATGCATTCACTGTACTGAAAAATGGGCTTCATGATGACATTGTGTTCAAGTATATCACGTATTTTCATTGTATGCATGCACCTTTATCCTCTCCTGTCCCATCCAGGCCTGAGCCTATTTACCTTCCCAGATCATACAAGATCAGGCACAGTCAAGGTCATAGGGCCATAGGCCTTCCTGCTGGTCTCTTTTCTCTTCCCAAATAGTGAACTAGTCCCCTTTCTACTTACATGTTGTGTGCATGTGCACATTTGCACATGTATTCTTAGAGATAATGTCTCACAATACTCCCTAGTTGAATGTAGCACAGATTATGATTTTTAGGACTGATTTTAAAAATCAAATATTTCAGGTGACATAAAAAATCAAAACCATTTCCTCAAAAGTGTGCACTTCAACAAAGCCATGGAAGTGACTCTTGTTACTTACCTGCATGATGGTTGTGACATCTGTGTTCATCTCTGCCCTTTTGAAACTCTTGGCAGGCCTCACATATTCCCTGTTTCAACAGACTGTGAGAATGTTTAGCCCTCTTTGTTTTTCATACATGTTCAGTAACTTGCCCTCTAAATTGTGCTCCTGATCACCCAACTGTAAGCTGAAATTCTTACACTTTACCAAAGGCAATTACAGAATACATTATATTGTATGATCAATAAAATCCCAAGAAAATCAGCTCCTGATCTTATATTTTAGCTAATGTGATTCAGGAGAAAGGTCTCTATTATTTGCTTTGGTGCTTTCAAAGCATTATGGAAATCCATAAATAGAGTAATTGCCATTTAAATAGCTATTCCATCCTGAAAGCACAAAATCTGTGATTGAGTTTTGCCAGATGATCACCAAGAGCTCACACAGAATACTGCTCCCTTTTTTTGTTTCATTTGTCAAAATGTTTTATCACTTCAGCTTTCCATTCTATATTCAGTACATAATTGAATGAAATGTAGTTTAAAATTAAAAGATATCTATTCCTCTTTTATGAGAACAGTCACCTATTAAAGGTTAAATAAGAGGTGAATAGCATTTAAATTTCCTTGAATACAAATGACTTAGCTTTGACTGTTTAAATATTAAATAGTAAATTATCAATTTCTGCCAGTTACCAAGTTTTGTCCATATTCCTAAGTAGATAGGCACATATCTTTGATTTTTTAAGCATTTTTGAGGAATCTTTTAAAAATAATTTTATGAATTTGTCTATCAGTTTCACAATTCTTGTTTTCAAAAACATAATGTAAGAAAATCTATGATCCTCTTATGTATTCATGCCACTACATTTTAATTTTCAATGTATTTTTTTAAGTTGTGTTATGGATTGTTTTCTGTTAAAAAACATTATTATTATTAATTATTATTATTGTTATTATTATTATTATTTGCAAAGGTTGTAGTCTTGTATCACATTCTTCCCACCCCCTTCCTGCTTTTCTTGGGGGCTCTTAGTGGGGTTATTGATGTTCACTGTTGGGGTGCTTAAGACCTTAAGGTCTCATTCAGTCTTGGGGGGGGGGTGGTGACTGTGTCTCAGGATATTTCTAACTACTCTGTGGCTCTTACAGTCTTCCCGCCCCCTCTCCCAAAATAGTTCCTGAACCTTGGTTGGGTCTCTGACTTGTTCCCTGGAGTTAGTTGTGGCCATATGAGTATTACCCCTGCTGTCAATATAATATTTATTAGTGTCTTTTTTCTTAATTTAATAACAGTTGAAGGAAGACTAATGGATCAGTTAAAAATTACTTAGGAATAAATGGAATAAACTTATTATTTGTTAATTTATATCTCACTGTACTAGGAATAAAAATTTATCAATTTATCTGTCTTATGAAATTTCCTTCTGACAATTTTCTTTGAAATAAATTTTGGAAAAATATAATAAATTACACTTAAAATAACTCAGAAGGAAATAAATATTGAGTCGTGGAGCAAATTAAAATTGCAGAACTTGTTTTGTTACTGTGCATCTCTTGAAAACCTGTGCCCTGAAATAATTTTTACATTTAGTCAAACTACTGCATAAGTGAGCAGTAATTATAACATGTGAATACATCATCTCTCATTAGGTATAATTTGTGTGTTGCCCATAAACATTATTGAGATTATCTAAATTGGGATGGAGTAACATATATTTAAAGTAATATCCATAATTTCAAAACCTTTAGTTTATAATGGTTCTTGTTACATAGAACATGTTTTCTTGCTAGCCTTGTATAGAGAGGAATACAGAAATATGTCAGCATATTAATGAACAATGTGAAGCCTAAGACATTTTCTTGGATTTTAGAAAAGAGTTGCTTTTTAGGAATATTGATGTGGAAAAGTTTTTTAGTGATGAATGTAAAACCATGTTGAGTCAACATGACATTTGTCCTTTCAAGAAGTCAGATACTTTGTTATTGTTGTTTTGTAGTTTTCTTGTGAGGACTAAATAAGAAATTCTTAAATTTGTAGAATTCAGTGTTTTGTGGAAAAGAAACTTATAATCATGGCTAGTATTTGAAGAAAGTTTAGACATCATGTCCACTAGCAACCTCATTGCATCATTTTCAGTGTGTGGGCATTCCCTATCTATGTAAATATAAAACATGATAAGGAACTTACCTCTTCCTAAGGCTAGTAATTGACTTGTGATTTGAGGCTATTATAATTATCTTTAGTACTCATCTCTGTATTGAGACATTACTTATTGCTTTATGATTTTTTATGCATTAATCTTAAATTTGGCTTCCACAAAAATAAAGTTTACTTGCCATGCTATATGGAGTCTGTGTTCTTTGATGGAAAAAATGGTAGGACTTCCGGTTAAGATGGTGGCATAGGTACCACGCCAAAGCAGCCTAGGGGGGAAAAGCCGAAAAAAAAACTGCAGCAAAATACACAATTTTACTAAAAAATGAGGTGAATAGCAAATTGAAATGGCAGCGGAGAAGTAGGAGAGATCCAGAGCATCCAGAGCCCACACAGGCGGGCAGAAGCAGCTCCGGCAGGTCTGCGGACTGCAGCTGTGGCAGCGGCGGCCAGAAAGCCGCCAGGCTTGGCTTGAGCCACAGGAAAAGCCAGGTGAGGGGATTTTCCACTCACGCAGGCGCTCTCTGAAACTCAAGAAACATGAAGGGAGAACTGCAGTGAACAATGGAGGACCAGATCACAAGGTAGAAGAACACGTGGAAAAGCAAGAGAACTAGAGCAGCATCAGCAGCCTCCCCTCCCCCACCACCAGTGCCCAGCTCCAGCGAACACAGCAGCGATCCAGGGACCTGGCCACACCAACTTGAACTGACAGCAGGACCCAACCAGGAGCAGAGGTAACTGGGATTACACCAGGGAAGGGTCTCACCTGGTCACAAACTGACTTGCAACCCTCAACAGATCAGAACTCTTAACTTCCTTGGTGTCAGGATTAAGGCTGTGGGTGGGGCACCTCATACCCTAAGTGACAGTTAGAGAATCTGGTTGCCATAATACCTACTCTTGGATAAATATTCTGAGCTGTTTTTCATTGAAAGTGTACATTGTTTAATTGAATTTCAGAATCTATCTGTATTTGGTTCCACTCAGCCTACTTGAATACTCTCATAGCAGGCAAACCCACCACCTAGGGTCACTTTTCTAGATACTCTGAGAGTATTGAGAGCCACACGTAACGCCTTAAGCCCCTACCCTGAAGTTATATAACATCAGATTGACTGATACATCTAATAATACGCAGCTAACTAGAAAATCCAACCATTTAGTACTCCAGGATGCAAAAATATATACATTATAACACAAGAAACACCAAAAATCAAGACAATATAAATCCACCAAAAAGTATTAATGCATCAGAAATGACCTCCAGTGACAATGAGATAGAGGAAATGCAAGAGAAAGATTTCAAAAAATTGATTATAAATATGTTTAAAGAAGTCAAAGAAGAAACCAAAGGAATGAAAGAGAAAATCAAAGGAATCAAAGAAAACACAGAACACCAATTTAATGAAATAAAGAGGTCAATACTAGACATAAATAAGGAAACAGAAATAATAAAGAAAAACCACTCAGAATCACTAGCAATGAAGAACACAGTTAATGAAATAAAAAACTCTGTAGAAAATCTCACCAGTAGAATGGATGAAGGAGAGGACAGAATATCTAAGCTAGAAGACCAGGCGGCAGATCTAATACAGTCCACCAAAGACAAAGACAAACTAATAGAAAAGTATGAGTGGGAATTTCAAGAGGTTCGGGACACTATGAAAAGATTAAACATAAGAATTCAGGGCATACAGGCCCAGATGGATTCACTGATAAATTTTACAAGACATTCAGGGAAGAGCTAACACCATTGCTTCTTAAGCTTTTCCATGAAATAGAAAAAGAAGGAATTCTACCAAACTCCTTCTATGAAGCCAGCATCACTCTGATACCAAAACCAGGCAAAGATAGGACAAAAAAAGAAAATTACAGACCAATCTCCCTCATGAACATAGATGCAAAAATTCTCAACGAAATATTGGCAAACAGAATACAAGAATATATCAGAAAGATCATTCACCCTGACCAAGTAGGCTTTATCCCAGAGATGCAGGGATGGTTCAACATACGCAAATCTATAAATGTTATACATTATATAAATGGGTTGAAGGACAAAAATCACATGATCATCTCATTAGACGCAGAGAAAGCATTCGACAAAATCCAACATCCCTTCATGATAAAAGTCCTACAGAGACTGGGAATAGAAGGAACATATCTCAATATAATAAAGGCTATTTATGATAAGCCTACAGCCAACATATTACTAAATGGGGAAAAACTGGAAGCTTTTCCACTAAAATCAGGAACAAGACAAGGGTGTCCACTGTCCCCACTTTTATTTAATATAGTTCTGGAAGTCTTAGCCATAGCAATAAGGCAAGAGACACACATAAAAGGGATACAAATCAGAAAGGAAGAGGTCAAGTTATCATTATTTGCGGATGACATGATTCTATATATAAAGGACCCTAAAGACTTTACTAGCAAACTGTTAGAGTTGACAAAAACCTACAGTCATGTAGCAGGATACAAAATAAATACACAGAAATCAGTAGCCTTCATATATGCTAACAACAAACACACAGAGGATGAGATCAGAGAATCACTCCCATTCACAATTGCATCAAAAAGTAAATAAATAAATAAATAAATAAAGTACCTTGGAATAAACCTAACCAAGGAAGTTAAGAATCTCTACAATGAGAACTTTAAAACACTCAAGCGAGAAATTGCAGAAGACAATAGGAAGTGGAAAAACATCCCTTGTTCCTGGATTGGAAGAATCAATATTGTGAAAATGGCAATCTTACCAAAAGCAATCTACACATTTAATGCAATCCCCATCAAAATTCCAAAGGCATTCTTCATGGAAATAGAAAAAACCATCCAAAAATTCATTTGGAATCACAAAAAACCTCGAATATCTAAAATAATACTGAGCAACAAAAATAAGGCTGGAGGTATCACTATACCTGATTTTAACCTATACTACAGAGCCATAGTAACAAAAACAGCATGGTACTGGCACAAAAGCAGAATTGTAGCTCAATGGAACAGAATAGAGGACCCAAATGTAACCCCATGTAGCTATAGCCACCTGATATTCGATAAAAATGCCAAAAATACTCATTGGAGAAAAGACAGCCTCTTCAGCAAATGGTGTAGGGAAAAGTGGATATATATCTGTAAGAAGGATGAAAATAGATTCTTCTCTTTCTCCATTCACAAGAATTAAGTCGAAATGGATTAAAGATCTTAACATGAGACCTGAAACTCTGAAACTGCTAGAGGAAAAAGTAGGGGAAACCCTTCAACATATTGGTCTTGGCAAAGACTTTCTGAATACAACCCCAATTGCTCAGGCAATAAAACCACAGATTAGCTACTGGGACCTCATGAAAATACAAAGATTTTGGACTGCAAAGGACATGGAAGAAAGCAAAGAGGCAACCTACAGAATGGGAAAAAATCTTCACCAGCTTTATATCTGATAGAGGATTAATATCTAGGATATACAAAGAACTCAAGAAGTTAAATAATAAGGAATCAAACAAACCAATCAAAAATGGGCAATGGAGCTAAATAGAGAATTCTTGAAGGAAGAAATACGAATGGCATATACACATCTAAAAAAATGTTCTACATCCCTAGTCATCAGGGAAATTCAGATTAAGACTACATTGAGATTCCATCTCACTCCTGTCTGATTGGCTACCATCATGAAAACAAATGATCATAAATGTTGGCGGGGATGTGGAAAAAGAGGAACCCTTCTACACTGTTGATGGGAATGCAATCTGGTCCAGCCATTGTGGAAATCAGTGTGGAGGTTCCTAAAACAGCTAAAGATTGATCTACCATATGACCCAGCTATAGCACTCCTAGGCATATATCCTAAGGACTCATCTCATTTCCTTAGAAGTACGTGCTCAACTATGTTTATTGCTGCTCAATTTATAATAGCTGGGAAATGGAACCAGCCTAGATGTCCCTCAACTGATGAGTGGATAATGAAGATGTGGCACATTTATACAGTGGAGTTTTACTCAGTGGTAAAGAAAAATGAAGTTATGAAATTTGCAGAAAAGTGGATGGATCTGGAGAGAATTATACTAAGTGAGGTAACCCAGGCCCAGAAAGCCAAGCACAACATGTTCTCCCTCATATGTGGATCTTAGCTACAGACGATTGGGCTTCTGTGCGAGAAGGAAAAAACTCAGTAGCAGAGGCCAGTAAGTTAAAAAAGGAGATAGATAGGGAAAAGGAAGAAAAGGAGGAGGGCATTTATTAGGTTGGTATTGTGTATATTGAAGTAGAAAGATGTATATGGGGAGGGGATATGATGGAGAATGGAATGTCAAAGGGGAAAGGGGGGGAGGGTACTACCATGGGATATTTTTTATAATCATGGAAAATATTAATAAAAATTGAGAAAATTTAAAAAAAAATTCAGGGCATAGTAGAAGGAGAAGAATTTCTCTCCAAAGGCATAGTAGGTATATTCAACAAAATCATAGAAGAAATCTTAACCCAAATTGGGAAAGAGGTGCCAATGCAGATACAGGAATACTTTAGAACACCAGCCAGACAAAACCTGGAAAGAACCTCTCCTCACCATATTATAATCAAACTACCAAACACACAAACCAAAGAAAAAATATTGAAAGCAGTCAGAGAGAAAAATCAAGTTACCTACAAAGGCAAGCCTATCAGGATTAGAGCAGATTGTTCAGCACAAACTTTAAATGCCAGAAGGGCATGGAGTGATGTATTCCAAGTCCTGAAAGATAACAACTGTCATCCAAGGTTACTTTATCCTGCAAAGCTATCCATTCAAATAGACAGAGAAAAAAGGACATTCCACAACAAAAGCAAGCTAAAGGAGTATTTGAAGACAAAACCAGCTCTACAGAAAATACTTGAAAGAATCCTCCATGCTGAAGATAAAGAAAAGCACACATATAAGGAACCGGGAAAAAACAAACAATACTCAAATACTAATTAACACAAGAGAGCAAAGGTAAAACCAGAAGAACTACAGAAAAATAGCAGAAATGAATACAAACCTTTCAATATTATCTCTTAATACCAATGGCCACAGTGCTCCAACCAAAAGGCATAGGTTCGCAGACCGTGTTAAAAAGCAGGATCCTTCAGTTTGTTGCCTCCAAGAAACCCACATTTCTGTAAAGAATGGACACTATCTTAGGGTGAAAGGTTGGAAAACAGTATCTCAGGCAAATGGACCTAGAAAACAAGCAGGAGTTGCTATCCTAATATCTGACAAGGTAGACTACAGTCCAACATTAGTTAAGAAAGATAAGGAAGTTCACTTTATATTGATTAAAGGCATCCTCCAACAGGAGGACATTACAATCCTAAACATATATGCACCTAACATGGGGGCCCCCAAATTCATCAAACAAACGCTATTAGAACTAAGGTCACAGATGACACCAAACACAGTGGTAGTGGGGGACTTCAACACCCCACTCTCATCAATTGTCAGGACATCCCAGGAAAATATAAACAGAGAGGCATCTAGACTAAATGAGGTCATAGAAGGAATGGACCTAACAGATATCTGCAGAACATTTCATCCAAATGCTGCAGAATATACATTCTTTTCAGCAGCACATGGAACATTCTCTAAAATAGACCATATATTAGTTCACAAAGCAAATCTTAACAAATACAGGAAAATGGAAATAATTCCTTGCATTCTATCTGACCACAATGGAATCAAACAACAAATCAATAGCAAGAAAGGCTATAGAGCATACACAATATCATGGAAATTAAACAACACACTACTAAATGATGAATGGGTCAATGAAGAAATCAAGAAGGAAATCAAAAAATTTATAGAGTCCAATGATAATGAGAACACAACATACCAAAATCTCTGGGAACCAATGAAGGCAGTCCTAAGAGGTAAATTTATAGCTTTAAGTGCCTATATTAAGAAATT
This sequence comes from Dipus sagitta, assembly GCA_036346955.1. NCBI lineage: Eukaryota > Metazoa > Chordata > Mammalia > Rodentia > Dipodidae > Dipus > Dipus sagitta. The sequence goes on along the minus strand of CM070775.1, from coordinate 87,651,609 downwards.
AGAAAGGTCGCAAATAAATGACCTAATGCTTCACCTTAAAGCCTTGGAAAAATAAGAACAAGGCGAACCAACAATCAGTAGATGGGAAGAAATAAGAAAGATTAGAGCAGAAATTAATGAAATAGAAACAAAAAACCAATCCAAAGAATCATTGAAACAAAGAGTTGTTTCTTTGAAAGGATAAACAAGATTGATAAACCCTTAGCAAATCTGACCAAAAGAAAGAGAGAAGAGACACAAATTAATAAAATTAGAGAAGAAAAAGGGAACATCACAACAGATGCCAGAGAAATTCAAGAAATCATAGGAACATACTATAAAAGCATGTACTCCACTAAGTATGAAAATATGATAGAAATGGATGATTCCCTTGATTTATGTGACCTACCTAAATTAAGTCAAGATGAGATTAATCACTTATATAGACCTATAACAATCATGGAGATCCAACCAATTATCCAAAATCTCCCAACTGAAAAAAGTCCAGGCCCAGAAGGATTCACTGATGAATTTTACCAGACCTTCAGGGAAGAACTAACACCATTGCTTCTGAAGCTATTCCATAAAATAGAAAAAGAAGTAATCCTACCAAACTCCTTCTATGAAGCCAGCAACACCCTGATACCAAAACCAGGCAAAGATGGAACAAGAAAAGAAAATTACAGAAAAATGTCCCTCATGAACATAGATACTAAAATTCTCAACAAAATATTGGCAAACAGAATACAAGAACATATTAGAAAGATCATTCACCCTGACAAAGTAGGCTTTATCCCAGACATTTAGGGATGGTTCAACATATGCAAATCAATAAAAGTAATACATTATATGAATGCACTGAAGGACAAAAATCACATGATCATCTCATTAGATGGAGAGACAGCATTTGAAAAATCCAACATCCCTTCATGATAAATGTCCTACAGAGACTGGGAATAGAAGGAACATATCTCAATATAATAAAGGCTATTTATGACAAGCCTAGAGCCGACATATTACTAAATGGGGAAAAACTGGAAGCTTTTCCACTAAAATCAGGAACAAGACAAGGGTGTCCACTGTCCCCACTTTTATTTAATATAGCACTGGAAATCTTAGCCATAGCAATAAGGCAAGAGACACACATAAAAGGGATACAAATTGGAAAGGAAGAGATCAAGTTATCATTATTTGCAGATGACATGATTCTATATATAAAGGACCCTAAATATTCTACCAGCAAACTGTTAGAGCTGATAAACACCTACAACAATGGAGCAGGGTACAAAATAAATACACAGAAGTCAGTAGCATTCCTATATGCTAACAACAAACACACAGAGGATGAAATCAGAGAATCACTCCCATTCACAATTGCATCAAAGAAAATAAAGTACCTTGGAATAAACCTAACCAAGGAAGTAAAGGACCTCTACAGTGAAAAGTATAAAACACTCAAGTGAGAAATTGCAGAAGACACTAGGAAATGGAAAAACATCCCTTGTTCCTGGACTGGAAGAATCAATATTGTGAAAATGGCCATCTTACCAAAAGAAATCTACACATTTAATGCAATCCCCATCAAAATTCCAATGGCATTCTTCATGGACATTGAAAAAACAATCCAAAAATTGATTTGGAATCACAAAAATCCTCGAATATCTAAAATAATACTGAGCAACAAAAATAAGGTGGGTAGTATCACCATACCTGATTTTAACCTATACTACAGAGCCATAGTAACAAAAACAGCATGGTACTGGCACAAAAAAACAGACATGTAGATCAATGGAACAGAATAGAGGACCCAGATATAAGTCCAGGTAGCTATAGCCACTTGATATTCGATAAAAGTGCCAACAATACTCACTGGAGAAAAGATAGCCTCTTCAGCAAATGGTGCTGGGAAAACTGGATATGTATCTGTAGAAGGATGAAAATAGATTCTTCTCTCTCTCCATGCAAAAGAATTAAGTCCAAATGGACTAAAGACCTTAACCTGAAACTCTGAAATTGCTAGAGGAAAAAGTGGGGGAAACCCTTCAACATATTGGTCTTGGCAAAGACTTTCTGAATATAACCCCAATTGCTCAGGCAATAAAACCACAGATTAACCACTGGGACCTCATGAAATTACAAAAATTTTGTACTGCAAAGCACACTGTGAATAAAGCAAAGAGGCAACCTAGAGAATGGGAAAAAATCTTTGCCAGCTATATATCTGATAGAGGATTAATATCTAGGACATACAAAGAATTCAAAGAGCTAAATAATAAGAAATCAAACAAGCCAATTAAAAAAAATGGGCTATGGAGCTAAATAGAGAGTTCTCAAAAGAAGAAATATGGATGGCGCATAAGCATCGAAAAAAATGTTCTACATCCCTAGTCATCAGGGAAATGCAGATTAAAACTACATTGAGATTCCATCTCACTCCTGTCAGATTGGCTACCATCATGAAAACAAATGATCATAAATTCTGGCGAGGATGTGGAAAAAGAGGAACCCTTCTACACTGTTGGTGGAAATGCAATGTGGTCCAGCCATTGTGGAAATCAGTGTGGAGGTTCCTAAGACTGCTAAAAATTGATCTACCAAATGTACCAGCTATAGCACTCCTAAGCATATATCCTAAGGATTCATCCCATTTCCTTAGAAGTACATGCTCAACCATGTTTATTGCCGCTCAATTCATAATAGCTGGGAAATGGAACCAGCCTAGATGTCCCTCAACTGATGAGTGGATAATGAAGATGTGGCACATTTATACAATGGAGTTCTACTCAGCGGTAAAGAAAAATGAAGTTATGATATTTTCAGAAAAGTGGATGGATCTGGAGAGAATTATACTAAGTGAGGTAACCCAGCCCAGAAAGCCAAGCACAACATGTTCTCCCTCATTATGTGGATCTTAGCTACAGACGATTGGGCTTCTGTGCGAGAAGGAAAAAACTCAGTAGCAGAGGCCAGTAAGTTAAAAAAGGAGATAGATAGGGAAAAGGAAGAAAAGGAGGAGGGCATTTATTAGGTTGGTATTGTGTATATTGAAGTAGAAAGATGTATATGGAGGGGATATGATGGAGAATGGAATGTCAAAGGGGAAAGAGGGGGAGGGTACTACCATGGGATATTTTTTATAATCATGGAAAATATTAATAAAAATTGAGAAAATTTAAAAAAAATTCAGGCATAGTAGATAAGGAGAAGAATTATCTCTCCAACAGGCATAGTAGGTATATTCAAACAAAATCATTAAGAAGAAATACTTAACCTCAAAGTTTGGAAAGAGGTGCAATGCAGATTACAGGAAGTACTTTAGAACACCAGCCAGACACAACCTGGAAGAACCTCTCCTCACCATATTATAATCAAACTACCAAACACACAAACCAAAGAAAAAATATTGAAAGCAGTCAGAGAGAAAAATCAAGTTACCTACAAAGGCAAGCCTATCAGGATTAGAGCAGATTGTTCAGCACAAACTTTAAATGCCAGAAGGCATGGAGTGAGGTAGTCCAAGTCCTGAAAGATAACAACTGTCATCCAAGGTTACTTTATCCTGCAAAGCTATCCATTCAAATAGACAGAGAAAAAAAGGACATTCCACAACAAAAGCAAGCTAAAGGAGTATTTGAAGACAAAACCAGCTCTACAGAAAATACTTGAAAGAATCTCCATGCTGAAGATAAAGAAAAGCACACATATAAGGAACCGGGAAAAAACAAACAATACTCAAATACTAATTAACACAAGAGAGCAAAGGTAAAACCAGAAGAACTACAGAAAAATAGCAGAAATGAATACAAACCTTTCAATATTATCTCTTAATGACCAATGGCCACATGCTCAACAACCAAAAGGGCATAGGCCATCCGTGTTAAAAAGCAGGATCCTTCAGTTTGTTTTGCCTCCAAGCAACCCACATAATCTGTAAAGATGGACACTATCTTAGGGTGAAAGGTTGGAAAACAGTATCTCAGGCAAATGGACCTAGAAAACAAGCAGGAGTTGCTATCTAATATCTGACAAGGTAGACTACAGTCCAACATTAGTTAAGAAAGATAAGGAAGTTCACTTTATATTGATTAAAGGCATCCATCCAAACAGGAGGACAATTACAATCTAAACATATATCACCTAACAATGGGGGCCCCCAAATTATCAAACAAACGCTATTAGAACTAAGGTCACAGATGACACCAACACAGTGGTATGGGGACTTCAACACCCCACTCTCATCAATTGACAGGACATCCCAGGAAAATATAAACAGAGAGGCATCTAGACTAAATGAGGTCATAGAAGGATATGGACCCATAACAGATATCTGCAGAACATTTCATCCAAATGCTGCAGAATATACATTCTTTTCAGCAGCCGCATGGACCATGTCCCTCTAAAATAGACCATATATTAGTTCACAAAGCAAATCTTAACAAATACAGGAAAATGGAAATAATTCCTTGCATTCTATCTGACCACAATGGAATCAAACAACAAATCAATAGCAAGAAAGGCTATAGAGCATACACATATCATGGAAATTAAACAACACACTACTAAATGATGAATGGGTCAATGAAGAAATCAAGAAGGAAATCAAAAAAATTTATAGAGTCCAATGATAATGAGAACACAACATACCAAAATCTCTGGGAACCCAATGAATGCAGTCCTAAGAGGTAAATTTATAGCTTTAAGTGCGTATATTAAAAAATTAGAAGGTCGCAAATAAATGACCTAATGCTTCACCTTAAAGCCTTGGAAAAATAAGAACAAGGCAGACACCAACAAGCAGTTAGATGGGAAACGAAATAAGAAAGATAGAGCAGAAAATCTAATGAAATAGAAACAAAAAACCATTCCACAACCAAGATCATTTGCAACACAAAGAGTAGTTTCGCCTTTGACAGCCACTAAACAAATGAACTAACGCCCTTAGCAAAATCTGACCAACAGAATGAGAGAAAGAGACACAACAAAATTAATACAATTAGAGGGAAAACAGGACATCACACAGATGCTAGAGAAAAATATCAAAGAAATCATAGAACTATACCAATATATAAAAGCATGTACTCCACTAGTATGAAAATATGATAGAAAATGGATGATTCCCTTGATTTATGTGACCTACCTAAATTAAGTCAAGATGAGATTATCACGTATATAGACCTATAACAATCATGGAGATCCAACCAATTATCCAAAATCTCCCAACTGAAAAAAGTCCAGGCCCAGAAGGATTCACTTGATGATTTTACCAGACCTTCAGGGAAGAACTAACACCATTGCTTCTGAAGCTATTCCATAAAATAGAAAAAGAAGGAATTCTACCAAACTCCTTCTATGAAGCCAGCATCACTCTGATACCAAAACCAGGCAAAGATAGGACAAAAAAAGAAAATTACAGACCAATCTCCCTCATGAACATAGATGCAAAAATTCTCAACAAAATATTGTCAAACAGAATACAAGAATATATCAGAAAGATCATTCACCCTGACCAAGTAGGCTTTATCCCAGAGATGCAGGGATGGTTCAACATACGCAAATCTATAAATGTTATACATTATATAAATGGGTTGAAGGACAAAAATCACATGATCATCTCATTAGACGCAGAGAAAGCATTCGACAAAATCCAACATCCCTTCATGATAAAAGTCCTACAGAGACTGGGAATAGAAGGAACATATCTCAATATAATAAAGGCTATTTATGATAAGCCTACAGCCAACATATTACTAAATGGGGAAAAACTGGAATCTTTTCCACTAAAATCAGGAACAAGACAAGGGTGTCCACTGTCCCCACTTTTATTTAATATAGTTCTGGAAGTCTTAGCCATAGCAATAAGGCAAGAGACACACATAAAAGGGATACAAATCAGAAAGGAAGAGGTCAAGTTATCATTATTTGCGGATGACATGATTCTATATATAAAGGACCCTAAAGACTCTACTAGCAAACTGTTAGAGTTGACAAAAACCTACAGTCATGTAGCAGGATACAAAATAAATACACAGAAATCAGTAGCCTTCATATATGCTAACAACAAACACACAGAGGATGAGATCAGAGAATCACTCCCATTCACAATTGCATCAAAAAGTAAATAAATAAATAAATAAATAAATAAATAAAGTACCTTGGAATAAACCTAACCAAGGAAGTTAAGAATCTCTACAATGAGAACTTTAAAACACTCAAGCGAGAAATTGCAGAAGACAATAGGAAGTGGAAAAACATCCCTTGTTCCTGGATTGGAAGAATCAATATTGTGAAAATGGCAATCTTACCAAAAGCAATCTACACATTTAATGCAATCCCCATCAAAATTCCAAAGGCATTCTTCATGGAAATAGAAAAAACCATCCAAAAATTCATTTGGAATCACAAAAAACCTCGAATATCTAAAATAATACTGAGCAACAAAAATAAGGCTGGAGGTATCACTATACCTGATTTTAACCTATACTACAGAGCCATAGTAACAAAAACAACATGGTACTGGCACAAAAGCCGAATTGTAGCTCAATGGAACAGAATAGAGGACCCAAATGTAACCCCATGTAGCTATAGCCACCTGATATTCGATAAAAATGCCAAAAATACTCATTGGAGAAAAGACAGCCTCTTCAGCAAATGGTGTAGGGAAAAGTGGATATATATCTGTAAGAAGGATGAAAATAGATTCTTCTCTTTCTCCATTCACAAGAATTAAGTCGAAATGGATTAAAGATCTTAACATGAGACCTGAAACTCTGAAACTGCTAGAGGAAAAAGTAGGGGAAACCCTTCAACATATTGGTCTTGGCAAAGACTTTCTGAATACAACCCCAATTTCTCAGGCAATAAAACCACAGATTAGCTACTGGGACCTCATGAAAATACAAAGATTTTGGACTGCAAAGGACATGGAAGAAAGCAAAGAGGCAACCTACAGAATGGGAAAAAATCTTCACCAGCTATATATCTGATAGAGGATTAATATCTAGGATATACAAAGAACTCAAGAAGTTAATAATAAGGAATCAAACAAACCAATCAAAAAATGGGCAATGGAGCTAAATAGAGAATTCTTGAAGGAGGAAATACGAATGGCATATACGCATCTAAAAAAATGTTCTACATCCCTAGTCATCAGGGAAATTCAGATTAAGACTACATTGAGATTCCATCTCACTCCTGTCTGATTGGCTACCATCATGAAAACAAATGATCATAAATGTTGGCGGGGATGTGGAAAAAGAGGAACCCTTCTACACTGTTGATGGGAATGCAATCTGGTCCAGCCATTGTGGAAATCAGTGTGGAGGTTCCTAAAACAGCTAAAGATTGATCTACCATATGACCCAGCTATAGCACTCCTAGGCATATATCCTAAGGACTCATCTCATTTCCTTAGAAGTACGTGCTCAACCATGTTTATTGCTGCTCAATTTATAATAGCTGGGAAATGGAACCAGCCTAGATGTCCCTCAACTGATGAGTGGATAATGAAGATGTGGCACATTTATACAGTGGAGTTTTACTCAGTGGTAAAGAAAAATGAAGTTATGAAATTTGCAGAAAAGTGGATGGATCTGGAGAGAATTATACTAAGTGAGGTAACCCAGGCCCAGAAAGCCAAGCGCAACATGTTCTCCCTCATATGTGGATCTTAGCTACAGACGATTGGGCTTCTGTGCGAGAAGGAAAAAACTCAGTAGCAGAGGCCAGTAAGTTAAAAAAGGAGATAGATAGGGAAAAGGAAGAAAAGGAGGAGGGCATTTATTAGGTTGGTATTGTGTATATTGAAGTAGAAAGATGTATATGGGGAGGTGATATGATGGAGAATGGAATGTCAAAGGGGAAAGAGGGGGAGGGTACTACCATGGGATATTTTTTATAATCATGGAAAATATTAATAAAAATTGAGAAAATTTAAAAAAAAATTCAGGGCATAGTAGAAGGAGAAGAATTTCACTCCAAAGGCATAGTAGGTATATTCAACAAAATCATAGAAGAAATCTTAACCCAAATTGGGAAAGAGGTGCCAATGCAGATATAGGAATACTTTAGAACACCAGCCAGACAAAACCTGGAAAGAACCTCTCCTCACCATATTATAATCAAACTACCAAACACACAAACCAAAGAAAAAATATTGAAAGCAGTCAGAGAGAAAAATCAAGTTACCTACAAAGGCAAGCCTATCAGGATTAGAGCAGATTGCTCAGCACAAACTTTAAATGCCAGAAGGGCATGGAGTGATGTATTCCAAGTCCTGAAAGATAACAACTGTCATCCAAGGTTACTTTATCCTGCAAAGCTATCCATTCAAATAGACAGAGAAAAAAGGACATTCCACAACAAAAGCAAGCTAAAGGAGTATTTGAAGACAAAACCAGCTCTACAGAAAATACTTGAAAGAATCCTCCATGCTGAAGATAAAGAAAAGCACACATATAAGGAACCGGGACAAAACAAACAATACTCAAATACTAATTAACACAAGAGAGCAAAGGTAAAACCAGAAGAACTACAGAAAAATAGCAGAAATGAATACAAACCTTTCAATATTATCTCTTAATACCAATGGCCACAATGCTCCAACCAAAAGGCATAGGTTCGCAGACCGTGTTAAAAAGCAGGATCCTTCAGTTTGTTGCCTCCAAGAAACCCACATTTCTGTAAAGAATGGACACTATCTTAGGGTGAAAGGTTGGAAAACAGTATCTCAGGCAAATGGACCTAGAAAACAAGCAGGAGTTGCTATCCTTATATCTGACAAGGTAGACTACAGTCCAACATTAGTTAAGAAAGATAAGGAAGTTCACTTTATATTGATTAAAGGCATCCTCCAACAGGAGGACATTACAATCCTAAACATATATCCACCTAACATGGGGGCCCCCAAATTCATCAAACAAACGCTATTAGAACTAAGGTCACAGATGACACCAAACACAGTGGTAGTGGGGGACTTCAACACCCCACTCTCATCAATTGACAGGACATCCCAGGAAAATATAAACAGAGAGGCATCTAGACTAAATGAGGTCATAGAAGGAATGGACCTAACAGATATCTGCAGAACATTTCATCCAAATGCTGCAGAATATACATTCTTTTCAGCAGCACATGGAACATTCTCTAAAATAGACCATATATTAGTTCACAAAGCAAATCTTAACAAATACAGGAAAATGGAAATAATTCCTTGCATTCTATCTGACCACAATGGAATCAAACAACAAATCAATAGCAAGAAAGGCTATAGAGCATACACAATATCATGGAAATTAAACAACACACTACTAAATGATGAATGGGTCAATGAAGAAATCAAGAAGGAAATCAAAAAATTTATAGAGTCCAATGATAATGAGAACACAACATACCAAAATCTCTGGGAACCAATGAAGGCAGTCCTAAGAGGTAAATTTATAGCTTTAAGTGCGTATATTAAAAAATTAGAAAGGTCGCAAGTAAACAACCTAATGCTTCACCTTAAAGCCTTGGAAAAATAAGAACAAGGCGAACAAACAATCAGTAGATGGGAAGAATAGAGAAGAAATTAATGAAATAGAAACAAAAAACCAATCCAAAGAATCATTGAAACAAAGAGTTGTTTCGTTGAAAGGATAAACAAGATTGATAAACCCTTAGCAAATCTGACCAAAAGAAAGAGAGAAGAGACACAAATTAATAAAATTAGAGAAGAAAAAGGGAACATCACAACAGATGCCAGAGAAATTCAAGAAATCATAGAAACATACTATAAAAGCATGTACTCCACTAAGTATGAAAATATGATAGAAATGGATGATTCCCTTGATTTATGTGACCTACCTAAATTAAGTCAAGATGAGATTAATCACCTATATAGACCTATAACAATCATGGAGATCCAACCAATTATCCAAAATCTCCCAACTGAAAAAAGTCCAGGCCCAGAAGGATTCACTGATGAATTTTACCAGACCTTCAGGGAAGAACTAACACCATTGCTTCTGAAGCTATTCCATAAAATAGAAAAAGAAGTAATCCTACCAAACTCCTTCTATGAAGCCAGCAACACCCTGATACCAAAACCAGGCAAAGATGGAACAAAAAAAGAAAATTACAGAAAAATGTCCCTCATGAACATAGATACTAAAATTCTCAACAAAATATTGGCAAACAGAATACAAGAACATATTAGAAAGATCATTCACCCTGACAAAGTAGGCTTTATCCCAGACATTTAGGGATGGTTCAACATATGCAAATCAATAAAAGTAATACATTATATGAATGCACTGAAGGACAAAAATCACATGATCATCTCATTAGATGGAGAGACAGCATTTGAAAAATCCAACATCCCTTCATGATAAATGTCCTACAGAGACTGGGAATAGAAGGAACATATCTCAATATAATAAAGGCTATTTATGACAAGCCTAGAGCCGACATATTACTAAATGGGGAAAAACTGGAAGCTTTTCCACTAAAATCAGGAACAAGACAAGGGTGTCCACTGTCCCCACTTTTATTTAATATAGCACTGGAAATCTTAGCCATAGCAATAAGGCAAGAGACACACATAAAAGGGATACAAATTGGAAAGGAAGAGATCAAGTTATCATTATTTGCAGATGACATGATTCTATATATAAAGGACCCTAAATATTCTACCAGCAAACTGTTAGAGCTGATAAACACCTACAACAATGGAGCAGGGTACAAAATAAATACACAGAAGTCAGTAGCATTCCTATATGCTAACAACAAACACACAGAGGATGAAATCAGAGAATCACTCCCATTCACAATTGCATCAAAGAAAATAAAGTACCCTGGAATAAACCTAACCAAGGAAGTAAAGGACCTCTACAATGAAAAGTATAAAACACTCAAGTGAGAAATTGCAGAAGACACTAGGAAATGGAAAAACATCCCTTGTTCCTGGACTGGAAGAATCAATATTGTGAAAATGGCCATCTTACCAAAAGAAATCTACACATTTAATGCAATCCCCATCAAAATTCCAATGGCATTCTTCATGGACATTGAAAAAACAATCCAAAAATTGATTTGGAATCACAAAAGTCCTCGAATATCTAAAATAATACTGAGCAACAAAAATAAGGTGGGTAGTATCACCATACCTGATTTTAACCTATACTACAGAGCCATAGTAACAAAAACAGCATGGTACTGGCACAAAAAAACAGACATGTAGATCAATGGAACAGAATAGAGGACCCAGATATAAGTCCAGGTAGCTATAGCCACTTGATATTCGATAAAAGTGCCAACAATACTCATTGGAGAAAAGATAGCCTCTTCAGCAAATGGTGCTGGGAAAACTGGATATGTATCTGTAGAAGGATGAAAATAGATTCTTCTCTCTCTCCATGCAGAAGAATGAAGTCCAAATGGACTAAAGACCTTAACCTGAAACTCTGAAATTGCTAGAGGAAAAAGTGGGGGAAACCCTTCAACATATTGGTCTTGGCAAAAACTTTCTTAATATAACCCCAATTGCTCAGGCAATAAAACCACAGATTAACCACTGGGACCTCATGAAATTACAAAAATTTTGTACTGCAAAGCACACTGTGAATAAAGCAAAGAGGCAACCTAGAGAATGGGAAAAAATCTTTGCCAGCTATATATCTGATAGAGGATTAATATCTAGGACATACAAAGAATTCAAAGAGCTAAATAATAAGAAATCAAACAAGCCAATTTAAAAAAATGGGCTATGGAGCTAAATAGAGAGTTCTCAAAAGAAGAAATACGGATGGCGCATAAGCATCGAAAAAAATGTTCTACATCCCTAGTCATCAGGGAAATGCAGATTAAAACTACATTGAGATTCCATCTCACTCCTGTCAGATTGGCTACCATCATGAAAACAAATGATCATAAATTCTGGCGAGGATGTGGAAAAAGAGGAACCCTTCTACACTGTTGGTGGAAATGCAATGTGGTCCAGCCATTGTGGAAATCAGTGTGGAGGTTCCTAAGACTGCTAAAAATTGATCTACCAAATGTACCAGCTATAGCACTCCTAAGCATATATCCTAAGGATTCATCCCATTTCCTTAGAAGTACATGCTCAACCATGTTTATTGCCGCTCAATTCATAATAGCTGGGAAATGGAACCAGCCTAGATGTCCCTCAACTGATGAGTGGATAATGAAGATGTGGCACATTTATACAATGGAGTTCTACTCCGCGGTAAAGAAAAATGAAGTTATGATATTTTCAGGAAAATGGATGGATCTGGAAAGGATTATACTAAGTGAGGTAACCCAAGCCCAGAAAGCCAAGCGCCACATGTTTTCCCTCATATGTGGATCCTAGCTACAGGTGATTGGACTTCTGTGTGAGAAGGAAAAAACTCAGTTCCAGAGGCCAGTAAATTAAAAAGGAGATATAAAGGGAAGAGAAAGGAAGGGAGGAGGGTACTTAGTAGTTGATATCGTGTATATGTGTAAATAGAAGAATAGATTAACGGGGGTGAAAAGGCCCAAAGTGAGGTCAGGGGAAGAGATTGAGTAAAGGAATGGTGGAGGGAGGGCTAATCAAAATCTAAGAGGATGCAAATAAATCATATGGAATCCTGTTGTTTTGGACAATGGAACACTCAGGAGCCATAGATCATTGTTAGAAAATTTTCGGTGCCAGGGATGGGATACCTCCAGGAAGTTGTTGACCAGGAAGGTTCCTGATGCCCCCAAAACATTATAGGCCATTGCTGAGGCCCTTGGTTTCCCACTAGGAATAGATGGTAAGATCCTATTGCTGAAGACTCCACATACTTGGGTGGCAAGGCCACTGAGAAATTCTGCTGGAACTGAGCTGATAACCTCCTCCATGTAGACCAGCTGAGAGAAAGCTGGAAGAAGCCATTCTACATTTAGTTCAATGGGAGAGAGATATCACCCATGAAGATACTCAACAGTGGACACTGCAAGCCTTATAATTAGCCAGCCAGGCCAAATGAGCCAAAAGGTGCAATAGTGGCATGTCTGTCATGGTGGAAACCAACTTCCCTCCAATTGGACTGGAGGCCCACTCCATGGGGGGGGGGGGGATACATCCCTGATACTGAAAAGTTCAAACAGGGTAGTCATGAGCCCTAGGGATGTAACATCTGCTGATGTCTGGATAAATGTATATACTATGCTTATCAAACTGCCCAGTAAGCAAATCTCTTAATATTTATACCCTTATATTAATGCTACTATCACTTTGGGTAGAGAATCTTCTCTTTTCAGATGGCAGTGACCTTGGGATGACTCAGAAGGTATCATAGTGCTGGAAAGAAGTGACTGGAGTACTGAGTAACATCTCGATCACACCTTCCAAGGCTCGGGGTCTAATGTGGAAGAGGTGGTGGAAAGAATGTAAGAGCCAAAGGAAGGGTAGGACCCCTTACAATGTCCTCCCTCCAGACATAAAATAACCTGGATACCCATGACCTCATATTGCCTGACACTTCCTACACAAGACCATCATAAGAGGGGGAAAAGGTCATGACATCAAAATGAAAGAGAGACTGATCGAGATGGGGAGGGGATATAATGGAATTTCAAAGGGGAAAGTGGAGGGACGAAGGGTAGCACCATGGGATATTTTTTATAATCATGGAAAATGTTAATAAAAATTAAGAGAAAAAGGAAATATAACAACAGTTTTCTATAATTTCATTCAACAGAAAGCATGTATACCATATCTTAACATTGATAAATATAGGTGAAACATAAAAAAAATGGACTGCACATTACCAGGTCACTGTGGTCAGCCTTCATGCCATCATATTGGACTGTGGGATACTAGGAAAGTGCCACTCTGTGTCTTGGTTTCTTCACCTATAGACTAAAAGTAAGGATATTACCTATTCTTCCTCCTTAAGTCATTAAACTGTTATGAAAGTCATGTTAACTTATGTATGAGGGCTCAATCTGAAATATAAAATATCAAACAAATAGTATGTTACATTAATAATTCTATAACTACTTTTATTGTCCCTGTCTTCCTTTCTTTATTGCACATATTTGATATATTATTAATTTTTATGATATAAATAGATTAATATCCTTCATTGTTTCAGATTGTCATTGGCTTACTAGTATTTTATTGATATTATTGACAGGAAAACATTATTGGATGCCTGTTTCTACTTTCTCACTTGATCCTCAAAATGTTTAGAATCATTTAAGACCAACCAAGCAAGGCCTTAGGTGACATGCCAAAGGTCACACAGCTATTGTATGGTAGGGCTAGGACATGACGTGGATAATGGTGGTTATCATTCAGCATTTGTTTATCAAATGTTATTGTGTTAAAAGATCATAGACTCTACTTTCAAAGACCTCATTGTATATTAGAGAAATTACATAAAAAACAAGTGATCGTAAAAAATGCAATGTTATTTTTATAATATAAATGAGTACAATCATACTACTATCCCTTTGGATTATTTTTCTGAGATGGGTGAGGACTTTTGTTTTATTTTTTATGTTTTGTTTCTCTTCCCAAGTAGCACTTGGATGGTATCAGCATGGAAATGCTCACGTAGATGATGCCATGCTCCTTATCAGTCACTCATAAATCATGGAGAGAGTTAAACAGGTCATTTGTAATGTACTTTCAAATTTTTGGATTTTAAGATCTGATGGTGGAATCAAACAAACTCTAAAGTCATATTTACCTAAACTAATATTCCACAGCTCTACAATACCTGTGACTGGCTGTTTAGAAACTAAGCATGAAACATGACATTTTTCTCTTATGAAATTCCTTTTGTCAAATGTTCTGCATTGTTCTTTGGAAAACTGCTTTCATCATCCAGTATGACTGCTCTCAAGTCCAACCTTGCATCTTCTGTGAATGTTATCTGCATGCCCTTTTTGTCCTCATTCATCCAAGAGAATTTATTAAGCAGTTGCTCTGGCCAGTTGCCATGCTGATGCAGGTAAAGGAAAGGATTCTCAGATCAGTTGATGGAAAAGCTCTAAGTGTCATGGTCAATGCTATCATCAAAAGATACACAGAGAGAGGGATCCTAATTGAGATTAGGAGAAAGAGATAGGACAGATGAGGGAAGCCCTCCTGGGTCAGTCTTGGGATACAAGAAGAATTAGAGAAGGGATTTCCTACAGAGGAGCTGTCTGTGTGCTGTGAAGAGAGCAGAGATGGAGATGAATGATAAAAAACTGTGAATGAGTTGAATAGGGCTATAGTGTGCGATGGTGGGATTGATAGTGAAAAGGATGCTGAAAGGGTATGTCAAGCATTGGGGTATGAAGGACACCCAGCAAACTGCAATTGAGAGTGCATTCAGATGCACATTGGCTGGCCCCTTTGTGAGTTAGTACTAGTCCTTTAGCCAAAGACTACACATTATTTACTAATTCTACCGTGTGTGTAAAACAAGTGACAAAAGAGCAGATAAAGAAGAAAATGAAAAATTACTTCTAGGTTTGGGGTATACCTCAGGGATGGTATACTTGCCTAGTATACACATAACCTTGGGTTTTATCACCAGTACCATAGAAATAGAACAACTGAAAAGATACAACAGGAATGGCTTCTTATTACAAAAACTGAAAAACAAATTGCAAAGGAAGCCTTTCAGATAGTGGGGATAGTATACCTCAAATGTCTATAGTAGAGACTTATCTGGAAGGATAACAAATTCTCAATCTGACATAATAGTTCTGCTTGTAAGAAACCTTACACATTCTGTATACTATAATTTTGTTTTTAAGCTTATGTAAGAAACTAGAATAAGTTTCCACTGTGACAACATAACCCAAGTTAAAAATAAATTCTAAAAAATTCTCCTGCAGATAAGCTTGTTAAATTGACAAACTATAGAGTAGTGTACCCTTTGTTTAACTCAATATTTTGACAAGGAATTATGGGAAAACTTTCAGAAAGTATTACAAAGGGAGGCTACAGAGGCTCCTAAAATAATATAGGCTATTACATTGGTATTGGGTGCCCTCAAAAACTGGACAGTAAGGAAGGCCCTACTGCTTAAAAAAACACGTGTTTTTATTGTGGGGCATATAGAAACTAAGCTAGAGCAAAGGTGGAAGTACCCTCCCTGTGGGCTAGCTTTCTTTGCACCAGACTTGCTGCTCTGGGAGAAAATCCATCAACAGTCCAACCCAGTTGTGGGCCCTGATTGTTCCACAACCAATCTGCCAGGCATGATATGTCCGCTGGTGCAATAGTGACATCATGAAAGGGAGTAACTAACCACTTTATGATTGGATTTGAGGCTCACTGGATAAAAGGGGTCTCAGGCCTGGTACTGTAAACCTGGTCAAAAACTTATGGTTTAGGGACATAGGTCCTAGGAAGAAGAATCTACTACTGTGATTATGCTAACAGATAGCAAGTCAAACTGCTTTCTAAATATCTATGTTTGTTCCCATAGATTAGTACTGCTAGAAGTCTAGATCACAGGGCTGGAGAGATGGCTTAGTGGTTAAGGCACTTTCCTACAAAGCCAAAGCCAAAGAACCTTGGTTGGATTCCTCAGAACCCACATAAGCCAGGTGCACAAGGTAGTGCATGCATCTGGAGTTTGTTTGCAGTGGCTGGAGGCCCTGGCACACACATTTCCTCTCTCTCTCTCCCACTCTCAAATAACTACAATAAATAAATAAATAAAAAGAAGTGTAGATCACAGAGGTGTCTTACTAAACATAAGTGACCACTTTGTGCTTAGCCTCAAACAGAAAATCTAAAGCACCTGTAAGATGGGGAGAAAGACTGTAGGAATCTGGGGAGGAGGGCTGTTAAAACATTGTCTTCTGAATACAGCCTAGCCATTATACTTAGAAATTCATAGAAGCTGTGGTTTCTAGCACAAGGGTGAACTTGTCAATACTTCATCATTGATGGCATTTTTTTTCGCAACTATCATTACTTCATTATACACTGCCCATTTTAGAAAATAATGAATGATAAGATAGGAATTACTTTTAGCATGGACTATTTATACTAAATTCATTAAACACTTTGGTTTATTTGTTTTCCAGTCAATGTAGCAATTAAATAGAACCAAACTTCATTGGCTAGTAGCTTAAATATTTTGTAGATTCACAATGAATCTGGCTTCTGTTAGTATGTACCCCATGGGACTACTCCAAATTTTACTTAACTGAAATATAGAAATTCAAAGAAGGCTTCAAAAATTTCTTATCTTCATTGTCTGTTTGATTATTTTTAAAGGATGCTTAGCTTCTTTAATAATTCCCTGAAAATTAAGAGTACTTTTCTTTCTGTTTGGAGGGGTGAGTGTGTAATGAATATTGGACCCTGGCCTCCTGCATGCCAGGTTGTTGTTGTATGTGTATGTACTGTACATTTTTGACAATAAATTATTTACAAAACACAAAACACTTGGACTTATTTATTTTCCAAGCACACACACAACTATGTGAGTGTGTGTGCATGTGTGTGCCTGTGCATGCCAATGCCTGGGGACATTCTATATCATCCTTAAGGAATGCTGTTTCTTATTTTTATTTGATTATTTATTGATTTTTCAAGACAGAGTCTCTCAATTACCTAGTGCTAATCAATTATGCTAG